>JAEILZ010000005.1:3347277-3947277 GCA_018873225.1 [Phialemoniopsis] sp. UDSM-2020
CTGGGGCCGGGGGCTTGGGCCCCCCCCCCCCCCCCGCCCCCCGTAATACGGACGGTGTGCCTGCAATTCTCCGTTGCATGATGGATGGAGCGCCGAAAGATGGATGATGGCTGCAGGGTTGACCCGCACCAGCGCAGAGCAACATCGAACATTGGGAACTGGGCTTGGTGGGCTGGGCCGAAAAGAGGCAAGCCCCAAGGCCCCTAGTGGCCCTCCCCAGGGGACCCTGCCCCTAGTCTATTGCCAAGACCACGCAAGACAGCGGGGCGGCTGGCGGGTCTGGGCTGATATAGCGAGCCGTTAGCCGCAATTAAAGCACCCAAATTGGCATCAAGCGTCCAGCCCAGTTGCCAATAGTTGGTCCTGGTAGTGCGCCCGTGGTTGTCGAAGGGAAATGAGGCCTGGCTGCGCCCACGAGAAATCGTCCCATCACCAATTGATACAACGGAGTCGCATACGGAGTGGCACTGGCAGGTACAACAGTCTGCGTATGCCATGCGCCGTGATGCGGTGCAAATGACGGTAGCTCAAAGGGGTCACAACGTGCGCTGCTTCTGGCAGGCTTCTCGACGAGCACTGTACTCCGTCCCCATCAGGGAACCACGCTCCTGGTGAGGATCACGAAAATGCTCCATCGGAGCTCACGGCTTTCACGTCCAGATCGCCTTCTAGCGTCAACGACGATTTTCGTTGTTCTGGGTCAATGATGCAAACATTGGCCCCTCTCCTGCAGAACGTGGGCATTTTTCGAGCTTCGTGTACAGTGATACTTGTGGCGATGTGTTCAACGTGCACGAGCTTGCGGGTTCAAACTGGCCAACATTTTAGGGTGATCCGGCAGCTCGGATTAGGCTAACTGCCAGCGAAGGACGGCGCCGATTCGTCTGGAATGCATCAGACCGTTGTCCCCATAACAAATCAATCCAGAAGAAAAGAAGCTCCGGTCGATGCCAGCAAAGGACATGGGGATTCAAAGTTTGCAGCTAGATAAGCGTCGCATACCTCATGCTCACGGCTTTGCAGATCAATTCCCAGTCACCCATCGACCTGCTCTGCTTGTGCTTTTCTTGATGGGAAAGAATAAAATCGTGATGGTTGTTTGTTGCGGGATCGCGCGCCCCTCCACAAACTCTCAACCGTGCACACACTCTGTGCATCTTTTCGATAGCGGCGGGGCTAGCCAAAGTTTTGATACGCTGATCACCCCTTAAATTAGAAGCATTTGAGTTGATCACCTGCAGGTACCTTGCACGCCTGCATACCACCATCTTGACTTTTCTCGTATTGTTTTCCCATCAACCACACCCCAAGCATACCGGTCGAATGATTTGGCTCGGCATCTTCCTCAGCGAATTGAATTGACACGCACAAAATCGATAAAGAAGATCCATGGGAGTGGGAGAGGCGTTGTCTGACAGCACATTGCACAGTTTGACGCCGTCTTCCCGAATCAATAGATTCGCCCATCAAAGTTCTGACCGTTTGCTGACAGCGCCGGTGGCGTCGCACGTCCTCATGCCCTCCAGCGCCCGATGATTCAATAGCCCCAGGGCCAAGCTGTCAAAGCATTGGTCGACTCTGCGGTGCCCAGACATCGGTATTCTTGGGACCTTTGGCCATTTTCGCCTCGGCTTGCCCAGAAAAATCCCAATCTGGAATTGTCGTGGTCGCGCTTGGACTGGATTTGGGGGATTTGGCGCTGCTGGGTCGGTACCCGAAGTGCGGCTGAGGTTTTTTGGGCCACGTACGAAATAGTCGGGCGCTGGCGCTGGCCTTGTCGCCGCACCATCGCCTGCACCAAAATTCAATAGTGCGAAATCCAGACCCGGCGCAAAAAAACAAAAACTGAAGCGCCGCGTACTCTCTGAAGAAGAAAAAATATTACATCGCTAAGCGACTGAATGCATCGCACCAGCTGAACAAGTAACGGAAGGACCAGTGTTGTTCGCTCACTCCGTCATTGATCCGGTAGCGCTTGACTCCCGGTGTCTCACATTCATTCCTCGGTCGGTGGTGTTTTCCAGGCTGCTGATTGCCAGCAAACAAAACAGCACTGCACAGGACTGGATCCACATCAATGATTGCCCCTTTGCATGTCCAAGTTGGGAAATTGCCCGGGGAGGCAAGATCCCATCCCGAGGCAGATCCTCAAGATCAGCCTCCAGGTGTGCACTGGCTTTCTTTGCAAATCCCCATCGATGAAATCGATCGCTGTCTCAATTGATCCCTTGCTCTCATTCCTCGTCGAGAGATCGATCAGGTTGACATCATTTCAGCAAGCTCTGGTGCGAGTCCACTATATTTACCACGTTGGCTGTGGGACGCCCGCAAAGTCGGTCGTTCCCGAGGGAAATTCCAATGACTCGAATAAGGTGTGAGACTCTTGTCTCACTGCCCTCCGTAAACGCTTCCCGCGACCCCAGCGTCCAGGTCCACCATTGTGTTTGCGCGCCCAGAGGAGTGAGACATTGCTCACGTAAGGCAGCTCTGGAGAATGCGCGCTAGTGCCCTGTTGCAACTTCAAACAAGACTTCTCTGCACCAGGAGCAACTGCCGTAGATATTGCCACATGATGAAGATATAGAATGTGGTATCACTGAAGCTCCATTGATCTTGATATCGATGCAATCGGGTGACGGTGATGGCGGGCGCCAAAATTAGGGCTGAACGGTGGACGGTACAGTTGAGGTAGCAATGAGCGGGGGCTTGCCAGACCAGATACCTGTATTTTTGCCGCGCCTTCGCCTGTCCATTTGGTACCCCCTTCCCTCCGCCAGTACAACCATTACAATTGAATGCTCTTAATATCGCCCGTTCGAGCAGTGCGGCCGGCTCGTTGAGCTGTGCTAGCTTCGCGCTGCCAAGCCGCTGTATGCAGGGGCAGATCGTGGAGCTTGTCTTCCGTTTCTCATTCTCCATTCGAGCAAATACAGCATTGAACAACAAAACAGAGTGAGTACATCAACTGTTTCTTTCGCACAGCGTCAGCGAGGGCAGACTTGATGCGCTTTCCATTACCATAGACGCAGCAAACACTTTGATTATATCTCCGGACAAGTCCTCGTTTCCCACGTGGGCTCCTCGCAGCTCTGATCTCAAGTTGCTTTTCTGACAAAAGTACTTCGTGTGCTGTCAAGCTCCAGCTCTAGCTTCAGCCCCATCTCCACCATCACGCCGCCGTAATTTCAGGGCTGTAGGGACACCCTTGCTGCAGCTGTCACGCTGGCGAGGCGCTACCGCGACCGCTTCGCCTCAAGTGCACTCGCGTCTGACGATGGCTTCCACGCAATCTCCGCCAAGCTTTTCAGTCAGCGGCACCGGCCGAGACTGGCTTCCGTTTTTGATGCAGAATGCATGCTGCCCATGCACTGCCCTTCCGTAGATAAAGGGGCCCGGGGCGCACCCAGCCAGCCACGCCGTTTGAGGCTACTGATCTATTGGTTTTATAAGTCGTCTCATCTCCGACTAAGGTCATGGGAGAGGGCGTGAATAAGCCATCTAACGTGGAGAGGAATGACCTCCAAGCCTTATCGTGTAGCCATAAACACTCCGCCGATCCCGACTCCATCACGTTCCGGCTCTGAGGTCGTCTGAGTAGCAGTTCTCGTGTCAAACAATCCAGAGATCCAACCATCCGAGCTATATCACACTTCACATGCACTGGTAGCACAAAAACTTTTCGGAGCTTTGACACCTGATCACGTCGACCTTCGCTAGCGTACACTGGTCGGAAGCAGTCCAAGTGACTTCATCTATGCTATTCGTGTATGTACTAGCGCATTATACCTTGGGTCCTGTATCGTGTTCTTCCAATCCATATGTTGATAATAGAGGTACTCGTCCTGGCCCCAACGTCCTTTCAAGCAGTTGGATGTACCACCGCCAAGGTCACCTTCATGCACACCTTGTCACCCGGCCGCGAGGCTATTGGTGTCACCATGTCAGCGAATACAGTGCTGATCATTAAACAGGGTCGGAGGAAACTTACCAGTGTTGCCCGGAGGAGAGTAGCGAAACTCGTGGCGGTTACCCGACGCCAGCCTCACACAGATGTGGCCCCCAAGGGTGACAGGGTTTGTCCCACGGCCTCGCAGCACCAACTCCTGCTGCAGCTCGTCTGTGTCGGGATTGCATCCGTAGACGACGTCAAAGAGTGCCTTTGGGTCGCCTCTCTGCGTCATGAAGATCTTGGTCGTGTTGTCGTCGGCCGTGTACTGTCATCTCGTGGTTAGTAGCGTCCTCACGTGTCAATCGACGAGAGCTGCGGTGCACATACCTCTCCGTTGATGACGGCGTGAATGATGCCTCTCTCGATCACGCCATTAGCCAGGGTCAGGTTGCTCGTCGCGTCGCCGGCCGGGCTGAGGTACAGGTGGTTGTCACCGCCGCCGGCAGGCCACAGGTTCATCAGCCTGTTGTGGATGATCGGGAACGACGCGTTCTGCACCTGGATCGCGAAGCCCTCGGTGATGGTATTGGATGGCGCCTCCCCGGGGATGTCGCAGGCCAATGCGGTGGCGAAGGCGCCAAGGACGACAGCGAGCGATGATTGCAACATGATTGACTGGCCTTCTTGTCTTTTTGCTTATCCAATTGCGAAATCTGGAGACGGGAAACCCCAGAATGTTTGATCGCATCGGGGTGAGGTCATTTTATACCTCGGCCGCAAATTGTCTTCATCTAAACTCTGCAGGTGTGTCTGTTGGGAACGGTGAGGGCGGGTGGTGCCGAGTGCCAAGGATCGATACGAGTTGGATGCAACTGCGTTGCATCTGCATGAGGCTAGAGCCAGACGAGCAGCTGCTCTTCCGTTATTACATGGGAGCGCATAACAAAGCAATGTGGTAGTATCGGGGTGGAGTGTCAGCCTCTTTCCAGCCTGCCAATGTCGGAAGAAGGCAATTTAACCGCCCAAAGTGGCATTCTTGTGCCCGTTGAGTATATCGAACAATTGACAGAAGTCACATGCTCGCTCGGAATGGCAGCATATTATTGCAGGCAATGCTTGAGCTAGAGGCGCCTCAGCTCGGTGCTTGGGCGAAAGTCATAATGATTCGGCCTCTCGGGTTCATGCGTCCATGAGTTCATGATTGGGCCGTGGTGACGATTCAGCTCCGAAGATGTGCACGAGGCTTGCTGTAAGGTATCACATACGAAAACTGAAGACACAGTCCCAGTATGGCACGAGATGGTAGTTATACATAGAGTTGACAGTGGGATAAGCCTGACGATTGGACTGCATCGAAGGTCAACGTACTTGCTACAACGCGAATGTGACATCCTGAGCATGACTAGAATTCCGGGCTGATGCGTTTCGGCCATGAGTTACCAATATCCTCATGACACTCAGCAGCTTTGTGGGCCATTTTTCCGCATTGTGAAGAGACGAAATCTGCGTACTCGATGCTCACAAGCAGATTGCATCTAGTTTCGATATCTTTCCTGGAGTCTCGAAGAACAGATAGAAGCCCATCAAGGGTTCAGGTAAACAAGGAACTTGCTTGGATTTTGCCACTTGCAAGGATGATGTCAAGACGTCAGACGTCAACATAATGGTATGTTTACGGTATTAGACCAGTGAGTAGGCCGTTGTAGAGAAGCCGTGAGGATATATCGGAAATAGTTCGAGAGTCTCACTAACGCCGCAAGGTGCCACTTTTCAGGCTAACCCAGTCTCGCCTATTCTGACATGACATTCGTCGGGTATTCCATAAGCAGCCGGCAACTTGGTCCAACGACAGCGTAGTTTCAAGACGAGTACTTAGCTTCTTGCTGATTTGAATGAAAACAAGGAAATGATCTGTATGGTGAAGTCGGAGGTCGGTGTCATAATCTCCGCCTGGTACGATCCTTCGAGATAGACTCGCTAACCTTTGTTCGCATAATAGCAAATCTTGTTGAAGAAGAGAAGAAAGATGTCGAAACACAAGAACATGCCTGACAAATGCAATCACTTGAGCTCTGCCCATATAAGATCAAGGCTTTCGCCCCTTCACTTGGTATAACCGCACTACGATTCATCCCAGACTATCTACGACCAGAAGTGGTAAATTGCATTGAGATTCTGGTCCTTCCTTGAAACCCTTTTGAAGATGATTCACAATATCCTAATCTTACTTCTCATTGGAGTGGTAAGAGCACTCAACTCAAATCCCTTCACTACCTGGGAAACTCCCGCCGAGCCTCTCCTCCCAAACGAGGATGCCTTTTACATAAACAAGCCCTCCAACCTTTCATCATACTCCCTAGGCGATCTCATCCGCGTCCGAAAGGCCCCTGGCAACCTGACCGACATGTTCAATGCCTCAGCAGCCTACAACGTCGTCTACCGCACCGAGGATAGCATGGGCCACCCACTCTGGTCCTTCACAACGTTGCTCAGCCCCCTATCTCCGTCTGAGAACGAGACAACAGCGCAGAGAGGAGGCTGCTCTACCGGCAACCGAAAAGACAGTGTTCTGCTGTCCTACCAAAGCCCTTACAATACCCCCAACGTCGACTGGTCTATCAGCAGGTTGATGTACGACCCATCTGGGATGGCCACCCTCAAGGACATTACCGCGGCGCTCGCAAGGGGTTGGATCGTCTCCGTGCCCGACTTCGAAGGTCCATATGCTGCCTCGGTGGCCGGCACTCTGGAGGGCAAGGTCGTGCTCGATGGAGTGCGCGCAATCTATCAATTGGCGGCCGCTCCGGCAGACCAGCTGGCAGGACTTCCGGCGCTTGGTCTCGATACAACGAGCTCAAAGTTCGCCCTCTGGGGCTACTCGGGCGGCGCTATCGTCTCGGGCTGGTCTGGCGAAATGCAGCCTTACTACGCCCCCGACCTCGGAGATCGGTTCGCTGGCCTCGTGATAGGCGGAATACCGGCAGACTTTATCGTTACGGCTGACCTCTTGGATGGAACGGCCTCAGCCGGTCTGGTCCCAAACGCTTTGCTTGGCCTCACTCAGCAGTTCCCTGCCTCCAGAGACTACCTCGTCAAGTCGCTTAAGCCAGAGAGGGCGCAGGAGCTCCTAGCCGCCCAGAACATGTCGGCTACCCAGGCATTCGGCGCATTTGTCAACCAAAGCATCTTTGAATACTTTGTTCACGGCCGAGACTCGCTGAACTCTCCGATGCTGACGGCACTGTACGCCGCTCACTACGATGTGCGCGGCAAGGGTATCCCCACCGCGCCGGTATTTGCGTACAAGGCTATAGGCGATGAGTTCAGTCCCATAGAGGTCACGGACGAATTGATCGCTGGGTATTGCAACGGAGGCGCCACGGTGCTCTACGAACGCAATACCGTCGGAGAGCATCTGTCAGAGTATCAGAACGGACACACTCGGGCTTTGGACTGGATACAAGGTGCCTTCAACGGGTCGTTGACACAGACAGGTTGTATCACTAGGAACGTCAGCGTTGTGGATCCTACTGGTGCCTTTCTGGGGCAGCAGGGATAGCTTCCTCTGGCAGTGGTAAGGGTCATTTTTAAATAAAGCACTCATTGCTGAAGTGGCTGTCGGCTCAGGACCCGGGTCCTCCCTTATCTTGTGACAGCATGGAATCCATGGCAAGGGGTCCGGGATTCTAACAGGCAGCCTTTAGAGAAAGTTCATAGCAAGCACCTGATATAGACCATCTGTAGGGCTGTACAGTTACAGTAAAAAGACAAATTTCTTCATTCGCATTCTTGTCTGAGTTCAGCTACAGCAATCTAGGAAGGACTTCCCGAGAATTATGCAACAGCAAGACAAGATCTTTCAAGTAGCTCTGATCACCTTCATCTCAATCCGTCTCCGAGTTCGACTCTGTAGCCGACTCGGTCTCATCCGAAACATCATCCTCTCCATAACACTCCTCGCCCTGCGCAGCTCCGTCTCCCGCCTCAGCGAGACCAGAGGAGAAGAAAACATGACTCCCGTGCAGCTCTCGGCCCTGCAGCAGGTACCCCATTGGGGTATGAAGGATCTCCTGTCCATTCCGACGCAGGCTGAGGAAACTCAGCAAGCAGCTCCTCAAGTGACCCTGGCAGAAGCGGGGTTTGTCGGCCGGCTGCTCCCACCACTCCAGGTACTGCTTCAGGGCAGCATATTCGGAAAACTCAAAGTACAGTCGACCAGCGAACACTCTAAGTTCGATTGGCAACCACTCGGGGAAGTTGTAGTCCTCTGGCAGCTTCGGGATGTTGTAGTATCTTAGGCCGTTGAAGTGCAGCATCATCTTGGTGAGAGGGGCGGCATAGCTCAACAAGTAAGCCTTGCCGTTCCGCAGCTGATGCAAGATCGGTATGATCAGGTCGGCCTCTTCTGGGATGATGATCATTGCAATCTGCTGTGCTGGGCACCAGAGAATCCATTCGACCGGTCTGAGCAGGCTGTCGTCCACCGCAACCTTCTTCTTCAACTGGACAGTGCGCATGTACTCGTCGCTGACATACAACTGTGAGCCGGTGGTATCGTACACCGTGTTTCTTGCCGAGCTCGATAGAGGCCATAGCTGAGAATGCGTGCCGGTGACCCTCGGTGGAGCTCAGCGTCCCATGCTTCGCGAGGTGCATCAGCACCGGGTGGAGGCTGGTGAAGCTCAGGGGCTTGTAGTGATTTGGTTTCTGCTTCTCCACGATCGCCTCCATCTCGTATTCAACCTCCCTCTCTTGCTCCACCTCTTCCAGGACAGAATGGTGCAGAGACAAAACATCTCCGCTCGTCAAACTTCGCTGCTTGTTCAATTCTTCCACCAAGGGCTTCAGGCAACTCGCTGCAGGAATTGAAAACGCCGCATTGGAGGCAGCTCCTGATTTTGGGCCATACAGCTCTTCGAGGGTGTGGCACTCGACGGTTCGGATAACCTCAATCAAGGCATCTCGATGGTTCTCGTCGTCTAGAAAGTCGGGAGCATCCAGGCGACCAGAGACTCGACGGATAAAGTCAACGCCCTGGGCAACATAGAGGTTCCGCAGTTGTCCATTGGCCACACACGTCTGCTCAAGGAGCCACTCTACCACATGCGACGAGTTCACACGCGCATCGTACTTCAGTCCACAAATGTCCTTGATGCTCCGATCAACCTCCGGCGGGGCATAGAACACAATTGATTGGGTTGTACCCAGTTGCCGAAGCCTCATAGCGGCTACCAGATAGCAAGAGTCAGTATGTATGCAGAAAACGAGTCGTTTGAAGCGCTTACCTTGGACAGTGTGGTCCTTCACCTGGCCGAGTGCCAACGTCAGCGCACCGATGGCCTTGTTGGGGAGTTGTAGATCCACCCCACGAGTATGGGCCTCGTCTAGATAGACAAGGCATTCATTCAAGTTGTCGGCGAATGGGCTGGCATGAAGTGGCACCTTCTGCGGGGGGTCTTTGTAAATGACCCAAGCTCGTCCATCATTCGAAAAGTAGACGGCGCCTTTTGCAATTGGCGAGATTCCCAGCCACGCCTCGGCAACTCCTTCATTGGAGTGTTCCAAGAAGAAGGCACCTGCATCGATCAGAATCGGGATGCTGTCCTTGCACAATCTATGAAGAAATTCAATTTCCGAAAATCTCCTGCCATCGATCCTGCAAGCCACTCGGTAGGTGCGATTCCTTCGATCCAGCAAGTAAGTAAGAACCTCGGCATTGGTGTGCTGTAGACTCGGAAGATCGTCTTGCCTGATGGTGAGCGGAAGCATGATTCGAGAATCATTGGTTCCAGAGAAACCTGTGCTTCGGATAGCCGATAATCGTCGTGTGGACTCGACCACCTCATGGTACACGGGCAAGTCCCAAGCACTTGACTCAAGCTTGATTGTGAAATTCTTGGCGTGTCTTGGAAATACGAAATGGTTCAAATAGTCGTTGATTGCGCTTCGTGTGTATCTCACACCTTCCCACAAGCGGCTCATTTGGTTCGAATCATCAGTGTTGATAAAGTTCCAATGTCGAAGAGTTTCGTCCAATTTACTTCCTTGAGTCCAACGGTCATAAGAGGTGGCTGGATCTTCCGATCTCAAGATGCGTTGTAGACCCTCACGAACTTGGGCTTGGGTCAGGCCCGAGTAGTAAAAGGCCAAGCAAGTCAGGATAATGGCCACATCAGCATGCCCAAATTCAGCGAGCTCCGATGGACGGCCTTTGGCTTCGTACGGTACAGCGACAGGGTGGCGTTCCGGGTGCAGTCCGTATTGGACATTCCAGCGCTTCTTCAGACACAGTGTGAGGATTCCGTTTGATAGAAGGCCACGGACAAGTAGGATCTTCTTCGACGTTGCTGAATCTAGTTCCGAGAACAACGATATCGCCTTCTTCAAGGTCTGTTTTCCGATGTTGTCATCGAGAAGGACCCGCATCAGAAGGTCTTTGTCCTCAGTCGCTAGTCGCGATCGAGGTACCAGAAAGGAGGCTCTGCCTTCACAGACGTCTTCCGCGAGAAGGCGATTGAGATGATCCTCTATGCTTTGTTTGAGGAAGCAGATAGTGGGATAAGCCTTATCAATGGTGCTCTCGATATTCTGCTTGAACTCGGCTTTCATAGTTGGCAGATGATCCTGGATCAATGACAGAAGAATCTGAGGGATCTGCCACCTATGCGGAGCTCCGTCAACTGAAATTTGGGAACCGCCCGGATAGATTAGCTGCGTCTTTGGGTCGAGCAGTTTATCAGACTCGTCCAACACATCTCGCACTTTGCAATCCAGCCAGCGCTGGATCCGGATCATCGGTCGAGCTTGGTCCATCTTGTCATCAATCAATCGTTGTAGTCCACTCAGTCTGAAAGAGAGAATGTGCTCTGGAATTGCCAGCACAATGCCGCCACCGTCAAGCAGCTCTTTGTGGTGTGTCCAGTAGAGACGTAGCATCTCCTCCGTGGTTGAAGTCCGACGACTGAAGGCAACATGTCTCGCTTCTCTGCCCAAAAGCCCTCCTAATCGTGATTGAATGATCTCAGCGCTCTGACGTAGCAACGGTTTGGGTACGATCAGTCTAGCCAATGACTTTTTGCGGTCGGCCAGGACAGCCATAGCCATGGGTACAATACACGATGTTTTGCCTACACTAAAAGTCAGAATCATGAAACAAGCGAAAAGACCCAGGAAGCTCACCTTGGCCCATGTTCAACTGCAAAACCGAGTTCGATTTAGAGCCAGGCGAAATTATGGCATGAGCCACATCCACCTGCTCGGGCCGGATCAGCAAGTCGGATTCAACCTCTAGCAGTAGCCAGTCTGGATGATTGGCAGGATCCCAATTAGTATGCCCTGGGTTAGCTCGCTCACTAGCCAGCTTGTGACGCTCACTCCTGCGCATGAGGTGAATCATTCTATGCAACTGCTGAAGTTTCGTAACCAGCAGTGCAAAGGCCACCAGGCTGTTTTTGGCATCGCTGCTCATCTGAATGCCCTCCGATGCTCGGAGGAGCTTGAGGAGATTCGCGATTGTGATGCGCGGCCAGAGATGCCCAAGTTGCAGCCAGACACTACAATTGCTCGCAGCGGCCAGCGACTCGGACAAGCCTTCGTAGTGACGCTTGCGCTGACTCTCACATATGGCAAGCTCCTTCATGTAGCCTTCGAACTGGTCCTTCGACATCTCTAGCTCCTTCTGTAATGTCCGCTTAGGTGCGTTGGTGAGTGCCTTCAGGCTGTCTCGCAGATCTTGACCATACCGATGACGCATCAAGTCTGATGACTGAGTAAACCTGTCCAGAATACTGTCAAGCTTTACGTGATCCGCCGACTTCCGAGCACGAACAGTAGGATCTTCAAGCTCATCGTTGGTCTCGAGTTTCGAGCTGATGGCCGGCAAAGCTAGCTGCCGCGACTGAGAGGCGAGACGCACGACAGGGCGGCGGATTTGGACCTTTCGGATCAAGGTTGGAAGTGATGTAATTGGTTCGACATGACTGTGAACCGGCAACATATTGTTCCTTGTCCATGACCGGGGGCCACGCACGATATTCTCGCCCCTGTGCAGATTCAAGATCCGCTGGAAATTGGCGATGTGCTCCTTAAACAGATTTTTGCCATGCAGTCGCTCCCAATATTCACCCACGGCAGAAAGTGCTGCATCGAGGTTAAGAAGTCTTGCCTGGAACCCGTCTGCAGTCGGCGACTCGCATGGCCATTGGCGAGACAAATGCCTGGCGAGTGCCGCAGCCTGACCTTCACGTTCGAATTCCAGATTTTGCATTTGGGTAGTGGAATTACCACCTGCAGGTTGCTGCCGAGCACTGGATTTCGACCGATCCATACGCTTCGTTCCGAAGGCTTGAATCGTGGTCCTGATAACACTGAGGATAGCGCTCTCCGTTGGTATATTTGGCAGGTTTGGGTCTACGATGGTACTCACGGCCGGTGGGCCAAGCGACTTCAATTCTGGGAGAAACGTTGCGGCTCCAAGAGCTCGCAGAGCATCCATATTCGGCTTGGTGCTGAACGCGGAAAGACCCAGGCGAAAGTAGGTAGGATAAGGCTCGTTAGGATCCGTTTTCCGGCAGACGTTGAAGAAAAAGCCCCATTGGGAGATGACATCTTCATCGATCGCGTCGCTTAGAGAGCCCGAGCCGTCGGCCAGGAGAGACAAACCATAGCCTCCCACATATTCTGCCTTGCTCATGAGGTCGAGCAGCGACTTCTTGACCTCGAAGACTGGTGGCTTCTCGATGAGGAATCTCACTATTTGGTACACGCCAGTGCCCTCACGCAGATTCACATCCCTATCTCGAGGGCGATAGACAATGTCTTCACTAGAGAGTGATTGTCGGGCACGGCTAGCTTCATACCGGCTCCGCTGGAGCTCACCACGCTCGCGCAAAGGGTTCGCGTCCGGGACCTCCATGAAATCCTGCTTTTCTGTGCCAGAGAAAACTCGAAGGTTGTTTGACTTGGTCATGATCCCTCGGACCAAGTTTTCATAGTCGTCCTGCTGAATGGCCATTGTGAGTCCCGGGTTCCACACAACTGTTTGCAGATGGCGCTCGGTCGGAGGATAAAACTCCCTCACAGGACTCAGCTGTCCAAGTGCTTTCAGCAGCGTCCAGGGACCTTGACTCAGTTCCGTCCATGGCGATGTACTGCCGGATCTCAAGATCGACAGCGCTTCCTCTGCTCCGGTGCGTCCCGTCAGCGGGTCGGGCAGCACGAACGAGGTATGAGCATGAATCAGAACTTTCGAGAGGGCTATGAATGGCTCGGCGGCACAAGAAATCCGACCAATAGGTTTGGAAATCTCGAACTTTGCGTAATTTGTAGCGGCAATGGCATACACTGAAACGTGCATACCATCTCTCACGGAAGTGTATGCCTTACCCAGAGGAGATATAAGGCTTCGCTTCTGATGGTTTTGCTGATCGCGGAGAACAATCATGCTCTTGTACCCATAGAAGGTCCCACAATCTTGATCTGGGTCTATCTCCATCTTCAGTTCGCGGCATTCGAGGCGGCCTACTGGGTTGACGAAGAAGGACAACTCGAAGTTTCTGAGGTCGACACATAAATGTTTCGTCTCAAGATGGTAGACGGTCAGACTTTGGCGATGCTCAAATCCCTCGAAGCACAAGCCGATCTTGTTGAAAGTGGCAGATTGGGGGTTGACCAGTATCTCGACCTTGCCTGCACGGAGCCGCTGTGCCCGCCGCGTTGTCAGGTCTAGGATCCAATCTGTGGCAGGGTCATCCCACCACCTAGAAAGCTGACGGCGAATGTGTAATTTTCTGGTTGTCAGATTCAGCCAGTGTACTGAATTGTCGATAAGACTTGACGGCATGTCGAACAACTCCCCCGACTTGAAAGTCTGTGGAGGAATGTACTCTGACAACCCAGCTCTTGACATTGTTCGAATGATGACATGCCCATCCCGACGGCCGAAGTAAACTTCGCACCCGTGAAGCGCGTTCAATAGTCTATGAGTCATGCCATCCATCGCAGTGGACCGTGATGCCACCAGATGCTGTACTCCGAACAGCGCTTTGACGTGTGGAGACTCCCGGATCTCCAAGGGCAGTTTGGTCAAAGGAGAGTCATCAATGAGAAGATGCCCTTCGACATAGTTGCAGTGGATGATATTGGCTATCTTGAGTCCACTTGCGTGGTAGATTGTCCGACAACCAACCCAGCGGTCGTTGGGCGAGGTAAAGAACTTCCAGTCGTCGAATGTGCGATCCCCGGAGCCAGTCCAGAAACCCCCAATTGCAGAGGTGACGGCTTCCGGGTGTGCCTTGATGGAGGTTTTGACAAATCGGCGTAGTTCAAAGGCCATCTGGATATCTCGAATGTAGATGCCTCGAAGAGTGCGATCGAGCTTGTCTAGGTCGGTCACAAGGTTCTCCTGCAGTGCAATGGATGCTTGAATCCAAGTCTCCAGCTCGGATGGGCTGAGTGCTCGGCCGGCCTCGGGCAAGAAGGAGAATGTCCACCTGCAAAGAAGAGCTGCCCACATGCCATAGCGTGCGACCCGTCCGATCTCGTCTGGATCCTGACACTGGCTCATCTCCGCACGTAGCTTGGTAATCCATCCGCAGGTAGTCTTGCGAGCCATCTTGAGCAGCCGCTCTGCCTCACGGCGCGTCTGACCTGCAGTGAGGGAAAACAGACGCATTGTCAAGAGGATGAGGGCGTTCATGCAATACACCTCGCGCCAGTTATCAGTCAGTGGGATCATCCGTGCCTCGAGCTGCCGCACGAGTTGCTGACAGAAGCCTTGGTCGCGGAAAATGCCGTGTGTGGCACGTAGAGGATCCGCGCTGGGTGACGCAGGTCCGGACTCGACAGCAAGTTCAGTGAGAAGTACCATTGTATCCTCACTACTCAAATTCATGTTGGAGGCTCCCAGTTCGACCAGAATCTGTATCCATCGCCGCTCTTGCCCTGAGAGAACCTTCTGTAAAGCAGAATGCTCGAAGAACGCAACCCCTGGTGGGCACTTTGTTTGATTGGCGATGATCGTGTATGACGATGGCCACTGCCGTTGGGTCTCGGGGTGATCGGGAAAGGAAGGGAAGGTACCGACAATTCTTGAAGGTATCTCGATTCCACAAAGGTGCTGCAGGGTCAGGGGTTTGACGAGGTCATGAATCCATAACTTATCGGTTTCATCGAAAAGAAGGAAGTTCATCCCAAATCGAAGGAAGATATCCGTCCTCTCCACTTTCATCTTCAAACTCGAATAGTGCGTTTGGAGGAAAGACTTTTTGTCGGAAGCTAAGGACAAGGTCGGTCCTGTGTTGGTGTTCATGAACGGCCGAAGTTGCGAATACTCCTTCAACAAGATGACTGGTGCTGGGGATGGCTTCGCCAGACGGCCGGGGTGCCCAAGTTTGACTAACTCCCACAAAATCCCTCGGTAAGCGGCCAGATAATGCGGGATACCCATCTCAAAGACGACTGCTGCCCTCAGATTCTGATTTTCGGGCAAGAAGTTCTCGTGAGCAGAGATAGTCATTCTGTTTCGCTTTCGTCGCTGGAAGCATTTGAAGCAGCCTTTGACGTCTTTTGTACCATCGTCATTCAGCGTACAAACACAAATCCCGGTGCTCATTTTCTCGGTGAGATCGTCAAACTCATGGCAGGCATCCAGCCACTGAGTCAACTTTGCGGCACGAGCGTCCGCAGATGCTTCGTCGATCTCGTCTCTCAGCTCTTGCATCGAGGGTGACGTGGCGAAGTACTGGGTGGCAAAGGAGCCAGCATTCTTGTCCACGTTTGCAATTATAGTAGTCATGTGACGCTTCCGGTTGAAACGTTCTTGTAACCAGTGTTGTACTTGCTGGAGGCGCTCCATGTCTGATCGCTTTGGAAGATGAAGGACATCCAGTAACTGCGGCTCGAAAGGTGTGGGATAATCTTCAAGCAAAGGGCATGCCTCAATCGCACACATGTCCATGCGCACAAAAAGTACAAATAGATCAAGGATGTGGAGACTGAGAAGCTCTTTGTTCTCGGCGTAAGCCTTGCCGACGCTCTGTAGTAACTTGCGGATCGACTCGGAGATTTGAACGCAAAGCTTCTTGCACTGCGTTGCAGTGTCGGGGACTGACCAGTCCTTGTCGTGACGGTTATCCTGCTCCATTTGAGCGATTCCGAAGTATTCATCCGTAATCTTGCCAACCTTGAGTGTACCAGCATCCTTGATGTCAGGCGCCGCCAAGGTTTTGTACTCGAAGGATGGTTGAGTAGAGGATTGTTTGATCAAGGAGTCCAACACGCGACCACTATTTGGTAGGTCAAGGCGATACTCCTTCAAGTCAGGCCGTTGAGGGAGAGTATGGATTTTCCGGACTCTCAGCTGATTGAAATTCTTCCAGGCAAGTTCAATCTGGCTCGTGGCTTGCTGAAGAGTGGCTTTGAATCCATCTCCAAGTCGAGTGAACAGAGCGTTGTAGACTGACTTCGGGTGCTTCTCCTTTTCGGCCTCCATGACCAATTTTGCTAGGCGGCGGCCCAGCTTTTTCTGGGCCTGGACTGTTTGTTCAGGTGCTAGCCTTCCGGCACATTCTTTGACCAGAAGACCCAATACTGAGCAAATGAGAAACTTGTAGGAGGCTCTGCCCGTGAAGTCGCCGAAGTTCAAGATCAGATGTCGCTCCAGCCCTACGCGTAGGACCAAGTAGAATGGAAGCCTGCGCCAGGGATTCTCTGCATTGCGAAAGTTGATATCATCATGAATCCTCTTCCTGAGGCGAGGGACTTCAAGTGCTTCTCCGACTGCCTCGAGGAATGGCATAAGCATCTGTGTGATGAAAGCCGGATCCGTTGTATCTCGCGTCTCGACAACCGATTGCTTGGCCTTGATGGTTCGGGCTGCAAAACGACTCAAGCTCTCCGACGAGGCACTCTCCAAAGCGGTGGTGATGCACTCCTGAAAGGAGGCCTTGAAGAAAACTGCAGCAGGTATCTTTGCGCATCTGCCAGGAAAGTCCCACTGGAGAGCGCCCTTGGCGGCCAAGATCTCAGCGCCGGGAGGGGAGGCCTCGAATGATTCGAAAATGATGGCGTCTTCACGATCGCTAAAAGAATGATGGTCAGCATGAGCTTGAGATGGTCACTCCGGGCCAGAATCATACCTGGTCTCCTTTCGGACAAGTAGGGCAGCATTCTGCTCAATGACATGTAGAATAAGGGTCCTGCCCGGCTTTAGCTCCTGAAACTGGGTGCGGAGGACCGCCTTGTCTAGGCGGCCATCGTTGATGGTAAGGCAGCGGCGCAGCATGTCCTGCACTGATGACCAGACCTCCATGAGGTCATTATCATCAGCACATGCTGTGGCGATGGACTTGGTTGCTTCTATAAAGCGAAGGACAATGTTGACCTCCAGTGCATTGGCGTCCAACAAGCCCTTGGTGGGCAGTTTTGGTGGCAACACCAGATGGTGGAACACCAGCTCCAAGGAGTCCGACTCCATGGTGCTGCTTCTCTTTTAATCAGGAGACCATACAGAATCTGAAAGAATGACAATTGAAGAACAGTGTTGAGTCGGAGGTGGGGGAAGTCATCCAAGTGTTGATGACAGGGTGAGGTCGAGGTGAGGGCGACAACAGGCGAAATTTTGCGTGGGAAATGGTGTACGTTATGCGACTAGACCTGCCAGTCGAACAACATGGGAATGAAGCTCAAAATGATGACAAATCTGCTGCCCTGATGTGATGGAAAAGTGTGGTGGTTTGTGGATCTCAGCGGATGGTTTGAAGATGGAAGGTGGGAAGGGGTGGTGGTGATGAGAGATGGAAGGAGGGCTAGGCAGCAAATCAGGGGGTGGGGGAAGAAGAAAAAGGCAGTGATTGCGCCAGGTGTTGTTTGACGCGCAAAATCTTTGTTGACCTGTGCTCGATGTTGTCATGAAGCACTTTGTCCAGCAGTGGGAGCAGTGATTCAGTCTAAATTCAGGTTGCCCTTTGAGTCACTGACCCTCCAGTGGGCACAATCAATTTTCCAAGTGGGAGCTTCCCGACTTGGTTCTGCGTCAATATGGAATGGTATGCTCACAGGGCTTTTCTTTTTCCTTTGATCCCGAAGATTCAGCAATCTTCCATTAAAGGCCAATGTTGAGTCGTGCTGGTCAACTCATTGCGTTGGTGAAGGCCACACATCCATGGATGGGGGGGAAGGATGAAGAAGAAGCTAGGGCTGGGGCGCTTCCACCACTCCTGTCTCATTCATTGGTTCTGAAATTAGTGTAGTCGCAACTGGGATTGTATCTCAGGGAGGTTCCAGAATGGTCTTCTCTCGATGATGGAGTTGCATTGTCGAGAGCTGCTGCCCTCCCCTGAAGCAAGGAATTATCATTATATGCCCTCTCTCATGCGCTCCCTGTTGTCCAAAGCTGCATCCTAGCTACATCTACATGTATGGATAGAGTGCTAGTGCCGGTATGTATGGTGTAAGAGGAGTGACAACATTCTCTAATCGAGGAGAATTTCCTTTCCTCTTTCATACAGCTTTTTTTTTCAAGCGGTCGGGGACTGGCACGGATGAAGATCTGTTGCAGTGTCGGCCGCGGAGGATTCCGTTCTTCAAATCAATGGGAACATTACTGGCGGAACAAGCAATGTTTCTGCAGTGAGTAAATTTCTGCATTTCACCCAGCTCTGGTCGTGTCGCCAATGTGTTCTAGGCTTCGGCCAACAGTATATCGAAACCACGATTCCTCGCATATGTCAAGAAGAGAATTCTGGATGCCGGAAATAGGCTCTAGGGTTACAAGAAAATGCTTATACTCTACAAAGGGGAAAGTCTCGAATTATCAAGAAGAACGTTGGGGGCGTAAGAGGTCAAGCAGTGGATGTAGGTCTGGGTTCGAAATCTACATGAAAATCACGTTGCAAGGTTGCATTTTAGAAGCCCTTGGCCTCTGGAACGTGCATATATCGAGACCTTTGGAGAGAAGATCATCCCTCTGCGTAATAAATACGGCCCCAAAGCGCAAGGCTGGGCTTCACTGAGGATCTATATTGCCCTACCATCGCTTCCAAAGTCAAAATCTCCATAGTGCCGTTTGACCCAACGATTGCGACTGTTCCCTCTGGCATATGTTATTTAGATATCTTCGAGCTCAGCTTCCACGATGGAGGCGAGTTCGTACACTTCCTTTTCGCATGTAGTTCCAGTTTGGGATCAATCTCTTGTCCTCATTCCAAGGAGAGAGGCCATGCTCAAGGTTTTGGTTACCATCAATGGCTCGAAGTGTGTGGAGCATTGTGCAGCCTTCAGGACACCTCTTCTGATGGAGACCTTCTCACTCAAATATTGTTGATCATTAGTTTCTGTAAGAAAAACCCAACCGCAGACGGCATAGACAAGCGGGAGGACATATCGCGATCTGTTACCGCACACATCGGAGCTTCGCATATTTGAAAGCAACCAAAGGTGTGAAGTCATCTTGCCACCATAGTCACTCCAAGTTGATGGGCGCTTGAAGATCAATAGACCAAACGACGCTCTTGACAAGGCCTGCACGAGCCTCTGCACATCACTACTCTTGTGAGGCAAGTCGCCACGGCCGGGGGCAGCCTGCCTGGGGACCGCAAAGACATCCCCGTGATCGCCGCTCTGGGGCGATTCGCGAGAGAACTGGTCTCGCCGATCGCGTTAACCTACACTAACGCAAGTTTTCCTGCTGGCCGGTGGTCTTCACTTGAGCTGCATGACGATACTAGTGTTTCTGGACCAGTCTACAGTGCCCAGCCATCTCGATGACAACGCAAAAGCTTCACGGACGCCACGCCCGTGACCAAAATTTCGTCACTCCTCACATTTTCTCCTTACGCATCTTTTTGGGCCTGGTGCCCTTGGCACCAAGCACCAAGCCGGAGGGCGCTCCATGGGGCGGATATTTGGCCTCGCTAGCCTACGCACCGTGCTCAGCCGCAGGCGAGGCCCTTCTACCAGGTACATCCTTGAACATCCAGAGCTTCTTAGCAGAAAAGGGAGGGCGTCCGGCGTTGCGGTATTTATCAGCCATCTCAACTACGCTAAGGACTAGAGAATGCTGGACACATTCAAGGTAACAACGCTCACGAAATAGCTTCGTCAGTCGACGATAAAACGCACCAAAAGAAGCAATGGTTACGCACATATACATTCCTTGCAAATATCACACAAAGATGAGTGTGTCACCTGAAACTCTGGACTGGTCGTCGGCTAGACGCCATGTTGCACATGCTTGCTTATTTTAAGCATGTCTGTCATTTTTCTGAACCAGGTCCCCGGGGACCAACCAGCCAGGTTGTGGAACCTGGGAGAGGGGGTTCTGGGATGCGCCATCCTTTATCTTTTGCAAAACTGCTTGGGGTTTAGCTTTAGTGTCGTGTAAGGAACAGGGGTAAAGGATGCAGCGGCACCGCCATCGCGCTGGCCCGTCGGGGGCGCCAAGGCACGCCGGTGGAAGCAGTCGCTTCTCGGAACGAGATGAAGAGTGATAAAAAACTTCGTATGCCCCTAGCCAAACTCGCCAAACGACGGTTTTGTCGACGATTGAAAGCCGAAGGGTCTAGCAGAGCAGTCCGAGCGAGGCAGGGCTGAACCGCAATGCGGCCCGCCCGAAGTGAGATTAATCAGACGGACGAGCGTTGAGATTCGATTCACCAAGGCGCGCTATTATAGGGCTGCGACGGCAATGGCAAAGCTTGGAGCATTTTCCTCTTCCGGAGAGAGTAATCATTTCGTCAAAAAAAGATCGTAGCAAGAACCCTGGAGAATACGCATCCCCCTTATTGCGGCCCTTGCATGTACGAGCAAAATATCCTTGACCGGGGCATTTTACTCATCTGGGAAATTCTCCATTGTGGAGGGATTGATCGTACGACCACGTGTAACCGGATCCCCTTGCATGGGCATTGTGTCTGACAGGGCCAGCCCTTTGGTTTGATCATTTATCAACCCCAAACACTCTTCCAGAAAGACCCAGGAAAAGCCACGAGATGATGTATCATATCCTTGCCACATGTTAGGTGCTACTACTGCACGAGCCAAGTGGCGAGAAATGCGCCCGGCTGGATTGGCTGGACTCGACCCAAGGCATTGGTGTGGCCCACGTGCCAGCCACCCACAATAAGCACCTACTCTGGAACCGTACCCAGTCGCCGGGACGCAAGGGCCAGGACGTGCATGCATTCAGTGCCAAGATGCTGTCTGCCTATGCCGTATTCGAACCCTGAAGAGTAAACTATTGAATTCTTGAAGATCTCGGGGTTAGCCACATCGAGACAGCCGAGCTCTGCCACGGAACCTTCGGTAGAGATCACAGGCCAAGAGTTGAACAGGGTAGATGATGCTGCGGATCACAGATGCTGCGCAGCAAGCAGCTTGGGTGTTGGTATTTCAGAGTTATGTACGATTAGCATTAAGAAACAAGGCCTTGCGGGCGTGTGTGTACAGGTCGAGAGATCTAGTAGTATGTCTAGCAACAATACAATAAAGAGTGTTATGAAAATTTTGTGCTTTTATATTTTTGAGAAAATCTCGTCCTCTAAAACAGCTTGAACCCGCCGGGCACGTTCTTCTGGAAGCGGCCCTGGGGGTCGTACTTCTTGCTAACCTGCTGCAGGAACGCCTTGTTGTCGGCGCCGTACCCGGAGATGGGGTCCTGCCACTTGGCGGCGTAGTTGAGGTAGATGTAGCCGTTGGAGACGCCGAGCTCGGCGGCCTTGGCCTTGTACTGGTCGAAGAGCGAGCGCGCGACGCTGTCGATGAGCTGGTCGTCTGCGGCGTCGTTCCAGTTGACCGTCATGAGGAAGTTGACCGTGTTGCCGTCGGCCTCGGTGTGGCCGAGCACGTTGCCGCCGCGCGCGGCCGACTCCTTGGCGATGATGGACGGCTCGGGCTGGAAGGCGAGCGACAGGCCGATGCCCGGGACGGTGCGCCACGGCTGCACGGCCGGCTTGGTCAGGTCGAAGATGGCGCTCATCATGGCGGCGCTGTTCTTGAAGGTCAGGGTGCCCATGAACTGGCGCAGGCCCGTCGGGCTCTGCAGGTCGTGCGCGAAATCGCCGCTCTTGCCGATGCGCATGCTGTTGACGATCTGGCCGCCCAGGGTAGTGACGTTGGCCAGGGCCGGGGGCGGGAGCGGGTCGCCGGTGGTGTACTTGGTGTAGGCGGGGCTGTTGACGGTGCCCCAGACGTCGTTGGCGCCGTCGAGCCAGACAAGGTTGAGGATCATGGCGGCATAGGGGTCGTAGTTGGGCGAGTCGGTGAGCTCGGCGAGGCCGGCGATCTGCTGGGGGATCTCGGAGCCGTCGGTGATGATGACGCCGCCCCAGTAAGGGGCCTGCTCGAAGGCGCGCATCTTGAAGGCGGTCACGATGCCAAAGTTGTTGGAGCCGCCGCGCAGGGCGCGCCAGAGGTCGGCATTGGTTGTGGCGCTGGCGGTGACGATCTTGCCGGTGGCAAGGACGACCTCGAAGCTATCGACCTGGTCGCAGACGAGACTGTTTGGCGAGTTAGTAGGTGGTTCGCGTTTCGCGGACAAGGTCGTTGGGATAAGAATTAAACGTACCCGAAACGTGGGGAGAAGTTGGAGAACCCGCCGCCCGTGACGAGGCCACCGACACCAACGGTGGAGATGCGGCCACCGAGGACTGCAATGTTGAGCGGATCCAAGACCTTGTAGACATCGTCCCAGCGATTACCAGGGCCAATTGTCACGGTCTTGCGGTCGCTGGCGACAGTGACTTGGTTGACGAGGTTCAGGTCAATGGTGATGCCATTTTGGATGTTGGCGGCGCCAGCAAACGGCGTGTGTCTGCGTCACCAATCAGCAAACTGGCACAAAACACGAAACAATTGGGTCCTGAGTAAATGTTGCACTTACCCACCAGACCGGACGGCAAAGTTGCATTGACCGCCCAGCACGGCCGACCCAATGTTGAGGGTGAAGACGGCCAGAGAGACATCGAGCGTTGACCTGGGCGAGACGATGCACGCCGGCGCAAGGCTGGACTCTTGCTGTGTCCAGTAGGACGCCAACGAGTCCTTGTAGCCGCACGAGCCCTGGAGGAAGACCTTGTCTGAACCCAAGATGGTCTTGAGAGCAGTACACTGTGGGAATGATGCATGTTAGCGGCGCTTGTTTTGGCCCCCACTACGAGAGTCCGAGCAACTTACGCAAATGTTGGTTTGCTTGAGGGTCGTGGAAGCTGAGGCGGCTGAAACACCGGCGACCTGGGATGGAGGCGCCGCAATAGAGGCGTCGGGAGTGACTGCCGCTGCCGCTGCCAGGCTGGTGAAGCCGGCAGCAAGGAACAATGCCCTCGAGGATACCATTGTGTGGTTCGAGTGGTTCCAGGTGTGGCCCCTGTGGCGTTCAGGTTCAGGTTTTGAGTGGTTCCTGGGCTGCTGGGGAGAAGCAGGCGAGGAGCAATGCAGCAAAGATCGGCGGGATGCAGTGAGCTGCACGGGCGAGAAAAAAGCCAAGACCAAGCGGAACCCAGCTACCTCCCTACTCTGTCCAGTGCGAGGAGACAAAAGGATTTTTTGTTGGAAAAAAGAACGCAAAAACCCGCTGGCAGGAGATATATAAAGGACTACCAAGACGGTGGGGTGGTATCCTCATCTATTTTGCTGGGTCTCTGCATCATGACCATGCCCGACTGGGTGGGAGGGACGAGGGAGCCTGGGCGAGACTAGAAGCCCGGTCTGGGTTGATGCTTGTCGGGGTATGGCACATTCTGAGATGGACTGGGAAGACCCCGGACTCGTTAGCTATTCCGTCTCCGGCCGTAGCTGAAGTGTGGCTCAATGCCCCGCCGCGCCCGCTTATGCGCCAAACCCCGAAGGAACCAGTCCGGTCCAACGCGCCTTGCCGCTTTTGACAGGTAGTTCGCATCTTAAGTCCTTCAAGGCAAGGTTGGCTGGGCGAAGACCCGGCCTAGCTACGAGCGAAGAAAATCAGGCAATGCTCAGGGGTTCTGGCGACTTTTCGCTGCTTTATTTGCCTCACTAATTCCAAGACTAAAAAGTAGGTCTTACATCTGGACAAGGTGTTGCGCAATAGTTGGGACTCTGGCGGAAATGACTGATGATGAGTCGGATTTGGGGGAGCATTTAGGAGTAGAATTCAATTGTTCTGGACTGGACTGGGCTTTCTTCATGTTTTGTGGAGGGCTCCAGACAGAAAAAGAAAAGAAAGACAACAGAACTCGGTCATTGCGGAGGTAAGTAAGCACTTTAACGTTACCATCACAGCGTATCACCCGCCCCTTTACCTTGCTGAAGATGTGCGGTGATCTGCAGAACTTTATCGGTCCTGAGTGCGCCGGCCGCTGGAATTGTCCCCTCAGGACCCCCAGTGGCTCACCTGTCTCAGTGTCACTGGTGTCTTGCAGCAGAAATAAGAGGGCTTGTGAGCTTGGCAGACCTGCGAAGAGCTGCGAAACTCTCCACCCCCCCCCCCCCCCCCGGTCGAGGTCTCGAAATTTCTCCACAACACCATCGGACTCGAAGCACTACGAAAACACAAGCGTAAAACAAGGATTGAGTGACAAGAAACGCCCCCCCGGAAACAGCCGTGCCGCAAAGTAGCAGCAGCGAGATTATTAAGGGAATCCAAGCTAGTGAAGGACGAGACGCAAAAGACAGGAAACCAGACAGAGGGTAAAAAAAGCAAAGATAAAGACCTGGCTAGCCAATGCAAGTCGCTAGCCCACATGCCCTGCCCTTGTCGAAAAAAGGATTCATCCCCACCGCGTACAGTAGTCGTTTTGAAGTCGCTGAAAATCTCAGGGGAAACAAGCTTCTCTCACTTGCTCCAGTATAAGAGTATGACGGGGGGATGCATTTCGTCCCCTTGAATGGGATCGCCGTCTCTTTGTCCGTAATCAGTCTCGAAGGCTTCTTCCCCCAGCCGTCTTGTGGAACAAGAGCCCGGACCACACGGTCAGATTCAATCACCCATACCCCGAATGGCGGATGCAGAGGCACCGCCCATGGGGCCGCCGCCCCGGATCAGCTATCCTCTGCTGATGGTGAGTTACGCCGCTCCCGCCGCCCTCAATGGCTTCATCCCTCCGCGCCGAGCGAAGCTCAGACCGGCCTGCGTCGTTGCGCCGCGGCCGGCCCGCATGCTTGTTGAAGGACCTTTTTTGGCTGACCATGGACCGTGTTCGGTGCGATGTAGGGTGTGATGTGGACGCTGTGCGGTGTTGCCGGCGCCTTCGTCATTGCGCGATTAATCATTCGGAAGATATACGCTGGACGCTTCTTCGCCGATGATTACCTGACGATCCTGGCCATGGTGATTCTCATCTCCAACGTCTCGTTGGAGACATGGATCGCTCCGACCAGTCAGTGCCCTCCCCGATCCCTTCGCTGCTCGTCTCCCGGCGCGGAGATGGCAAGAAAACCCACCGTCCGTCCGGACCGAAATGCTAACGTGTTTTCCTGCTGCAGTGTACGAGATCCTGTTGGTCAGCACCGGCCGGGCCGTCCCTACCGCCGACTTCATGGACAAGGTGTACCACTTCAACAACGCCCAGTTCGCCTTCACGTTTCTATTCTGGACCGGCCTGTGGACCGTCAAGGCCGCCTTCCTCGCCTTCTTCTACCGCCTGACCTACCAGCTCACCTGGCCCCGACGTGCTTGGTGGGCCATTGCTGTCTTCGCCGTCCTGACATACATCGGTTGTGGTGAGTACATTGAATCTAGGTAATGCTGCTGGAACCCGAGCGCTAACGCGGACCAGTTGTGTCGTACATCTTCGCATGCAGCTCGCCTGGCGGTGGCGTCCAGTGCGCTGCCTCTGACGAGGGCACCCGGCTCACCCTTGTCAGTCTTACCTACAGCACGGCCGTCGACATTATCATCGATGTTCTCAGTAAGCAGCCCTCGTCTCTCCCCTCCACGCCTCGTCTTGCCTTTCATTCTAACCGCTCGACAGTCATCGCCCTCCCGATCTCCCTTACCATCGGCCTCAACATGAACTGGACCCAAAAGATCGCCCTCATCAGCGTCCTCGGCCTCGGCGCCCTGATCGCCGTCTTCGCCGTCCTGCGCGCCATCTTCAACGGCTCCAACGTCAAGACCCCCGAGCTGTCCTGGCTCACCCTCTGGACCGCCATCGAGATGAGCGTCGCCGTCATCGTCGTCTGCCTCTCCTCCTTCAAGGTCCTCTTCTCCGTCGCCAAGAAGGCGAGCTCCTCGTCGCCCTACGTCGACCTCTCCGGCGGCCGCTACGGGCCCGGCGGCGGCAGCTACGGCTACAACAGCCGCGCCACGACGAGCGGGCGCCGCGGCGTCACGGGCAACCGCAGCCGCAACGAGACCGAGCTCGACCACCTGGATGACGACCTCGACCTGGAGTTGCAGGGCATGGGTGGTGGCCGGATCAAGGAGAAGGCCACCGGGGCCAAGGGCGCCAACATCACCGTCACGCGGAGTTACGCCGTCACCGGCGCCCATAAGGCCGGGGACGAGCGGCCGGTCAAGGATACCGAGTCGCAGGAGTCGATCTTGGGTTAGGTTTCATGTGTGAGGGAATGGGAAAAGGGCATATGTTTAACGGACTTTTTTCTTTGACTGTGTATATTCTCGAAAAGCGAAAGATCTTGCAGGAACGGCCTCACATTCTCGGGCTGTCGTCTTATGAGCCTGCTTAGCCTCTTTTCACATGTACTACAATACCATCGTGCATCACAAATACTTGATCCGTTCATGTGAAGTGTATCTGGAGGTGAGCAAGATGGCTACCCCTTCTCTCAGCTCGACTTATCTAGGCTGAATGCCCTTCTTTAGGGCTGATTCGAGTCCCGGGCCACTGCCGCAACGACGCGGGGCCTCAATTCTGCGCCTTGAGAAGCCGGGACATTTCTTTGGGAGCGGACCGACATCCATACAACTCCTCTTCACCGAGATCATCTCTTCTCTCCCGAGGTGCAAAATTCACAACCCAATTCAGGAAGTTCATGCGCGTGTCCCCTTGCCAGGTCAGTACCTACACTCATTAGTGGCGAAAGGTAGGAACCTAATGACCGCCTCCATACTGTGCTGCCGGCGGCCTACATCTCGAAACATCTCGAGGATCTCTTCTTTCGGCCTCCAGTCACCGACGTGGAAGAGGAAACGAGGCACGGCCTCCGCGTGCGGCCCATACTCGATCGGCTCTCCTGGAGCGCCATAGGTGATGGACCAATCTGCGCTACCATCCGGTGTGTCGATTGTGGCGATGAGGCAAGAATATTTGAGGGCCGGCATCTGTCCCAGCGCTCGGACAAATGACTCGATCAACGGATAGATGACGTCTTCGTTTGGGACCCTGCGGAACCTCAGCGTCTCATTATCAGTCCCGTCGCTGTTGGGAGGGTTCAGTGTTCGGCGATGGGCAAGCGCCAGGCGACCCTCCTTGGCCGTACCATAGCCTGGCGGCCAATGGCCCAAGTTTGTTTTGGGTAATGGCTCGTCGCTGGCACGCACGTAGTACGGGTCGTCTTCTTTACCCTTGAAGTACCAGTGGCCCGATGGACAGCTGATGTCGAATTCCACCGTCAGCGATTCGAGAGATCTCCAGAACGGTGCCGACTCCGACACGGAGGGAGAGCAGAACAGCGATGGGTGAACAGGGCCTTGATATTCGAACGACTTGATATGTTGTCCAACGCAGTGGTTCAGGGCTTCGCACAAGGCATCCACACCATCGGTTCGGGTGAAAACGGGCAAGCGCTGGTGGTGCCCATAACAATCCATCCCCATAAGATGAATACGCAGGCTATCAGCCGACAGTGGTAGCCCAGAAGTCTGAAGGGCAAGGGCTAGCTCTTCTCGAAGGTCGCGATATAGAGGCTCAAAGCCCTCGGGCATCTCGACGATCCAAAGCGGAAATGTGATGCCCGGGCACTTTGCGGTTACACTGGCAATGCTTCCGGGGGCGACCCTGCGCCCATGGCGCCCAACAAAGTCCAGATCCCGGACGACAGTGACGGTGGGAAGGCTTGCGCAGTCAGAGATCTGCACGAAGGTATACTGCCAACGCCGCTCGAAAAGATCTCGGCGGCCTGGAATCCGGACGGCGTTCTCGTCCGTCTCAAACCCTTGCTCATCCAGGCGATGGTCGTCCGCATGTGAGGATATGTGTATGCCGAGTTGAATTCTCGCAGATCCAGTATCCCACCGGCTCAAAATCTCAAACAGTCTGTGAACCGCCTGACTCGCGACACGATTGTTCTTTGCCATGTCATCTCTTGTCTCGTACTCGGTGCACTGGTAATCGCTGTAGGTGGGGAGTCTGATGCGGTAGGTAAGGTACCTGAGGAAGCCGCGCCGGTGTGGCTTCGAGGTAAATATCTTGTCAAAGGTTGTCGTGCCCGCAGCTGCGACGACGACACTTGTGAATGTGATAGCCTCTGCCACCCTATTCAATCGTCGACTCGTGCAGGCCAGGGCGACGAGTGTCGAGCTCCCGCCTTCCGCGGACTTTGGTAGGAACGCCACGATGCGGTCGAGTATCTCTTGTGGTAGTCGGTTCATGGCTCTATGTCTGCACGTAGAGCGGAAGCCAGCAACTGCGAGCCGATAACCAAATGATACCAAGTTGCAACATCACGGACTGGGTTGGAGGTGAGAATGCCTGGCGCGAATGTTGAAAAGCGGAGGAAACAACAATCCCCACTTGTTGGCCACAGTGCCTTGATCAAGACACAAGTTGCAGTTCGGATTGCATGGCTTAAAGGCCTTGGCTTCCATGACAAAGAAACAGCGGTGAAGAAAGATCTCAGATGGATATATATCATCCGAAGCTCATATACGAAAACAGCCATTTCCCTGAGACTGATTCGTGATCTATGATTGGACATCTTTTCGAGTACTGAAGTGAAAGGTAGCCCTACCACATGCACGTGGCGCCCTGTCTCCCCAGCGCTGTTGTTGGCCAGGATGGTGGAATTAAGGTGTGCCACATGCTGCCGCCCGGGCCTGCCATATGTGCGAGACATCAAGACTTTTTAGCAACTATTTCACAAGAAGATCTAGCCCTTTTCTGCTCTTGTTGTTCTTTTCCCCAGAGACTCTCGTGCGGCGAGTTGTTCTCATCAGATCAATTTTCCGTGAATAGATCGATTAGAACTAATCAGAACAAATGTTATCTGGGGGCTACTACTCGTAAGAGATGGAAACTGACAAGCCATATAGCTACTTATATCAGTTTAAAGTATCTCGAATGGATAACCGACGAGATTTAATCCAGTTGCGGACGCGCTAACTCTGTGTGGCGAGCTGAAAGTCGTAGCCGCCACATCACGATGCCCAACGACGGCCTTTGACATGGCTAGTCACCCTATCACATTACCTCGTAGACCCCAGAAGAAGGGTATCCCTACCGTCAATCATTCTATGCTGCATGCACGTCGGGAAGTACCGAGCCCTTCAGTGTCATTTTGTCATCCACACCAACCTGCATTGGACTTTTGCATCCCTGCACTAAAACAAGGGTTTAAATGGCCAGGACAATCAGGACCGTGTCGTGAGATGTTTAAAAATCGTCGTTGTCCTTGAAAAGACATACTTGCCCCTCTCTTCTCGCTCGAGAGATCATTTGCAAGTGTAATCCTCAGACAGCTGCACCTCTGCCATGGCTCCAAAGCTCAACTTGAACGACCTTGTGTTTGGTGGACTGGTCCAGTTGATCACTCTCCCATACCACCGATTCTTCACCTACAATACCCTCAGACCGGCCCAAGACATCGCTAAGCACGTGGCTCATGGCATCGAGCGCAGCTCCCCGGAGCGGGAGCAGCTCTACACACCTGATGGCGGGCTGGAGGACCCGAAAGAAGGGCGAGCTCGAGTTTGTCGCACTCGCGGTGCGCTATTTCCCCAGCTTTTGACTCTCCCCCCTCATACTGACTAGGTGTCGCAGGCTACTGTTCTTACAGCCATTGTCACTGCATCCTTCTCATGGCCCAATGTGGCAGATTCATACTGGGTCGGACCAGGCTTCTGGTACGCCTCGTTGATGACATCCGTCTGTGGTATTCTGCTCTCAGCACAGCAACTTTCGCTTCTCTCGTTGATGGGTGAGCTCCCGCAGGTTGATGCACAAGCTCCATCTTCAAAGACCATACAAAGGCATCTCAGCCAGATCCTCGCGGAATGCGACGACTCCCGCCGGGTGGATGGGGAAGTGGCTAGCCACCAGCGTCAATGGGTCATAAGCTGGCAGCTTATCTTCACCTGGCAATGTCCCATGATGTATATTGGATACGCATTCGTATTCTACTTCATCGGGCTTACAGTCGTAGTCTGCTCGCCCCTCATACAGGAGGACTGGGGACCCAACTCTTATGTGAGAGATGAGCGCCTGTGTTTATGGCCATGTGCTAACAAGGTCTATTTTCATTAGATTGCAATTGCATACCTTTCGGTATCTGGGCTTGCATGGGGATTGTTTGCCTACTGCTCGCTGGGTGGCTATCGCGCCATAAGTCTCCATGATGAATCGAATGAGGAGCAAGAACCTTGCAGCGCCCCTAGCCAAAACTTATCCCATCCTGCAGAGCAGAAAGGGGTCAATACTGCATGATGCGACACACGACCGGAAGTCTTTGAGCTGGAAAATCACACAGATTACTTAAAGGATATCCGGGCCAACATGCGGATCTGCTCTCAGGTCTTTCAATTCGAAGTCACGAAGTGGTTCTGAATCTCTTCTTGAGGAGTTTCTTCTTGGCAAGGGTTCATTCCATCACGTCGCATGGCGATGCTTCGGAAGGGCGGTTCATTGTCTTTTTTCCATCTTGTAAATCTTCGAAATCAACCTCTTCGCATAGGTCACAGGGTCGCTGACCCGAAAGACACTTCGTACTTCTAGCTATCCTGGACTGAAGCCGGGTTAAGTCGACCTCGCTCCTTCAGCCGGTGGCATTATCCAGTGAACAGGGGCAACCTTCGCCCCATCAAAGTTGCTAGCCTCACGTGCGAGATGACAGTGGCCTTCGTGCCACCCCGTAGTCCCGCAGAACCCCCTTCCTTCTTCCAATTTAACCTCGGCCGGCAGTTGTTACATGTCAAATGTTCCCCGCAAATTAACGTCCTGTCGTTCGTGTGGGGAAAATGCCCGATCTCGAGCTCCCGGCCGTTGGACCACGATGGAATATCAGGCTAAAGGCGGCGAATAACCCTGAACCAGGAATGCTCCAGTCGACACTTCTTCTCCCGCTCTAGCCAGCCAATCTTGTGATCAGATCATGCGGAGACATGTAACTGTAGTAAATGATTCTATCTACGAAAAGAACCTTTGCCTTCTTGGCCCTGTGGTATTGCAGTTACCCGCTCAGCCCGCCAGCGATTGGCCCGGGGTTATGGAACTGGAAGTATAAGATCCCATATAGAGGCGAAGGTTCCCGCTCACGATCCGGAAACCTATCTTGGATCACTAAGCAGGTACAGACATCATGGTCAGGATCACGTCTCTTGCAGCCCTCTCGCTGCTGTCTGGGGCTCTTGCAGCACCCGGCCCAGAGCCGAAAGACGCAGATAAGGATCTCGAGGCTCGTCAGGGATACTACTTCCAAAACTGGTCCGAGGGCGGAAGCAACATCAGGTGCAACAACGGAGCTGGCAGCTCATACACTGCGACTTGGAACAGCAAGGGCGGCTTCGTCTGCGGAAAGGGCTGGAGTGGCGGCGGTGCACGGTATGTCGATCTGGTGACCTGTCGGATATCCACTCAGGACTTAGAGCTGACCATATTTCTTTCTTTGCGTTGATACAGAACTATCAAGTACAGTGGATCCTACAACGCCACTGGCCCCGGCTACCTCGCCGTCTACGGCTGGACTCGGAACCCCCTGATCGAGTACTACATCATCGAGGCGCACGCCGACCTCGCGCCGAACGAGCCGTGGACCTCCAAGGGCAACTTTACGTTCGACGAGGGCACCTACGAGATCTTCAGCAGCACTCGCGTCAACAAGCCGTCGATCGAAGGCACCAGGACCTTCCAGCAGTACTGGTCGGTGCGCCAGGAGCAGCGCGTGGGCGGCACGGTCACCACTCAGCGACACTTTGACGAGTGGGCGAAGCAGGGCATGAAGCTGGGCAACCATGACTACGTCGTGATGGCGACGGAGGGATATACCAAGGACGGTGGTCCGGGCAGTTCTGGGTCGTCTAGTATTACTCTAGGTTAGGCTCGGAAGCTTCTCCTGTCGCATCTTCAAATGGGCCGTCACGCCGGAGTATCTTCCCAGCATAGGTGATAGTCAAAATTGAACAGTACGACCAGTTTGACTGATCTGTTGATACAATTCGCTGCTACAACGCTTTTGTCTTACATGACAAGTGATACAATCAAAGGCCAGCTGGCCAATTGCCCCATTCCAGTACCGCGGACACGTCTCTGTCATCAAAGATGGACTCAAAGCCATCTAGGCTGAACGAACCAAATGTATCCACTGGATCGTCGTGGAATTCGACCTCTCTTGCTTGTGCAACTTCTGAAGCGCTCGGGGTCGGGTACTGGCCATCAGATGCGCCCTGTGCACTGCGTTCCTCGTCTTCTCCCGCAGATGATTCCAGCGCAGCGATCCAACTCTCAAAGTCAAATGTGGACTTGAGGTTAGCGTCCCTTGCCGCTCGGTCATTGGGACTGATCTGGCGCAGGTAGTTGACGATTCCGTCCTTCATTTCTGTCGTGGGTACCGTGGTCTCGGACTGGCTGGTCCATGATCGCTCTGTGAGGAAATTGAGCTTGTAGTACAAAGACACTTGTCGGATCTATAGCCGTTGTCAGCACACATGAAATATGAAAAAAGTTGTGATCGCATTGCGACATACCCAGTGTACTGCCAGACTCCACCTCTGGCCGAGATGATTGAACGCGTCCATATCCTTCTGCAGATAGTCCCGGGCCAGTCCTTTGTCGACAATGTCTTTCCAATCAAATATCGAGTGCACTGTGTGAATGCTCGCCGCTGCTAACAGACCGAGGCCGTGAAACGGGAAGGTATCCGCACCCAGGTCTCGGGTCTTCATGAACTGGTACAGGTCGGAAATGGCGTTGGCACTTTCGACCATCTGAACTGCACAGTTGTACCAATAGCCCTCTGGTGCTTCTATCGTAGCCGGGTTCATCACTGGACCATCGCATGGGCCTGCCATAGCGTTAGTCGGTAATTATGTATCTTTTTCATGCCACGAAATTCTCTCACCATTGACTGGATTGTATCCTAGCTTCGGTGTGAAAGGAAGATACTCCCGGTAAAGGATTGCCCTTGCCTGAAAGTAAGTCATCCACATGACTGTCCACAGCCGCCCATTGCCCATTGCAGTGATGGCGGTGGCGTTTTGAGGTGTGTACTGGAGGTGGCTTGGCAAGACGTCACTCCAGTGCTGCAGCGACTGGCCGAGAATGGCAAAACTTGAGCCAGGAACCCAAGGGGCAACATTGTCCACATGTCTGCCGCCCCTCCCACCCCATGCCACCACTGTAGACAGGATGTCCACGATTTGTATGGTGTAGGCCAACAGACTGTCGTTATCCAAGGAGAGTTGTGTGGAGTTATCCCCTGGTAGCTGATGCAGATGGCGCAAGGTTCGGGTAGGGCTGAACTTTCCATAGATAAAGTTCTCTTCGGATTGTGGGAAGTAGGTGCTGACATCGGAGACATCAAAAGTAGCAACGCGATCACGGCCGTTGGCCAGAAGCCTCTCCAGGCAAAAGCAACTCCAAAAGGTTCGCCGTCGGCTTTCGACCGCCGTGATTGATGTGGGAGGATTTTTCCTGCCCCAGTCCATGTACCCGAAATGCGAGTCTTGCTTGTGTAGGAGCAGCAACTGACAAAGCCTTGCTGCATGACCCAGGCGAAACCAAGCACGAATCTCCGCGCCCTCGCCAACGTCGAGCACACATAGCACAAGGCAGCACTGGATGGTCACCAGCGAGGGTTCCTCGTAGATCCTGGAGAGCTCCTTCCTTGCCAACTCGGCATACCTGTCACTGATGGTGGCAGCAGGTATATCGGCAGTGGCAAGATCCGGTATAAACCTGGATACGAGAGCGAGTATGGACAGAAACAAAGGCAATGGCAGCTCTTTGCCAACGTCATCGTCGATAAGCTGCTGCGGAGGAAGGAAGCAGAGCAAGCTCGAAGCATAATTCAGACGGAAATATGAGATGACGTTCCTTCTAATAGGATCAGGTGGCAAGTCGAAGCTTTTGTCTACCGTTAGAAATACAAAGTCAAACATGACGGAGCTCAGGGGGGATGTTGACTTGCCCTTTCAAGCTTGAGCTGTCTACACCTTCTTCACCTTCGAGAGTGGTTGCAGAGGCCTGGAGACCCGGGTATTCGCACTGCTTCTTGCGCGTCACACATGCCCGACAGGACGGCCAGTCGCCCGAGCATTTCGCCTTGCGTCGTCTGCCGATATCACGGTTGTCAGCCGGGCCGGTAACAGGCGAACAGCTGGAGCCAAAACAGGGGGTCTTTGTGTCGCTCACCTGCAGTAGGTACATGCCAGTGCTGTCCTCGCTGTTGTCCTCTTCCGTTTGGACCCTGTGGGTCGCCCATTAGTAATCGAGTCGTCCGGTAGAAATGTGTCTTCGGCTATGTTTCCCATGTTATCGCTCTGTTTTGTTGTCCTGTCGTGAAAGACAATCGGTTTTCGCGTTCGTCATTCCACTGACTGGGGTGGAAGAACCGTTAGATATACGGAAATCCCGCCAGGGATGAGGGGTCACTGGGTCGGATGATCCGCCTGGATCGAGTCCCAACTGACCAATCCCAGGTGAGGACATTGGCGCCACTTCTCCGCGTTCGATATGGGAGACACTAAAACCGCCGCCGCCGGATTCGCCGCCTCCTCGGCAAATGCGTAGAAGGGTGGTCCTCTATAGAGGTCGGCCTGGCCTGAATTTACATAATACTCACTATGTATGCTTGACCACGACCACACAAAGCTAAGTCCTGCTTGTGCTCCTATCTCATCCTTATCGCTGCCCTCAATCGCCCCGGCCAAGTCCGATCATGACCGTGATGCACCTAACCCAGCCGACCATCGGGCTGGAGCCAACACTGGGGAGCGCGCCTCTAAAGTTCGAAACGACCATTGAGAGCGAGCTTGCGACTGCGAGGTCACAATATGTCCAAAGACTGCCGGTATCCAAGGCCCAACACGAGCTGGCGTCCCAGTTCCTGCCGGGCGGCAATACCCGCTCAGTGCTGTTCAACGAGCCCTTCCCAATTGTTATGAAGGAAGGACAGGCCAATCGTCTGCTGGATTGCGACGGAAATACGTACGACTAATTCTAGCATACTGGTCTTGACGCGAATGCTGATTTGGGATCTAGATATCTCGACCTTGTCGGCGAGCTGACCGCCGGCCTCTACGGCCACTCGAACCCGATATTGAAGGAAACCCTGATATCCACGTACGAGAATACCGGGATCAGCCTCGGAGCCACCACGAAAGGCGAGACGAGGCTGGCAGAGCTCCTCTGCCAAAGATTCCCCAGTGTAGACCGCGTCAGATTCTGCAATTCTGGCACGGAGGCGAACCTCTACGCGCTGAGCGTGGCCAAGCACATTACGGGAAAGACAAAGGCGATCGTATTCAATGGTGGCTATCACGGTGGACTTTTGAGCTTCGGTCATGGTGTGTCGAAGATCAACGTGGACCAGAATGACTGGGTGCTCGGAACATACAACGATGTCGATGGCGCCCGAAAGTTGATCGAGAACACCCCCGACGTTGCGGCCGTTGTCGTCGAGGCAATGCAAGGCGCAGGTGGCTGTCTGCCGGCCACAGTAGAGTTCTTGCAGACCATCCAACACACAGCCAAGAAGGTGATTATTACCCTGACGACAAATCCAGGAATGAGAGAGGCTGAAACATGTGTGAAACTTAGTGCGGCGTAATATTTGTGCTAGATGAGGTTATGACCAGCCGACTACACCCGAGTGGTTTGCAAGGGAAGTATGACCTGAAGCCTGACCTCACAACGTTCGGTAAATACATTGGAGGTGGCATGGCCTTTGGCGCATTCGGCGGCCGAGCAGAGCTCTTGGCGTCTTGCGACCCCAGAAACCCATCAAGCCTCCCCCATTCCGGCACCTTCAACAACAATACGCTATCTATGAACTGCGGATTCGTAGGTTTATCCCAGATATACACACCGGAAGCCGCCCTGGCACTGAATAGCCTGGGTGACTACTTCCGTGAGAGGTTACAAGGGGTTGCTAAGGGCACCCAAATGGTGGTGACTGGAGTCGGGGCAGTACTCACTGTCCACTTCCAAAGGAATGGAGTGGCACCATTCAGGGTAGAGGACTTGGAGCAGCACAGCAACGCTGGTCTCAAGAAACTATTCTGGTTCTGGTGCTTGAGCCACAACTACTGGATAACTGAGCGTGGCATGCTCAGTATCATCCTTGGCACGTCAAAGGACGAGTTGGACTCATTTGTTGAAGTAGTTCGTCTGTTTCTTGAGCGCTACTCACACCTGGTCGCATTGTAACAGCATTAGAATTGGATTAGATTATCATGACTGCATCAGCACACGTTCATAGCGAGCAAAGACTCAATAGTCTGATCCAAATCGTTGATGACCAGTCTTGTCGCCTTGGCAGAATACATATGGTTATTATATCAATAATGAGCTACATTATCAGAACGAGTCTGATACAGACTGTGGGCTTGCTGTTTGCCCTTACCACCTTAGTAGATTACGCCTGTCCGTTTGCCTTTTTCAATGCCCGTATACAGGCCTTGTTGTACTCTTTACCGGTCTCAAGGATAGCATCATGCTGCATGAATGTATGCGGTGCACCCTTGAAACGGATCATTTCCACCTCACAACCCGCATCCTTCATCTTCTTACCGTATGCCTCTCCCTCGTCTCTCAACGGATCCATTTCCGCTGTGGATACCAAGGCCGGAGCCAACCCCTTGAAGTTCGGACTCCTGATGGGGGAGATCTTCCAGTCCTGCATTGGGTCATGTCAATAAGCCAATGAATCATCCACTCTATTAGACACCAGTGAAACATACCAAGGGAGGCTGGTCATATTCCTTCGGCCGAGGACAACCCAAGAACTTGTTATGAAACCATTCCATCCGCTCAGTTGGAAGCGGGACGGTGTGGTACATCTCACGATAGGACTCATGAGGGCAGTCGGACCGCAGCTTGCCCTCGGGGGTGAAGACGTGCATGTCGCATACCGGAACGCTCAAGAGCTGCAGGGCAAGCGGGATGCCTTGGTCCCGACAAAGGTGTCCTATCACCGCACTGAGGTGCCCGCCAGCCGAGCAGCCACCAATGGCTACTTTCTCCAGGTCCAGGTTCAAAGAAGACGCTTTTGTATCGCGAACCTATTCGAGCATTAGTCAGAAAACAGTCCCATGCATAAAACGAGGTATCCCACGCACCCAGTTGAACGCAGTCCAACAGTCATCTACAGGGATTGGGAACTTAAACTCGGGAGACAGCCGGTAGTCAACGTCAAAGGCAACACATCCGGTCTCCAGGGCTAGCCGTTTGCAAAAGTCATTATCCGTTGCCAGACCCCCGAATACCCAACCCCCTCCGTGGAAGTTGATATAGACTGGGCGAGCTGCCTGGCTACCGTCAGTCTTGGCAGCGGCCGGCTGGAAGATTCGAATGGTAATGCTGCCATCAGCCACCGGACACTGCTCCTCGTGAATGATCAGGTCTCCAGTATCGACGATCTCCCGGCCAAAGGCTGTTGTGTACTTCAGCGGGTCGCGGCGGTAGTCTTCGATGGGCACCTGGTGGGTGGCGAGGCGGCCGGCACTATACTTGTTGTAGTACTCCACGTAAGTGGGATCAAACCGTGGTAGTAAGTCCTCCGGTATGCTGTTGAGCAACGGCTGCGCTATGAGCACAGGGTCTTGGCGAGAGGTGGCCATGATGGTAGGGGAGTGAAGGGCTAGACCTGTGGATCGGTAGCGAATAGAATCTATAGAATCGGACGTCGTGTCTGCCGTCTCGAGGCCGTCTAACAAGACAAACGCTCTTGTTTGTTCCCTTATTTAAGACTCGGTCTGGCCTCTGTGTCGTCTCCTCACCGTGATAACCGGCAACCGGAAGATCATTGCACTAACGAACTCTCGTTGTGGGGTAACCGGGACCCATTTCGGTAATTCCGCGACCTGGAGCGGACTCTCCGCTAGTAGATAAACGACTTCCTCGCGGCGTGTGCCGGACTCGAAGCCGCTATCACAAAATGCGGAGTTCCCTATCTCCAAAACTTCCACTCTGGTGGAATTGTCGGGACCTCTCATGCCTAAAACGCTCAAGGGCGAGGAGGGGAAGAGATTAGGTGCAGACTCGGATTGGCATCATGCCGCTTTGGTTGGTTCTTCTACACAGTTACCCCGGATTGCGGAGACAAGCCGATCTCCTCACTTACGCTGTTGCGTGCCGCCTCGAGTCGTATATCTAAAGAAATTCCCAGGTCCTTCTTGGCGTGGGGACTGACCAGTGCTCTCTAAATCTTCATTTCGAACATATCGCAAATTCTCAACCGCAGCCATGCTGTCATCAATGAAGGGTCTCAGACTTAATCTACCAGGAGTACAGAACTTCTTGGCAGGATGCGTTTTATTTGCAACTGTTGGCATATACATCGCCATCACTGCTCTTGGCGCTGGCGGTGGCAAGGCCGACTCGACAGAAATGAACTACATCGTTTCGTCGGTTCTGTATGGTTGCTTTGCCATTTTTGGCTTCTTTGGAGGCTCCGTCATCAACAAGTTTGGGCCCAAGTGGTCTATTGTCGTACGTTTATTATTGGTCTCTTGTTATCATTTGGATATCCCGAAAGTGTACTGCGTGAAGCTGACACCCTGTGATCCTACAGTTCGGCGCTGCTGGATACCCATTCTATGTTTCCGGCCTATTCTATTTTGACAGGAAAGACGTCCTGGCATACCCTGCCGTCGGTGGCGCCGTTGCCGGTATCTGCGGTAGTCAGCTCTGGGCAGGCGTGAACTACATCGCCCTTGTCTACGCAGATGAGAACAGCAAAGGCCGCTTTTACGCCACCCAAGCAGCAATGAAGGCGGCTGGTAACCTGGTCGCAAGTTCCTTGGTCTTGGGAATCAACGCCCAGAACAGGACCAGCAACGGTGTACCGACCGCCGTCTACGTGGCCTTCATCTGCCTCATGTGCTCCGCTGTGGTCATAGCTTTGTTTCTTGTCAAGCCCGAGAACGTTCGCCGAAGGGATGGCACCGCTATTGCCATCTTTGAGCGGAGCTCCTTCATTGAGGAGTTCAAGGCTGTTGCAAAACTGGTGTTTGACCCGAAGGCGATGCTTCTGGTTCCCTGTCTGATTGTTGCCGAGTTTCAGTTGAGTTTGCAGCCTGGTATCAGCGGTAAGCAACACTTCAATCCTGATCCCGTTCCCAGGTTGTCACTGTCTGACCTATGTTACTAGCCCGCTATTTCAATCTTCGTGCTCGAAGTCTAGGCATCTTCGTTGCAGCGCTCATCGAAGTCATCGGAACGTTCAGCTTCGGCTTCCTCCTCGACACCCCGGCTTGGAGCCGCCCCACACGTGCAAAGGTTGGCGTCGCTGCCATTGCTCTCCTCATTGTCGGTGTATACTGTGGCGAGGCTGGATGGCTGTTCGGTGTCATCCCCGCGAAGGAGCCCGAATCGGTCCCAGCATACGATTGGACAAACCCCCGATTTGCCGGCTTCTTCGTCATCTTTGTTCTATTCAACCTTCTCGGCGCTGTCGCCCCGGTCTATATCGCATGGCTCCTGTCATCTCTGACCAATGATCCCCAGAGATCTGGTGCGTATGCTGGTCTGCTTCGGTCCGTCATGGCCGCCGGTACTGCCATCGGCTTTGGCATTGCTGCGGGCGGCGTGAGCTATCGAAACCAGTTCATTGTCCACATCGTGTGCCAATTCCTGGCCATTATTCCACAAGCCTGGGTTGCGTTCAAATACGTCACCCCGACCAACTATGGTATGGAGGAAATGGTTATCATTCCCGAAAGCGCTCGTGACATCGTCGAGGGACTGGATCTTGAGAAGCCCAGGGCCAGACCCGAGACAAAGGCAACTGGATCTTAGTTACATATCCATTGTGCGTTCGGAAAGCAAATGCAGGCTTCTGTAAGGCAAGAAGGACGATGTATGTTTGGCTTCAGGGGATGACTGTACCTGTCACTGTCTATGCTTATTGCCTCCACAAACGTAGTCCTTTAATGAGCTTCCCGTACTGTTTAAGGACATGTTGGTTGGTAAATTGAATCAAAGCTCCACCACCTGTGCAAGGACAAACTCACAAAACAAAGCCCTAGAGTGAATGCGAAACCCACCCTGAACCGCCCCGCTCTTTAACGCTACGGGGATCACGTCCGATCATGACGGCGTTATATGGAGCAAGAATAGGAATCTGAATTCTCTCTACTTGGCGATGTTACTTCCTGCATCACGCCCACAAACAAGTCGCAAGGCTTGCATAGACTTAATCATACCGCCTATAACTTACATTAATTTGGCATCTGCTCAACATGAGCCCTAGGAACCGCGTCATCATTGACACAGATCCTGGTATGAAGAACTCGCAGATGACGTGAGACACACTAAGCTCATTATTGTAGGTGTCGATGACATCTTGGCCATACTGCTGGCCTTGTCAGTATCCCACGATGATTTGGAGATCCTGATGCTCTCAGCCACGTACGGCAACGGTTCTCTGCGTGGGTAAGCAAGACACGAACCGCAGACTAGCAGGCAATACACCTTCGCTAAATTACGACCAGATCCTTACGGAATATTGCCGCTATATTTCATGTGCTTGAACAAGAATTGAAGTGGCGCAAGCGGACTGGGCGATGGCAGGGCTTTGACGCTCTGAACCGCTGCAAACCCATCGTCGCTGCCGGCGCGCGTTGCTCGCTGGAAACGCACGAGAATGATGCTCCGTCGTCCCGTAAGAACTCCTGCTCACTAAATGTCTTGAATGTCTACTTATCACGTTGCCAGACGAGAATGACAGGCTGGACGGTGCTTATGTCGCACACCCTGATCTAGCCCCGCCAGAGTCCTGGATGCTTCCCTTCAGGCAGCACGGAGGCATGGGCAACGAGGAAAGTCCATGTCGCTATTTTGAGCCTGCAAAACAGCCCGCTCACAAGGAAATGCTACGACTATTGCGAGAGAACCCCGCAGACAGCATCACCATCGTCGCGTTGGGGCCCTTGACAAATGTAGCGCTGGCAGCAGCCGAGGACCCCGAGACCTTGTTGAGAGCCAAAGAGCTGGTTGTGATGGGCGGTGCCGTGGACACGTGCGGCAACGTCGCCCCCGTCGCCGAGTTCAACACGTTCGCCGATCCTGTGGCGGCAGCTCGCGTCTTTGCCCTGACTTCACTCAGTCCGAAGTCAACCATGCCACCTGCAACGGAGCTCCCGCGCTCTCTACCGGCCTACCCCGAGCGGCTATCTCGCCTGTTGAAGCTGACACTGTTCCCTCTGGACATCACGCTAGCCCACCCGTTGAAGAAGATTGATTTCGAGCTAACAATCTTGCCGCTGGTGTCCGCGGGCAGCCCTCTCGCACGATGGGTGAATCACTGGATGTCCGCTACGTTTGAGAAATACAGCTCAACGAGAGGCGACGGCACTGAGCCTCTGCTGGCACTGCATGATCCATTAACCATTTGGTATGTTCTGACTAGCTTGGAGACTGGCTGGGTGGCGTGTCCGAATCTCGAAGACATCCGAGTGGAGACGACTGGGCAGTGGACAAGGGGCATGCTGGTGGTAGATAGGCGGACACGGAAGAAAGAAGAAGGCGAGAAGCCTGAAAGGCTGAGGTCGTCGTCGCCTGGCGCATTGGCTAGAGATAATGAGACGCCAAGGGATGGCATGGGTTGGCTGACCTCAAGCAATGGGAACCGTATCAAGCGAATGATGGCATCCTCTCGCGAAGATGACTTCGCGCAGCTACTCATGGGACGCATTTTTTTGCGAAGAATAGACACCATACAGTTCTGAGTGCGATAATGAGTATTGCATTCTTGCCATAGGCTGGGCCCATCACCATGAGCAAACCCTAGCGTAGTACCATGGAAATCCCATTGCACCCGAAGTGACATGGATGGCACAGCGCCGTAGATCTAGGCCACGCAGCGGCAATATAGTCAAATGGTCAAAAGCAATGGAATGCTTGATACCCACGTTTCCAAGCCATCGGGTTCCTTCCATTCCTGAGTGTAGAATGATGGTGAGTAGAGGGAGGACCATCCAGCCTTAAAGGACCCCACAGAGTCTAGACCATTTCGATGATCAGCGCTAACACACCCAGTGGCATGCATAGCACACTACTCCCACATGCTTGTCGAATGGACAAGCAATATTAGCTGTACACTAGGCGACAAGTGAGAAATGGTACGCCATTGTAAGGCTGGGGCTCCGGCAGTCGAGATCTGGGGCTTTATTCCTGATTCCCATACTGGCATTCTCGTGAATGGCAAGGAAACGCGTGAAATGCCATGTCAGCCAAGCTTTGAAGGCTGTTGGAGATCTAGAAGTTCTAGAACGAAGAGGAATGATATCGATGGCGTACTTGCAAAGTCTTTATAAGTGCTGCTGCTCGTCCCAGATCTCAGACTCAAACTCCTCTCCATATCGTCCACAGTATTAGTCCGTCAAGCTTATTCCTACTTTTGCTCTCAAATACCCAGTTCCGCCATCATGACCAGGTTCTCTTTCACTGTTGCGGCCCTTGGCCTTGCTGGCTTCTCTGCCGCTGCCATCTGCAACAACAACTGCGGTCGTCAGGTCATCGGCACCGCTGTTCTTCCTGGAAAGCTGCCTGTCGAAAGCCGCCGCGCCATGTGCTCCTCCTTCCTTGCAACCACAACCACTGTCACTCCAGGGTATGCCCACAATTTCCCGCTTCCGAGATGAGAAATACTTGACTAACATTGAGCGTATAGTGTCGCAACGCAGACCTCTGCCGTCGTCTATAACCGGGCTGCGGCCTCGCCCGACCCGACCGTGACCGGAGACGTCCCCGCATATGCCACCAGCTGTCCTAACAAAGTCAACTACTGGTCCGCGTGCCAGTGCTTCGGCATCTCCCCGACCACCATCACCGTCACCGCCCCCACACCCATCGTCACCGTCGGCTTGTCTACCTGCACTCAGGGCATCGAGTACGCCCTCTGGGTCTTCCAGGAGGGCTCACCCGAGGCTGCCCTCCTCGCCGACGCTTACCCCAACCGCAACGCCATCATTGGCGGCAAGCTCCCCCTCACCTCCGGCGTCGTGGCCCAGGTCGGCGCCCTGCAAGACGGCAACTACATGCAGCCCCTCAAGTTCGACGGCATCTCAGCACCGGACGGGACGGTCACGCCCAACAACGTCCTGGAGCACCGCGGCTACGTCGTGCCCGCCACGGCCGGCACGTACGAGATCCGCTTCAGCCTGGTCGACGACGTTGCCGCCGTCTGGGTCGGCGAGCACGCCAAGTCGGGGATCACCCCCGAGAACTTTGTGTTCTGGGCGCAGGTGGGCAGCTACAACCCGCCTCTGGTCTACAGGTTCACTGTCGCCGCCGCCGATGTTGGCAAGCCCGTCCCCGTACGCGTTTTCTGGGGTAACGCAGGCGGCCCTGGCGGTCACCTCTGGAGCATTGTCGACCCTACTGGCACCGAGATCCTAGGCTACAACAGCCGTAAGAACAGGCAAATCATTGCCAGCTGCTCCGGCTCCGGCGCCATTGCCCCGGCGTGGCCTGCATGGGGGGCCGAGGCCTGAATTAATGCGTTATGAGGATAAGACATTTAGCGAACGGTTTCTTTAGTATAGACTAAGCCCAGCTTGAGGCCCGAAATAGATCAAAATACATGTTACAGACACTACCCATTCTAGCACTCGCCCTAAAAGTTTTTGATTCGGACCTATGAACGATGCTCGTGGTATCCAAGGTCACAAATTGACATGTTCTGTTTCACAAACTCATGCTTTCATAGTACGTCACCAGCGCTAGTTCCCCCATGACAATGTCTTTGTCTTACGCGTTGCAAGAAAATGTGCGGCACCTGTTTAGTTATATCCGCTTTGTCAACCTTCCGAAGTAGACTCAATATAAAAGCATCGAGACGCGCGGTGTCAGTCTATCCAAGATTTCTGGCAATCACCTTTCCGAGACTAAAAAGCTCACCTCTAATCACAGCACCACTTAACGACAAACACCAAACTAACATTGAAACTATGCGCTCACTCTTGGGTTTGCTTCTGGCCTTCCAGGCCAGCAGGATCTCCGCTACTTCGAAGTCTTTGGAAGACTTCCCTCTTCCAGATGTCACTATGTCGGTGGTATCCGAGTTACTCTGCAAGCGTAAAGAGGAAGCTCAAAACGCCGGCAGAACTATTGCCATTGTATTTGGTGTAGCCGGCCCGATCTGCCTCATCATCATTGGTTTCTTCATCTGGTTCCTGAAGAAGCGAAACTAAGGCTATCGCTACATAACCGCAGTACAGTAACTGCATACAGGGAGAGAGGTCAACTCTACTTCGAGTGACCCTTCCCCTCAATAGAAACAATTTCACAACTCAAGAACCCACTTGATAACTCTCTGCGTGCTATGTGCGGTACATGATAGTGTCAGCGATCTGACTAGGTTGAAGCGAGAGGACATTGTGCTGTTCTTGACCAACTTCTGTCTCGACTCTGACAGGCGTTTGAAGCTTAAGGCTTTTCAGATGACTGTTCGCAGGGGGATGATCTTGTCTGCTTCCTGCAAGTTTCGGAACACTGGACGCAGCCGCTTCAAAGTTTGACGCACATTTGGAGCCCAAACCGTCTTCTGATCTTGCTCTCTTGAGTGCCAGTGCCTGCCGACTTAAGCGGACCGTAGGCATTGGATCCTCCTGAGCGGGGCCCCGTCCTGCTTACTACGGTGTTAACATCCGTAGCGCGGGCGATCCCTAGGACGTTTTCGTTCATCAACAATGCAGCGTTATCTCTCCAGTTGCTAACCCACACTCTGATAAGCCTAAAAGCCACTAATCAGCAGTAAGTGCGGAGAGATTGTAGGAAATTTCCACTGCCCCAGAGACCTATTCCCTGACTGAGCATTTTATTTCAGGATAAAATTACCCAGTCGTGCCCTGGCGCTTTCTTGGAAACAGCACCTTATGCCCATCTTGGAAACTACTACGGAGATAGGATCCGTAGTCGCAACGCAGGATAATCGTTGAAACACAGTTAGAATCGATATAACCCACAGTGTACCCATCGCGCGAGCCTCGACAGAGACACAACACCAACTTCTTGCACACAGCCGACGCCTGCATGCTCTGGCGATTTTCAAGATGGGGATCTTTTCGAATATGACACGGCCACGAGTGCCAAAGTCTTCCAATGTGCTCGTGGTACTACTAGTCGCGTGTGCGACTATCACTGCTTCGGTAGGTTTGCCTGGCTCTGAGTGCCACCTTGGGTTGTGACTGATGGTACTGCAGACAGTTGGATACGATGGATCAATGATGTGGGCAATCTCACCAGGGCTACCCCGAAGTTTGGCTGATCCACCATCTTGACGTTTAGGAACGGCCTCAACATTCTCCCATCGTACACCGAGTACTTTCACATTACAACAGCAACCAAGAGTTTGGCAACCTCGGCTCTGTATGTTGGCTCAATCATCGCAGGACTCACGTACCCGATGGTTATGAAGAGAGTCAGCCGGCGGGAAGCCCTCTTCTGGGCTGCTGCCCTCACGCTTGTGTTTGTGGCACTCCAGGGCGCGTCTGTCAACATCGCCATGTTCTCTGTTGCCAGAATTGGAATGGGATATGGCAAGGCATGCGCGACCATGGCTGCCCCGACCTACATCGCCGAGACGTTCCCTTACAAGTACCGAGGCTGGGGACTGGGTCTGATCTCAGACTTCTACTATGTCGGTACGTAATCCTTCTAGGTGACCCATGGCAGGAAACTTTGTTGACATACGTAGGGGCTCTCGTCGCTGCCGGAATTACTTATCGCACTGCGCAAATGGACTCGACATGGTCGTGGCGAATTCCTTCTATCCTCCAAGGCGCCTGGAGTCTGCTCTGTCTCTGTGTACTACCTTTCATTCCCGAATCGCCCCGTTGGCTTGTGTTCCACGGCCGCCATGAGGAGGCACTGTTGGTCCTTGCCCAGGTCAGCTCGAATGGAGATGTTGATGACCCAATCGTCCGCGTTCAACACAAAGAGATTGTGGACACGCTCGAGTTTGAAAAGTCGTCTGAAGATCGCCTCAACTTGCGACAGATTCTGAAGACACCAAGCGCACGCAAGCGAATTGCTCTGGTCATTAGTTGTGCTCTCGGGACAATTATTGTTGGTGAGTTTGCCCCTGAACCCCTGAGTTGTAGCCCATTCTGACCAAAGCCCTTAGGAAACATGATTGCCACGTAGTAAGTGTCGAGACGTGCCATAAAGCCTGCAGACGAACCGGGCTTGCTGATACATTCACAGTTACTTTGGTGATATGCTGACCAACGCTGGCATTACGGATCCGACGACGCAACTTCAGCTGGTTAGTGGACGGATCTGTCCTTTGAGCAGCAGAGCAAAGAAGGGGAAAGAAATTGCTAACGGTTGTGCTAGAACATAATTCTCAACGCCTGGTGTCTTCTTTGTGCAATAGTCGGCACCTACTTCGCCGAAAAGATCGGGCGTCGCCCCAACGCCCTGTCTTCCACCATCGCCTTGACCATCTTCCTGTATCTGGTTGGTGCTTTGACAAAACTATACGGGAACTCCACGGAGAAGTCGGGCGTCTACGCCACGGTAGCCATGATTTTCCTCTTCCAGGGCGCTTATTCCTTCGGCTGGACACCCCTTGCCTACCTCTACCCGCCCGAGGTCTTGCACTACCCCATCCGGACGCCCGGCATGGGTCTGAACACGTTCACAATCTTCGGCTCTGGTCTCATCTTTGTCTTTGCCACGCCCTATATGCTCGAAGCTCTAGGGTGGAAGACATACATCATGAACGCCAGCTGGAACTTTGCTCTCATCGCCTTTATCTGGTTCTTCTGGGTCGAGACAAAGGACAAGACGCTCGAGGAAATCGACGCCGTGTTTGAGGGCGAGAAGCATAGCGACGCTCCTGATGTTCATCAAGTTGAGAAAGCCAAGGTGGATATCTAGGCCAAGATCATGATGCCTAGACTCTCCTGGTGAAGTCGGTCCTGTTGATGTTCAGAACTGCGAGTATCGTCTCAACTAAACTTGTCGTTGCATACTTATCAGTTCAAGTTGAATAGGAGGTGCGATTGAGAACGCCAAGTAGAGTAATAAAACACACTCTTGCCCCAGGCAGTTGTCATTCAAACTTTTCAACATTGACCGTAACACACTAGAGATTAGTCCGTGTGGACATCTCCTGCCTTACTACGTTCAACGTCATCACCAGTCATCAATATTACCTCGGTCCAGACTCCGCTGGGTCGGGTTGTCGGGTAACCTTGTCGGTCGTTCCGTCCTCGGAATGTCAACCTTCACTCCCGATTAGGTCCTAGTGGCTTCCCTCCACTTACGCTCTCACGGAAAGCTTGACAACATGGCCGATGCTTGCCGAAGTCCAACTCCCGTGGGGGTCAGATAGCTCAGTGAGCAGACGTATGTTGCACGATTTGAGGTGTGGATTGACGCGTAGCGCTAGGAAAAGAACATGGAGCTCCAGCATGGCCTGAGTTCTAGTATCAGCCCGGACTTGATCCCGTGAATGATAAGACCAAGATTGGGTATCAACCTGGGAGTATCGGATGAACGATCCGTGCTGTGAGGTCTTGCCACTGCCAATAGGCTTCTCTGTACTAAAAATACCTGCGAGATCCTCGGGGTGGCACAGGTTGCATCGGTTGGGGTCGTTGTGTAGGCCATAAAGGGTTCAAACCTTTCAGGTCCGATCGGGTTGCGTCAGCGGGCCAAAGTTGATTATTGGTTTGGTGGGCTCCGAGTCATTTTGATTGTTAGCTGCATTGGGTACTCGATCTACGATCTGGAGGTCATGTCAAGGCCCGGGAAGGCGGCTCGAGACTGGTGGCGCTTATGCTGCCTCCGCCCCTACAACATTGGTGTGAGGCTCTGCTCAGCTTGATCACCGCCGTGGCCCAGACTGGCAGTATACGAAGCATTACAAGACCATGATTCATGCAAAGCCAGAGAATCCGCATTGACCCCAGTGGAATCTTCATAGACGACTAGCTCGTTGCGAAAGCACAACGAACCCGCTGTGCCCCTGATTTGAGAAAATTCCATCCATGCATTCGGGTTATCACCGTTCTACGAGCAGCTATCCAACGATGGAGATCTACGAAACCTGTGTTTCGTGTTTCGGAAATGAGAACGACCCCGTTTCGCGAGCGGCTGGCCAGGCGTGGGACCCAATATCGATAAATTGCACAGGTCCTGGTAACCAACATGCGTACTGTCCCACTAGCCAGGTTAGGACAGCGCTGATCTTATGAACATCAGAGCTTGTGCCCTCTTGGCGACAGCGGGCCAGCACACACAAGCCTTTTTTCGGTTGCATTTCAATCAAAACAAATTGGATCACGCACTGGAAAACTCCTCATGGGTCTCCCGATTGCTAGGCCCTGTCTCTGGAACCTGGATTTCGGGAACGCTGATCCCTCTCCTGTTTTTTCTACGGCACAGATGCCTAAATATTGGAAGAGAAGATGCTTGATTCTTTCTTTTCCATCCCTTCCGCTGAGCTAACCCGTTTGCGTAATGCGGGGAGATGTGCCGAAGGAGGGCGGACGGACCCTGGCATGAATCCGGGGCGCGATCTTCTAGGCTTTGCTGATTGATCGACTCATCAGCACCCCGGACTGCGTCGCGAACCTTATCGTCCAGAAGGGCTAAGCCTTGGCGGTAGGAATATGGGCAGCCAAGCGGCAGTTCGGAGCGTAGAAACGGTCGCAATGAGACCATCGTGGGAAGGTGCAGGCAGTCAGATGCGAGGAAAGCAGACGCGTGATGAGTCTTGATGGCTGCTGAACACTTGAGACACTCGGACCTGGCCTCTTTCAGTGAACCAGACCGAAACAGCGAATGGTTGCGAGCCGCTGGGGCGAAAAGCGTGCGCGCATGTGCAGACCGGATTGCTCGCCTACGAGACTAACATCACTCGGGAATAGTTGCATTCGGCGGAGGGCCTCCGTGCCGAAACACTGCCAGGAACGAAAAGGCCTCCAATGAGCACGCCACGGCCTTGTCCCACTTTGGCAGGTTTAATTTATTTCGACGACTCGACCGCTCGATTTCTCCGGGTCGGCCACCACCTCGACCACCTCTGGCGTCACATCGCCTTTTCGTCCCCTGCTACTTTTGGTCATTGCCAGGACCGTCATCGTGCGCGTCGATAGGCGAACCCCAACTCGGCCTCCAATGAGCTAGACTACCCCAAGCTTCCCTTGCTTCTCCAATCCCTTGGCGGTTGGGCGATGAGGGGCGCACACGCCATGACTAACGACCAAGTCGGTATCCCATGATGCTTGGCGCGTTCCAGCGCCCGGTCAGTCTGCTGTCTCCCTCCCATGTACGATCTTTGGCTCACTAGTCGTAGCACGAGCTAAGTCTTGTGGCACTGGGCTATCCGGACCACTCGAGAGTCTTGAGATGCGAGCGGCCCGGTATCCGTCGGAGACTCTCCTAACGCGCACCTTTCATGGCGGGAGACAAGAAATGAGGGCACGGAGTCTCATTCCCGACCCAGGCCAGAGCTAGGCGCGGATCCCGTTTGTCCTGGTAATTCGTTGGTCTTTTTCCACAACTCTCGGATCTCGAATCTGCTTCCCGTCGCTCACTTGGCAAGAAGTTTGTATATAACGACTGGCTCCCGGCATCCAAATATCACATATCTCCTTTCTTCATCCACCACCAGCTCACACTCCTTCTTCGTGTCTACAGTCTGAACTTCGACGTCCCTTTCGTCTCTACTTTTCAAGATGCTCCGCAAGCTTACCGCCATCGCGGCCCTGCTGGCTACCGCCCAGGCGCAGTCAGTATGCACACTCCAGACTGAGACCCACCCCAAGATGTCATGGCAGAAGTGCAGCTCCGGCGGCTCCTGCTCGACCGTCCAGGGCTCCGTCGTCGTCGACGCCAACTGGCGGTGGACCCACAGCACCTCGGGCGCCACCAACTGCTACACCGGCAACAAGTGGGACTCGTCCGTCTGCTCGACCGACAAGGAGTGCGGCACCAAGTGCTGCGTCGACGGCGCCGACTACCAGGCCACCTACGGCATCCAGACCAGCGGTGATGCCCTGACCCTCAAGTTCGTCCAGACCAACGCCAACGGCAAGAACATTGGTTCTCGCACGTACCTCATGGAGTCGGACACAAAGTACCAGATGTTCAACCTCCTCAACAACGAGTTCACCTTTGACGTGGATGTCTCCAACCTGCCTGTAAGTTACTTTGACTCTACTGGTCTAATCTCAGAGCCCTAGCTGATCTAGTTTCAACTTCTAGTGCGGCCTGAACGGTGCTCTGTACTTTGTTGCTATGGACGCCGATGGTGGTCTGGCCAAGTACCCGACCAACAAGGCCGGCGCCAAGTACGGTACCGGTTACTGCGATGCCCAGTGCCCCCGTGACCTGAAGTTCATCAACGGCGAGGCCAACATCGAGGGCTGGCAGGGCTCCTCCAACGACGCCAACGCCGGTGTCGGCAACTACGGCTCCTGCTGCGCCGAGATGGACATCTGGGAGGCCAACAGCATCTCTACCGCCTACACCCCCCACCCCTGCGACACCTCTGGCCAGCACCGGTGCACGGGCGACAGCTGCGGCGGCACCTACTCGAGCGACCGCTACGGCGGCGACTGCGATCCCGACGGATGCGACTTCAACTCGTACCGCATGGGCGTCAAGGACTTCTACGGCCCCGGCATGACCGTCGACACCAAGAAGAAGTTCACCGTCGTCACGCAGTTCCTGACCAACAGCGCCGGCGACCTGTCCGAGATCAAGCGCTTCTACGTGCAGGGCGGCAAGGTCATCGCCAACTCCAACAGCGCCGTCTCGGGCGTCTCGGGCAACTCGGTCACGACCGCCTTCTGCGACGCGCAAAAGGTGGCGTTCGGCGACCAGGACATCTTCAAGCAGCACGGCGGCCTGAAGCAAATGGGCGTCGGCATGAAGGCCGGCATGGTCCTCGTCATGTCCCTGTGGGACGACCACTACGCCAACATGCTGTGGCTCGACTCGACCTACCCCGTCGACTCGACCAAGCCCGGCGCGGCCCGCGGCACCTGCGCCACCACCTCTGGTGTCCCTGCTGACATCGAGGCCAGCATCCCTAACTCGAGCGTCGTCTACTCCAACATCAAGTTCGGCCCCATCAACTCGACCTACGGCTCGTCCACTGGTGGTGGTGATGGTGGCAACACCGGCGGTGGCGACAACGGTGGCGGTAACACTGGCGGTGGCAGCGGTGGTGAGGCTGCTCACTGGGCTCAGTGCGGCGGCAACGGTTACACCGGCCCGACCACCTGCGCCAGCCCCTACACCTGCAACAAGGTCAACGACTGTAAGTCATGATCTCCTACCATAGACCCTTGTGGATTCACATGCTAACCTTCCAAACAGGGTACTCGCAGTGCCTGTAAGCGACACCTGTTCTTGAGGTAGTTGCACAGCTCTGAGTGCATTTGGCCATGCCTTCACGACAATCCCCGAGGCATGATTGGGGGTTGGAAGAAGTAAAATTGCATCACTATCGCACATCTTGCATCTGTATATAGTTTCTCGATCTTATTTGATCAGCTAGTATATATTTTTATCATTCGAAAACAGAACAGTGAACTATGTTTTGATCTTCATCTTTTTGCCTTCCGAGTCTGCCTTCAAAGGGGTCATGTAATCAGTCTCTTTGACAATCTTCCAGCCAAGAACCCCTGTCTTTGATTCCGATAAATCTCCTTCCCATTTCTCCCCTTCTCCCTCCCATCGCCACCACTGTAACGCTGCCCCTCTGACTGTGTTTGTCTGGCCTGCCTTGAGACCCAGGGCTGGTTCGTCATCGCTCACCGTCACCGTAAGGAGCATCTCCCACGTGACAAATTCAGGGCTATCCCCATAAGTAGCTTGCTCGAGAATAGTCAAATCACGCATAAGGCTGGTGGACTTTGTGAAGAACGCATGTGTTGTAGACTTGCTCATGGCATATTCGTCCATCGCTAGCAGTATTGAGGTCAGTACCGTTGCTATGACATAGTTACGATAGCCCAACACATACCAACGTCATTGAATTCCAAGTCTTCGGAGTGCCAAGAGGCTATCTCGTCTGCAGAGCGATTCTCGAATGCCCTTCCATACATCAATGATCGGGCGTCGATCAGCTTTCGTGTGTTTTCCTTGGCAATGCTCATGGTTTCAATTCACAGGTTGAAGTCAATTGTCTTCATTCCATCCGTCGCATGAACTATCGCAATGTTTGTTGACATTAAGTATCTGGACTGATGGGATTGCGTGGTCTAAGTCCGGCGCGGAAGAGATGCGGCCGCCTCGCAAATAGCGGCGTTTAAGTCCGGGCTGCAACATATCACCCAAATGAGACATCCTCGAAAAGTCTAGGAGTATCTAACACCAAGAGGACTAACTTCACCGAGGATGTAAGAATTCAGTGAGACTCTCGAGTAGCAAGCTTTCAAGATCAACACAAAGGCATAACCTTTTTTATGTAGCATCAAGCCTAATCGATATTTATTTCCTGAACAGTTACCGCCATTGCGATATCTTAACTTCGGGTGCCTTTCCATCAGACAGTATCTCAGCACTTGACATATGTCTTTCTGATGCGCCACTGAAGAGTAAAGTTCAAGTACTAGGCTCCTTACGAGCAGCTGGTATTGATACACACTCCCGAGTGATCGAAGCAGTCGCAGTGGCACTTGTTCTTGCTGTCGCACCACGAGTTGCAGTAGTTCAGTGCGAAGCAGTGCGTGAAGCAAGCCAGGCCCTGGCTCACCGTGTCCAGGTTGCAGGTGACACGCTTGTCAAGCGGGTTAGGCGTGCGGCCCTTGATGGCAGGGGAGGTGTCCTGGCTGGGCAGGTCGACCTAATTATTGAACATGGTCAGCAAAAGATCTAGTACATATTGGTGTGAAGAACTTACGACAGGGGCGTCATCAATGTGCCCTTGTTCACAGGAGATTTGACCTGACTCTTCGTTTCCGGTGCAAGTTACGTCCCGGTCCGGAGAGTAGAACTTTGTCTCGGCCTGGACGGCGACGAGAAGAGTGGCAACGATGGAGAGAATGGAGAACTTCATTATGAGATATAGAGAGAAGATGTTGTAATGAGGCCTCGGAAGAATACTGATATGGATAGATGCATAGGAACATCATATCTGGGTGGTTGAGGACGGGCTTTATATAGACAACTTACAGAACAAGCTATCTACCTCGAGCATGAATTACGCTGAGGTTTTGATGTAGTCTTCCTGAACTGCCTGATGTCTCCACGAAGTCTGCGTCCAATATGCCTTGCCCCAATCCGTTAAAGGCAGTGATGTTCTATGAGCACAGATGAGCAAGATTGGGGAGTCCTGTTTCACGGCTTGCGAACACGAGTCTGTCCATGCGCAGGAAAGATCGACATTTTGGAAAAAAGACTGGGACGCCCGAGTATATTCCATGCTCCATGGCACTGCAGTGAACCATGGTCTACACGAAGATGAGACCCGAAAATTATGGAAAGTTCTCCCAGGTCCAGGTATACGTAGAATGACGCTGTCACAGTTAGCTTAGCCCACAAACCCCATAAGATCGACGTTGCACCCTGACAAATTTTCAACACGAGGAACAAGCATGCTCGAAGATAACCTGTCAGGGATTGTCCAATCATAGAACACAATTGAGCACCTGCTCCTCGCCGGATCCGCAAACAAGGCGAACCAAGAGGTTACGATGCGGAGGAGTGAAGATCATTGATGAATATGCGTGTATCATTCTTTAGGGTCTGTTTCTTTCAGCTTTGTCGATCGTGGATCAAACTGTGGGGTTGCCGAGGCAAAGAGGTTGCAGTCCACTGATCAACGCTTCACTCGTACGAGAGATGCGACTTTAAGAGGATTGAGTTGTTAAAGCATGTCACCACTGACCACATTCATTAGTTGAAAAGTAATAATTGGTTAAGTTGTGTGATTAGCATTTTCCTCACGGAGCTCGCAGGCTTGATCCGATCCTGAGAAAGCCTACAGCCACTGGTCCAGTAAAGGTAGCTTGCGGCGCAGCACCGTTATGGCATTGAGTGTGCAGACTCGCGGACGTCATCGAAAGGAGTGGCCTTCCAGGTCAACGAGCTTGGCGATCATCGCTCCAACAGTGACCGATGCACAGCATTGACGTCGGATCCGAACTTCCGCTGTCCAATTTCGCGCTCAGATCATGGGGACGGCACCGGCTGGACCTGAGAACAGTACTCGAACATGTGGCGAGGCGCCACTGGTTCGCCCCCAGTTATTCGAAGCAACAGGGTCGGCTGAAGACAGATGGCTAGTACCAAACAAGTAGAGATGTCCCAGTAGCGCAAGACATGACGATATCCATGTGGGGATCTCTCACCCCCGTACTTCAGCCCATTTCTGCAAAACATAATACACCAGCAGGAACGGGACGATTCCGTGAAAACTTGGCGAAAACGCCACAAAGCTTGGGTGAAGAGCCGCAGGATGTAGACTTTTGAGTTACCTCAAGGAGAACATCCTCCGGACACACCATCAAGGGCATTCTCTTGACCAACGTTTCATGGCCTGTCTATGCCCGGTATCACGCACAGGTACTAGGTATTCAACATGGGGATAGATTGAACATGATCACTATTTCGAACGGTACGAGATAGACTACCGCATCCTCCACATGCTATGCTGCGACACCTAAATCTACAGATCGCCTTCTTGTTCTTTGTCTGCTGTAAGCTGATGTGCTTGCCCACTCATGGTGAAATGGTAAGGCGACCTTTGCTCTCAGGCAACAGCACTCCAATCGTCTACGCCTTTACCAGACCACACCCTTGGTCTGCTTCATCTTGGCAACATTTAGGTTCCTCATCATGAAGACCCAGATGAAGCCCAGTGCCATAATTCCAGTACCCGCCGCCAACATGCGGGTCTGCGAGTAGGCATAGGCCTGCTGGATGCCCAGGCGCTCGGGGGAGCCCGGCTCGTAGCTCATCTGGACCTCCAGATCGCCGTAGATGGACTCGATGTCGGGCAGCGCGGACTCGGGGAGATACCTCTCGAGAGCGGCCTCGAACGTGTTTGTCCAGATAGCTCCGGAGATGGCTCCACCGATAGCACCGCCAGTTGTGCCAGTGACGTTGAGCAGGGCCAGAGCAGCGGCAACATATTGATGGTCGACGGCCGCCAGCACCGCGAGCTGCATGCAGATGATGAACACGCTGCCGCCCATGGAGATGAAGATCTGGCACATGACCAGGTACCCGATGTACCCCGTAGGCTGGCGGAAGTAGATCATAAGGCCCTGGGCGAGGATGTAGAGCGGGAGCCCGATCCACAGGAGCCACTTGAAGTAACCCGTCCGGCGAATACCGTAGCCCACGATGAACAAGAGCACGCCGGAGACGACGTTGAACGTGTTCTCGACGTAGCCGGCCTGGGCGGGGCTGAGGTAGTTGACCACCTGCAGGAAGGAGGTGAAGTAGTAGTTCCAGCAGTAGTACGAGATCTGATAGGTCAAGTCCAGGAGGCAGGCGCCGATGACGGTTCTGTCGGTCAGGAAGCCGAACTTGAGGAACGGCACCGGGGCCAGAAGAAGTTCGTAGATGCCGAAACCGACTAGCAGCACGAAACCGACTACGATCATGGCGATGATATAACCCGTGCTCCATCCATCGGGCGCATCGCCGGCGATGTTGAAAGGGAGCAGGAAGATGACCAAGCCGGCGGCGAAGAGGAAGACACCGAGTCCTAAGAACAGTCAGAAACTGGCATGCGGGGGCCTGAACCCTTTGGACGTGTGGTCTTACCGTCAAACTCGACGACATAGTACTTGATGCTCTGGAATAGAGTGCGAGCACTCTTCTCCCTCACGAGACGGCCCTGGTTCTGAGCTTTGCGGATGTTGACCTTGAGCAGTATGAACAACGGGGCGGCAACGAAAGGGAGAAGGATGGCAAAGATGCCGAAGCCCCACGGCCAACCAATAGTGTTCAGGATGGACTCGGCCGCTGCGGATCCGGCAAAGGTCGTGATCATATAGGGCGACGACGTGAAGGCGTATGCCAGGGCACGATTTCGGAGGTTGGTCGCGTCCGCAGTCACGACGTCTATCGTGTAAATCAGACCGGTGAAGCCGACTGTGTAAAAGACCTATCTCCGTCAAACAGTCAGCGATGCAATCGCAATGACTGGGAAATGTCTTTAGAGACGACTTACGTTTGCCGCACAGAAGGTGGACAGGTTCTGGCTGACAGCCATAAGGATCAAGCCCAGAGTCGACAAAAAGACCATCAGGAGGTACCCTTCGGCACGTCCCCAAAGATCCAGAATTTTGGCCAGCGGGATGAACACGGCTGCGGACATGCTGCTAGCGACGACGTTGACAACTGTCAGGAGTGAATGCGACTCGAAGTCACTGGTCACATATGGCGTCAAGACGCTCAGGATGGTAGTCTGGAAGGCGTTGAACAGGTAGATCATCCAGATACTAAAGAATTTTAAGGTTAGTGGGAAACATGTTGCTGAGGAAGACTGGGGGCATTACAAGATGAAGACACAAACAAGCGATCTCTTCGACCAGCTCAGTGTCACCGCTTCCATGTCCTGCACACCGTGCTGGACGTCCTGGCTGGGGACCACATCTTCGTCAGGCTTCTCGTCGGGATTGGCTTCCTCGGGGGATGCGTTGTTGGTGTTTCCGGCCGGCAGGATCTCGTCAGCAGGCTCCTGCTTGCGCCCAAGACCAGGGCGGATCATGTCTTTGATTCCCATGTTGGTTGATCGCTGTCTTCGAAGCGTGTTGTATTGTCGTTAAACCTCTACACAGGTTCGCGCCGAAGTATCAAGAAGCTTCCAAAGGGAGAGAAAAAATAAAGCAGCGACGAGCGTGCCTCCATGGCCATTAAAACCTTTCCAGCCCGAGCCCACCCTTCATTCAAAAGCTCCGGAGCATCTCACCTGAGGACCCGCATCAGATAAGATTAGATCGCTGGGTGGATGCCCACGAGCGAAATCGGCTGACGATTCGCGGATAATGCGGCATCTAGACCAGGGTACAAAGCTTGAATTGTGAGGACTGAACATCAGGTGTTTGTCAAAAGGTCTGCAAGGGTGCTCGGGGCTTGCCTGGATCGGGCATTCCAGGGCGAACGGTGGACCGAATGAGAAGAGAAAAGCATGAGAGCAAATTTTCATCTAATCTGATTCGGCGCGATTGATTAGATGCGACCCCGAGACGATCCCACGTTTGGCTTGTTTGTCACAGCTTACGTTGCACCTCCACCGTTTGAAGCCACTAAAGAAGCGCCGGTATTTCGTTATTGGCTCTCTTGACTCATGCAGGGAATTTTTCGTTGGACTAGCTGCGGCACAGTTCATTTTGGCAAGGGGTGCCACAACAGTCTTCTGTGAGCTTGACATCCGATGGGCCGCCGAAGACATTTGGGGTCTTGGTGTCTTGGTATCGCGGCATTGAAGCTTGGCAATTGCTTGATCATGACGACGAAGAAGCACGACAGGATGTAAAAACAGCAAGTCTCACAACCAAAGAGTCGGGAAATGATCAGGTCAGTATGATGAGATGTTCATGGCTTCTTGAATTTATTGGGTTTAATTTGGAAGTATGATAGAGATGTCAAGCTCGTCAATCTCAAGGTTATGTATGTGTATACTCCTAGGACATGCAAGGTCGACCCGCCAAGATGCCAAGGTAGACTAGGATGGTCCCTGCCCTGTCTGACATGCGTACGTCCGTACTCGTGGTCACTGCTGTCTTCTGAGGCTAGAGATCTGGACAGTAAACAAGCAAATGGGTGACAGATTAGTTGACGGTTTGCCTTCTCGATGTACCTCATTCCTCGACTGGTCACCCAAGATTATCCCACTACCGAAGCGTGCATGGATCATTCGGTCTGTTGATAATGATTTGGGTAGAGGTGATCCCAAACCGTCAACCTTTCTGATACCCACTTGGCAAGTAGTCGAACCGAAGCGACTACACTGCGCGCTTCTCTTCCTCGACATGCGCCGACCTCTCGACCCTCTTCTCATCACCAGCCTCGAGATCCAGCTGCTTGGCCTCCATCTCGTGGCCAATGTTCATACCAGCGGGCATGGCCCTCTCGAAGTGCCTGCCACGCTTCTCCGGGCCGACAGCAGTCCAGACAGCAATACCGGTCGCAATGATGGCAGTGGCGATACCCATGGTGGGTCCGTAGGCCTCGACCATCTCGCCGGTCTTAGGAGACCTGATCAGGTTGCTCTCGGCGATGGCGTTGACGATCTGAGCCGAGGGGGAGGAGATCATGTTGCCGATCTGGTAGGTGATGCCAGGGAATGAAGAACGGAAAGCGGGAGGGCTCAGCTCGTTGAGGTGGATAGGGATAACACCCCATGCACCCTGGACAAAGAACTGCATGAAGAAGCCGGTGGCGCTGAGCGACCTCTCGGTCGTGGGCAGGATCCAGGCGGGGATGAGGCAGCCGCTGATGAGGGCGGCGACGACAATGGTCCGACGACGGCCAAACCACTGCGAGATGTAGCCAATGATGGTTCCACCGACACAAGCGCCGGCCTTCATGATGATGCTGGCGCGACTGGCGGGAGTGTTGTCGAGACCCTTCTGGACGACCATGAAGGTGGTGTAGTTGTCCTGGGAGGTATGGCTGTAGACTGGATTGGCAGGTATGTCAATTTCGGGGATTATGGCATCAAGAACAGGACAGAGAACGAATCGTTCACTTACAGTTGAACCAGGTCATGAGGATGATGCAGTAGATGCAAAGGCGCCACTCCTGACGCAGCATCTGCCAGGTCTCGGCCCAGAAGCGGGACGCAATGTTGCCCTGAGTTCCGGCCTTGCGAGCATCGATGAATTGTTGCGACTCGGGGAAAAATGCGCGGATGATACCAACGCCAATCGACAGACCGGCACCGGCCCAGAATACCTTCTTCCAACTCTCGTCGCTGCCACCCACGCCGAGGTTGGCGCAGCCGGCAAGGACATAGCCGAAGGAGTAACCCTGCTGCAGGATACCGGACATGAGACCACGGGCGTCGACGGGGCTGTTCTCGAGAGCCATGGCGATGGCGTTACCGTAGCTGGTCGCGCAAGTCAGCAACTGTCAAAGTACGAGGTCCAAAGCAATGAGACGTACACTCCACCCATGAAGAGACCGAACAGCGCACGAACGCCCAAGAAGGCGCCGTAGGTCGGGCAATACAGCGTGGCGATCTGCAGCAGGCCCAGGACAATCATGTTGACCACCATGGGCCACTTGCGACCCCACTTGTCTCCGGCGAAGCCAAAGATGGCGGCGCCGACCGACCGCAGGAGCAGCGTCAGCGTGATGGCCGTCGAGATGTCGGTCTTGCTGCGACCGTAGAAGTGGCCGAGCTTGACCTGCTGGATCGACAGCGAGTGGAAGTCGAACGCGTCGGCGGTCCAGGCGCTGAAGCCGACGATGAAGAAGATCCAGTCCTTGCCGGACAGCTGGGCCATCAGGCTGATGGGGTTCTTGAGCGGGACGGGCACCGCCCACTCGGTGTGCACCTCGCCGTCGGCGTTGAGCACCTCGCGGCGCTGGCGCCACCGGAAGAGGTCGCCCAGGCCCTGCTTGGCGCTGGCAAAGGTGCCCTTGGCCACGGGCTCGGCGGGCTCATGAGTAGTCTCCATGATTGTGCGTCAATTGAGAGCTTGCTCTTTACTACGACGAATTGGCGGGGTCGATGAGTGACAGATGCAATGGGAGGAAGATGATCGCGACGTGGCTTTCTCTCAGAAATTGGGAAATGAAAACAGGCGCGAGGACAAAATCCAAAGCTGCTGTGCGACTCGAGCTTGACCTGGTCCCGGGTTCGTAAGCCCTACTCTCACTCAAATGCAAGAAACACGGGCCTGACCAAACTTTTGACGGGATGCGACCATGAGTTAAATACACGGCCGGGTCAAGCAGCAGCACGCACAACCGCGCGCGCGTGTCGGAGTCGATCCCGCTCTTACATGCCGGGCACCCCATGGGGGCAGCTAATACGTAGCCTACGGCGGAAGGGATCACCATGGGTGCATGAGACTGGGAACAGGCCAAAGCAGATTTGAGGTGATATCCCGCCCTCCGATAGCACCCGGGCTCGTGCTACCAGCTTTTTTGGCTTCCTCTCACTGTGAAAAGTGTCTCTCGGTGATCCTGTGTGGGTAGACCGCCAAAGGAATGGGCCAATCTCGCGAGTGTGTTTGGTCCTTTTAATCGTGTCATCCCTGCTGGATGCTACCTTGAGAGCAAAAGGCCTCCTGATGATCCTCCCACGCTCGCGTGCGCTGTCGTGCATCCATGCATGATGGGCACGAGAAAAGGCGTCTAGTGCTGGACGACAACGCCGCCCGATACAACACTGCTGACCCTTAAAAACCTCGAGGCTTCCCCATCATTCAGGGTCTTGCTGTCCGTCTCTCCCCGAATCGTTCCAGAATTATCTTCTGAAGCTCTTCTCGACGACCTCGTATCGTGGGAAACCGGCGAGACGCGCACTTGCGTGCAGTCTTGGCAAAGGGATAATGTAACAATCACGGCGATCTTCCATCCCCCGGACCACGCAAATCATGACATAGCTTGCTCTTGGCGCCGAGCCTTTTGGGAGCCTGTATCAGGAAGTTCATTCGGTGAGCACAAATGGCTTGGAGCAAGGTATTGCTGACGCTTGTCTCTGCTAACGGCGTGGGAGCCAAGCGCCTTGGCGTGCAAGCCAAGCATAGCCAAGACGAGGGGAAGTGGTCACATCGCCAGTACCGAGCCCAATGACGGCCCCTGCTCCAATGCTTGGGTCGCATGTCGCGGTCCGATTACCAGTCATACTGGGACGAGCTGCCCTCGCTCACTCCGAGATTCTTTCGTGAGGGCGCAAAAACGGGCATCGTTGGGGGAAATTTTGCATGGCACCATGATACCCATTGAGGCAGGGATCGAGATCGTGGAGCTATGGCGCCATCGCTAGAGAGAAGGGGACAAAAAAGGACTGAAACAGAATCCTTCGGGGTATGGGGTAAATGAGAGCAAAGGCCGGTCTGGATTCAAGCTCGTGCTCCGTGACATGATCGCTTCCTTCCCAGCCCTCAAACATGACGAGTTCTCATCCAACTTCGAGGCTGAGAGACCAGAGACAAAGCGATTGAGGCGACATGCCGGCCGAGCAATTTAGGCCCGGAGCTGATGGTTAAGCTTTTGAGCTTGTTTCGCGGGATCTAGGCTGGTGTGTAGCACGAGCAACGGCAGAGTGGCCAGACCGACGCCACGAACCGCGGCGCCCAGCCTGCAGAGGACGGCTGCGGCGCCAGCCAAGAGATCTGGAGGCAGATTCGCATGTCTTGGATAGAGTGTGACCTCAACCGACAAGTGACTGAGAATTAGATTATCTCACATCCAAAACAACGCCGATTCGCAGGCTTACGACTTCTGGCGATTTTTCATCGTGAAGTGAAGGCTTTCAACGCCATGTCGCTCGAGATTTTGTATATATGACTAGTCTATGTTACTTGTGTACAGTCTATTCGATGGGTCTTTGCCTAGCAAAGCAAACCTTACTTTGGTGCGGTCCCGTTCGTCTGTTCGGGCGGTACACCCAACCCATGGGAATCAGCCGTGGCTTCCACATCACCTGAGACAGCCTCAGGCTTTTTCGGTGGCAGGTCATCCCTCCAGAAACCCCAACCACCTTTCCACCCGACCCAGCCCGTCTCTTTCGGTCCTCTGGCCAGCGTAACAAGGAGCGCAACACCCAGCAAGCCCACTAGTGTTCCAGATCAGTCTCGCATTCTGCTTCATTGGGATCCTAGTGACCGAATACTTACTGCCCAGGGCTTCACTGTACCTCCATCCACCTTGCGCGTACAGCCTATTGCCCGCCGCGGTACCGGTCAGCTGGCCGCTGAATGACGCCAGCATGTAGGCCGTGTTGATCCTGTTGGGGGCCTTGAGGTCGATCTTGTAGATGACGGTGCGCATCGCAATGTTGCCGACCTGGTTGCCAAAGTCAAACAACATGGCCTGCAAGATCGGGCCAGCGACGGTGAAAGTTCCCAACGAAATACCAAAGGCTACGGCAACCATGGTGATGAGGACGGCGATGACGACCGATGTGTGGTAGACGACCTTGTCCATGACGAATCGGCTGTATACCGGACCGCAACAGACTGCAAAGATACCGATCAGGCCAAAGAGGCCAATGACGATAGGGGGGTAAGAGTAGGGTGGTGACGACAAGAGGAAGGACAAAGTTGTCCAGTAAGACGTGAAGACGGCGCTCATGCTAAAGACAATGATGCAGGCCTGCAGAAGGGCGGGCTTAGTGATGGCAAGCTTCAGAACGGTCCACAACATATTGAAGTAGTTCAAACCGTCGGGGTTCTTAGACGGATAGTCGGGGAAGAAGAGGAAAAGAAGGACGAGCAGAGTCCACTGCAGCGCGAACCCGACCCAATACACGTTGCGCCAGTCCGTGTAGTTTGCGACGATGCCCGAGAGCACACGGGCGACTAGCATGCCGAGTGCCAAGCCGCACACCACGATGGACATAGATGTGGCTTTCCGATGCGCCGGCGCCAGCTCTCCGACCAACGGGAGCATAAGCTGCGGCGTCACGGTGGTGAACCCTGCGATAAAAGAGATACCGCGGAACACATTGAAGGAATTAGACAGGCATAGTGCAAGCCACTGGTCTGTGAGTTAGCATACGCTCGACCCATCTAAGTACTGGATAGAACTGACAATTGTAGCTGTGAAAGCAATCAAGCCCAAAATGAATGGTCGCCTGGGGAAGACATCACCGAGCGGGCAAATCAGGAGCAGTCCGGCTGCATAACCAGCCTGGGTCAACGTGGCAATGGTCGACGACTGCTCAAAGGTAACGTCAAAGGTCTCGGCTATCTTGTTGAGAATCGGCTGGTTATAGTACAGGTTGGCTACGGTGACCAGCGCAGCCTAGCTACTTATTAGCCCTCTGGATGACCGGAAAGAGGTATACGTCCGAAAGTTGACTCACCACGCCGAACAAGACGTTCAGACCCATGGACAGCCGAGGCGGGTTCTCGGGGTCGTATCGACAAGATTTCGGGGTCCACATGAGCATGGCACTCGCTTTCCTCCATGGTCCCTTGCTCTTACGGACAGATGCAGCTGCATCTTCCGTTACCGTCCCGTCCCGGGCGGCGGATGCGTCGCCTTGGCGGCCGGTGACGGCGGGCGGCTCACGAGATGCGCTCCACGTCCCCGCCTCCTCATCACTTGCCGTCTCCAGTTCAGACGTGGATTTCAATTCAAATCTGTTGTCTGCTGGCGGCCCATCAATGGCACTGTGCCCGATCGCGTCCTTCTCATCGTCCCTCATCGCGCGTTGACGAGGGGAAGTCCGTTGCGGACGACCGATACCGGCTCTCGGCAGAAGTGTCGGTTTGCCGAGAATCGCCCAGATGTCAAGTGCAGATTTCGTCAGTGACGATTGGGCGGTTCACACGTCAAGGTCATTGGCCGGGCATTTGCTGCAGCACAGCAGAATCGTGAAACTTTTCACGGTATGCTGCAATCTCGACAGGCGAAGGATGTTCGGCTGTTTGAAATCCCGGAATGAAAATAACGAATAAAATATCACCCGAAGGTAATGACCGAGCATCGGTCGCCGAGGGGATCCACTTCCGGGGGCAATTGCACCATTTCTCGATGGATCTCGGGGAGTTCATAAAAAATTCGGAGAGAGCGCATTCATGGCCGTGATTTGCGACGATCATCCAACTTGTGCAGTAAACATTTGTGTGTAATGTTCTAGAAGACATTTTCCACGTGGATGCCGGGATACGCAGGCAAGCAAAATCAAATCAGTTCTGTAAGATAACATACGAGTTGACAGTGGCAACCGCTGACGATACATCGTCACTGATAGGCATAGGCCTTTGAAGGGAACACTGTCCGGTCACAACGAAGACAATTTCCCAGCCGATGATATTTGATTCAATACTAATAGGCGTGAATGTTCGAAGGCATCCATGCCGATCTAGACTTGTTCGGACCATCTGGGGTGTCCGGGCCCATGAGCCTACGTCCATGGTAGGTATTAAATGCAGCGATGCAGGGGTGACAGTTATTGAAACAGGAGCATGTAACACCATTAGAGAGGATTGCCTGTTATAGTGATGAGAAACGAACTAGCTTCAATGATTACTGAGGACATCAGACCAGCGCACACCGATGGAGCCCAACGGAGGGCCTCAGCTCCCAGCTAAATTTAATCACTACTTGGTCGGATCCATAATGCGCACTGGTACTTGTTCTCGGAATTCGATGTTTGTTCTATGCGGAAAGGCTGATTGGAACTTGACATCGACTCCAATCTATCAACATGTTTGTCCATTCGCTACGGCTGTTAGTGACTCTTCTCCTCGCGCAACTGAGTATTGGTCCCGTTGCGGCGCGGCACAAGTCGGTATCGGCACCAGGAGGGACGACTTGCAACGACGTACACAATAGAGGCTGTTGGACAGACACCATCGACATTCACACCGACTACGAAGAGTTGACACCTGTCACGGGCAGAGAGAGAACGGTATGCTTGTGCTGATGCAACCGTGGGAGATGAATCAAATTCTAACACTCATTAGTACCACTTTGAATTGACCGAAGTCGAGAATTACGTCGGAGGCGATGGGGCAGTCAAGACCAAAGCCATGCTGGTCAATGGCCAGTTCCCAGGGCCGATCATATATGCAGGTGAGATGGTACGATACCACTCGCTCCGTTGATAGTTTTAGCTGACAACGCTTGAATAGACTGGGGTGACAGAATCACCATCACTGTAGTGAACCGACTGCAAAGCAATGGGCAAGTGCAATTCGCAATGACTCGACTTAGCCAAAACTCATGAAGAAGCAGGACATCCATCCACTGGCATGGCATTCGGCAGTTATACAGTAATACGCAAGATGGCACCAACGGCGTCACCGGCTGCCCCATCCCACCAGGAGGCCAGAAGCGGTACTCATTTCTGGCCACTCAATATGGAACAGCATGGTAAGTTGGTTTTTTAACACTTGGCGTCTTTTCTCACTTCCTCAGCCCGAAGCCTGATCAATGACCTTGACCAATACTATGCCAGGTATCACTCTCATTTCTCGGCCCAATACGGCAATGGCGTTCTGGGCGCGATCGTTATCAACGGACCAGCCTCGCTCGACTATGACATTGACTGTGGCCCCTTGCTGATTGGCGACTGGTATCACATGGGTGTGGACACCATCGTCTCCCGCGTGAACGACCCAAGGAACCCCTACCGAGAGAATGTTCCCGGGTCATCACCTCCAAGCGACAATATTCTCTTCAACGGCCTCAACGTCAACATAGATGGTGCTGGTGGCGACTATCACACGATCACCTTGATCAAGGGCAAGAAGCATCGTCTGCGGCTAGTCAACCACTCAGTGGAGAACACCTTCACAATCAGTCTGGCAGGACATTCGTTCTGGGTCATCGCGACCGACATGGTGCCCGTGAAGCCGATGCGCGTCGAGAGCATATACATGTCTATCGGCCAACGGTATGATATCGTTATCGAAGCCGATCAGGAAGTGGCGACCTACTGGCTCAACGCCACCTTTTCAACTGCGCCATGCGGCTCATCACGGAACCATCACCCCGCTGCTGTGATAGCGTACAAGGGCGCGCGGCATCGGCTTCCCGCAGATCCAGGGAAGACACCGTTCGACTCGCTCTGTGCCGATGCTCTCAACTTTGAGCCGATGGTGGAGAAGACTCCTCCGCTGCACATGTTTGAGGGGTCACCTGGGGAGACCCTTGACGTGAAGCTGAAAGTGGAGGATAGTATCGCCCGAGTGTTCTGGCCTATCAACAATACACCCATGAACATATCATGGGGCCGGCCGACACTTCGGTACGTTCAGTCAGATAATGTGTTTGAGATGAACGGAGGAGAGAATGTCATTCATGTTCCGGGCGAGGAAACGGTACGTTTAATCATGTCATACCGCGATAAAAGAATGCTAATCTTGAATGACAATAGTGGACATTCTGGCTCATCCAAAACGATTCTCCAATACCTGTGAGTCCCGTGCCGACTTTCCCGAGAACAACAATACACTGACTTTCTCATAGCATCCCATGCACTTACATGTAAGTCTTGCCACCCACGGGACGTGGGACTTTGCACTGACATAAGAAAAGGGACATGACATACTCGTACTAGGTGCTTCTGAGCCACTCGCAAAGCCCAGAGGGGTTGGCCTGAGAGCTTACAACCCAGGGTCTGACAAAGCCCGCCTCAACGGGCGCAATCCCACGCGCCGCGACACCACCGTCCTGCCGGCGTATGGCTGGTCCGTCATCGCTTACCACACGAATAACCCCGGCGCGTGGGTCTTTCACTGCCATATCGCCTGGCACGTGTCTCAGGGCATGAGCATACAGTTCTTGGAGCAGGAGAGCAGGATCCCGGAGGTGATGAGACTATCTGATATCGATGAGAATTGTGCGGACTGGAATGCATGGTATCCGAACAAGGCGCCGTTCCAACAAGACGAACTTGGGTTGTAATGAGGACCGCAAAATCAGTCTTGAAGATTAAGCTTAATTTGATAACCCAAGAAGTCCAATGCGTATCAGATTGCGCGCATATCAGTGATCCTGTAGTGACTGTGTTCGAGCCAGCTTTTCAAGTGACGGCCGGGCAACTCGGCACACCTTGACAAATTCCTTTTCGTGGAGGTCAGCATCGTCTGAGGTCAGGCGAACGGGTTCATGTGGTGAGGCTTATGATCTGACCAAGCTTTGCAGATTGCGCCACTCGGGGAGTCGGGTCTAAGCAGCCAAGGCAAGACAGAGTAAGCGAGGCGGCGGCTAATGTAGGTACCAAGCTGACCGGGCTTCCATAATTGATCAGGAGGTGCCAGCCCCCGCCACAGCCGTCATACGCTCCGTAACCTTTCTCACAGCGGCTATCTTTGAAGAGACCAAATGCTGCCGAGGCAAGGTCTGCTGACAGCTTCCCCGAATAGCCCCGCTGAAATGAGCCCTCGCTCTCACAAGACCCTATTGGCCAGCCTCAATGCGAGCCTCTCTGCGTGTGGTAATGCGATCTCACCGTCAGCCACGCGTCCACCTCTTGGTGCAGCTATTCTGGAGAAGGCTGGTTGCTTCAGATGTCTCAACGTTTGAGATCGTGGACAATTTGGACACGTTACTCGGACATATATAAGGAACAAGTTCCGCAGGGTCCAATCCAGTTCTTGTCTTCATTTCAAAACATCAATCAACAACAATAAACCAACTACTTAACTTCCAACCACATCATTTCATAACAACAACTCTTCCCTCACCAATCCATTCCATCAACTACCACCAAAATGACTCCCGACCAGCAAAAGGCTCTCCAGGTCCAGAACGACGGCCGCAAGGGCAAGCACCTGAAGCCCCTCGAGTGGGACAACCACCTCTGCCAGGAGGCCCAGAAGTGGGCGGACCACCTCGCCAAGCAGGTCGGCCACATGGAGCACTCCAAGGGCGAGCAGCGCCCCAACCAGGGCGAGAACCTCTTCTGGGGCTGGGCCCAGCCTGGCCCCTACAAGGACCCCTACGCCAACGCCGCCCACAGCTGGATGAACGAGGCGTCCAAGTACCACGGCGAGAAGATCGGCGAGGGCAAGTTTGCCGACTACGGGCACTACACGCAGTGCATGTGGTCCAGCACCACCAAGGTCGGCATGGCTTCGGCCACGGACAAGAAGGGCGGCGTCTTTGTCGTCGGCCGCTTCTCGCCCCCTGGCAACTGGTAAGTTTGACACTGCTAGCTTGACGACATTTGAAGAGCCTCCTACTGACGCACAATGACAGGTCCGGCCAGAAGCCCTACTAGGTGTTTTCGGGATGATGTGATCTAGGGTGCATTGCATAGCGCGGAAACGGAGTCTGGAGTCTTTGTGCGGCGCTTTGGCGTAACCACGTTCATTACCTCATCATAAACCATAGAGTCTTAGACGAGGCAGTTACGTTGCCCGATAATCTCACTGTACTCTAAAGATAAATCCTGTGTGCCTGCCAATCCCGCCCGCCCGTCCGTATTATGTCAGCTTGAGAGCAGCTCTGGCCCCTCGAAAATGAGGTCCAGGCCATCCCTTGCTGCTTTGATTTGCTGCGCACCCATCCACCCGGGTAGTATTTATGATCTTGGCCCGACCGCCAGGACCAACGGCCAACGGCAGTTCTGCAATAGCCCCATGGGGACGGTTTGGCGCCGCTCGCTGATCCCCTGTCCTGTCTGCCGTTGTCAAAGAACAGGCTACCCCTCTTTGGGGACCACGGAGGAAGCACCTCCGCCCCATGAGGGATCGCCCAAAAGGGAAGTTCAAATTACACCGAGCAAGGGTCTGGAGACTCCTTTATAATTCCTTCAGAAGATCATTTCATCAAAACATCCGTTTCCCGTGATGGAAGGCATCCATTTATGGACTGTCCATAGCTATCTGAAGCTCATTGATCATGGCCGACGAAAGCAAGTTTCATGAAGCGCAGACTGAGCAGGCGAAGCCTGGTCCGCAGGCTGAGGAGCACTACCCGGTCGTTGTCGAGGGTGCGGGTGTGACGGCCAATCGCGAGGGAGCGCATGCCAAGACCGTCCACAACGTGAGTATTCTCCGAGATAGTCGACGCCACACGCGATGCTCTCCACAGTCTTCAACCTTTGCTGACGATGTGCAATACAGGCTGAGTTGTTTGCGGCGACGCAAGAGACCAAGATCAAGAAGTGGAGCAAGGAGTCAAGGCATCTCTACTGTGAGCGATCAAGAGCATGTTCTTAGCCGTCACCGTACTGACCACGCGTGCAGTCGCCATCTTCGTCGCTTTCTGCTGTGCCTGCGCCAACGGCTACGATGGTACGAGCTATGTTTCCCTCAGCTGATCCTTCGATGCGAGAACTAACCGTCTTACTTTCCCTGAAGGCTCACTCATGACATCTGTCCTGGCCATGGAGCACTTCCAAAACACCTTCCACAGTGGTACCACCGGGCCAAAGGTATCCGTCATCTTCTCCCTGTACACCGTGTAAGTCCCCCATCCGAGTATCAATTCGTCACACACACTAACATTCCCCAAAAAGCGGCTCCATGTGCGCCGCCCCCTTCGCCGCCATCCTCTCGGACCGCTTCGGCCGCCGCAAGGCCATGTTCGCCGGCGCCTGGGTCATCATCCTCGGCATGATCATCATCTCTACCTCGTCGCACCTCGCCCAGTTCGTCGTCGGCCGCTTCGTCCTGGGCGTCGGCATCGCCGTCATGACCGTCGCGGCCCCGGCCTACGCCGTCGAGATCTCCCCGCCGCACTGGAGGGGCCGGTGCACGGGCTTCTACAACTGCGGCTGGTTCGGCGGCAGCATCCCCGCCGCGGCCGTCACCTACGGGACCAATTTTATTGACAACGACTACTCGTGGCGCGTGCCGCTGATCCTGCAGGCGTTTGCGTGCGTCATCGTCATCGGCGGGGTGTTCTTCCTGCCCGAGTCGCCGCGGTTCCTCATGGCCAACGGCCACGAGGAAGAGGCCGTCGACTTCCTCGTGCGGTACCACGGCAACGGCGACCCCAACTCTCGGCTCGTGCTGCTCGAGGTCGAGGAGATGCGCGAGCACATCCGACGCGACGGCATCGATAAGCGTGACTTTGACTGTAAGTCGCCCCCTCTCCAAGTTCTGTAAAACCCGCGGCGATGCTCACATGTACTGACAACCATCCCACAAGACCGCCCCCTCTTCCTCTCCCACGCCGGACGCTGGCGCATGGCCCAGGTGCTCATGATCTCCATCTTCGGGCAGTTCTCCGGCAACGGCCTGGGATACTTCAACACCGTCATCTTTGCTAACATCGGCGTCAAGACGGTCAGCCAGCAGCTTGGCTACAACTTGCTCACATCGGTCGTCTCGGCCATCGGCGCCGGCATCGCCGTCTGCCTGACCGACCGCATGCCGCGCCGCCCCGTTCTCGTCTTCGGCACGTTGGCCTGCGCCGCGACCTTGGCCGTCAACTCGGGCCTGTCGGCCGCTCTCGACAACCAAGGGGACAACATCCAGGGGTCGTACGCCCGCGGCGCGCTGGCGGCCTACTTCCTCTTCAACGTCGTGTTTTCGTTCACCTACACGCCGCTGCAGGCGGCCGTGCCGACCGAGGCCCTCGAGACGACCATGCGCGCCAAGGGTCTCGCTGCCTCGGCGTTCATCGTCAATGCCATGGGTTTTATCAATCAGTTTGCGGGCCCAATCGCGCTGCAAAACATCGGGTACAAGTATATCTATGTTTTTGTCGGATGGGATTGCATTGAGGCTCTGATGTGGTACTTGTTCGGGTACGTATTCCAAGGATGGTTGTGGTTGATTTTGGTACAACTACACAATGCTAACCTACCGTAGTGTTGAATCTCAAGGTCGAACCCTCGAGCAGCTAGAATGGGTGTACGACCAGCCGTATCCCGTCAAGGCGTCGCTCAAGGTCGACAAGGTTGTGGTACAGGCTGATGGCAAGGTGACAGAGAAGATTGTCACCTCCGACCCAAGGATTGAGACCCAGCCTGGCGGCGAGGTCGCGGCCTGATCGAATAGTTCCTTCGGTGTGCATGTAAGCTGTGGCCCAGGGCTTGCCTGGCCAGTTGACTCGGACAACTACAAAGTCTGAAGGGACAAGAAATAAGCACATGTGATGTTCGGGCGAAGTGGAAGAAAATGGAATGGTATTTATTCCTCCTCAACCAGTATCACCCCAGCCCCAACCTGACCCATTGACCCAAAAGAGAAGCATGCAACCCCAGAACATACATGACAGCCTAAGAAACCTCGCCGTCCAGCGAGTCACACCCATGACCCAGAAGAAGACACGTCCAACTTTTTGGAACCCATTCTCTAAAAACTCAAAGAAAAAAACGCATAAGCCATGACGAGAGCAATGGCGAGGGCCTAGCTCGCCGTGGCGTAAGCGAGAGACGATGCGGTGTTGGGGCGGGTGTGTATGCCAGGCTCGCTTCTGCCACCAGAATTGACGTCGTCCGAAACTGTGCTTCCGCCCTTCTTTGGTTTGTCTTTCTTGTCTTTATCCGGTTGGTCGCCATCAGACTTGTCGGAATCATCTTCAGACGACTTGTTAGTCTCGTGCGCGCCAGGCATGGCGACTTCGGGATGCCAGGAATAAGGTCGGATGCAAGTAATGGTCGTGATGGTGTCTTTCCCGGCCTTGGTCTGACCGGAGGCGGTGTCAATGTGCGTCCAGATGCTCTGCACAAGCCAGGGTGTGTCGTTGGGAGCGTGACCCTCAGCTATGAGGGTGTCCGGATCGTCGGAGTAGACTTGGAAGATGGTGGAGGGCGTGCTACCCATGGACTGGTCGTATTGGGAGGTGGTCAAGGCTGTGTTGGTTAGTTATTAGGCATGGGACGATGAACAACGAGGTGGCATGACTTGACAGTAATGGAAAGAGAAGAGAAGAGAAAACTCACAAAATTGCTGCCTGGGAGATTCAGAGATGAACCGTGGTAGGCAAACGTCATTGGAGTCCATCTTTGGGCACTGGATCTTGCCATCGAATATCTGGATCTCCTCATACAGTCGGTCCCCTGCAGTGGCTAAATGACTTCTGCAGCCCCTTGACAGGATGTATCCGGGACAGGTGCTCTCAGTCGCCGAGACAATCTTCTCGGACTCGTCAAACCGCAGTTGATACAGGTAGAGACAGGCGAACCACTTGCCGTCAGTCTGAATGGCACCCTGGCGGGTCATGGTGTAGCCGGGGAGGAGGTCGATCTGGACGGCCTTGTTGGACTTGGGCTTAATACCCGCGTCGTAGATGTTGTTCTTGACGGCAATGTAGATATTGGCGACATGGGGATTGTTGCTGGCGTTGAGCTCCTTGAGGTGCGGCTCAGAGATGTCAGGGGAGTGGTCGATCTTGAAAATGCCATTGGCGTCCGGGAAGGCAGAGACATTCTGCCACTGAAGTGCGGAGAGGTCGTTGTCATCGATCTGGCCAACGGCCAAGACGACCGTGGTGTTGAGTGCAGCCCGAGCCAGGTAGGCTGGGAGAAGCATGGAGAGAAGAAATCTTGGGAGCGACATGATGGATATGTGTGTGTAGAGCGTATTGAAGCGATGAAGAATGCAGATGATGGTGGGAGTAAGCGAAGCAGTGGTAAGCAAGAGTAACAAAATGTTGGTGATGCTGGGAGCAATGAAGTCTGGAAAAGAGATGGCTCAGTGGCTTGAGAGAGCAGATGTCGAGTTTTATGCATGGTTTGGAGGGCCTCGCGACTGTTCCTGTATTGTCACCTCGATGTAGAGCAACAACATCATGCCTGCCGGCGGAGTAAAGAAGAAAGAGGAAGCGACAGCATGCGCTTCATGGAACTGCCTACTTGGGTACTTGAGCAAGAGCGTAAACACTTGTGAGTCAGTCCGAGTGACATGGAAGGAATGCGCGGTCGCCCGAGCATCTCAGTCTCAATAACTTCGAAGGCATGGGTTGTGTGAGTGCAAGTGAATTCAATATCCAGTGTGAACAGCATAATCGACGTTCCTAGCATCCAGCTGCCTTATCGTACATGCTACACCCCCGCCAACGAAAGCACCATCATCAATTGCTCTTCTTGCTCGTCCCTCCCATCTTGTCCTGCACAGTTCCGCCGATGGCACCTTCGCTCGTGAACTGCTTTCCAATGGCACCCTCCTTGTCGAAGGGACCGCCGATGGCCTGCGCCGCACCTCCCAGAGCTCCTTGTTCTAGGAGAAAGTACGTCAGTCATCATTCTGCAGCAGGCACTCGTTTAAAGACAAGCAGGAGCCACTACTGGTCGAAGCGCGAGAGGATAGAGTGCATACCGGTAAACTGCTTCCCCACCGCGCCCTGCTCGTCAAAGAGCTTGGGCTTGTCGCCGCCGAGATGGGAGTTGGCAGGCGTCGGGTGCTGCGAGGCCTTGCCTCCCACTCCACTGGGGCTCACGTTGGAAGTCATTGTGCTTTCGATTGGGTAATTGGTCTTTGACGGCTCTTTGTGTGGATGTGATGAGTTGAATTGATTCAATGTTAATAGTCGCTAGTAATCTACACAGCGCAGAGACGAGACCTCTGAAGACTTATATCATTCCGCCATTTGGATGACGTCTTGTGAGTATCATTGACCTCCACAGCTTTCGATGAGGTCATGACCGATACATTTAGCACTCTGACGCGCTGTAGGAATCGCGCTCGTGGCGTTTTAGGTACCGATCTTAGCGGGCTGATGAGTCGTTAGCGGCGATGCACGCCCTGGGCCCCACACAATTCGTGAGCCCAGCACTCGAGCTGTCTCAGCCCTGAGAGTCCCAGCGACCAGACGTCGGCCTGGCATCAGCAGCATTTGAGGCGTTGGTCGAGTGGAAAACCAGTTCACATTGACAGGAGAAACAAGCTCTATCTCTCTAACCCGTAAGGAAGATCCGTAAACGCCGTTCTATCGTAGAAAAATGTAGGTAGCCCCTCTCCCTTTACTTGAGCAAAATATCGTACCCGTCCCGCGTGATGCGCACCTCGCCCTCGTCGAAGCCGTACTTGCGCCGCACCAGCTCAAAGATGATCAAGCCCGCGCTCGTGCTCGGCACCTGCCGGATCGTGTTCCACCAGAAACCACGCCACAGCCACCGCGACACCCCGTGGCCCTCGGCGGCCGCCTGCGTCTTGCACTGATGCCACGTCTCTTGATACGCGTGGTAGTATGCCCGGAGCATGCGCCAGCGCCGCCGCGGCTTAGCCGGGCTACTCTCGGTAGGCGTCTTGTTTTGTCGCTCCACCGCCGTTGCTCTAAGCTTGCGCGCCTTCTCGTCTAAGTCTTCCAGGTGGTCCCAGTGCTCTACTTGTATGTGCGTGAGTGGATGTAGCAGCACCTGCTGCGTGACCGACGCGCTGACACCAGCCAGCAGCAGGAACGCCGGTTCGATAGCATAGTGTGGGCGGATGATCAGCGGTGCGCTCTCAGGGTCCGCACCCTCAGTCCGTCGGCGGTGGTTGTGTGTCGGCCTCTTGCGCGCCAGGATATCGACGAGATCCTCATTCAACCCGCCGTAGTACCACCGCACAAACTTGTAGTACCCCTGCGCCTTGACGTACTCGAACGTGCTGAAGAAGATGGCGTTGCCAAAGCTGTCCTTCATCCACGACAGGCCCCAGCCCGCAAAAATGCCCCGCGCGCCAATCTCGCGCAGCTTGGCCGTGCTGAACGCCCAGATGCTCTGCACGGGCTTGCCCGCGCCGCCTCCCGTCTCGGCCGTGAAGAGCTGCCGGTGGTCGTACCGCGCCTGGATCGCGTCCAGCGGCGCCGCCACCAGGCTCTGGATGCTGCCGGCCAGGAACCCGGCTGCGAAGGTTTGCGTGGGCTCCGGCGGCGGGTACACGCGCCGGCTCGCCTTGCCGCTCTCCTCGTGCAGGCGGCCCAGGATCTGCAGGTAGCTCGTGTAGAGCACGGCTCCGACGCCGACGTTGGCCAGCAGCGGCGGGAGGACCTGGTCCGGCACGACGCGCCACCCGTGGTGCTTGATCGCGCTCGTCAGCACGCCGGGCGTCGTGGCGCGCGCCCACAGCTGGAGCCGCCGGCCCCAGGACAGGTCGCCCGCCTGCGCGGCGGCCGCGGTCTGCGCCTGCTGGACGGAGCGGGCGTAGGCGAGGTAGTCGACGCGGGTGCGGAAGAAGGCCTTGACGGGGGCGCGGAAGTAGAAGGCGACGGCCTGGGCGGTGAAGGCGCGCACGCCGGCGGCCGTGGCGGCGGTCGCGGCGTTGGAGCGCGGGTTCTTGTCCGGGATGGCCACCTCTGTGCCGGGCGGCAGGACGGGCAGGATGCCCTCGCCGGGGAAGGGGAGGAGGCCGTCCGCCCCGCCGTCGTTGCGCCGCGTCATTGCTTGCTGCAGGGGCGCATCATCTTCCTGCAGCGGATGGGTTGATGGTAGTATTACCGGCTTGTGATCAATGTGTGTGGCTCTGCTTGCTGACGATTTGCGTAAAATTGATTGCTCGGTTGGAACCGGTTGGAGCTGGGCGGTCCAGCAATTTCGAGATTGCATCACAGGGTGGGCCCGCCACCTGATGCCACCTGGTGCCAGCCACTCCATCAACATCCATGGATCACCATGTGTCATTTCCATCCTCAGGAGCGCGCTGTCGAGCAGTAACCAAGACTCCAGTCATGCAGTAATCGGCCCGTTCCATTGATCATAGCATACTCGTGTTCTCTGTTTATTCTTCCTGTCTCAGCGAGCTTTGACTGTATGCAATAGTGCCCGGCCCGTCCTGGCGGAGTCGATCGGCGAACAGCTTGATCGCTCAGCAATCGCGCAGCGCAATCATCACCTAGCCCCTCTAAGAGACATTCGGCTATAATATTATGGCAGAAGGTATACCGATGTCATGGCTGCGATGAAACATGCTTGGAACACTGAAAGCAAAGTATGCGTTCGTCCTTGACGCTTTTCAGCCACTGCTTCCTGTGAGGGCCAGTCCTCCAGTGATGGGAATCCTAGATAGATGTCAAAGATAGGCTCACAGCAACTCACTCTTGGAATTGTCAAGATCTTCTTGTGATAAAGATAGATACCATTGCGCTCCATGGAGCCGCATGGACCTGCCGATCGGCCTCAGCCCTGTGGCTATTCTCCTCTGCAGGCCCCTCATGCCTGTGGTGTAATTGCCCGAAACTGCAATATCGAGATCAAAATCCGGGGAACCCAGATCGCTCATTGATCGAATTCGGATTTGAGCCTATCATGAAGCTGCATTCAAAGATTGTCTCCATGATGACCAGCCCTGTGGGGAAGGCGCGCCATCCATCCTATTTGAATGCGGCTAATTTCAACATGGAGAAGCGGCTGTACCGAAGTTGGATACTGATTGTTTGGCTTGAACATGTAAATATAGAGAATATAGTCAAACTCTGCAATCGAAAAGCGGGCTTGCTGACAGCGGAAGGATCATGAGACTCATCATTCGTATCAATCACGGCCAATCAGGGCTTTCCAGCCATGCCAACAGAGATCAGCAACTTGTGGATGCAGCGCGTAGGGGCAATCTAACAACCGCACAACGAAGTAGACACTGTGGTCGTGTCTGCAGTTTATTCAACAACATAATCATGCTCAGACTGCCGCGATGTCTATAAAAGGACAGCCAGAAGGCACTTCTTCAGTTTAGATGAACCATCAACAATAATCTCAGAAAGTTCTTCCAGACTCCAAACTCTCTATCAATTTCTCAAGCAAACTTCATCATGCGTGTCAACAGCATCATCGTCCCCTTCGTCCTCGCCCTGGCCGTCGGCACAGACGCCGCGAAGGTCAGCCTCACAGGTTTCAGTGAGGTGGGCTGCAAGGGGAATCACGCCGATGCCAGCGAGAACGTCAATGCTAACCCGGGCCAGCACCACAACGAGTGCAAGAACATCAACTCGGGCGCCAAGAGCATTAAGTTCAAGTCTATTCCCAGTGGCTGCACCGGTATGTCTTTCTTCCGATTCCTCGTGCTGTCCGGTCCGGCCTTGCTAACCCAAGGTTTTCTTGCAGCTACCATCTACTCTGACGGCTGCAACAAGGACAAGAAGGCTCTGCATGTTGGCAAATGTGTTGGCCTCGGTGGCAAGGTGATCAAGGGTATCAGCATTGACTGCTAAGTATTGCAAGTGGGCAGACAGTGAAGATAAGGTCTCTATCAATCAATTCATCGATAAATTTGTTGTCCTGGTCATCATTAGAGATGCCTTTCTCTTCGGGGAATCCGCTGATCTCCTAGTCTTTGAAGATCTGATTGTGCATAGTCAATGATGAACAGCCATCTACCCTATGCCTTATTCACTTATCAGCACTATTGGTGGCTCTTTATCGCGAATGTGACATAGAGGCGTTCTATTTAGAATCAATAGCAAAGGTACTTTCAACTTCTGTTTTGCGACATAGAATTTCAAGCTGATTAGGCTGATGGATTGCAAAGTGGCCGGGCCATATAATATACTGCACTCCCGGCGAGTTTCAGCCCTCGTGATTAGTCACAACGGCGATCTGCTTACAGATGCAATAACGGATAAGCGAGACGAGATGAGAGGAGACACAACAATCCATGACCTGGATATCGTTTGAAAGCAAAAGATCGTCCCAATCGTAGTCCTAATCTTCGTGCAGTACATAGGTTGGTTGCTTTTGTCTTTTCAGCCGCGCTGGCAATAGCTGCACGCCAAGTCATAGAGTTTCGAAACTCCTTATCCCGGTTCTATAGGTAATTAATCATAAGCTTGGGTGGAGACAGACTTAGAGGTCATGCCGTTTATCTCCTGTATCGTTTGCTAACTAGTTGCCTTTCAGACTTTCGGACTATCGTTCCAGCGCTCAACCTTCAAGCTTGCAAGGAACCTTCTACAATTTTGGCGCTTGTGCTTGAGAACTTGGTGAGTGCTAAGTGAGCGAGGAGTCAGACCTTCAAGACTACCTGCTTCACCACACTTTCGGTGGTGCCACCGAGATCGCATCTCTTTCTCTTTTTATGTTCAATCCAGAAGAAGCTGGGCTGTACGGTATCAACGCAGCACATTGCCATGGCTATTCTTGCGTCTCGGATGCATCATCGGTTCTTTCCCCCCGTTATACAACTGGACCTAGACACGGTCCTCAATGACTTGGATCCTTCCAGTGTGGACTGGGTGAATAACAGTGATCCATTCGGCCTCTATGCCTGAAGTGGCATGGCTCCTCCGACTGTGATGTCTCCTGCGGCCGTCCGTCAGGATGCGAGCGAAAAGTCAGGCCGAGTTCTCGCAAATTATCACCTTCTCAACGATATTCTCAGGCGCCACGAAGCCAAAATCCAGAAGCGGTGGGAAAAGAAGACGCGAGGGCAGCGACTGAAAGTTCTTCTTAGCTGCTGGCCCGACATGCCGACCCAGCACCGCCCTGACTTCGCCATCGTCCGGAAGTATGGCCGCAGAATAAATCAGATACGCCCTCAGGAGCGCGACGCATTCATATGGCCATACATCAATCAGGAAGACCTCACCAAGCCGAGATCATTTCCTCTCTTGCTCAACGCTCGTGGCCGGAATCACCCGACAGATTTTGCTGCTGCTGACAATGATGCCATGCACCTAGGCAAAGTCAGCACCGCCGTGGCTGGCATCTTCCTGAACAAGCATATCATGATGTTGAGCGGTGTGACGCGGGACGAAGAGTACGGGAGGCTTCTAGCGTGGGATGACCACGTGGACGCGTTCCGCTGGATGACCACCCGGAAGCAATTTCTTCCTGGCGAAGGTCTCCTTATATTAGAGGCTCAAGACCGTCTTCTTGAGTTTCTCGTGGAGTGTTGCAAACAAGTCCTCCACGACATACCAGGAGCAGAGCTCAATGATCCAGTCCATCCCGTCGAAGATAAGCCGTCAAGTCGAAGCCCTGCCAACGACACTGGGATAAGCTCCCTAGTTGTGATGGCGGAAGAAGCTCCCTATCGACCGCCCTCCGATATTGACCTCGCCCGCATCGAGTGCCTTCTTGCGGCAAGAGCTGCGTTTGCTGAGGACCATATTTGGGCACTGCGGGAAGATCCGAACTATTTCGCCGAATGCTTATTCGATTTGAGGGAGCATCAGTTGGAGATGCTCAAGGACACCCACGGCGCGGTTCATCCGACCCTAAAGCCGCCCCAAGAAAACGTGCTCTGGTTACGATGTGTCGGTAGGCTCTTAAAGGAAGCATACTTTCTACTGGAAATGTTTTCAATGCTACAAAGGCAAGCCGAGGAGCTCCGACTTCTGCGGGAGAAGCTAGCCACCGAGATATCCCCAGCAAAAGATCTGCCCAGAGTTTACGAGAGGTCTCTGCTCCAATTCCGTCAATTCCTCAACCAGGTAGCCAAGGTCCCCATGGCCAATCTGAAGTCGGATGTCAAAGCCTCACCAGCTTTCAGGGCCTACTATGTTCGACCTGCTCCGGAAGTTACACCTCCGTCAATGATTGGGGTGAAACTCAAGGATGGCGCGAAGCTTACCAAGACTGAAACTCAACTACTTTGGCTACTACAGACCTTGGGGGAAGACAGCCACGACCTCTTCCTATGCCGTCTGCCCCTGATCGTTGATGAGCTCGATCGGTTGCTCGATGCGGACCGGGAGACCCGACAGATGGTATCTCCACACGTTGCCATGCTGATCGGTGATTTGTCAATTTTGGGAGAGTGTCTTCGCCAAATTGACACCTACTTTCCCTGGGCCAATGGTTTCGAAGTCAAGCTGATTGATTTGGAAGATGATATCAGGCAGGAATATCTCGTTTCTACCGAACGGTTCTCACATATCATCGCAGCTTTCCGTGGCCCTGCCAATGCACCCCTCGGACCACTTGCGAATCTATCAGACAAGAAGTTTGACTATCCAATAGGCAAGAATCGCAACAAACAGAATGTCGGCAAGCTTCGGGCTGCTGAGGCCTGCCTAGATGAGCTCTGGGCCACGGCAGATCTTATTCTGTACTTAAGTGCGGGCAACCTCGAAGGAACGGCTCTCCAACGACTCCTGACCCAGCCGCGCCCCCTGTACCGCACCCCAGCCTGGATTGAGCCGCTCAAGGCGAAGGAGGCGGAAGCGAAGATAGATTCCATCACGGGAGCCGATCCCCTTGCCAAACCTCTGTCGGCGCTCTCCCTTGACTTGCAACCTGCCTCCGCCCGCAGCGAGGCGCTAGCATCAGCCCGGAAGGACAAGGTCAAAACTCGCGGCAAGCCTACCAATCCGGAACAGCCAGATCCAGCAGAAGACACCACCGATGTCCAGTCTGTCTTCAAGGTAGACGCCCGCGCGCTCAAGGTCTTCCGCATCCTGTTCTTCAACCCGGCCGTGCACACGATGCCTGGAGTAGTGGCATGGAACGACTTCCTGCACGCTATGGCGTCGTTGGGGTTTAGCGCCCAGAAGCTCTACGGTTCAGTCTGGCACTTCCAGCCAACGAGGCTCGACGTTGACGTGGAGCGGAGCATCCAGTTCCACGAGCCGCATCCGAGCGGCAAGATCCGGTTTCTGGTGGCTCGGCGGTACGGTCGGAGGTTGAATCGGGCGTATGGCTGGGTCGGCGATATGTTTGTCGCGGAACAAAAGGCTTAGAGGAGGACCCGTCTGTCTTGTACTTTGTTCGTTAGGCATCATTAACGCGGCATATGGATGAAGCTCATTGGAAAGGGGTTAGATGGAAAGCATGGAATTAACAGGAAGCGGGAAAACACTTGTAGGTGACAAACTTCGCTATTCTAGTCCTCGCCAGCCTGACGAACCGCCATCTACATCTCCAAAACGATCAACAAATGCGACAGATCACTTGCAGGCCCAAAAGCACAGCTATGAAGAGGAGCCATGGCTGCAATCGGTTAGCAATACGTTAGTATATGCTACGTGTAGTTCATTCCCACAACAGAGAATGGTCAACTTGCTTTCATAGAGCAGGCGGACTACTAGGGTTCTGTTTGGATTAGTCTAGGGCCTTTCAAGTAGTACATGTACGACATGAGTGCTGCAAATTCACAGTCTCTTACCCCTGTGTCTGGGTTGTACCGAGCGGCTTGGGCTATTGTCATTGGTATCTGCATGGCCAGGCTGCGAGGAAGACCGATGTCATAGATCTGATACTCCTGGGCTTTGAGGTCAAGAAGATTGCGTATCGTGGCACCGTTCCAGAATACGTTCGAGAGATCATATTCCTTCCAGTCCCAGAAGTCAAGATGCTGGAGGACCTTTCGAAGCCATTGACGTACATCTGCCGTCGATGCGTCGATTGATGGCATGGATTCTGCGAGCTGGTGAAGTGGCAAGGGCGCGGAGGACGGTGACCGGCTCTTCGGGATGGTATTCTCGGATTTAGCCCTGTGAGGCAATGTCTTCGCCTGACTCCGTTGCTCTATCGTAGCTGCTGCCATCTTCAGTGCTACCGGCTTGGTAATCAACCCGAATGCTTCGTAGTTCCTGATATCGGTAGACATGTGTCGCTTTCGAGGGTAGGTTTTTCGAAGTTGCGATTCGAAAGGCTAGCGGAAGCGATTAACAAGAACTCGAGGAGTCAGGAACCAAGTTGGGCACAAGAGGAAAGTTATATCCCACGACTAATCATAATACCACGTATTCCATCCGATGGGGATGACCGTAATCTGAGGGCTTTCATCCATTGCTCGGTGTTTTGAGCAAGCTACCACGGTGAGCCTAAACCTTCTGTCCCAGGAACTCGCGATATGTATATAGTACAGCTCTGCAATCATCGCACCATGAGCGTATATCTTACTTGCTCTTTCTGCTCTAGCCATCATTACCAGCGCCAGGTAACCACTCGGGATATGCAAAATGGTCTCAAGTTCTCCCAGTGATGGCGTAGGCCGAAACAACTTGGGTGTACCAACCCTGACCATCCGTGGACATCGAGTGAGCGGTTGCTTTCACCGCCTTGCAAGGTGAGTCAACAGGCCGACGTATGCAATCATTATTGCTAACCCTACTGTGAACGTCACAAAATTCGACTAGATTGTGATTTAGCACTTGGATGATATGCGTTCCTTGGTGAGTCACACCTACCCTGATAGCTTTGCGTGCCTGAACAATGCCAAGTCAGTCACGTTTGAGGACACAACTCCGTAGTTGAAAAGAAAGCAAGCCAGTGACAAGAGAAAGGGCCTACCTTGTAAGACCGCTCAGCTTCATATATAGTCGCTATGACCTGTTTCGCGAGGCGGAACGGGATATCGAGTTGCAAGATCTGCTCCTGCTGGTCTTTGTGCTGGTGAAGGTTGTGGATAGCCGCGCCGTTCAGCACCACGTCGTCTAGGCTTAGCTCTCGCCAGCAGTCGTGGTGTTGCAGGACTTTTCGTAGCCACGCGCGAACGGCGACGGTCGGGGCGTTCGGATCGGGCATGGCCCTCACGAGCTGGGAGAGGGACGGCGGCCGGGTCGGTCGTGCGACGGTCGTGTCTATTCTCGCCATGAAGAATATCTCCTGCTGGCGTTTGGACTCGCTGGAGATGTCTAAGGAAAGTAGGGAATGTGTTTGTGAGAGCAAGCCCAGCCCTTGATAGGGCTCAAAGGATATCTGGCGACGTCGTGCGGCGCAGACATGTTGATCCGGTCTCCACTCGCAACACGCGATTGGGCAGGTAGGGCGAAGATACGGTGTCCAAACGGCTCGTCGGCACTTTGGTTGGGTGTTTATTGAACTTCAGCCACGCTCAGCCTCATCAGAGCCATGCATTGCGAGTCTTCTGTCGTTCTGCGCATGTTCATATCTGGATTTCCATATCATCACAAACACGATAGGTTGTTTCGTCAATGTTAGAGGGTGGGTCGTGGGCGGGATCGCTTCTGGGAGCCAGCACTGAGGTAGGATCCACGCATGCATGATAAGTCTTATCTACACGGCCAGGTCGCAGACGCATCTCCAGATCTGGGACCTAATCCATAGACAGATCTTAATTTCCATGTTTAACAAATCATTCACAGCCCTAGGTCCACCATTTAGTCCAGATAATTGGAGGTGTTGCTGATGGAGGGAAACCTTGGAACACTTGTAGTCCAGTGTGTTCTAGTGCTTTATGGACTGGAGCGCTAGCACAGGTGGCAGTGCTCTGGGGGCGGGTCTTCTTTAGCGCGGAGTGAGCTTTCAGCGCCCCCACCAGGCGTCAAGCCACCAAATTACAGGGAGATTTTAAGCGAAGCAAACGGTCCTAGAGCATTGTCTCGATGAGATTTATGAATCCCCTCACCATCGAAAATATTCTGTTTTATTCCAATGTAGAAACCCCTCTCCGTCTTTAGTAGTCGTTCCATTTCTTGGGTTTCTTGAAAGTAGCTACTGTCAGATTCTCTCCGCAATAATTAGAAGTTTGTAGCTTCCAAGGTTGTCTGATGACGGCGAACGTCTGATTGGAGTGACGTCTCGGCGAGTGAGTCACCCCGCATCCTCATTGGCTGGCGTTTGCTTGGCCGCAAATCCGCATACACGCGATCTGGGGAAAGTCGAACAGGCACCAGCCCAGCCCTGAAGCAAGAGTGAGGTTCTGATCTCGATAAATCGAGCTTGGCTTTTCCTTTTACCTCTTTCACACCTTTTGACTCATTGGCCGAGTGTATTCCTCTCAGGCAACCCCTCTCTGGACCCCTCCTCACGTCACACCGTCGTGTTGCTCAAGCAGTATTAAAGACCAGCAAACACCACCTCTACACCCACAGTCTGATCTTATTTTTTTTCCTTCTCATCACATCACAATATTCAATATGGCTGCAGAAGAGATTCAGCACCAGACCGACGAGCCTTGGTATCTCAAGTCCCGGTACCCGGTGCTCTTCCCTACACACTCGGCCCTCTTCCTCTCGCGAGACGAGTTCGACGAGTTTGTTTCCAAGGATGTAACGGGCAACGCCCGTGTCGCCAAGAGCGACAACGACGATGACCTGACAGTCATCAACACCCCTCGCTCGACCGCTGCCGACATTCGCGAGGCTCTCGACGATGTCACCCTCCAGAGTCTAGACAGTGACACAAAGGTCGCCGCGGACGATGAGAAGAAGGAGGCAGATTCCCAGCACCCCTTCATCAAGGGCCTGGTCTCGGCAAAGTCCGACCTGAACGCCCCCATGACCGACACGGAAAACAAGATGTTGACTGAGAATGCCGACGTCGCCTACCGGTCCACACTCAACCCCCTTGTCGACCTCTTCTCGGAGCTTGAGGATGTCATCTCCCCCAACGTGCTTCGTGAGAGGCTCGATGCTGCATGGGCATGCGACAAGCTGGCCACTCTCAAGCTCATCTTCAATGCGCGGTCCATTCACCTGGGCAAGAGCTCCAAGTCCACCTTCTACCGCGCGGCCGGCTGGCTGTACAAGAATCATCCGGCCACCCTCGCCGCAAACCTTAGGTGGCTCAGCCGCCCTGTCATCGAGAAGAAGGTCGAGCAGAAGAAGGAGGGCTCCGACGAAGAGGCGGTCATGATCGACGCCGCAGAGGTCGACGAGAACGACCCGCGCCACTACGACGTCCGGAATGGCGTCGCCCACGGCTACTGGAAGGACTTGCTCAACCTGCTCGCCCTTGCTGCTAACTCCGTTCTCGACGAGACCAACGATGGGAAGGAGATTCTCAACTGCGACAAGCGGAAGGACAAAGATGTCGCCGGTGTCTCCAAGGAGGCAGCCAAGGCAAAGAGGCTCGAGGTCCGGAAGGCCCGCCACGAGGCCGCGACCAACGCGTTTGAGAAGAACGCCGCCTACCGGGCGCTGCACCTGACGGTTGCGCGACTCTTTGCAGAGCAGCTGCAGCTGGACCTGGCCGCCCTCCGCGGCAGCGACGCGAGGGCCAAGAAGAACATCTCTCTCTGCGCAAAATGGGCTCCCTCGGCCGAGCGCTTCCACGACAAGCACACCTTCGTCGTCTCCTCCATCGCCGAGGTCCTGCACCCGGCCTCAGGCTTCGACTTCGCCGACCGCGAGACTTACCTCCGGCACGCGCGCGAGGCGTACCGAAAGGACGTCTCGCGGCTCCGAGAGCACCTCGACGTGGTCGAGCGCAAGCTCACAGCCAACAAGTTCGACGAGATCAAGTACGACCGCATCCCCTCGGTCGCCATGCACAACTACTCCGGCCTCTTCGCCAAGAAGGACATGGAGCACTTCGAAAAGTACATCGAGAACGTCGCCGGCGGCAAGGTCAGCATCTCGGGCGCCACCCTCCTCCCGTCCAAGCTCGTCGCCATGATGCGCAACCCGAGCAAGCACACGCAGGCCAGCAAGGGCGGCAAGAAGGGCTCGACGGAGAGCAAGCTGCTCGAGGCAAAGATGATGGAGCTGCAGCTCAAGGTCGCCGACGCGCAGTGGAACTCGCTCGTGCAGCGCATCAAGGACTCGGGCACGCTCGAGAACAGCATCGCCGTGTGCGACGTCTCGGGCTCCATGAGCTGGCCCAACTTTGCAGACGGCACCTGCCCCATGGATTCGGCCATCGGCCTGTCGCTGCTCATGGCCGAGGTGACCAGCGCACCCTTTGGCGGCCACTTCATCACCTTCTCGGGCAACCCGCAGGTGCAGAGCATCGACATGTCGGCGGGCCTGCGACAAAAGGTCGCGCGGCTCGAGAGCGCGGCGTGGGGCATGAACACCGACTTTGTCGCCGTCTTTGAGAAGCTTATTCTTCCGATGGCCAAGAAGAACAAGCTCACGCAGGAGCAGATGGTCAAGCGCGTCTTTGTCTTCAGCGACATGCAGTTCGACCAGGCCGGGACGGCGAGCGGCGGCAACCGCTGGAACAGCTCGTACGAGCGCGTCGAGAAGCAGTTCCGGGACGCCGGCTACGAGATGCCCGAGATGGTGTTCTGGAACCTCGCTGGCGGCCGCGCGGGCGTGACGGGCGTGGGCGACCCGACGGCGCCGAAGCCCGTGACAGCGGCAGAGGCGGGCACGGCGCTGGTGAGCGGGTACTCGCAGGCCATGCTCAAGGTGTTCTTGGACAACGGCTCGTTTGAGGACGCAGAGGAGGACGCGGAGGATGCGGTGGTCATGACTGAGGAAGATGGCGACGAGGAGGATAAGGAGGCCGTGGTGCAGGTGCGCAAGAAGGCCAAGCTTGATCCGGTGTCGATCATGCAGAAGGCGATTGGACACAAGGCGTACGCGATGCTCAGGGTCGTTGACTGAGGAACAGGAGCGAAAGAGCGCGGCATTGGCATTTGTTTTACCTTGTTATGACCATGAATACCCGGCCCTTAGGGCTTTGGCTACCGGTTCTTTAGGAGCATTGGTAGCGTAATTGACGACTTTACTTCCTTCTAATTGCCCCTCAGTGGACTTGTAGTGACTGGCGAGGACTCCGTGCCGACTGCTTGAGTGGGTGGTGAACGACGGTGGGATCTGCAGTAGTGTAGAAGCCGTCATTGATGATATGTCCCAGTTTGGTCATCGTGCTGACGTTGTGTATCTTCACCACTAATCTGCACATATCTCTCTCTACCTAGACGTTCGAAGGATCCAGGCTACTCCGCAAACAGATCCATCTTGTCATGAATTAGTAATGTTGCCCAGAGTACAGACAGTATTGCAAGTCAGTACCTTCATATCTCTCACCCACAACCTCCAATGCCGCTGAAACATACGCCACACATAGAAGCGCGTGCCCATTCGAAAATGTCCTTACTTGCGACTGAGCTGCTAGGTGTGCTCGACGCTATTCCACCGACATGCCATGCAAGCGGAGAAGCTATTCGGACAACATTCCGCGACAGCATCTCTGCCGAAGCGAGCAATCTGAACAAGGTACAAACTCTGCCTGAAGACACACCGCCTGCCAAGCGAGTGTTGGAGGCCATCCCTGCGCTGCGAATCGTCTTTGGCGACAGTGTTGTCACACCCGAAAGTGCGGGATATCACAGTGCGGTTACAGAGAACTGGTAAGTCGGTCAGGACCTTTCAAACCGCAACCAGGGATCTGACGCGACCAGGGCTTCCAACTGCCAACTACCTGCGGCATGCATAGTCAGGGTCAAGAACAAGTTCGAGGTGGCACTCGCGCTCAAAATCATCACGTTCACCCAGTCGACCTTTGCCATCCGGAACAGAGGCCATAATTCGAATGAGGGGTTTTCCGGTATCGATGAGAGTGGCATCCTTATTGATATCACCCAACTCAACTGGGTGTTCCCTTCGCCGGCAGAGGGGTTCGTATCTGTCGGATCGGGCGCGACCTGGGGTGCTGTCTATGAGGAGCTTGACAAGCATGGCCTGACTACTGTGGGAGGTCGAGTAGATGATGTTGGCGTAGGCGGACTGGTCCTCATGGGCGGCATGTCGCACTTTACCAACGCCTGGGGCCTGGCTTGCGACAATGTCAAAAGCTTCGAGGTATGAGAAAGCACCTTTCCAAGCCCGAAGTATCTAACTCTGACAGCTTGCTTGCTAGGTTGTGCGCGCCAACTCCAAGATCGTTCAGGCGAGTGCTGCCGAGAACCCAGATCTCTTTCGCGCTTTGAAAGGAGGCTGTTCGAACTTTGGCATCGTGACCAACTTCGATCTCTACACAAAGAGAGAGCACGAGGTCTGGTGTTGTGTGAAGGTATATGCGGCTGCGGATGTGGAGCAAGTCATGACGGCCGCCGTCGAAATCCAAAGGAGAATGGAGGGTGACGACCGCATCGGGTTCTTCCTGTCTGTCGATCCCAGTGTCCTCACTGCGGGGATGCTGTACCGCGGTGGTGTGCCTCCTTCGTCGACATTTGACTGCTTCGATGATCTGAAGCCGATAGTGGACGCAATACCCGGCTCTAACTTTACGCACGCGTCTCTGTCAAAGACGCTGAGTGGCTTTCCCGGCAAGATGAAGTCTGTGATACAGCATCTGAGACCCGCGACAACACATGCTAACGCTTTTTCAAAGGAGAACACTAGGAACGGTCACCGTCCGCCCCGATGTGGACTTGTATGTAGACCTTCACAAGGTCGTCCAGAACATTAAGGTTCCAGAGGGTGTCACCTGCAACTTTGCCGTCCAACCTCTTGGCAAGCAGGCCGCGGAAAGGATGGAGGCGAATGGGGGAAATTCCTTGAATGTGCAACCCGAGAGTCAAGCTTGTAAGTTACAAAACCCGAGACTAGCCATCCCGTCCTGACATCCCACTTTGCAGTTCTTGGAATGATCGGCCAGTGGACCGATGATACGCATGACGAAATTATGAAGGCGGCAGTCCGGCAACTTATTTCCGACGTTGAAGTTCGAGCCAGGGCAAAGGGCTTATTGCTGAGCCCGCTCTTTACTAATGATGCTGCAGCGCATCAGTTTCCCCTGCGGACGTACGGAGAAGAAAGTCTTGCTCATTTACACGCTGCTAGCAAGAAGTGGGACCCGGCAGCTGTTTTTCAGAGACTGCAGTACTCCGGACACCTCCTCCGTGATGCTAGCAATGGCTCTGGTAGATAACATTCATCGATACCGTAGCTGACGGCTGCATGTTTCCCATACGACAGTTGAATGACACTGAACTTGAATTATTTGCGCCTTTCTGATGATACATTCCATGTTCTGTACACGCCCGGGATAATCGTCCTCCTGGCCTGTCCGCGGCCCGAGTGAGCGAAGTACGGACTGATTGGGCCCTTCAGTTCACTTTGTTCCGAACGCAGACTATGATCCTCTTTGAACATGGCAATAAGAGAGCTGACTGCCTCCGGTGTTATTCCCAGCCTACGAGCTTAGGCCTTGGGGCAAAATTCGTAGGGCTTGACTCTTCCGGTCTTATGCCGAATCGCCATTACCTGGTGTGCACACAGTTAGCCCTTTCCATGATGGGGCACCAGTTGGAGCCTTGCTTGGCGTCTGGGCGGGTGAGACTTACATCACCATCGTACTGGTAGTAATAGCGGCGGACCCTCGTGTTGCACTCGGGGACAGCGTGGCAAAAGGGCACTTGAGAGATGAAGAACAGCTGGAGAAAGTTCCAGTACGCTTCTCGGTCTCCGACGGCCGTGGTAGGCGGCCAAAGGAACTTTGCAGTCCAGTTGCCCTCCGAAGATGTCTTCAGCGGGCCGTCCTTGGGGATCTGCTTCCTGGCCGCGGCCAAGAGGTCGTCCACCTCCTTTCCGGGCCAGAACTTATCACCTGGGCAGAACCCATCCGCGACCAGGTCGGTGGGTCCTGCTATGCAGGCGATACTCTCTTTGCCCTTCAAGAACGGGATATACCAATAGTCAGAATCGTTGACGTCGAAGATGCACTGTCTCGGCAGGTCCTTGCGTTTAGCGATGTCTTCACCAGCATGCACGACACCGCCCTGCCCAACCGTGATATCGTCTGCTCGAGGAAGTGCTGTTGATGCAGCATTCTGAGCCAGCAAACAAGCACTGATCAGAGCCGAGCAGGAGAGCGAGCAGCGCATGATGGAGTCACGTCGTATCCGTGAGGCAGGAGGCTTTGAGTGGATGAGGATGAGCTAGTGTGGAAACTATCGATGACTTGCTTAGTTGTTCAGTATCGGTGGTACCTTTTGAGAGAGAATTATAAGTGAGGTGGAATGGCTATCTTGTCATGCTTTTATATCCTCATTCTCGTATCAAATCAACGCCTTACGAACCGTGACTGCTTGGCTCATCAGCATCTTCTAATTCGCTACGTCATCAATCATTCTAATTCCAATCTATGAGAACTTATGGGAGAGAAATACCTCATGTGGTTTCCGTCTTCCGAGACGAATGCAGATTGTGGTACAGATTGTGGTCATCATCAAGATACTCCGTGTGCTTCGTTGCCTCTTCCGGAGAGACTGTCGTCAAGAAGCGACAGCAACCAGCTGAATGCTGCTTGGCGTCGTTCATTTCGGAACTAATTCCGCAAACCTCTTGAGGTATTAATAGCAGTCAAGAATTGCCCCTGTCCGGGTTGTCGTCTGCTAAGTTGTGCGCCATGGCCACATCTCGGGTCGTCGCCAACACCCCATATCACGGGGCAACTGAGGCAAGAAAATTCGAAGCAAAGATCTCCGCTGTGTCATCTGGTTCCTTCTTGATGAGCAACCTTGGCGCACCACAGACATCTTGGGACTTGCATCAACGAGGACGAGGACTGTAAGCTACGGAAACACAACGCCTGCGCCTCGAATGCCAGCCCTTTATCGTGAAGGAGAGAATGTGGCTTTGGACTCAGGACTTTGATAGAATTTTGATCAATCTATGTCGAATGTGTTCCAAGAGACTGAACGAGCGACTGACAACCAGTAAACCAAGCCCATCTCCAATATCTAGACATATACATGACAGAAAGCTCCTCCATGCCCTCCAAGCCCATCATGCGCCTCAAGAACCGGGATCACATCGGGGATAAGCCACTTGAGATCAAGCTTCCTGCTCGCGCCGTTCCCGCCGAGACTGACCTGGGCGTTGACACGCGTGTCAGGGTCCTGCATCTGCCAAATCCACCAGAGTCGGTCCAGCATGGCGTGGTGGAAGTAAAAGATCGGATCGCCAGGCGACACCATGGGGTCGCCGCCGGGGTCGCCCCCGGAGATGTAGTGGCCCGAGGTGTGAATGCCCCAGTTGTACGGGTCGCTCGCGTTGCGGGGCGGCGTCAGCAGGGTGTTGTAGAAGGCGTTGATGTTGGACGACTTCGTGATGAGGTTGTACGAGCGCTCGGCCGTGGCGCCGAGGGCGGCGTCGGCGTTGACGTCGCGGCGCATGCAGCGCGGGTTGTAGCCGCCGCCGCCGGCGACGGGGTTCTTGGGAACGTCGTTCATCACTGGGGCGCCGGGGCCGACGGTGGCCATGTAGCTATCGAGGAAGTTAGTCGTCTAGTCGAGGAGCCTTGACTGCGACCGGGCCGGCTAGGGGCTACAAACTCTTTGAAAGGGCCTTCAGTGACGCAGCCGCCTCCGCCGGCAGACTTTATCGTGCCGGCACCGGTGCGCAGACCAGTGTACTTGGGATCAGGAGCACCATTGCCGCCCATGCTCGTCGCATTGCCGTTGAACAGGGCCGAGCTCTTGGGGTCCTTGGTGTAGCGGTCATAGTTCATGTACTGTAACAAGTCAAGATTAGCAGCTGGCTTCTTGTGACAACGGTGGTCGAGGAGACGAATCGTACAGGATGGTACCCCTTGTAACCGCACTCGTTGCGGAGGGCGGTCTCATAGGCGAGGAGGAAGTACTTGTGAGCCGGGAACAAGCCGATCGTGTCGTGCAGAGACCCGGCATTGGTCATGTGGTATGCCATGAAGTCGTCATACCGGCTTCGAGCTCCCGGGAACTGGTCCTTGGGTGCCTTGGACGGCGCCTTCATGAGACAAAGGATGGCGTTGATGAAGTCAGTCCGTTGATCGATCGTCATGTCGCCCCTATCAGTCAAGTCAGATATCAAGATTTGGGAGTATACCGGAACCATCAAACCTACCACTCCCTCCGTACGCCAGCGGTTTCCAGTGTGCAGTTGTTGTTCTTGCCTGCAGCAATCTTCTTCGCCATGTAATCCTCGACCTTGGTCATGGTCGTCTCCTCCAGCTTGTCGACAACGTCCAAGGGGTAAAAGCCATTGCGCTGCCTGATATCGCATCAGTGAGTAAGTGCCGCTCAGCCAGGAAATTTGAGACACTCACACATCAATCTTAGATCTCCAGTCGTCCCTCGTCACGACTCCTGCGAGAACCGCGGGCAACAACAGAACCGAAGCACTCCACGTGGACCGCATGTTGGGCAGTTTGTTGCTTAATGGGAGATGCTCTACTCCTAACCTTGTTGCGCAAGACGCTACGTTCTATGGTCACAAATGTACAACCACGGCGGACCCGAAGGACTTTTGTAAGGCACACACTGCACTCCTGGGTCAAAGGGGGATTCCATTTATTTGCCCCCTAATCACTATGGCCACTTTACGCTGAGGATCATGAATGGACTGGTAGTCCATGGTTCGCCCTTACTGTCCAATGACAACCTTGTGGGGTAATTATCCATTAATTGACTGGTTCCGGTGACATGTCCCGGCAGATGAATTCGTTTGCGAGGCGATGTCTACTCGGTAGTTGGGACGGCCGCGTTATCACACTTATCACTCGAGACCTCTACTAATATGACAGGGTCATACGCGTAAATCCCCGCAACCTTTATTTATCCAATGATACCAACGACGATCCCATTAGAGTGGTGGCGTTGATGGTTCCGTGATGACCTTGCCGTTTTAGCCGACAGGTTCGGCAATCCCCTGATGCAATGGGAGCGTGCAGGCCTTGGCAACATGACAGCCGGGTATTTCATTCATATATATGATACTCACTCGTAGTGCACTCCAAATTCAACAGAAAGATGTGAGTGAAGTCACGCTTGAATCGTGTGTCTCACTCAGCTCTAAGCTCGCGGACAAGATGCGCACAGCCATTTCTCTTGTAGCCTCGCTCTGTGGGGCGGGCCTTGCTTATCAGGGGGCCGCTAGCTTCGAGAGGGCTATGGGCACGATTGCTGAACGGTCTGCGGCTGATAATTGCACCGAAAGCTCTGACTCTTCTCCGTATTGGAAGGTTGACAACTTTGTACTCAAGGTCTACGACTGGGACAAGGGCGGCTCCACCGGCACGTTTGGCTTCAGATCTTACTACTCTGCGACCAACACGACTGTCGAATGCATGGATGAGAACATCGACCTGGCGAAGCTAGCAGACGGGTGGTCCAAGTGCGGCACTGCCGGGACCCAGTTCCAATTCGATATAAACCAAATGAGCCTGACCATGAAGGAAACATGGACATGTTCGGGGTCTCCTGGGTAAGTGTACCTTTGTCCTGGCTTACCGACTTGGTATTGCGGGTGGAAGGGCTTCAAGAGCTAACGCCCGTGTCCCAACATGCAGAATGGTTTTCAATGCAAATGCGACAAGCCTGATCATGATGCACGGCTGCCAGGACTCAAACACAGACAAAGGTGTCGAGTCCGATTGCTATCTGATGGAGGTGGAGATGGCAGCCAACGCAACCTCATCAGCGATCTAGTAATGGTCTAGTCCGTTGAACGCAGCGGAAGGAAGACAGCCAACTGCTCACTCATGCAGGAGTCGTGAAAGATTTACAAGCTGCAACGCTCGGGCGTCTGCATTTACTGTTAGATCTAAGGAGGGATGCCCGAACGTGTCAAGGACGGATGGTGCGAGAATTGGCGAATGAACTACTGGTTTCAGGCACAAATGAACAAAGACATAACCAATCTTTTTCTTGCACAAGGTCCGCACTTGGAGCTCTGATAGCGAGTTGAAACTTCAAATTGATACAATATCTGATAATTGATGTCCCGTAGACACTCGCAACTCTCACTCCAATACAGGTATACCCTGCCATCAAAACACCCACACATCCTTCGATCCATCTTCGCCTTGCGTATCAACCTGTTTAAACGGGGATCTCGCGTGATGCGCGACGCTCCTGCTCGTGGGTGGTGGCGTGGCCTTCCTTCTCCGCGATGTGCTGGGCACCGCTCTGGCCCTCGGGCACGCCCATCATCTGAGCACCCTTGTCGACGTGGTTGGCACCGCCGAAGAGGACGTCGATCTCCTCTAGAGGGACCTGCTTGGTCTCGGGAATGAAGAAGTACACGAAGAAGGCCAGAAGGACGTTCACCGCCATGAAGAAGAAAAGACACTTCAGTCCTTCGTTCGTGAGGAAGATCGGGAAGAATTGTTGGAAGCTACAAGGCATCTACGGTTAGTCCTGCTTCTGCACAAGCGTGCTAGAGTACTGGGAGGCTGGTACTCACATCGTATTCGCCACATTTTGCATTTGCGAGCACATACCGACCGCCTGTGCCCGGATGTTCATGGAGAAGATCTCTGACGTCCAGATCCAGGTTGTGGCGCCCCATGAGGGCTTATAAAAAAAGATCTGATCGCGAATTATCAGTTTCTGAGGTCTCAAGAGGTCTGGGGCGGTTTTGAGGCTATTCCGGACTCTTGTGTGGGCGGGTTGCATGCCGGAACGGCACCGCGCCACAAGAACCCCGGAACCGCTGAAAACACGTGATTTGAAAGAAAATTTGAAGCACTTACGAAGAGGAACAGGCAGAAGACAATGGCAATGCCAACAGGTTCGGTCTTGGCGCCGTCGATAGTCGGTGTGGTAAGACCGATCACGGAAACCATGAGCATGCTGATAGCCATGCCGATGGCACCGACAATGAGAAGCCAACGTCGGCCATATCGGTCGGCAGTCCACACAGCGTTGAGCGTGAAGATGATACCGAAAGTGGCGTTAAGAGCGTTGATAAGGTTGATTTGCTGGCTGGATTTCCACACCTTCTTGTAAATGGCGGTACTGTACGAATTGAGGGTACCCTGACCGGTGAGCTGCTGTCCGATGTTGAGAATGAAAGCAAGGTAAAGACGCTTGCGAACGGAGGCATCCTTGAAAAGAGCCGAATAGCCGTGGGAGATCGCCTCCTTCTCGTACTCGATGGCTTCACGGATGGCCATGACCTCCTCTTCAACCTCCTGCTCGGTCTCGCGGATGCGGCGGAGAGCCTTGCGTGCGGACTCAATGTCGTTCCGCTTCTGGATGTGCCAACGAGGACTTTCCGGCTGGAACGGGAGAAGGATGCAGATGATGATCGGCACCATGATCTGGAAGATGACAACCATCTTCCAGTCCCACTCGCCAAGCTTCTCGCGATGCAGGGAGCAAGCATAGTTGATCCAGTACGCGATGAAAGAGCCGACGGAGTAGAAGAGCTGCCAGAATGCCATGATATATCCACGGATGTGAGAAGGGGCCATTTCGCCGATGTAGACGGGACCGGCAGCTATCGTACATCCGGTTAGAACCTTGCCACTAATACAGTTACCAGCATCAAGAGAACTTACTCAGAGCCATTCCCTGTCCGAGACCGATCAGAACACGGCCAGCGATGAAGCAGCCGATGCCGTGACGCGGCGCAAAGGTCTGCATGAATGTCGCAATGATAGTGAGCACACAACCAATACCCATGCCCCATCGTCGTCCGAGGTAGTCGGCCTAACGAGGAACTCATGTTAGTTGATGCTATTCGGCCATGGGCAGTCAATGTTGCGAAGTGACAGTAGTACTCACAGCGGGACCTCCGAGGAAGAAGCCGGCAACGATAGCACCGATCGTGTAGGCCGTATTGATCAAGCCGATCATGTAACTGTCCTTCTTGGCATCGAGATCAAACCAGTTGAGCCAGTTGTTTGATCCCTGGACGGAGTTGAAAACCGAGGCATCGTATCCGTACAACACCATGCACATGGCCGCCACCAGCGAGATGTACCTACATCGAGGTTAGAGAACGAGTTGATGATACTCCAGGATCAGAGCTCTTTCTTACCAGTTGTACACACGAGTCTTGGACACCATCTTGGCGGTGTTGTTCCCAGATTCCCTCTATGTGTGTGGGACGGAATGATGATCACTTGTCGTCTCCTTGGTCAATGTATCACGACCTTGTCTGCGCTGCTCACGATCTCGAACCTAGAGCAAGAGACGACAGCTGGACTGGAGAGATGGGGAAGAGAGGAAGGGGTCGCAAGACGAGGCGATCGACACTCTTTAAGGACAAAGATTGATCGGGCCAGATCCACGCGAAGGACGACTCAACCACCACCATCCCCATGTGTGAAGGGGCCCCTCACTCCACACAAGCGACAATTGGAGAGGTCAATCCGGAAGATCCAGTTTTCTTGTCGCTAGCTCAGCTGGGGGATCAAGCCCGTCGAATCGCGCGTCTAGGGGCGCCGGTCGTGGATCGCTCGCGCCCGGGGATGACAACCACAATGGGGTTGTAGGGGCAAGGTATGTGCGCCTCTAGCTTACGGGCTTCACATGGCTGGTCTGAACATGGAATGAATTGTGCCTTGTTTGCTATGAGCGTGTCTCTGCTCTGGATGGAGGCCGTAGTCATGCAGAGAGTACCTAGAGTTCTATGGGACACTACAGCAACACGGAAGTATTCTTCCTCTCCAGTCTCCAGTGTTTCGCCCCCAGGTTCAAGCTCCACCACCCGCCCTTGGGGGATTCAAGCCTGCGGAGAAATACACGATGCAGAAATTCCACCAATAAGCTGACGATCGCTAGTGGTTTGGAGGATGGAATTTCCTACCCCGGCACCTCACAAGAAAGGTGGAGTGAGCCTCAAAAAAGAACGAACCAAGCCGGGCCATGTGAACTGCACAAGCTCGCTGCTAGTGTCGCTTCTGGCCTGGCGCGTCTCCTTCCCTGCTCGCGCAAAGCAAAGTTGCCTCTGAAAAGATCCGTTGCCGGACGGCGGCGCGTGCGTGCGTGTGACTAGTGAGCAAGTGGGCGAGACGGGGCAAAGGCCCGCTGGCGAAAAGCTTGAACCTTTCGTGAGGAAACTCTTGTCTCACTCATTCTTCCGTTTTGGCCCCTGCGCTCGTGATCATTTCGCGCTTTGTACACCGGGATAGAGCGCTTCTTTGTGAGATGGTTTACGAGTCAGATACACCCTTTTCAAAGTGCTTTGCGTTCAGATAGATAGAACTTTTAAGTGTCAGAAAGACTCTACGGAGTAAACCTGGGTGGAAATGCTTGCGGATCGCCAAGCCGAGTTCCGGACCCGATGATGGACGCCCAGGACCCAAGGCCGCATTCCCGACGGGACTTAAATGGCATTTGCTTAGGCCCGGAACCGCCCCAGACCTCTTGAGACCTCAGAAACTGATTTTCCGGTATGGCGTTAATAAACGCTGCGCATGGCGCAAAGAGGACAGAGGCGTTGCCAATATTCACGGTCTAGACAGGGCGTTGGTCACTGACGCGGCAGTCAGCCAGCCAGTCGTGGACGAGTTACAGAGGGCTATCACACAGAGGGCAGACATGCCCTCGTTCTGATTCGTCCCTACACGGCATCTCGTATGACAGCCACCATCGCGAGGCATGCTTCGTCAGTGTGGCCGGCATCTTACCCGAGATGAACCATCGCCAACATCAGCTCATGAAGATCAGAAGCGACCAACCATGGACCTAGATCTGGGGCCGCTGCCCTCTGGCCGCCTCGTGGGCGCAAATTTCCCCAGACCGTGGAGCTGGTATGTGGGCAGGGTACACGAACTAGTGACAGGTCAGTGGGCTGGAGACATCTTGGCAGTTTTTCCGTCAATAAGAGCTAGAGCCCCACGGGGAACTTTCCACAAATGAGAGTTCACGTCTTGGCATAGCATCAGATGGAGAGGTTCGAATAAGGTTTCTCAAGTTTGTATTGATGGACTCGACCGACGAGTCAAATCTAGAGTAGGCTGTGGGATAACCCATCTGACCCTATATAGCAATTATGAAAGCAAATCGGGAAAGCGCCACACATCTAGTCGTCACCGCGAACCGAATGGGGGTGATCGAAGACGTTCAGCGGGTCGTACGACTTCTTCAACTCCGAGAGACGCTGGTAGACCTCAGGACCGTAGTAGAGATTGTGGGCCTCATCCCTGGAGAGGGTTGGGTCAACGTAGACCAGCTCTGCTGCGTAGTCATCCTCATTCAGCAGCTGCGTTAGGGCGCTGTTCATTCCTTCCAACAGATCAAAGCCCTCCTGTGGAAACTCCTCCTCCACTCCAACGCTCGAAAAGTGTTGGAAAACCCAAAGGGCGTCATGGCCCCGATAGGCGGCGAACGACGGGTCCTTGGTGTTGATCTGGCTGTCCGCCCCTCCGTGGAGGTTAATGATGACGTACCAGCCCACGGACGCCTGCCTAGCCTGGTTGTGTAGGTAGTCGAAGTACTTGACGAGTGCGGCGTCCGGAATCGGTTTGGAGACGGTAACACTCTTGGCGAAGAACTTGCACTGCTCGTCCTTGTCCTCCTGGGTGACGGCAGTGCCCTCAACCGGGATACCGGTGTACTCGGCCCAAGTCTGTGTCTTCATCTCGAAGTCATCAAGCTCAGGTAGGTCAGAAAGCAGGGCCGGCTGGACGGCGAACACGAAGGTCTTGAGTGGGCCTAGGAAGATACCGCTGACGACAACGGCGTTCTTGTCGATGAAGATGCTCAGGCCCAGATCGCGATCGACAAATTGTTCATTCTGAACAACGCTTTGGATATGCTTGAACGCCTCAACGACCGCTTCACCCTTAGCCAAGAAATCCTTGAAGACGCATCGGAAGGTGATGAGCTGATCAGGGGCATGGTGCGCCTGCAAGTAGAATTGGGTGACGATTCCAAAGGAATCAGCAGCACCGCGAAGAGCCTAGAGGATCGTTAGCCGTGTTCAGTGTCACTCCCTTGCAGAAAGCTTACCCAGTAGAGGTCAGGTTCCTTGGCCTCCGAGACCTTAATCAGGTGGCGTCCATCGGCGAGAACCACGTCGAGGGCGGTGATCTGGTCCATCGCCAAGCCCTACTTGCGCGACGTGTAGCCAAAGCCTCCATGGGTGAAGTGTCCTCCCATACCGACCGTCTTGTGCGTGCCGTGAGCCACGGCGCAACGGCCGAAGCCGGCAGGGAGGCCGAGGCTGTAGAGTGTCTTATCGAGCTCGCCAATGCGCACACCTGCGGAGACACGAAAGACTCCAGTGAGATGATTCACACAGATCTCTCGCATCTCTTGGAGGTCGATGACCATGATGCCGTCTCTACCGCCAGTGCTGAAGGAGGCGTACGAGTGGCCTCCAGACTTAGCCTGTACCTTGATGCCGTACTCAGAAGCTAGGACGACCGCCTCTTGGATGTGTGGGATTGTCTTGGGAACGACGATCAAAGCCGGCTCATACTGGAGGCGGGCGTTGAAAGTCCTGGCGTACTTGAGCCAGTCTGCGTCAACACTTCGTTTGATTGGTATATTCTTCGCGAGGAGTTCAGTAGCGAGTCCGTCGACGTCTTCCTCGATGGCGAGACCAGCCAGACGTACCGCAATGCCGTTTGGATCTGGAGTCGCCATTACTCCTCTATGGATTCGCGATTGTGACGATGAAGGATGAAGAAAAGTGCGCCTCCCACGATAGATATCTGGGTGGGATTAGGGTAGGTAGCCCTAAGGGAAGTTGCGAGGGCACCTCGGGACGATAGGGAAGGAGGAAGTGACGAGGGAGAAGTGTGACCCGCGGAAGTCGAGGGCTTCTTGGAAAAGATCTCGAATAAGATGGAAGGTTTATGAAAGAAAGAGAATCAAGACGATGGAGAGAGTGGCTTGGAGGAATCGAAGAGAGGATTGGCTCCCTTTGTGTGTCAAGGAAAGGAGATCCCAGATTGAAGGATGCTCAGGCGCACAAGGCTGGTTTGTTGGTGACTGGTATCACCAGACGCTCACGCCCACAGTCACTACTACAGTCACAACGCAATCCAGCAGCCCTAGAGGGATACATCTATAGCGCCTCAAAGCGCTGAAGAGTCTGAACTTAGCGTCTTCTACCCCGCACTTGTGTTGATGATGAAGTGAATCACAGCAAGCCAGCCAATTTCTGCTCCTCCTTTACTTTTCTCCACCCTTCCATGTGAAATCAAGAAGAGGTAGCTCCCTGCTAGACTCTGGGCTGATGCTTTGCTCGAGTCCCATCGAGGCTTGGATGCTACCTAGGTATGTAATAGGACTTTTCTTGATTCTGATGCTGTGTCTTACCGAGCAGATCGAACAGAGTCCGAAAGGTTGTGGAGGATGCCAACCAGATGCCAACCAGATGCCAACCAGATGCCAACCACACTACGATGGTCGAACCGCTTCCCTTATCTTCGGCACAGAGATCTCTTGAGAGAGGTCGCTATTGGCAATCATGATATAAGTCAAACTTTACTATAGCCAGTTGTCAACAATCAACCAACACGATACGCATTCCTGCTATAAGGGTGGCCGGGCCGTAGAGGCTGCCTCCATTGTCATATCATCTCTATTTACACAGGCTTCCTTCCATGGATGCCAGGGCCAATACTCGATAATTCAGATACGGAGAAATTTTCATATGTCATCATACCTGAAGCCAGAGATCCGCTCAAGGATCAAAACAGTTTCGGCAGCAACTCTCAAAGAGCAGCAACATGGCTTAGTTCTACCTGACATGTAACATAATACAAGTCACAGTCGCTTATAGCGTGGCAGCATTGTTGAAGGAAAGCAAAGGTGAAGAGCTGGCCATGAAAGCCTGAACTCATGTTCAAAGACCATCATAGGTGCTGGCTCCTCTTCAACCTGCTAGCCTGCCGTCAGTAGGCATGCAGGCACTGGCTGTAGGTCAAGCATAACTGTCGAATCGGAACTGGTCCGTGTCGCACAGCATCCCAACTGCACAAGCAAGTATCCTTGAAGAAACATGTAAGAAGCCAGATGGCTCATCAACCTCAAACGCCCTGCCAAGAAGCAAGCAAACAGGCGATCTCAAAAGCCGAACATAAGTTCCAGCACGTTCGCCACAACTAGCCTAGGTAAATAAATATCTAGCCCTAGTCCCACGCCTGTTTAGTCCTGAGTGCTCCTCACTCCGCACTCTTCACTCACCCCGCACTACGTTAGCCGGAAATAGTATCCTTCCCCAATTTCCTCCAATTCATCCCACCTTTCAGCCCGAACCTGTTCTGACAACTCTTGAAAGGCAGGCATCACATTTCGTTCACCATGTTGCCGGGACCGCTCGTCAGCGTCTACCAGCAGTACAAGCAGGACACCGACTCGGTGGCCTCGTGGCTCGCCTCCGCGGCCAAGGCCTGCGGTTTTCCGGCCGATCTTCTGAAGTCCAAAACTTGGGACACGCCCCGCGCTACCTCGGGACGAGTCAAAGGCAAGGCGAGGAAAGAGGCGAAAGAGGCTGCCGCTGCCGGTGGAAGCGCGGCCGCGGCCGCAAAGAACGTCCCCAAGTACACCGTCGCCGTCGCCGACTTTGTCCCCCTCGCCGAGTTCGTCGCCGCGTCCAAGAAGCCGCAGGCGGCGGTACCCGAGTCCTTCTCGGCTACCATCAACCGGGTCATTAAAGTGCGATCCGGTTTCGGCGACCGATTGGCCGACGAAGGCTCCACGCCGGACGCGAAGCAGAAAGCAAACCACGACTTCTTCGTCGGAATTCTCGAAAAGGTTCGCGATGTTTTGCGACCACACATGACTGCCACGGCAGCAGCGACGGCTGCCGCTGGTGGTGAAGCGGGCGACAGCGACTTGGCCAACAAGTTCAGCGGCCTCTCCGTCTACGAGCCCTCACAGACCTTCCTCGACGCACCAGACATCCCTCGCCCCGAGAGGTTGCCCGAAGACAAGACAGTCTACGAAGCCGAGCAGCAGACGACCTTTGCAGACGCCATGTTTGCCTGCACTGTGATGATGAACGACCTAAACCGCATCAGGTCCGTAGTGGAGTGGATCTGGCAGAATCACAAGGAGGGCTTCTTCGACATCGCCGCCGCCGCCGTCGCGACCAACACGGCCATCGATCTCGTCCGCAGCGTCACCGACGACATCATCCCGCTGTTCAAGGACCACGGCGGCGCGTGGGGCATCCTCAACAAGTTCTTCCTCATGATCTGCATCCGCAAGGGCTACGACGCCGACAAGATCTTCACCGACGGCACCGACAACTTCAACTACGACGCCTACGAGATCGCCGACCAGACCTACGTGCACGCCTACCGCATGCTGCTGAGCTTCCTCGACGCGCTGATGCCGGCCGACGTGCCGCTCATCAAGGAGGGCGTCTTTGGCAAGTACGACCCCGAAGCCGACCGCAAGGCCATGACGGGCAAGGAGAAGGGCAAGGAGGACCAGATCCTGCTCATGGAGTTCTTCACCGAGCTCATGACGGTCATCCGCGCCGTTCCCGACTACCCCGTCGAGGACGAGTTCCTGCGCGGCATGTGCGAGATGGACAAGACGCGCAGCGTGCCCTTCTACCTCGTCTTCGCTGCGCAGACCTACCTCGACGTCCACCACATCATGCGCGGCAGCATCTACGCGAGCCTCAAGGCCGTCATGGCCGAGACGACGACCATGGACAACAACCTCGACCTGCACCTCAAGTTCCACCAGGACCTCAAGATCGATAACTGGACCGTCGCCAACGACGCCGTGCTCGCACAGCTGCAGGAGCGCATCAAGTGGGTCGGCAGCGACCCGGTGTACCAGGCCAAGGTGAAGGTGCTCAAGCGGCGCAAGTGGGACGTGCCCGAGACGATGCAGCCGCACCGCATCCTGCTCTACTCGCCCGTCATCGCGGGGCTCACGCTCTTCCGCTTCCGCGCCGAGATGTACGACGTCGGCATCGCCGCCGCCAACGCCTGGGGCTCGATCCAGTACACGAACCACCTCTACAACGCCCTGCGGCGCGAGAAGCTGCTCACGACCTCGTGGCCCGACATGGAGATCGCGTCGTCGATCCTCGGCGAGTTCAACTTCTTCGTCGGCGGCGCCCCCGGCAACACGACCGATTACCTGCGCCGGTTCTGCCTGCAGATGGGCGTCACCGCGTCCGTCTTCACGGGCGCCAAGAAGCGCCGCCCGGGCAGTGCCAAGCAGTTGCACTCGCGCGCGGGGCCCAGGGGCATCCGCGACGGCGCGCCCGTGTCCAACATGTTTACGGACCGGTACGTGCGCTCGACGGGGCTGGTGGACTGGACGCCCGAGCACGTGGACAGCATCGTCGCGCGCAGCGAATGGGAGTTTGAAGGCGAGGACGGCGAGGAGGGCGGAGTGGTGATGGAGCGCAAGGACGACGACGCCATCCGGGAGCAGAAGAAGAAACAGAACCAGGCAAAGAAGCTGAGCAAGAAGGCCGTCGACGGTGCACGCGTGCCGATCGAGGGCCTCGTGCGCGCGCTGGCGCTCGGCCTGCAGGCCGAGACGCTCGAGACGGCGTTTCCCTACCTCACGCTGCACCGGTGGTGCTGGCGCATGCTGGGCGCCGTGCGCGAGGCGTGCGACCCGTTGCTGCGCGAGCTGTTCGGCCCGGGATACATGGAGCGCGAGTCCGAGCTGCCGTCCGTGGTGGGCTACATCTTCACGGCGGCGAGCGAGAGCGACGGCGGCATGGGCGACCGGCGCCTGCTGGAGCGGGCTGCGGGCGTGCTGAACGAGCTCGCTGCCTCGGACGGCGGAAGCATGTCGATCAAGTTCTTGCAGCACCTGGGCTTTGGTATCCAGTTTGAGACCGAGGAGGAGGAGTAGACGATGTAAAGGGAACTCTGTAGAAAAGTAAATACCGATCTTGATAAAACTTTAGTCGCGAGACTGGAAACCAGTGGCCCTAGTGTCCGAGAACATCTACGTAGATGCCGCGAATCTGCGCCCTTAGTTTCCCTTCTTGGGCAAAAGCTTGCCCTTGTCGCATGACGCCGGCGTCGAATGGGAGATCAGTGGATCAGCATGCGTCCGGAACCTCCGTTCTCTGAGCTATTCATGGCCCCGGACTCCCGTTTTGGGTTTCATGCCGCGTTGACCGGTACCGCAAATGCCACATCGCCAGAGTGTTGGCCGCAGCGGGACGATTTGTTCGCAGCAAAACCGATCGTGACGTACGTGCCGCCAGGATACAAAAACACAAACGCGGCGCAAGATCTCGCCTCGTGCGCCATGGCAGTATGACCCTGATGGGAACCAGCACATAAGCCGCCTAATGCAACCGGCCTCGGATTTTTGACTGCTAAAGATCCGATGCGTCCACAGAGGAGAGTGAATTGGCTCCATAGTAAGCACGTAGTCTCACTAAAAGCAAGGTGAGATGTCTATGCTCGATTGAAAGAGGTTTAAATAGATCCAGCCTCCAGCTGTTAATCATGAGCATCAAGTAGGTTCAATTGAAGATCGTGAACGCGGCATGTGAACTTCCAGCCCTGACTCCATGCGCGCAGTCTTACCCAATCTCTCACGACATCAACTTACTTCGACCAAGCGCAATCAAAATGCCCGTAACATCCTCCTCCCACTACCGCAAACCGCCTCCCCCGCCCTCCTCCACAGCAGAAGTTCAATCAGACGCCCCGGCCCTCGCGCCCCTCAACGCCACCAACCCGGATCTACACATCTACACCTCCTCCTCCCCATCCTTCGAACCCCTCCGGCACCTCCTAGAACAAACAGTCAACACCCCTCCCCTGGCCGTGATCCGGCCCACATCGGAAACAGAGGTCGTCGCAACAGTCAAGTTCTGCAAGAACCATGCGATCCCGCTGTCCATCCGCTCGGGAGGGCTCGACATCGGCGCCCGCAGCCGCATGTCCGACCCCGCAGGCGTGATGCTCGACATGCGCTCCCTCGACGCCATGAGCGTCGATAGCGACAGCAAGACGGCGCGCGTCGGCGGCGGCGTGCTCTGCGAGCCCCTGCTGCAGTTCCTCGACGAGCACGGGCTCACCACGCCGACGGCCTTCCTCGGCGCCGTGGGGTACACCGCCTTTGCGTGCGGCGGCGGGTACGGCCTGCTTAGCGGCACGATGGGTCTCGGCGCCGATCACATCATCGCTGCGCGCTTGGTCCTGGCGTCCGGCGAGGTAGTCGATACGGCGGATGTTGGTACGGATCTGGAGATCCTCTGGGCGCTGCGGGGCTGCGGCGGCGGCATCCTCGGTGTGGTCACGGAGCTGCGGGTGCGTGTGCACGCGCGACCGCCTTGCCTGGGCGGGTTCGTCATGTTCCCAGTCGCCGAATCCCCTGCCGTCATGGACGGTTTGAAGGCCGTGGACGCCCAAGTCAGCAGCGGGAAGCTGGCCGGTGACATGATGGTCGTCAACACGCCCGGTCTGGGGACGACGCTGACGTACATCTACTTTTGGGCATTGGATGGGGACAAGGGCGACTTGCAGGAGGCGAAGGGGTACTTGAAGAGAATATGCGATTTGGGGAGTATGATTGTGAATACCGTAACTGAAAGTACGTTCTGCTCAACCCCCTTCAAGGTGAAGGAGGCAAGGGAAGACTAACTGACTCCGTGTAGCTACGCCGTGGGAGTTCACGGCCAAGATACCCAACCCCGTCGCCGAGAACCGCCTCTCTTTCAAGGTGTACTCGCGCTCCGTGGACAGCTACTCGGCCGAGCTGGGGCGGATCATCGCGGCACATCCAATCCCCAACGACTCGAGCGCCATCGTCATCCACAACTGCCACGGCGCCGCCGTACAGTCCCGCCCGGAAGCGTCTTTTGCTAACCGCCGGAATCACCTGCTGCTCGGTGTCTCGGCCAACGGGCCCGTGGCGGACATGGAGGCGAGGCCCGAAGTGCGGGGATGGTCAGGGGCGATAGGGGAGGACATCAAGAAGGCCGGGTTGGAACAAGACTGGGCATATGTCAACTTTACGCAGCCAGTGACGGGCGACGGCAAGTTGTTTTACGGGGTAGATGGGGCGCAGAGACTGAGAAGACTCAAAGACAAACTTGACCCGGACGGCTTCTTCAAAAGAAGCGTGCCGGACTTGGATATCTGAAGAGCCGTGCTGTGACTTCGCGGCACATTCTGCACGCGGAGGTTGAAGGCTGAAATTTCAATCCTCCTGCCAGGTACCAACTCTTGTATGGAGAGCTATCCCACTACCTGAACCCCAACACGTCTTTATCTGTCAGGAGGCGTATTGTCCAATCTTACCACCTCAATGGTCGCAATAGTCCCACAGACGATCATATTGACATGCTCTGGGGGAAGCAGTATGTATCTCACCACGTGTTTACCGTCAGCCGTTGCCGGAGATCCGAGTGCTCAAGCCAGGTCCGATAACAAAACCATCACGTTGAAAAGTGCCCAGAGAGTAAATGTTGCTAAATTTATACCTGCACATCGGCACGGTAACATGGACCGAGTATGCAAGAACTCCGCATATGATCAGATGAGGTCCCTACGCTCATCCCCGCATAGGGATCCAAGAACCAGGGTCAACTTGCCACATGCCATTTGCTTCATGCAACCCTATCTTGCTTCCCGCATGCTTCTGCAAAACCCAATAGGTCTGGCTAGCTTGACTTGACGAGTCCCCTGGCATGCCAGGCCCAGACTCTGTTTACGTTTCTGATCCCATCCTTTCGGAAGATGTTGCGATCCCTGCTTGTTTCCTTTTGCAACATGCCAAGAGCTGTTACCCAGACCTATATCTCAGGAACCGCGGCCTAAGACTGTTCGGAGGATCGCGAGGACCCCGAAAGCAGTCCAGGCCCAGGAACAGACTACTATTTTTAGCCGTGGTTAATCTATCGGCACTTTAAAAGGTGCGGAGCCTCTACTCAATTCAGCCGTCGTAACCACGGCCAGGACCACGAAAGACCTTTCAGCTAGAACTTTTTAAATACCCGGAACGCCCATGTCACGTCCACAGCACGGTTTTTAATTTGAGCTTGCAATATCGACTTGCAGCACCGATGTCCGTCTAGGTGCCCTTGGTGGCTGACATTGGTTACGTTGAACCGCTTTATCTTTCTTGGAGAGCGTAGGAATTGGAGTAAGGCCACTCCAAAAGCCCGGAATATGGAAGGGTCGGTGATGTGGTGGCTGGCAGCTAGGGAGCTCGATTGAGCTGTACGCGGAATTAGACGAGCTGTGATATATGAAAATGTCTTGGCTTGGAGAGCCTAGATCCGGGCCGCCTGGGGTATATAAGAAGCTTACCAGTTCCTGTGTGAAAACGAGAGATCATCGTGAGCATTACCAAGAGCAGACACAGCAACGCCTCAACTTCCAACATCCAAATTTCAAACCTCTTCATTCCTAAGCCTTGTCGCCGCCACAATGCACGCCATCTCCACCGTCCTCCTCGGCCTCTTCGCCATGTAAGCCTCCATCCCACACACTCTATCTCCATCATCCATACTAACACTCCCTCTCCCCCCAGCGGCGTAACAGCCCAAGGCGGCATAACCCTGACGCCAACCACCATCCGCGGCCCGTCAACCTGCCCCGTAACCCGCACGCTCACAAAGACCGACACCACGACCGAGACGTCGACCACCACCTCCGTCTCCGTCTCCACGGCCACAAAGACCGAGACCAAGACCACCACGGCGACCTACATCTCCGTCTCCACGACGACCGCCATCAAGACCACGACGGCCCCCTGCGTGGCGCCCAACTGCCCGACGCTGACGTCGACGGCAACGGCGTGCAAGACGTGCTTCGTCCCCGGCTGCACGACGACCGTGGCCGTGACCAAGTCGTGCGGGTGCCCCGCGGCGCTGGCGACCACGACGACGGCCTTTCCCTGTGACCAGGCCGACTCGTGCAACAAGATTGGGTGCAAGACTGTGTACGACATCCGGACGGCGGCGTGCTAAGTGGTGCTGGTTGTTGCAAGAGTCATTCGTTCTGCGTAGCATCATTGGATTGAATTACGTGTGAGGTAGCATGCAAGTCAGTAGATAGGAAAAGAATAGCATAGTTGTGAATACAACAAGCGAGATACATTGGCTTCACCAGCGCAACAGTTGATCATTTCTGAACACGAGTGATCAACGTGTTCTTGAAGTGCAATACTGCTCTAGGTATAGAAGTATCAAACATTGATGAGAAAACGCTCCGAACACAAGACTCAGGTATATTCAACAGCGATCTAGGAAAGGCAAATCCACTCATATCCCTTCTCCTCTAATGATCCTTTGTATATCCACATCTGCCCACTGCACATCAGGCACCGGACCTTGCGATTGCTGCATCGATTGCTGCATAGGCATAGGCTGCTGAAGGGGCCCTGGCATACCTGGATCTAAGATGGGTGATGGTCAGTATTGTGGCAATTATAACCTAAAGAGGAAAAGAGCAAACTCACTTGAAAGGTACTGCATCTGTTGCTGCTGAGCTGCATCCCTCATCATCTTCTTGGACTGAAGGGTGGCGAGAACCTCGCCGCTCTGCATGTCAAAGCTCTTGGAGAGCATGTTGGCGTTACGCCACCTCTCGCCGTACTTCTTGAGGGTCATGTTGACCTTCTCGATGCAGCCCAGACTCCTTTCCAGGTTGTCTCCTCCGGTCCGCGGGGGCATAGGCGGCGGTGGTGCCTTGCCCGGTAAAGCAAGGGGGACCGGCACTGATGAACCTGCGAGCAATGCATCCGCGGCATCGCGTAAAACAGCTACAAATTGACTTCCCATGAAGTACACGCGGAGGGCGTCGTGATATGTGTAGAAGGCGGCGTTGAAAGGACCATGTGCGAGTTCAAACACGCGATCAACATACGAGATGGCATATTCGAATATCAGCATCCGGCCGTAGGCAGTAATGTGAGGCGCCCTGCCGCTCGGAGCTATGCAGTATACGTAGCTGTACTTGAGCTCAAGGTCGAACAGCTCACGAATGGGAACTGGCAGAGTCTTGGGCAGAGACTCTGACCACTCTCGCATCTCAAAACACATCTGCCAGATGTAGCCTGCCGGGTCCTGCAATGGATCGGTCGGGTCGGACTGGAAGAGTGTCTGGTACCATTGCGATTGACATCGACGAAGTTGGAACCAGAGAACAGCAGGGTTCTCTGAACGAGGTCCCGTGATGGTGCCAGATATCGAGGGTATGCGGCCTAGGCCCGCCATCGAAGGTAGATCCACGTTCACTGCGTCGTCTGTGAAAGAAAATGGCCGTGCATGAACCAGACTGATTGCTCTAGACAGAAGGTTAGTATAAGCACCACTTAGGAAGCACTTGGACATATGGTACATACCTGTCTAGCGCGTACACGCTATAGAAGAGCTTGCGTCGCATATCGAGGGTTTCCTTGTTTAGCTGCTGATTCGGCGGCGGATCTTGATGATATCCCAGATCAATGACAACCCGACAAGTGATACCTATGAGATGCCAGCTATCGAAATGTGCAGGATCGAGCATCGAGTACTGGGTGAGGAGGATGAGGGACTGTATCTGCGTCAGATGGCCTGGTGCCAGCGCCCTGTCGGCGTAGGGCAGAGCTCGAGAGGCGAACTCGAGACCATTGCGGTAGAAGTCATCTTGGTTGCTGCGGCTTTGTGCTGTGGCTCCTATGGCAAGAACCATGTAGACGAGCCAGTAGTCGGTGCTACGTAACCGTGGTTGCTCCTGGTAAAGTTCTTCCACGCGCGAGAGTAGGATGGTCTCGTCAAAGAAGGGGAACAGCGCGTAGATATTGTTGAGATAGTACTGCACAATAGCCTGGGCCGTCTGGCGAGGCGGCAGCTTGGTACTCTTGGGCTCGGGGACTGCATCATTGGTGGCCGCTGCGAGCACCAGTCGAGCGAAGGTCATGTTGCTCACAGAAGGCTCAAAGTCTCTTGTAGTAGCATTCACGGAGCTTGATACGTGTCAGCAAGAATTGTGCATTTGGCCAAGATAGCAAGAGACTCACAGGAACCCAAAATCAGAGACGAGAGAGTTTACATCCGAGTTCTCGCGCTTCCGGGCGGCCTTGCGATAGATGGCATTTCGAATGGTGGCCAGCGAGTCCTTGCGCTCTGTCTCCGGCACAAGGGGGGCATCATTCTGATGCATTGCAACTGATGCCTTTCTCGACTTTGCGTACGAGAGGCGCTTCTCCAGCTTTTCTATCCGAAGTTCCAATGCCGAGACATAGCTACATTCGTCAGTTCCCATACTGATGAGGATCGCAGAGAGCCAGGTACATACCTCCGCTCCTTTCCACGGGCGAACTGGTCGTTGGCGGCAGAGCATTCGCTCTCGCGACCAGCCTTCTCACAGGCTGTGCAGGCAGGAAGCTTGCCATCGCACTACAAAGTCCGACGTCAGCACGGGTGTGCAAGGGAGGCATAAGGCAAGCGATGAAGGTAAAGTACCTTGACTTTGGCAGAACGACCTGAATGACCTTATTAGTGACTGGGAGGAGGAGACACCGAGGTCAAACTTACATCGTGAGCAGGCCGATACAGGGCGGGAGACGCGCAGCAGGGGGTTCTCGGAGAAGCTGCTGCGAGGCATGGCGGCGGCGGCAACGACGAGGCGGGGTAAAGGTGCTCAGAGACACCGAGTGTCTGCTTGTCAAAGGACTGGGAAGACCTTTGATAAAGACACAGTGACGCCAGACACGTCACTCTGGGTGATAGAGCTGCAGGCCGGAGTGGCCGACGGAGCGGAGGCTCCTTGCGGCTGTGCGGGAGGCCGGGGGTCCTGCGGGCAGCTGGGTCGCGATCTGGATGGGCGGTTCGGTTGGGCCTTGGCGAGTGTGGCAGCGGGGTTATGCGATATGCGCAGGCGAGGGCGCGGGCGCGGGCGCAAACACACAGGTCGATAGCAGACCAGGTGCAGAGGAGAGAGGCACAACTTCAGAACCAGGCGACGTTGCAAAAGACGTTTGCCAAGAGAGCAGAGCCGCAAAGCCTGAAGGATTGAAAGAGGGTAGTGGCGGCGGGCACACAGAGAGAAACAGGCACAGAGTCAGATTGAATTGATTGATCGACAAACGGCGACGAATGCGCACGCACATGTGTCAGGTGGGGTTGTCGCAGAGCGGGGCTAGCAATTGGACAGCTTCGGAGGGTTGGTTAGTCATGCGCCTGTGCGATGATGAACAGTGATAGCCTAACTGAAGACAGCCTAGAACCGCCTCGAGTCTAGCGGGTGCGACTCGCTGGAACAGATTGTTTATTCGCCAGGCGGAATGAATCATGGCTGTTGATGCCTTGTGCCTTAGTATTTGGCAATTGGATTTGAAAGCAGATGAAGCTATCTGATGTTCTCCAGGAGGATCTAGTTAGGCCACCAGGCACCCATAGGCACCATGACGAGAAATGCCTAGGCGCTGAGGTGATCTTCAGGCACCCTCTAGGCAGGAGGCACCTTCTTAACCGAAACTGGACAGGGCATGATCAATCAAGAGTCTTGGTGACAAAGCCAGATTCACAATGTCCAATCATCAAAGCCTTTTTCCATGTTCACACTCACTGGGCATGACGTCTCATCTCCTTCTTTGTTCAATACAAGGAACTTAAAAGCACAGAGGTGCCCCATGCCTGCCGAAGATGGACCTCTTTACAACTCGACATTTCAACAAGAGCTTGGGCTTGACTTACCGAGCGGAGACTTACCTTGCCTCGCGACGACAATAGAACAAAGGAACATCAGAAGATCAGTACAATCAGCACCGAGATGCCAACTAGAAAACGCAAGTCAGATGATAGCGTTGGTATGGAACTTTCCATCCCCATCCGCAGCAGGCCTACACCGAAACGCACCACTGCAGAAACCCTCAACAAGGCACCGAAGGAGGTTCTCACTGTCTTGATCTTTGGCACCGGCGACTGCGGCGAGCTCGGCCTCGGCCCCACAACCAAGTTAGCACGGCGGCCCCGAATTATGAATTCTCTAAACCCAGAGAACAGAGACAGCTACCACATAGTTCAGCTCGACACGGGCGGCATGCACGTCGTCGTGTTGACCAAGGACAACAAGATCGTTACCTGGGGTGTCAACGACAAGGGAGCTTTGGGCAGGAATACGGACTGGGAGGGCCGCTTTCGAGATGCCGACGTCGACATGTCGGACGACGACGATTCGGACGATCTCAACCCGCTTGAGTCGACGCCCACCGAAATACCTACCGATTCGTTTCCTGCGGGAACCATCTTCACCCAGGTGGCGGCGGGCGACAATGCAAGCTTCGCCCTGACTGACACCGGCTTGGTGTACGGATGGGGAACCTTCCTGGTAAGTCCTTGCTACCCTTTCCCCTACTCGATCTCAGTGATATGCTAACGAAGACCTTGCCTCAGAATACAGAAGGCCACGAAGGCTTCTGCTTTGACTCAAACGGCGCCTTTATCAAGCTGTCAAAACAGCCCGTGCTCATCCCAGGCCTCAAGGACATCACCCAAGTAGCCTGCGGCGCCAACCACGCCCTCGCGCTCGACAGCCACGGCCGCGTCTGGGCCTGGGGCGTCGGCGAGCAGAACCAGCTTGGCCGGCGCATCATGCAGCGCCGCGTCATGGAAAGCTACATCCCGCACCAGGTCGAAGTGTGCCGTCGAGCCGGCGGCGCGACGTTCGTCGCAGCGGGCAGCTACCACTCCTTCGCCGTCGATGCAAAGGGTGACGTCTGGGGCTGGGGCCTCAACAGCTTCGGCCAGGCGGGCTACGCCAAGCACGCGGGCGACCCGTCAAACACATTCGTGCCGCATCCGATGAAGATCCCGGACCTGTCTGGCAAGGGAGTGTCGGTGATAAGCGCCAGCGCGCACCACTCGGCCGCCATCGGCGCAGACGGTGAGTGCCTCGTATGGGGCCGTCTCGACGGCGGACAGCTCGGCGTCCGTCTTAACGATGCCCAACTGGCCGACGACTCTCTCGTACGGCGCGACGAGCGCGGCGCCCCGAGGATCTGCCTTCGGCCGGTCGCCGTCCCGGGAATCGGCGAGACAAGCTACGTTGACTGCGGCAGCGGGCACACCATTTTCGTCGGCGGTGACGGCAGGGCGCACAGTTCCGGCTTTGGCACCATGTACCAGCTGGGCCTGGGCTCGGACGACGACGTCGAGACGGCGCAGCTGATCGACGGCAAGGCTGTGCGCGGACGGGTCCTGACCTGGGCTGGCACGGGCGGGCAGTTCAGCATGGTTGCTGGTCCTGCTTGGGAGACGGGTGGTGGTACAACATAGATGACTAGAATGATTAGAAGATAGAGAAAAGAACCAAAAAAAAGGCCTGAATGGCCACCGGGGAGTGATTGACTCGGTGAGACTGACAAGTCAGGTATCTCGACAACCACACCACACCTCGGAAAGCGTACCCTGAAGCTTTGTCGAGTCATCCATGATCCCTGTTACAAGTGATGTAATCCCTCGAGTTTAGTGCCGTTACTTGCCGATTCTAGAGATCTTCTCGGCTTTTGTGTGTCCTCGTATTACTTTTCATACTGTCCCGACAAATCTGCCTAAAGCATGTGACGCTTATTTCCATTGTTTGACAGCTCGGTAGGGCTTACGGACCCTTGGACGATGCAACACAGGGCCATGCACCCAAAAGCAGAGCACCGGGTCCGACCGATCCCCGACACCCTGGGAGCGCTTCTCTCCGTTCGGATTCGGTGTCCTGCGCTGCATCAGTGCCCTGTGAGAAAACGTGGGGCCTTTAGGCGTGTCCACTCACTAGGAAGGGAATATGCAGCCCATAAATTAGCACCCAGTACGGAACGGCCAATGAGGACTGGAAAGTGAGGTTTTCCTCACAGGTTTCCCCTGCGGTTTCACATTGTCGGTGGGCGCTTGCGTGCTTCCACGGAGTTCTGGACTTGCGACCCTGCATTGAAACGGGCCTCGAGTACCCGCCGAGGGCCGTTGAGTTTTCTGGCGAGGAGGAACGGGCATGCGGCACATGATAGCTAGCTAGGAGATCTGTACAATAGCAGAATAGTTTATGATGAGATTTTTACGTAGTCCAATTTCAACAAAAGATACGAGCAAGTGGTGTTTGGAGCTGCAGTGGCACATCAACGCTCCGGGACGCGGCGAAGCAGAATGGCGACGTGGGCATGGGCGAGTTCGTCCGTGTGTGTGTGCGCGCGCGTCTGTTGCACCAGCAAAGCGGGATGGGAATGATGTGGATGTTGGCCTCGACGAACAAGGGAGCTAGACAGCGCCCTATCTGTCACTAAAAAGCTCGAGCTAATGTCAGTTCGTGTCTCCTTCGATATGTGCCTTATCCTCTTGCGTCTTGGTGTTGTCTCTACCCCGCTGTGATCCGCCCTTTCAGAGGCCCCAGTGTACGTAGAGTCCGGTGGCCAGTGTCGCATTTGCATTTCCCATCTCTCTCGCCTGTCTCTCTCGCCTGTCAGGTCCGGTTTGGTGTGAGCGGAATACCCTGGAGATCAGCCCATCCCACGTCTAGTCCATTCCTTTGTCCTGGACCTCTGGCTCGCTACCTAGGTATCTGAAGGGCCTACAGTACTCGCCCGCCGCCGGCCGGCCGCAACTTAAGCATTCTGTCCTGGGCGCCCGCACTCTGTAGCCCTGCCTGTTTGCCTCGCAGCCTGATTCCAAATTATTGATACACACACATCCATCACCTCTAAGCAATGCAGATCCCGAGAGACAGCCTTGTCCCCAATCCTTGACGATACAGTGTTTTTGTGTTTTTTCCCGAGCCCCTCATTCCCTGTGGTGTGCGCTCCCGTCGGAGATTATCGTCGTCGTCATCCACAAATCCACACCTGCTGCACCCCCCGTCCGTCACATTCAACGGGCGGCGCTTGCTTGACTCGACCCTTGACTCGACTTCGGAGCTACCAAACCACCAACCACCACCACCACCATCAACTTGTCTGGCCGTCCCTGGCTCGCGACCAAACCCATCGAGAGCGCCACTACCGCACGGAAGCAACCGTTGGCCAAGAACCACGCAGAGACTGCAGCAAACACCCGTCGAGCGCATCCCATGGATGCCACCGATGTCTTCCGCCAGGGCTTCGCACCATTTCCCCCTCGACAGCAGCCGGCCAGCTCCCGCCCCCGCAAACCCCAGCGCGGTGGTGGCGGGGGCGGGGGCGGAGGCGATGATGATGGCGACAGCTCGTCGCATCGCATCGCGCACACTCTAACGGCCTGTTGCCGGTGTAGACAGGTAAGGACCGACTTTTCTTTCCCGTGGAGGAGCTCTCTGTCGCCTCTTGTGCGACCGTCCACAGCCAGCTTGCTACAATCCGCAATGCCCACAGATCGCTGCGCCGTGGTTCCGAGCTCATGGGCGCACCCGATGTGTATCTTGCTCGAACCCTCGACTTGCTTGCTGCCCGCACGTTCGCTGACCATGGCTATCTGTGACAGAGGAAAACGCGATGCGACCCGACTCTACCCCGCTGCCTGCCCTGCGAGCGCTCCAACTCGGTCTGCGAGTACTTCGACACGACAAAGAACAAGAAGATCAGCCGCTCCTACGTCGTGAAGCTGCAGGAAAAAGTCCGCCAGCTCGAGAGCGAGCTCGCTCAGTACACCGACGACACCGAGTTCCCGCGCAACCTGGGCGACATCGTGCGACCCGGAGGGCTCGTCCGCCTCGACGAGCGCGATGACACCCCGCGCTACTTGGGTCCTTCGAGCGGCATCGCCATGACCCGCCTGCTCATGGAGGAGGCCAAGCGCTTCGCCCAGACGACCAAGATCTCGGAGCTCATACCGGACGAGTTCAAGGCGCGGAGGGCCGAGCGGGCGAACCGCATGCAGAGCGTCGTCGGGATGGGCAGCATCAGCGGGCCCAGCGTCAGGAGGAAGAGCTACCCGCGCCTCAGCGCCGGGCCGCAGTTGCAGCTGCCCAAGAAAGCCGTTATCGACAAGCTGGTCGAGGCTTTCACGACAAGAGGTAGGGACTTTCCCATTGTTTGACCGGCTGAAAACGGATACTAAAATTGCTCGTCCCTTCAGCGCTAGTGTTCACCCCCGTTCTCCATGAGCAGGTCTTTGCGAGGGACCTCGAGGAAGTCTGCAATGGCAGCACCGACCCCTACAAGAACTTTGTCGTACGCATGTTCCTCGCCATCAGCCTGCAGAAACTCGACACGACCTACGCCGGCCTCGCGGACGGATACTGGCAGGCTGCCATGCAGGGCTTCGAGGAGGTGGTCAGGCCCAAGGACCTCAACACATTACAATGCCTGGTGTTGATCGGGGAATACTCACTCCTAACACCGACCCGGACAAACGTCTACCACATCATCGGCCTCGCGACGAGGATATGTCAGCAACTGGGCTTTGCCGACGAAAAGACGATAGCGAGCGGCTTCTCGGTCGACCCCCTAACACTCGACATGCGCCGGCGCCTGAGCTGGATCGTGACGACGATGGAATTTGGGCTCGCCCACAGCATGGGCCGCCCCGTCGGGTTCGCCAAGGGCGACGACCTCATGGACGTGGGCTTCTTTGCCGACGTCGACGACTCGCTCATCACCGAGCAAGGGATCCAGCCGGGCCCGCCGAGCGAGAAGAAGCTCGTCGCTATCCACTTCTGCAAGATGCGCGTGTGCCAGGCCGAGATCCGGCGCACGCTATACGAAAAGGAGCGCAGCGAGCCGCGCGACGAGAACGACCCCTGGTTCAAGCAGATGGAGCAGAAGATCGAGGCCTGGCTCAAGGCGGTGCCCGAGGAGCCGCAGTGGTGCAAGCCTTGGTAAGTTGACCCGCGTGATGATAAGAACGTTGACCAAAGTGCTGACATATAGCTAGGTTCACGGGCCAGTATCACACCATGATCGTCTTCCTGCATCGGCCGACGCCGCAAATACCCAAACCCACGCCGGGCGCCGCGAACAAGTGCTTCGAATCGTCTGCCTACCTCATCAACCTGTCGAGCCAGCAGATCAAGCAGTCGGCCGTCGACATCACATGGGTGTTCCTGCTCATGCTGTACATGTCGCTCAACACCGTCCTCTGGGCTATATCCTACTCCGAGGTTCGCGAGGCACACCCCAAGAAGGAGGTGGAGGAGCTCGTCAATGCCGCCCTCGACATCATCGACCAGTGCTCCGAGCGCTGGCCCGGGTCTTCATCAGCTGCCGAGCTGTACTCGACGTTTGCCAAGGCCTGCATGCAGAGCTACGAGATGGCCGAGGAGCCACCCTCACTGCTAGACAACAACTACGCCCCTACGCCCCTGACCCTTGCCAGCACAGACTCTCCGACGCCACCGGACCCTTCCATCCCCAACGCGATGGGCATTCAACAGGGCGGAGGCGCCCCGATGTTCAACCAGGGCCCCTTTGGAGGCTACGACTTTTCCGCCCCGCCGCAGCAAGTCGCCAACCCCTTTGGCTTCGGCGACCCCTTCCAGGGCGGCGGGCAACAGTCCCACCCACAGTTCCGTTCCAACTCGATCTTCATGGACCCGGGTTCCAACGAGCTTTCAGGCCGCAGAATGTCGTACTACCCTCCCGAGGCAACGCCTCCAGGCGACGACACCATACCAGAGGAGCCCACGCCGCCAGCGACCACGACGCCCCAGGCGCTGCAGGCCTCGCCGCCCATCGGTCCGCCCGTAGGCAACCCGCACGAGTCGCTCATTACGCCGCCCAACACAACGAGCCAGACCTCGCTCTCCCCGCCCATGACCATGTCCGGCTCCTCGCCCACGCCCACCCTCACCAACGCGAGCCCCATGCCGTTCGCAGACGGGACGTCGCCCAACCTCGTCGGCGTGCCCAAGTTCGACGCCAACATGCACCGGCCCCAGCCCAGGCCGCAGCAGATACAACAGCCGCAGGCGCTGCGCGGCATGCCCCCGAACGCCTTCACGATCCCGAACCTGCCCTCGCAGCAGACCTGGCCAGGCGCGCACCAGCCCCAGCAGCAGCAGCAGAGGCCCCTGCCGCAGGGCACGACGGTGACGGACTGGTTCAACCCGCCGCCGCCGTTCATCTCGCCGTACGCGGCGTTCTCGGGCATCAGCGGCGGGCCGCCTGTGACGCAGCAGAGCGCGTCGACGAACAACATCTTTGCCGACGCGTCGTCGGCTGCGTTCTCGGGCATTGGGTTCGGCGGCGGGACGCTCGGTGCTGCGTTTGACGGTGGGTTTGGCGGGCCTACTGGCGGGGCCGGCTTTGGGCAAGTGAATGGGATGCCTAGCGGTGGTGACGGTGGCTTTGGTGGATTCGGTGCGGAGAGGCAGGGGAGCTTGAGCCAGGAGCAGCAGGTTGAGCTCATGGGGATGCTGGAGACGGAAGGGTTGGGGGAGATTGATAGCTTTTTGAACTTTGGGGGGGATGCTGGGGGGTTGAGGTGGTAAGGGCGCAGTGAGATGTGATAAGGTTTGGAGGCTTGAAGATGTCTGTGGGATGGAGTCTTGCATAGAGAGAGCGCCTGGAAGGTCGGCGATAAGATCAGATGATGCCATGATCTGATGGCGAAGCTAGATCTAGAGACGGAGAGGAAGGTCTTCTGTTCTTGGGAGAGGAACTCTTTTTAGGATACCACTTAATTGAGCATACAGCATGGAGAAGCAGAATAAGCTTTTTGGGTATTTTACTTTTTATCTATCAGAACAGTAGTTGTTCATGCACATGTATCATCACTGTGATGCCAGTTGACAGGGTTAAGTTCCCTTTTTCCCCCAGTCATATCAAGACATCCATCACAGCTTAGCAAACACAGTCGGCACGCTCCCTCCCATCTCGACCAGCGTGCTCTTATTCCTCACCCACGCCTCGAGCCCCCTGCGCCCGTTCTCAACGCCCAGCCCGCTCTGCTTCCACCCGCCCACCGCCATCTCGGCCGGCGACTCCCCCCACGTGTTGATCCAGGTGATGCCCGCCTCCAGCTTCCCGATAACAGAGTGGCACGCATCGATATCCCGCCCAAACACGCCCGCCGCCAGCCCCAGCGGCGTGTCGTTGGCCCGCCGCACCGCCTCGTCCACCGTGTCGTACGCCAGGATCGTCATGACGGGGCCAAAGATCTCCTCGCGCACGACCTTCATCTCGTCCGTGCAGTCCGTGAACACGGTGGGCTGCACCCAGAACCCGTCCTTCAGCGCCGCGGGCACCCCCTTCGGCGGCGCGACCTCGCCGCCCCACAGGACGCGCGCCTTGTCTACTGCCACGCCGTGCCGGACGTACCCGGCCACCTTGTCCCTGTGCTCGGCGCTGCTCAAGGGCCCGAAGTTCGTCGCCGGGTCGAACAGGTCGCCGGCGCGCACGTGCGGCATGCGCCGCAGCAGCTCGGCCTCGAAGGCTGGCTTCTTGTCCCGGGGCACGAAGACGCGCGTGCCGTTGGTGCAGACTTGGCCCGAGCTGTAGAAGTTGGCCATCATGGCGCCGTCGACGGCCTGCGCGACGTCGGCGCAGGGCAGGACGAGCAGGGGGCTCTTGCCGCCGAGCTCCATTGTCACGCCCTTCATGCCGCCCGCCGCCGAGGCGGCTACTTTCTTGCCTGTCGAGACTTGGCCTGTGAAGCTGACCTTGGCGATGTCGGGGTGCGTCGAGAGCTGGCTGCCCACCTGCCCAGCGCCGTAGACGACGTTGAAGACCCCATCGGGCAGGCCTGCTTCGCGCAGGATGGAGGCGAGATACTCGGCGTGCAGGCTCGTGTGCTCGCTGGGCTTGTAGACAAGGGTGTTCCCCGCCGCCAGACACGGCGCGCACTTCCAGAGAGCGATCTGCAGCGGGTAATTCCAGGCGCCGATGGCGGCGCAGACGCCCAGCGGTTCCTTGGTCGTGTTGACGAGGCACGTCGGCCGCAGGCGGAAGGCCTCGCCGTTGAGCCCTCCCGACGCGACGAGCGAGGCGTAGTAGGCGAGGACGTCGGCGCCCGTGGCGACGTCGACGGCGGCCGTCTCGGAGAAGGGCTTGCCCGTGTCGCGCGTCTCGACGGCGGCGAGCTCGTCGTTGCGGGCGCGGAGGATGCTCGCGGCGCGGTGGAGGACCTCGGCGCGCTGCGGGGGCGGGGTGGCGGACCAGGAGGGGAAGGCCGACTTGGCCGATGCGACGGCGGCGTCGACGGCCGCCCGGGAGGATGTGTGGATTGTGGTTATGCGGCGGGCGGTGGAGGGGTCGATGGAGGGGAATGTGTCTGCCGATGAGGAGAGGGAGGGCTGTGGGGAGCCCGAGAGGATTGTGTGGCGTGGTTGTTCTTCTACGGGAGGGGGCATTGTGACGGCGGTGTCTGTGTGGTGTTTTGGGGGAGGAGAGGGAGCAAGACAAGGCAATGAATGTGTCGCGAGGTGAGGTCCGCGAGGGACGGTGAGACTGGTGATCAAGAATTCGGATGTTCGGCGAGGAGCCTGCTACCGCTCAGCTCAAGCTCCGCCAGCTAACTTGGTTCCAAGCTTTCAAAGACAAGGGATAAGATGCGGTGAGACGGTAAAAAGGTGGAGGTAATGATAAGGTTTGCGAGTGCCGACGATAGAGTTTCTGTCATCCAAAATGTCTCCTCATCCAACTTCGTATCGCTTTCAGGACCAAGGTTCGCTTGTCCAGGGTCCTTTTCGAGCTGAGGAGCCAAATGGATCAAATGATCGGCTTCTTGGGTTCTTAGTCACTGGTCACATGTGCGGCCTCGGGATGTTGAATGCCTTTTTTTGTCGTCGATCACTTGAATCCATGTGGAGAAAATGGCTGGCTTTTTTTCAAGGTCAAGGATTCCAGGTAAGACAAGCAAGCTAGGATATCTTTGCACACCGACGGTTTGCTGCTGGCTGAGCTGGCCTCGCACCCGACTTGAATAAGAAGTGCTTAAGCACAATCAATTAACCGCTGCGCGCCAAGAGCCGAATCAAAGCGCGTCCCAAAGATGCACACGCATCCGCGGATAGAGGCACGAGAGGGTCGGTGTGTGTCGCAGCAATGACGCCGGTTGGCTCTGTCTGCCCCTCTAGCAAAGACGACGTAATGCAATGCCTCCTCGCTCCTCGCTCCTCTTCTGGCTCCGCCGAAGAGGCCCCTCTCTTCCTCCTCCACCAGGGACGTCTGCCGGCCCTAGGATCCTTGCTTGGAGGCTTAGGGAGGGACCCCCCAGGATCTGCACCGGCTCCGTGTCCGGGCACGTGCCGGGGTAATCAACGACGAATCACGCCATGGAGTGGGTTTTGCACGACTTCGTGGCACACGCGAAAGACTTGGAAGACGCCACTACTGCTTGGCTCAGCGCCAGGCCTTGCAGAAAACGGCTACTACACCCGCCTGCCGTTCGTCCCGACCATCCCATCTTATTTCTTTTTTAGTGTTTCTTTTCTGCCTTGTCCCCTCGAGTAAGTCATATGGATCAAGTGGATAGATGAGATGGAGGGAGGGTGAGGGTGAGCCAGCGAAGACGAGACGAAGGAAAAGCCAAGTCCACTTTAAGATTCCACCCAGATAACGTAGTGTCTTGTTTAAAGTATAGAAGTGCCGTGTTTCCACATAAACTGTACCAGTCGGTCCGGTCTTTTTCTTCACTAACGGTTGCTTACCTCTTTGTCTGCTTTGTTCTAGACTTTTTCCTTTGCATTGCATTGCTGGTGGCTCGGCAGAGACCTCGACCTCTCCAATCATCACCATCGTCATTGTCAGACTCATTCCCCATACACAATGACCACCACGTACATCCCCGAGTCCGCCTCGGACCGCTATGACTATGTCATCGTCGGCGGCGGCACGGCCGGGTGCATCATTGCATCCCGCCTCGCCGAGTATCTGCCCCAGAAGCGGATCCTCTTGATCGAGGCCGGCCCCAGCGATTTCATGGATGACCGTGTCCTGGACCTGCGGCAGTGGCTCGGTCTGCTCGGCGGCGAGCTGGACTATGACTACGGCACCATCGAACAACCCATGGGTAAGCGGCAGCGATAGCTACCGGTATATGACGACCGGACCCTCCGTGGAAAAGTCGGGCTCATATCCGGATGCTCTCATGATTGACCCGCCGCATCACTGGACTAATGCGCTCGAATAGGCAATTCCTACATCCGGCACTCGCGGGCCAAGGTCCTGGGAGGCTGCTCCTCGCACAACACGCTCATCTCTTTCCGGCCCTTTGAATACGACCTCAAGATCTGGGAGTCGTTCGGCGTGCGCGGCTGGGACTTCAAGACCTTCATGGGCGCCATGGCCCGCCTGCGCAACACGGTCCAGCCGGTGCACGCGCGCCACCGCAACCAGCTGTGCCAGGACTGGGTCAAGTCGTCGAGCACGGCCATGGACATCCCCATCATCGACGACTTCAACCGCGAGATCACCGACACGGGCTCCCTGAAGCAGGGCGTCGGCTTCTTCTCCGTCAGCTACAACCCGGACGACCACCGCCGGTCCAGCGCCTCCGTCGCGTACATCCACCCCATCCTGCGCGGCGAGGAGGAGCGGCCCAACCTGACCATCCTCACCAACACGTGGGTGTCCAAGATCAACGTGCACGGCGACACCGTCACGGGCGTCAACCTGACGCTGCGGGACGGCTCGAAGCGCACCGTCAACGCAAAGACCGAGACCATCCTCTGCGCGGGCGCCGTCGACACCCCGCGCCTCATGCTGCTCTCGGGCCTGGGCCCCCGCGAGCAGCTCTCCGCCCTCGGCATCCCCGTTGTCCAGGACATCCCCGGCGTCGGCGAGAATCTCGTCGACCACCCCGAGACCATCATCATGTGGGAGCTGCACAAGCCCGTGCCCGACAACCAGACGACCATGGACTCGGACGCGGGGATCTTCCTGCGGCGCGAGCCCGCCGACGCGGCCGGCAAGAAGGCGACGCCGACCAACCCCAAGGCCCTGCCGGACGGCGACATCGCCGACGTCATGATGCACTGCTACCAGATCCCCTTCACGCTCAACACCCTGCGCCTCGGGTACCCGGACATCGCGCACGGCTACGCCTTCTGCATGACGCCCAACATCCCGCGCCCGCGGTCTAGAGGGAAGCTGTACCTGACCTCGGCGGACCCGGCCGTCAAGCCCGCGCTCGACTTCGCTTACTTCACGGACCCGGAGGGGTACGACGCGGCGACGCTGGTGTGGGGCATCAAGGCGGCGCGGCGCATCGCGCAGCAGGCGCCGTTCCGCGACTGGATCAAGAAGGAGGTGGCGCCGGGCGAGAAAGTGCAGACGGACGAGGAGATCAGCTACTACGCGCGCAAGGCGGCGCACACGGTGTACCACCCGGCGGGGACGACGCGCATGGGCGACGTGGCGGCGGACAAGATGGCCGTCGTGGACGACAGGTTGAAGCTTAGGGGCCTGAAGAAGGTGCGCGTTGCCGACGCGGGCGTGTTCCCGACCATGCCGACGATCAACCCTATGCTCACGGTCATGGGCGTGGCGGAGCGGTGCGCCGAGATGATTGCCGAGGAGGCGGGGGCGGAGAGGGAGTCGGCGAGGTTGTAAGGTGATGTCTTTTGGGGCCGGAGGTAACCGGATTTGCGGTGAGGAAGTCCGTCACATCTGCATCGGATCGGTCGTTGGGGTACCGGCGCAGGTCAGACCCGGCATTGGCAAAGATGATACTCCAAATTCTGGAGAACCGCACGAATTCATGTCAATTACTTATTTGGATAGCACGGATCATAAAAGCAATACATCGTCATTACTTCAACCATGTCCCTACGTCTTCAACCACCAATACGCTGCTCCGGCAACACCTAGCGCCCCGGCCGCCCACAGCCGCGGCTGCATCGACTCCCACATGATGCCCAGCATCGCTCCGAGGTTGGCCCTGACCCGCGCGTCGTGCTCCGCCCGGTCATTGACCCGCGGGAACGGCACGTCCGGCACCTCCTTGCCCAGGAATGCACAGAGCGGCTCCCACCCGTCCCCGATGCGGTACTCGAGCCTGCGCTCGGCGGGGACCTTGCTCCGTATCCTCTCGTAGTACGCGTCGTACCCCCTGCGGGCGTTGGCGCGCAGCTCGTCGATGTTGCGCGCGTAGTACATGCCCAGCATCATCCGGTTCATCGTGGCGAACGAGCGCGGCCACCACCCCGTCACGACGCCGACGGCGGCGATCATGAACCGCTTGGTCTTGGGCGAGGACACGTTGGCCTCGGCGCACCACTCCTGGAAGGTCGGCCACCAGGTGTCGAAGTCGCGCTGCACGACGACGACCTTGGCGTCCGGGTACGCGTCGATGAGCTGGTCGGCCCACAGGGACGCGAGGTCGGTCATGACGTCGTACTCGCCGAAGACGACGTTCCAGTCGGCCGTCGTGAACTTGGGAGGCGCGGGCTTGCCGGGGTCCGGGTAGGTCGCCAGGGCGGCGCGCTCGAGGTGCTCCCATATCATCTGGCCCTCCCGCGTGATGGGGATGTCGAGCCCGTGGTGGGTGCGCAGGTCGAGGATGTCGTAGGCGCGGGCCATGGACATGGTGGCCATGCGCATGAGGGAACAGTGGATGACGCTCGGCGGGCCGTGCCTGCGCGTGGGCACCATCGGCTTGGACCAGTGCTCCGGCGTCGGGGCCGTCGGCGGGTGTGGAGTGGTCCACACTTCCTTTTTGGTTGTCATGGTCCCCGCGATGCTAGGAATTCTCAAGGGGAGGACGATGAGGTGGTGACTGCCCTCCTTACAAATGTAGGAAGGGTGAACAAGACGTTCCTGCGATGTATTGACCTGTATGGCTTTGGGCAGTGGGATAACCCTCCACCTAGCCGTCGATACCTGACAGGGGGGCCGAAATTTCAGCCTTTTCGTAGTTGACGGTGTGGGATGAAAGCGAAAGCTCTTAGGGACGGCGAAAAGCAAGGCGAGAGGCTGTTTTGTATCACCGTCAGCCTGTGCGACGGACACGGACACGGGGCAGGGGCCACAATATTAATGGCATCCTTCGCGCAGTACCGAGACCAAGAGATTATGTGTGACAAGTCCTCAGGTCTGCGCGTAGTGGGTGGGACTGAGGATGATCTAGTGAATTCAAGGGAATAATTCTCGACCTCGGGGGGGTGTTGGTTGGACGATCCTGGCAACGCTACTTTTGTTCACTCTACTAAAGTCAGCGATTCCATATGACTTGGACTTGGCAGCTTACGCGCGACCCGTCCAAACGGTTCTTGAAACAGCTCAATTTGCTGGAACAAAGTGTACGAAGGTCGCAGGCCGAAATTTCGATCCCTCTGTCAGGTATCGACTGCTGGCAAGAGGGTTATCCCACTGCCCAACACCATACAGGTCAATAAAGAGACGTCTTGTTGACCAGTACTGTACTACTTGGAGAGCGCAACGGCGTATGGATTCAGAACCACATGCAGTTTTGGGGCTCCTTCACGCCAAGTTAGCGTGGAGCTATAGGCGACTTTTGGGGGCCGCCCCGTTCTTCGACAAGGGTAGTCAGGGCGGCGGCTGTCCTGGCTCGAATCGATCTTCCGGGCTGGGAAATAAATTGCTTGATTGATCTAGCTGCGCATAAGGACTAAGAAGGGAACGGAATTGCGAGACGCCTTTCCATTTGGGTACCCAACTATTTTAAGGCTTGCGCTGGGATTGGGCGTGCTGTCTATCTGGACACGCACACACCATGCCGCTAAGTCCTGCACCTCGTCCCCTCAGCCCTACCGATGACCCGAAGCGACGGGCGGCGAGGGCATGCTCGAGCTGCCGCTCCCGTAAGGTCCGCTGCGATGTCCTCCGCGTCGGCCTCCCCTGCACAAACTGCAAGACGCAGCGCTTCGACTGTGCCATCGAGGGCCGCAAGAAGCGCCGCCGGAAAGGCGATGCGGCACTCCCTGGTGGACCGGTGCCGGACGATGGCGCCCGTCACTCTGATCAGCAGCCCCGTCTGCCGCGTCCGATGCCCGAGCACGTCATGCTGCACCAGGTGCCGCACTACCCCTTCTTCCGCAACTTCAATCCCCGCGGTCGGCCATGGCTGCACGCACAGGACAAGGACCACGGCGTCCTCCTGCCCGTGCCCGCGCGTGACCAGTCTGCGTCGATGCAGGGCCGGGTCGAGGATTTTCAGTTTCTTGAGCAAAAGGGGGCGTTCCGATTGCCGCCAAAGGAGATTCTAGACCAGTGCGTCGCCACGTATTTCCAGTCATTTCACCCATTCTTCCCTGTCATCCAGAAGCCATCGTTTCTGGAGCAGTATCACCGAAAAGACTACGAGTCGCTACTTCGAGGAGAGGGGCCGAGTTTGCTGCTGCTTCAAGCCATCATTTTCACCGCTATATCTGTAAGTGTGGTTCGTCTTGGTTGCGATTATCCCACTGTCTAATTCCTTTTGACGGCAGACAATACCAAAAAAGAGCGTGCTCGAAATGGGCTTCGCCTCCCGAAAGGAAGCGAGGAGTGTAGTGCACTCACGAGCAAGGGTGAGCAAGATGGGCGAATGTATCCTTGTCGTCATGCAATCCTGACAAGAACAGTATCTTCATAGCATGGACTACGAACCAGACGATATCGTCATGATCCAGGCCCTCCTTCTACTCAGTCACTACTACCCGTCCATGGTAGAACAGAGGCACACTTGGTTCTGGGTTCACCAGGCGATCGGCCTCGCCCAGGGCGTTGGCCTTCATCGCCACCCCGGTGATGTGCCGCAGCGAAAACTCTGGGCTAGGATATGGTGGGGATGTCTTGTCCGCGACAGGTTGATTGCTCTCGGTACTGGTCGACCGATGCATATTAACAGCCTTGACTGTAACGTTCCCTTGCTTACCTCTGCGGACCTCGAGGAAGAGGGCGACAGTGAGGAGGACCGGACCGTTAAAGCTGTGTTCATCGACTTCCTCAGGCTGTGTCAGTACATGGAGGGCGTGCTGTCGCTGCCTATTGTCGCTGTAGACTCGCAGCAGGAGCAGGTAGGCCTCTGTGAGACTGCACTGAGCCATTGGGCTACTCGCCTCAGTCCAGCGGCCCAAAGAAAGGACGACAGCTCGGAGGCGTCAGTGTCGACGCTGTATCGAACGCTTGTTCATCTGGTCTACAAGTAAGTATTTCAATTGTCTGTTTCGACTGTACTGGTCCTCTGACTGATCAACCTAGTGTTGTTCTCTTGTCCCTTCGTCACTATGACCGCTCATCCTCTGATGGTCAACCCGAACCATCAAAAGTGCCCTCAGCAGAAGTACAATCCGTAGCAAGGGACTCAGTCGAACTCCTTGCGAAACTACATGGCTTAGGTCTCGTCCGGTTCTGCCCAACTCAAACGTCAGTAGCCAGGGTTTCTTCTTTCGGGAGGTTTTTTGTTGACTCTTAGCAGTGTAACAACTATCTTGCCACCACTCATCGTCCAGCTACTACGCATGCGCTGCTCCAACGCATCGGACGACTATGAAGATGCTCAAAGAGGGTTTCACACTTGCATGACCTCTCTGAAAGAGTTAGGCGACATCTATTGGCATGCCGGATTCTATCATGACTTCTTCGAGCTCGCGGCGGCGAACCGTCCCAGGCCAACATTAGGACACAGCTTCGCGGCGTCTCAACGTAAGAGTACAAGTAGGCAAGCATCTATGAACGAAGATTCTTTCGCTTCGACCAAGACTCAGCACGGTCCGGAGGTCCAGTCCAAGCCAGCGCAAATCGCCTTCGATTGGAGGCAGACTCATGAGATGGATACGGCGCAGACCAACCGGGAACAGTCAAATACCGCGATTTTAGCAAATCCAACCGTTCTTCGTGTCTTTGGCTCATCATTTCCAGCATCACAGTTGTCAATGCCACAGGAAACCCCACTGGGCACTGGAGACACCTGGTCACTTGCTCCGGATGAACAGCAGCTCTTTGATAACTGGCTGGACGATGACGCGCTGTTCCAGAGCTTGTTTCCATCAGCCTAGAGAGCGTGTATCTAGTATAAGGAATGTTATGTGACTCTACCGAAAATGGCACCTTCAAGGTTCTCGACATGCTGAACAATATGTCAGAGGCCAATTCTGCGCATTATTCCGCGCTGAACGACAGAGTGTATAAGCTCGAGCAAGAAAATGCTGACCTGTATGGAAAAGTGCATAAGCTCGAAGCGGAAATCGTCACACTGGAGGAGCGAGTCCCTCTCCTCGAAGTCGAACTCGATGATAAGTTCAAGGCCATAGAGGCCAGGCTTGTCTCGTCTGAATGTTTGCGTGCAGCTCGAGAGATCAATCTTTGTTCTTTTTATTTTAGGTATTCCCCATTGTTGTGGTATACAAGTAAATTGCTGTGGTTCTTCTTGTCGGCCGACCTCGAGGGTCTCGTGCGACTGCCGGAGTGTTAATCGAAGGCTGTGACAGGCCGTTCTGGGACGGTTAAGCAACGGTTGACAACAGTTTGCTACCGTTAGCAAAACCAAGCTTTGACCTGATCAAAAAGTTATGACTTGCAGGAAAAACTTCGGCAGAGCCTAGACCAGCCCAAAGCAGGTTAGTAAACAAGCACCCACCTTTGCACTCCCATCCTGAAGGTGTAAGCCAACTCTACTTCAGATTCATGCTCTGAATCCAGCAACAATCAAAATCAAAATCACCTCACCTTTTCATAACAAGATTCTGCTCAAAAAGAATTTCCCCTTCGAGAACTTCCATCACAACAACAAACATCAACAAAATGGACAACCAGCACTTCGGAAAGCGCTTCATCGAAGCCAAGAAGCAAGACCTTGCCGTCCACGTCGGCAACATCAAATTCGAGGTGTGCCGCGAGGAAGTCGAGGATGTCCTGGGATATCTTCTGCCCGGTGTTCCGTTCATGGTTCACTGGGCGGACGGAGAGCTCAAGAAGGACAAATTCCAACAGCCTGGCTGGTGCCTTTGTCAGTTCTATGACAAAGGTGCGGTAAACCAGGCGTTGGCGGCCTGGGACGGCACGGATATCCGGGGACGAGCCCTGAAAACCAGCCTTGCTGTTGATACCAAGGCTAGGTCGTCCGAGTATGCAGTAGGTACCTGTTCCATCCCTACATATCTGCAAATGTTAACAGGTTCATAGCGTACGACAACAGCCACTGAGCAGAACCCACCGGAGGGCAGGTCGGCCAACGACAACATGCCGGGAACCGCTCTTTCTGCCCCTGGTTCTTTGGCTCACGCCCATAACTCCTCTCCCGACTCCGCCCAGAAGATTGTCGAGCGTTTCTACGTTCACCCGCAGCACTTCTCTGACAACAGTGATACTCCCCTTGTCCTCCTGGTCCGGTCGGTCCCACGAGACTAGCTCGAACCACCACGACTCGAGGCGTTCACCGAAGACGGCCTCAAGTGTATTGAGCTCGCCACCTGTCGACCCTCGGATGTGCCTGCTTGCCAGGCTCAAGGCTGGGACCTGTTCAGGTACGAGGGGGTGTCCTCGGCTGACGCGCAAACGGGCAAAAACGACCGCAACGTGCCTCGTGGCGAGGACGTTCTCTCCCGTGACCCGGGACAAGACGATGCTTGGGTCAAGAAGAGGCGCTTGGAGTAAACTGCCAATCGGTCCTCGTTCTTTGCGTCCAATGTCGACAATCTGAAAGTCACTTGGCGAGACTGCGGAGGCGTTTCACTTATTTTCTCTACCTGATCCTTCCACTTGTACTTTTCCGGCGACGGTCACAACTCTTCTCCTTTCCCCGGCTACGGCCATATTAATGCACTGCTTTCCTATGTTATGGTAGTATGGAGGTCTCCGAATAAAAGTTCTACTACTCTACCAAAGTCCTACATGTCGTCCGCGACGACAATGTCAACCAAGTCCTTGTATTTCCTAAGCCAAGTGAATCTCACTTCGAGACAGTTATGTGCAGTACAATGTGCTAAGATACCGTACCGCACCAGACACGGTACAGCTTGTGACCTACCACAGAGTCCGTCCTAGTAGACATACACAAAATTCGGGTTCTCTTTGTCCGTCAAATTCTGGAAAGCCGTCTCGTTCAGGCCTGCAGTGTCGTCCACCACGACGCCGCTCTCACGCATAGTGGCGCGCTGCTTCTCCTTGCGCTTGTTCTCCCACTTGAAAGCATACCGGAAGACGAAGAAGAGCAGCAACTCAATGCAGTTGGAGGCCAATAGCGAGGCCATACCGGATCGGTAGGTAGGAGCCTCCTCAGACTTGTAGAAGAATGGGCTGGCGATGCTGCCGACGCACGACCCGAACCAGATCATGCCGGAGACGATCATTTTCTTGGACTGGCCACCGGTATTACTGGTCACGAGGGACAAGCAGATGACAAAAGAGGCTTGATAGGAGCCCGTCAGATAGCTAGGGAGATGTCAGTATGGTCACCATTGTATATAAAGGAGCCGGTGACATACAAGCAGATCAGCCTTCCGACATAGGCATTCGTCGGGGCCAGCAGGAATCCCAATGCACCAGCGATCGTAGGAAGCATGAAGGCAGCACAGACCAGTGTTCTACTATTGGGGGGCATGAACCTGTTCGCCAAAGCACCCAGACCAATCCAGACAACCACGAAGACACCCTGCGGTATGCCAAGCAGTGCCGTGTGCAGCGTGTCGAAGCCCAGGCCTTTGATGACCAGTGTGGAAAAGTTAGAAATGCCGCCGTTCGGCACGGCCGACACGAAGCCAAGGAAGGTGAAGAGCCAGGTCTTGTAGTCGAGGTAGGCTTCCTTCACCTGGCCCCAGTTGATTCGTTGGGATTCGACACCGGTCTGGTTGCGACGCATACGGGCGATCATGAGGAGACGTTCGTCATGGCTGAAGCCCCAGAAGGTGGTGGGTGAGTTGGGTAGACAGATGAGCAGGATGATAGCCCAGAAGGAGCAAAGAGCGCCGACAATGAGGAACTCGTAGCGCCAGGAGGCAAGAGATCCGTTGAGCTGGCCGATACCATATCCTAGAGACGAGGTTGTTAGTATCTTCAAGAGTCAGCACCGGAGAGTCGGAGACCTACCGATAAGACCACCGCCAGCAACGCCGATGCCGTTCCAAGCATACCAAGCCGAGATGCGAGATGGCTGTTCCTCACGTGTATAGTACATGGACGTGATCAACATGAATGCCGGATCCGCAATTGCTTCAAAGGCACCAGACAGAACCCGCAGGACAGTCAAGGAGGTGAAGTTCTTCACCGGGGTTTGGGCCATGAGTAAGGCACCCCACATGAAGATGTTGAAGGACAGATACCAGGCCGGAGGACAGCGCTGCATGATGAGGTTGGAGGGGATCGACCACACAAGCCAGCCAAAGTAGAATACGCTGGAAAGCCAAGAGTATTCGGTGCCCTTGAGTTGGAGGTCCTCCTTAATACCGAAGATGGCTGCGTATGAAAGGGTAGTCTTGTCGACATACTGTTCCGAGCCAGGTCGTTAGCAACGGTAACTTCGAGCCGGTAACTAGACTTACGTAGAAGAAGTAGCACACGCCCAACAGGGGTAGAATGCGTCTGTCTATTTTGCGAAGCAGTTTCTTCTCTGCTGTCTTATCAATAGCCTCGTCGTTTGGGTAGCGCTCGAGGGCCTCCTGGTACATAGCAGCATTGCGCTGGTGAATCTTGGTCACGAGGCCGGGCTTGATGTCTTTCTCGACATGCTCGTAGTTTGAGTTGTCGACGACCTCGACAGTGTCATCCTTGGCAGTGTTGTTCTCCATGGTCGGTTGCTTCAATAATCTCTCGATGATGATGGTGATCGTTACCGGTGGACAAGACAATATCCAAGTCCAGAATCAAAGATCGTCAGAGAAAATTCTCCTTCTTATACCAGTGACTGCAGAATTTGGCTCGAATCCCGGGCCAGGGGTCTCTACATACCAGTGGCATGCTAACCCCGTACCCCGGAACTGCGTGCGAGTCAGGTGCTGCCCCTGGCCAATGCGGGGATTCGAGGTTCAGGTTCAGCGGGGAGACGAGGCGAAAGCTAGCTCCTTCTTCTGAGCTAAAGGCAGTCCGCGAATAACAAACAATAGCTCGTCTCTGTTCTATGGGGAGAAAGTTTGCTTCGCGGCTTCATGGTGGTGAACTAGATCGATGGTGGAGGTGGGGATAACACCGAAGGTCCGGAACCAGCCCGCTGATTGGTTTGGTCTGGTCTCCATTGCCTTCTTGAAAAGCCGAAGAGCCGCTATCAGCTTGCTGATTGGTTCCTTGCTTCTCACGCAATGGGGTGACAGTCCGCCACTGGGGTAGTTACCCCATATCAAGCCGGCCTAATACCTGTGATGTATGTTATTGTTTATGTAGAAGACCCGAAGAGCCGTCTACTAGATTCTGAGTGGTCTCAAAGTTGTTGTTCTTGAATCTTCACGGAGTAATGAAGAGCCGCATTAGTCGCATGAACTCGGATCTTGAAGTATTTATAACACCGAAACCACATTCAAAGTGCAAGTACCATTGGCCTGAGCTAATAGACTTGAACCACCAATAAACTATCTACGACTGTCACCACTATGGCCCCTTCACGCATAGACGACGATAGCGGGGATCGCACTCCTCCGTCTAGCTTCACCGGTGCCCAGCTACCTGCCTCGGAAATCAAGATCATCGGCTATGAGACCTTCGGTATGTCCTTGAACAATTCGACAGTGGGATAAACCAATTTACTAACACCCCCGTCACCGTTTCAGATCTCCGCTTCCCGACAAGCCTCGACGCCTCGGGCTCCGATGCCATGAACCCGGCCGGCGATTACAGCGCCGCGCACGTCCAGCTCAGGACCAACACGGACCTCGTGGGCCACGGCATCGCCTTCACTATTGGCCGCGGCAACGACCTCTGCACGGCCGCGGCGCGCATGATCGCCGACCGTCTTGTCGGCAAGACGCTCGGCGAGCTCACGGCCAGCATGGGCAAGACGTGGCGGTACCTCGTGGCGGACTCGCAGCTGCGCTGGGTCGGGCCGGAGAAGGGTGTCATACACCTGGGCCTCAGCGCTTGTGTCAATGCTTTGTGGGACCTCTGGGCGCGGCACGCCAATAAGCCGCTCTGGAGGCTCGTGACGGACATGTCGCCCGAGGAGTACGTCGACTGCATCGATTTCCGGTACATCACCGACGCCATCACGCCCGAGGAAGCAATAAATCTCCTGCGAGAGCAGGAGGGCAGCAAGGCGGCGCGGATCAAGGAGGCGGTGGGAAACAGGGCGGTGCCGGCGTACACGACGCAGGCGGGTTGGCTGGGCTTTTCGGATGAGCGAATGGTCGAGCTCATCCACCAGAACCTCGCCGAGGGGATGGACAAATTCAAGCTCAAGGTCGGCGGCGATATCGAGGAGGACAGGAGGCGCCTGAAGCTGGCGCGCGACACGATCGGGTACGACCGCATGCTCATGGTTGATGCGAACCAGGTGTGGAGTGTGCCCGAAGCCATTGAGAACATGCTCAAGCTCGTCGAGTTCAAGCCAGTGTGAGTTTCGTTCATGGCATCTGAGCGAAAGAGGAACGCTGACTTCGTGTTTAGGTTCATTGAGGAGCCTACTTCACCCGATGACATCCTGGGTCACGCAGAGATCCGGAAAGCCCTGAAGCCGCATGGCGTCGATGTTGCCACGGGCGAGCACTGCCAGAACCGCGTCATTTTCAAGCAGCTGCTGCAGGCTGGTTCGATCGGCTACTGTCAGATCGATGCTTGCCGGCTGGGAGGAGTCAACGAGGTCATGGCTGTTCTGTTGATGGCTAAGAAGTAAGTACACTGCACAGTCTATGCTGGAGAGCCTATCACTAACACATCTCCTTAGGTTTAACGTCCCAATCGTCCCGCACAGTGGTGGCATTGGCCTCAACGAGTACACACAACACCTTGCCCTTCTCAACTACATCAGCGTCTCCGGCGAGAAGAGCTTGCTCGAGCACATCAACTCTTTTAGCCAAGTATTGAAATATCCGGTACAAACCAGGGATGGCTACTTCGTTACGCCATGGGAGGCAGGGTACAGCGTCGAGTACAAGTCCGAAGCAATCGAGACTTACCATTACCCGGCGGGGACATTCTGGACCAGCGAGCAGGGGATGACAATCCGGAATGGTCCGAAAGCGTAGTCAAATAAGTAGATGCCAGAAAGGTTGACGGTGTTGGATTCATGTGCACCCGAATCACTAACATAATGAAGATCCATACGCGCCCTTAGGTAGTGGGATAATCCTTGGTGATCAGTGATGTTTTGAGATATAGCGAGAGGGCGAACCATTAACTAATCTGTCACCCACATGTCAATATTTGTATGGGAATGACATGTCGATATAATACGCGAAATGAAACTCAGAACCCTAAGGTTTTTCAGTTCACAATAATTTTCATGACGTAAAGGACATTGATTGAGAGGAATATTAGAATCAATTTGGTCTTGGCGGATAGACAGTCTTCTAAAGGAGATGTATCATCTTACTACCCAAAGATCGTCGGTGTCCGAGGGCAATGCCTTGGTGGTAAGGTCAAATCTTCTGGGGTGACCTCTACTTCAACTGTTGCCGATACCAGGACTCTAGGGTGTACAGCGCAGTAACTCGCTCTGGTCACAGTCTACGAACACTGTTCATTCCAGTACATTCTCGAAAAAGACCATCAGAGGGACACCATCAAGAGCTGACTTTGCGAACGCCTTCAACTCCGCGTGTGCCGCACACTCAGTGTCGTAGTAGTCAAAGTCGGCCTTCGAGGCGAACTTAGTGATGACCGAGAGGGTGTACCCTTGAGAACGCTTATCCTCGTACGGAAGGCCGGCTTGCACCGAAAGAATGTACGGTTTGCCATCCTATATAGTGAAGATGTCAGTCAGTCGCATGTTGCCTGTAAAAGCTGGTTGCGGACGTGTTTGCAGCGCTGTTCCCTCCGCTTACTCACCTTGACGGCTTTGGTCTGCATGTTCCGGTAGAACTCAAGCATCTTCAGCCGGTCTGCCTCTTTCGGCACCTTGAAGAGCGTCATACGGGTGATGGCCTTGGTCGCCATGTTTGGATTTGCAAGATGGGAGAAGTTGACACACGAAAAGCAGTTGACAAAGCCGTAGAGCAAGTATCAAGGATTTGGGTCAACACTGATGTCGTTCGGAATTGACTTTACCCCTCTTGCAGCAAATCCACTTAGCTCCACTTGCTATGTCTAGTCGGATCGATGATCGGTAATCACGCTGGCGCGAACTGGTGCGGGTGAAGCCGGCCCTCAAGATCTTTGAACTCGCTAGCTCCACATGTGGAGAAGGTCTCATTAGGTTGACCATGTCGAAGCAACTCGATAGTTAGATGAGGGAAGAAGAGAAGAAAGTATAGAACAAAGCAAACAAGAAAAAGAAAAGTTAGCAGGAAAAGGCAGTTACAGAGCCTCACCAAGTGTCAGCCTGTAGACTCTAGACATCTCCTGTTCTTCAGGACTATCGTGCCGATTTGATTGTAGATCTGCTGGTTGAAGGCATGAGTAAGTCTGGAGAAGGCAAGGTCTAAGCACTTGGCAGCATCGAGTTTTGTAGAGCCCCTGATAAACTTTTGATAACTCCTCAGGGGATATGCCTTATAAGTGATAATAAGGTCAGGTTAATTAAACCGAGGGGGGATATGGTGCAGCGGTCCTGGTGGCGCAAGTCATTTCAGTAGACAGGTGACGACCTGAACCTACACCCCTCCCAATGACGTGGTGAAAAACTTCCTGACGGGGAGGGTTTTTCTCCTCAGGGGTTCGAGTGTTCCTCTGAGTGAATTTTTTGTTTTTCTTTTGCCCCTTTTCATCCTCCCCCTTATCCCCTCGAACACTAAATCTGTAGACTTCACCTTTTGCCTTGATTATTATGATGGCACTACTCCTAGAACCACGCACAGGTCCATATCCAGGTTGAATCAAATCTAGCCACACTTCAACCTCACTTCTCTCTCACTTTTTGCTGATTCTTGCTCACGTTCTTCCGCCATAGCAAGATTTACGATCATTAATTCATTTAAATTCCCTCAACACCATTCAATCTTCTTCTTTCTCCTCAATATTGAACACCACAGACTCGCACCAATGTAAGGAACATCACCATCCCTCCCATTTCTATCCATCTTTCTATTGACACGTATCTCTAGATTCCTTGCTCAGACAAAAGGCTCAAGACACGCGGTTCACTACAAACATCTTCTTCAGTAAGTCCATCCCTGCCCTCTCATCACATTCCTGTCAGTCACCCATTACTACAAGATTACGTTGCTCACACCTGAGGTCGTTCTAGGAATCGACTGCGAGAAAACCTCCCCTGCAGAGCAGGTTCAACCTTCATCTTCTTGTTTCTCCTCGTAACGTTCATCAAGTAAGTTAGGTCTACATCGTCCTCGAACTACAGCCACCACATTCAAGTTGCTAATATATGCTAGACGAGAAGAAAAGAAGACGAGATGAGCGGTTCCGGCTCAAGAACTGCCCGTGGCCGCTCGCGGTCGGGTCTCTCGTTCTTTTGGCAGCAGTTGAGCTCGCCATTTTCGTCGTCGGTCAACCGTCAGCCGACGCGTGCTGCGAAACGCAAGAGCCTCACCGACGCAGAGTTCTCTACGCTCGTTGACATGTGGATCACGATGTTGCCCCCGGGCATGCCGCCTGGCCACCGGCAGTTCTGCATAAACGGCTTTAACAACGAGGAGATGCGGAAGACGGTCTCACGGATGGGGTTCTACACCAGCCGCATGGGCCCGACTATCTCTGAGGGCAACCGTAAGCACCCGGGCGAGGTTCTCGAACCGTTCAATGTTCTCGACGTCATCATGTATCGATGCGTCACTTTCGGCCTCATTCACGGGTCTGTTCAGGCGCATGCCAGAAGGTCTGGCTGCTCTTGGATGTTCGGCCGCCTCGACTATCGAGACGGCGTTCTTTACGACCCTCACGGGCGCATTGTTCCCGTGTACCAACCTCCGCGCCCTGGACGCTTCGGCGAAGTTCGCCGCGGCCCTCATCCAGTCCCTACGGATCCCTGGTTCTCTGTGTTCTTTTGGATCGGTGCTATATCCCTGGGTGTTGTTCTTCTGGCGCTGGGTCGAGCGGGCATCATTGCTGTGGCTCGCTCGCTATGATTTTGTGTCTAGTTCGCAGGCAAAGTTAGGATTGCACTCGTTTGGGAGCTGCGCACGCTTGTTCGAAGCCCTGCCCACTCTTTCGGTGCTCGGGAAGCTTCTTCACCTCGTGTCGTTGGGCACTTTGGTAGACGATGGTAAGGCCCAGAACATTTCGGTTTCTTTGGTCGCTTTGGTTCGAGGAGCAATTTTCTTTGGGGGAATGTAGCTAAATGATACAAAAAGTTCTATTCGCTGGGTCATGATATCGTTGAGCCAGTCTACATATTTACGCATAGATCGAGTTGATGCCATGTACTACCCCCCAGCAAGTACTCGTATAGTTCACAGCAAGCAGACCTTCTGATAAAACTTAGTGAAGATGACCCTTCGAGAATACCTAATCCGTGAGTCTTGGCTGGGGTCGTTGATCCGCTAACGCATCTAGACTCGCTATTGCATACTTGGTGATTGGAAACCTTGATGCGTGCATTCCCAGCAACTTGCGATAGGACGAGAATCGCTCCGCCCATTCTTGAGAGGTATCATTGCCGACGGACGCTAGAAATCTGCTCAATATGAAGCTCCCAACGATAGAGAATGCAGCATGCGAGACTATGGCATGATCAGAACATTGTTACCCAGGACCAGGCCACACAAGAGCTGGAGTAAAACTTACATGGCCACCACAGGACTGAAGCCTGTTTGCCCGAGAGGTTTTCTAACAAGCAGACAACCTCGCCCGTGATATCTGAAGCACCTTCATTCAGCTCAAACGTGTCAACCTTCTGCCTTTCGAGCTTGATTAAAACTGCTCGGTAGAGAAGTATTTTCAAGGTACAAAATGCAAGGACAGCGGATCCTAAACCGGAGGTCAGTGACAGAACTCAGTTGGCGGCAGATGCAAGCAGCAGACATACCAATTGATTCGGCGCCAAGACACGACTGGATCAACATGTCCAGACTTTCCCTGCGCCACTTGGTTAGAATGCGATCTAGGCGTAGAAAGGCCTCTAGTAAATCTGCGCTAGATTTTGCTAGCCACTGCTGCTTTGCCTTAACGGCGTAAAATGTGTCCAGGATCTCTGACAGAATCATCGTGAGTGACACGATAGCGATGAATAAGCGGCTAGGTCTCTCCAGATCTGCGGCCGGCGCCTGCGCACTCTCGGGACTGAAGTCCTCGAGCGTCAACATCTCCACGTCACTTTGATCGTCGTGCAGCAACGAGGGGCGGCCTGAGGCTAAAGCGGACCTGGGCAGCCTCATTTTCAGTGAACCTTCCGCTAGGAGAGACATGTTAACTCTTACCACTTGTCGTGTACGTAGACCGCCCACCAAAGTCGTTTTCTCCGTCTTTTTGCCGTTTCTGATATACTCCACTGAGACGGATCTATATGTAAGCCCAGATCAAAAGCCATGGTGGTGATCTGTGACAAGTTTAGCCTTCCCGTGATGCTCGTGTCCAAGTTTATCCCGGTGTGGCTTTACCATTCCATCCTCGGTGTGATTGCCTGGAGATCCCGGAAATCTAGAACAGGTTATTTAGCAACCTTGACATACTGATTGTCTTCATCTATCCGAGAAAACATACCGTGTAGCATAGCCATGCCTCTGCGCGAAAAGCAAGGCTGCCTCCATTGCAGTAAGGGAAGGGTGTTGGGCCTCTAGCCTCAGGGTTTCCGAAACGATTCGCTCGAGAGCACGAGCGTCAAAGTCCTGCACGTCTGGGCAAAAGTGCCTGGCGAGCAGATAAATCGCACACTGGAGAGCAATAGGACTGGTGATAACATCTACCTGCGTGCAGGCGAGGAGAGGGTACGATGGGTGTACGTGATCATGATATGCTTTGAAGAGCATACCCTGACAACCCTCGAGCATATTCTCGACCTCGGCCCAAGATTCGAGCGAAACATTTGGAACATCATCGAGAACAGTCTACGACATTATCTATTGGTTAATATCCGTCTTTGATATGATCTGGAAGTATGCGAGGTAGTTACCGTAAAATACGCCGGGGATATGGGATCTCTTCCCACTCGCTGACACTTCCAAGGAATTGTGATCTCGTCGCCCATTTCGCCCAGCGGCCAGTTGCGATGGCGTAGTATGAAGGGATCCAGATCACTGCTAAGCCCGACATAACGCTCCACTAGTTGCTGGCCGTCCTGAGCAGAGATAGGCCCAAACACGCCAAGCACCTGACCATCGACTGCAGAGGGACCCGGGGTGCCTAGCACGGGTGGTGACATGGGCGAAGGTTCATCTTGAGAAGGCTGATTGACGGCGATCAGCTCTCCTGTTCCCTCAATTACGCAAGGGATGCCTCTCGTCTGACACAGTAGGCATGGTCCATCGCTCCGGACGCAGCAGATCTTGCGCTTGCGACAGGCATTGCAAGGCTTCTGCTTGCGCGATCGATATGGCCGTCGATGCGTATCTGCTTCGGACATTGTAGCAACCAACCATGCAGCTAGGAAGAAGACGTTAGGAAAGACAAGTTTGTTCAGGTGGGCGCATGTCGTGGTGATACTAAAGACGGCTTCGTGTGGACCAGATTTGTCATAGATAACCAACCATCACGTGGACCATCGTCCCGCATCGCGCTAGAAATGCCGTCCAATTTTGAGATCCGGGGACTTCGTTCGGAAATTGGTGTCGTCTCCATTAACACTCGAGGCACGATGCTAGACACACTTTTTAAGGCCTGGGATTCAACGCTGTTCGCAAACATACGACCAACAGGAGCCTCTCAGCTGCCATTTAAGCTGTATTCAAAACAGTCACTCTAGAAGACTTATCTAGCCAAGGTATTGAGATTCCCGAACTTTGGTGTAAGGCTAACTATATGTATGAATGCTGCATTTCTCCATCTTCCAGAAGATTTTATGACGGGTTTGGACTACACACAGTGTTCTTCAAGTGCCTACACTGAACCATAAAGGCTCGTCACATACTACGGCAGTGCTTAGAAGAGTTCGGCCCTGGTTTCCTTGAACTTCCTAGCCGGCACGCGAGCCTCGAAGAGAGCATCAGTCTCCGCAAAAGTCCTGTCCTTGATCTCCGGCAGCCTGAAGAAGCAGTAGACAAAAAGGATGATGTTGGCGCCGCCCCAGAAGAAGCCTGTCTTGCCCCTCCAGTTCCAGGCCGTCGTGTTGAGCTGGTAGCTCGTGAGGACGTTGACGACAATAGTGGCGATCTGGTAAGCGTTGCGCGCTAGGACCGTCGTCTTGTTGCGCAGGCGGCTGTTGCCGATCTCGGTCACGATGATGTAGCAGGCTGGGCCGATTGTCATGCTGTAGATGAGCATGTAGACCAGCATCATCGAGCCAGTGGCCCATGCGACACCACCAACGGGTGCGGGCACGCCCAGGCCGCCAATGATGATCTGGATGACGGCGCTGCCAAAGATGCCCCAAAGGTAGAGGGTCCGGCGGCCAACGTGCGGCATCAGGAACCAGGCGATGATGCCGGCCACAAAGGCGATAGCCTGCGTGCCAAGACTCAGGCTGAACGCGTCGCTGGCGTTGAAGCCTGCCTCTTGGAAGAAGTAAGTGGCGTAACCGACAATCCCGAAACCGCACAGCGGCTGCACGATCCACGTCACCATGGCGATCTCCGTGCGACGAAGGTTGGTGCCCCGGAAGCAGTCCAGGTATGATGTGCCCTGTTGTAATTCCTTCTCGTGCTCGTTGACAAGGACCATATCAGCGATAGTGCGCTCGATGGCCTCGGCCGCGTCGGCAGTCTTGATCCGGAGGCGGGCGAGAGACTTGCGCGCGTCGTCCATACGGCCCTGACGAACATACCACCACGGCGATTCGGGGGCGAAGAAAACGCCGATGAGGATGATGGGAGGCCAGATCCACTGGGTCGCGAAGGGGATCTTGTAGGCCCATTTGGTCGAGGTGTTGACGAATCCGCGAAGGACGCCGGCCGCGATGAACTTGCCTGTTGTTAAGAGCCCAGTCAGTGTGTTGTCTCCTTTTCTCGCACAGGATTAGAGCGGCATCCAAGTGATACTTACCGACTGTCCAGCACAGATTAATCCAACTGACAAGGAATGGTCGTAGAACCATGGGGCAGATCTCGGCAGCGTAGACACCCATCATTGTCATGAAGGCACCAAGGGGGAAACCGAAGAGTAGCTCAGCTGCCAGGAGGACTTCGATACTGCTAGCAAAGAACTGCATAAAGATGAGAGCGGCTGTGATGACGCAAGTCACCATGGTGGTGTAGCGGAAACCGAAACGATCCACAGACCAGCCAGCAATGAAGAGACCAAAAAACTGACCGACCTTGACCGCGTTGGGAACTGCGCTTTGCCACGCGGCGCTGATGTTGTAGCCCTTGCCGTTGGCGAGCTTCTCTCCGAAACCGGCCTTGAAGGCAGGTTGCCCGAAGAGGGAGGACAGCAGCAGCGCGTCGTAACCCTCCATGATGACGGCGATGGACAGGAATGCCGACCAGAGGACCGCTTTCCAGTAGACACGGAGACCCTCGCGGATCGTCATGGCATGCTCGTGCTCCTCGGCAGCGCGCGCCTTGTCGATTGCCTTGCCAGGGCCGACGCTCGCGTGACTGGGCGAGGTACCGAGCTGGGCACCGACCCCCATCGCCTCTTCGAGCTTGTCGGCCGATTTTCCAGGTTGAGTCGCCATGTCTTGGTTTGCAGTGGAGAAAGAGCTTGAACCTGGGGCCAGGTCAGGATGCGGAGATTGAGGCCTTTCTCCAGATCGACAGGACCTGCATCTCCTTTTTATGCACTGCGACTCTTGGGGTCGCTACCCCGTCCCATGGCCTCGGTATCAGCCTGGGGATGAAAGGGCGAAGGCGGTTCCGGCCAGGAGGGTTGGCTAAAAGAATTTGGCGCGAGGCTTTCGTTCCCCGTGGGTTAACTGTTCTCCACAAATCCCTTCGCCGTGGGTTTAGCGAGTCAGTCCATTCAGTCCCCGCGGGTCAACTCTTTACAGGGTCGTCAGGCCTAAGCCGATCCACTGTATCATAACGCTAGTCCCTTTAGTTCATCAGTGAAGTGCTTGGCGGAGACAGCAATTGTTGCATTCACACTGTGCCAGGGTGTGTTCATTGGCAACGCCGAGGTCCCATCGCCTGGCGATGTTGGAGAAGACGTGCGAACTGCTAACATGTCTACTTCCGCAGTCCAGTCTATGTCGCCACACACACTCAAAACCTTAGGCAGTGGGATCATCTACCAAAATATTTGTATCTCTGATAGCGTCCTACCTTCTTAGATTCAGATGGGCTGGGCTCTTCAGAGCTGGCTGGACCCTTCATATCGTATGACACTGTGCGCGCGTGTCAACTGGCAAGGGGTACATCGTGAGGCCAATGTTGTTGAGCAGGGGTGAACATTTCAGTACCCAGAAAGTTTTCCTATCTTTCTTCTTTCCTCAAACTTCCGATTCACCAAATTGCAAGTTAACCCTTGCTGAACGGAAGTCTAGGCGTGTCTTCAAGCAGCCAATAGTTTGCCAGTCGTACGTTATCTGGTCATGATGGCAAGGCCTTGGTGGAAAGATGCTACGGTCTATCAGGTTTGGCCTCTGAGCTACAAAGACTCCAACAACGATGGAGTGGGAGACTTGCGCGGGATCATCCAGTCCCTGGACCACATCAAGAGTCTCGGTGTCGATGCGGTATGGGTATCTCCCTTCTACCAGAGCCCCCAGGTCGACTTCGGCTACGATATCTCCGACTATCAAGACGTCTATGCTCCGTTCGGTAATCTTCAGGATGCTGAAGATCTGATCAAGGGCTGTCATGACCGAGGCCTCCGTTTCTTGATGGACCTAGTCGTGAATCACACGTCTGACCAACACGCGTGGTTCCGCGAGGCGCGACAGTCTCGAGACAACCCCAAGCGGAACTGGTACATCTGGCGAGCCGCCAAGTTTGACGAGAACGGCCAGCGCCGGCCACCCAACAATTGGCGCGCGAACTTTGGGGGCAGCGCTTGGACTTGGGACGAGGCCACGGAGGAGTACTACCTCCACCTGTTCACCCCCGAGCAACCGGACGTCAACTGGGACTGCCGCGAGCTAAGAGAAGCGATATACGAAAGTGCAATGCGATTTTGGCTTCGCAAGGGAATCGATGGATTCAGGATCGACACCATGGCCATCTACAGTAAGAACCCAGACTTTCCGGACGCGTCCATCACGGACCCCGAGTCGAGATGGCAGACGGGCCGACAGTTCTACGCCAATCAGCCAGAGGTTTTCAAGATTCACTCCGAAATGAACGCCGTCCTGAGTGAATTTGGGCCCGACAAGATGACCGTGGGCGAATTCGGCAACCTCGCCGATACCAGCCTCGCGCTCGAGTACGTGAGCGCAGCGAAGAAGCGTGTCGGCATGGGTTTTCAGTTCGAGACGGCGTGCCTCGGGTATGACTTAAACCACTGGCACATCAAGCCTTTCACTCTTCTGGACTTCAAAGACTCTCTGGAGAAGTGGCAGCGCTTCATCGACGGCAACGACGGCTGGACCTGCGTCTTTCTCGAGAACCACGATATCGCCAGGTCTGTGTCGCGCTTTGCGAATGACAGCCCCGAGAACCGAGCCACGTCGGCCAAGATGCTCTCCCTACTCCTGGCTACTTCCACGGGCACAATGTTCATGTTCCAGGGAGAAGAGATCGGCATGACCAACATCCCAGCCTCCTGGCCCATCGAAGAGTACAAAGACGTCAGCGCTCAGAACTACTGGAAGATTGTCAACGCGGAGACGGATGGCGACAAAGACGCCCTCGAGAAAGCCATGGTCAATATTCGCAAAGTGGCTCGGGATCACGCACGCACCCCGATGCAGTGGGATGACGGCCGTCACGCTGGTTTCACCACGAGCGAAAAGGGGCCCTGGATGCGAGTCAACGACAACTATACCGAGATCAATGTTCAGCAACAGGCCGGTGATCCCAACAGTGTGCTGTCGTTCTGGAAACAGGTTCTCTCGATGAGAAAGCAGCACATCGACCTCTTTGCAGCCGGCTCATGGGAGACTTTGAACCGCTTGGACGAGTCGGTGATGTCATACACCAAGACTTTTGGGGAGGAGAAGGCCTTGATCATGCTCAACTTCACAGCGCAGCCTCAGCTAGCGGCATCGGTTGCGAAGGCTGCGGGCTTTGAGGGTACAACGCCCGCCCTTGCAAATGTATCTTGTCCATCAGACGACAATTTACAAGCGTACGAGGGTCGCGTCTACATTCGTAGCAAGGAGTAGCAATGCGACTCATTCAAAGGATAGTCATGGACACCCTTGTCTGCATGGATGATGTCTTCCCTCTCGTCTGGTGTTTCGAAAAGCTATAAATCTGGAATGTGCGCTTCTCATGGAGCGTCAAGCGGAGAGCAGCGCGTGAAAAAAATGGTCTCTTGGTAGAGGACAAAGTCAAGTTCAAAATTGAATCTCTGGATGTTAGTCCGGACCGCCTCTGCGGGTCGATAAGGGGCTCAATTATGTACGCTGGGTGGTCAACATGGCTTCGAACCCAGTTGTCAAAATTACACACCACTTCAATTAACGGGGCTGGTCTTATCAACATTTACAGCTTCATGGCTGTGCCCTGCATAATTGCTTGCCAGAATTTGGGCAATGTATCGCGCCTTTTTGTAGGAAGTATGGTTTATGTGCCTTCGAGAATAAAAGGACTCTGTAGAGCAGATCGCAGGATGACAATGCTAGCATATAAGAAACTGAGAGTCCGAGGTGCTGCATGAGCAAAAGCGAAAGCCGTTGGGCTCCATGCATCCTCCGCCTGTTACTTGGTAGGGAATAGCCTAGCCGACACCCGCCGGTCCATTCCCGGTGGAATGGTGCGCTTTCGTACAATCCTTTCGAGTAATGTGTCTCGGTGAGATGACACATCAGCTCCCTGCGTACGTGAGGTGAGCTGGCTCTCGCTTAGTGGATCAGTGCTGTTGGCCGTGGCTGCGACACCTGGCACTTTTGGCTGAATAGTGCTTACCGTTCTGTCTTAGTGAGCTCACCAACAACCCGGGCTGGCCAATAGCCCCCCTGCTCGGATATCAAGTTGGAATCCGCTAAACGCACTTTCAGGGAATGGTATCATATGTCATTGGGCGCTCATCACGCTGATTGTAGCCTATAGAGGTATGTCATCGCGCAGCTTGCTAGAGTCACGCAGCGGCCGCATCCAGTAGCTCGGTAGCCGGGCGAAACACCAGCTGAACCAACGGCATCCACCCCCTTGCGACCTGCCAGCACTCTTAACTACGCGCGCAGGCCCCCCTAGCCTGGCGAGAGAAAAATGATGTTGTTTGCCATGTCTCTCCGCCCCAGCACTGTCGCTCGTCGCGATGAACGACATCATCATCATCGGCGCGGGGCCAAGCGGTCTCTGCGCCGCGAACACGTTCCTGAAATATGATCCGGACGCGGACATCACGCTGCTCGACGCGCATGCCACCCTGGGCGGGGTGTGGTCCCGCGAGCAGCTCTATCCGTACCTCAAGACCAACAATCTGACGCCGACAATGGACTTTCTCGACCTTGGGATGAAAGAGGCTGTCGGCGTAGAGGACGGGCACCATGTGACGGGCGAGATGATGCACCGCTACCTCTGCGCTTATGCCGAGCGCTTCAACATCGTCGACAAGATTCGGCTGCGCACAAAGGTTCTGTGCGTGCGGCGGGAGGGATCTGATGGTGCCTGGATGATCGATGTGGAGGAAGACGGCAAGAAGAGCGTCCTCAAATGCAGAAAGCTCGTGGTAGCGACTGGCATCCTTAGCGTACCGCAGATGCCGGACCTGAAGGATGCCGACAAATTCGACGCGCCGCTACTTCACTCATCGGAGCTTGGGCAGAGCTCTTATGCGTTGCTAGAAAACCCATCAGTAAAGACGATCGCGGTCCTGGGCGGGTGCAAATCGGCGTACGATGCTGTCTTCGCGGGCGCTTCCACGGGCCATAAGGTCGAGTGGATCATCCGAAAGTCGGGGAGGGGGCCGACGTGGGTGTTCCCGACGCACACGTTTCTCGGCCCGTTCAAGGCGTGGCGCGAGCGATTGGTGACGAGACGGTTCGTGTCATTCATGTCGCCGTGCATGTTTCCCGACTTTTCCGGATTCGCGTGGTTGCGTAATCTGTTGCACAGCGGCCTCGGGAAGCTGATCCCTAGGGCTTTCTGGAACGCCATGCATCATGATACAATCCGTGACTGTGGGTATAAGACCCATGATAGTCTCAAGATCCTGCAACCTGAGCAGGCCCCGTTCTGGTAGGTGCTGGCTCGGCATCGTTGATTTGAACTCGAGGTCTGACGAAGGATCTTTGACAGGTATGGAACCGCGTCCGGGACGTTGAGCTATGATTCCGACTTCTTCTCGTTCGTGCGCAACGGGCAGGTCCGGATCCATAGAGAAGACGTCTCGCATCTATCGGCACAGACCATTCATCTCACCGGCGGGAGCGAGCTTGCAGTCGATGGTCTGGTCGCATCGACGGGCTTCTCGGCCAAGCCGACCATCTCTTTTGAACCAGCAAGCCTTCACTCGGATCTAGGTCTGCCCACGACGGTGCTGGAGAAGGAGCAGTCGCGGTTCTGGGATGCTGAAAACACAAGGGCCGATCTCGCTATTGCCGACAGATTTCCTCGCCTCATTCACGGGCCGTATATGTCGCCCGGATCATCGACTCTCAGACCTTTCAATCTCGGTGCTGCAGGAGAGGTCAAGTACACGCCATGGCGACTGTACCGCGGCATCGCTCCTCCGGGACTAACCGCGAGCGGCGACCGATCCCTCGTCTTTATCGGCATTTTTAGCAATCTAGCCAACATCATCCGGCTTGAGGTCCAGTGTCTGTGGGCGCTGGCTTACATGAATGGTAAGCTGCCAGGACTCGACCGCGATGTTGCGAGCGGAAGAGTGTTCGAAGAGACAGCTTTATTTCAGAGGTTCACGCAACACCGGGCACCATATGGCCACGGCCGATTCTACCCCGACTTGGTGTTTGACCAGCTGCCGTACTGGGACATGCTGTTAAATGACATGGGATTGTCTACGCAGAGAAAGGTCAGCAGCTTTAGAGAGTTGTTTGAACCATACACGCAGGATGATTACAAAAGGTTGTTCGAAGAGTGGATGGCAACAACTGACGTGGAGTGCGGCATCTGCGAATTGGGTGGTTGCACACATGGCTAATGAAGTACGGCCGGGCCTTGAGGCTGGGTTTCACAAAGCGATGAATGTCCTGGCGGGCGTGTTGCACTTCACACAACTTCCACAACCATTGTACTAAATCTCATTGGAGACTTGGTTGACCAATGGCCATCAATCATCGCCAACAGCCGCATAAAGAGTCATACAAGAGTCTAATGAGAGCAAAAAAAAAGAGAAAAGAACTGAAGGATTTATTCGTAGACCACCATGTGGAAGCCTGAGAGCTACTGTACAAGATACCTAGCATGACAAACATAATGCCGGGCTAGCCTGCTGTGAGGCAATGCGAAAGAAGAGAAATACGTTTGCGTGAGCAGAAAGGACTGACAAGCAAGCTACCAAAGTACAGGAAGAAATTTGCGCGAGCAATAAGGCCTGTCAGGTAAGCTGACGAAGGACAGAGACCGGAATGTATCCGGCTCGAGCCAGTAAAGAACTTAGATGTCAGCACCATCGATCAACTCCGCCCTCTCAGCGAGCTCCATTCGCTCTCTGTTCAAGGAGTGACCATGGTAAAGTACGGCTTTCCGGTACAGTAATGCCTTCCGTAAACAACCCACTCGTGGTTGGCTGACGCAACGACACTGTCGGCCTCGATGAGACCAGGCTCGTTACCGGGGAATGTCCGGTACTCGTCCTCCTGCTTCCTTATGGCCACCTGCGTGAACAGGCCTCGTGCCAGGGACTTCCGGACGATAGCGGTGTCGCCCATCGGAGCTGCCCATTTTTTGATCGAGGTCTGCTGAAGGAAAGCATAGAGATCCGTACGGATACTGTACACTTCGTCCAACACACGGCGATTGAGGAAGTTCTGCCAACACCACTTGTCAATGTCGACCTTGTCACTCTGCTCGTAGATGCAGAGATAGGCCCTGAACGCGTTGAGGTGTGTCAGGTGGTCCGAGTGAGGGACAAAGCTGGGAGTGAACTAATTTGGCGGCCTGCCAGTGCGAACGCGGACGAATAAAGAACGAGTGCTGGGTGCTGCATATGGCAGCAATGTCCACCATGTCGGCGGAACATTTGTTGGTATTGGCGATCTCGAGACACCGATACCAAATCGGATCGAGGGGACAGCGAATCGCAAACCTGCCCGAGGTTGTCAAGTTGCCATCGTTGTCGAGATAGCCCCGAGCATTGTTTAGTATGAAACCAAATGCAACGTGACTGGAGTAGGGGGAGAAACTACTTGCTATTTGGTGAGATCACCGACGGACCGAGTCAGTGAATCTGGACTTGGTGGGTCGATCCAGTCGAAGTCGATCATTTTGGAGAACCCTGCCATCTTCAGGGAAAGGACGAGAGAATGGAGCTTATCTGTGAGGATGCCGGGCATGTTTGAGGGCAGCATGCACGTATTGAACGCCTCCTTGGTGTATATATGATAACATTTGCCAGGCCGAAGACGGCCAGCCCGGCCCGCCCGCTGCACAGCAGCCGCTTGGGAAATTGGGGCGATATAGAGGCCGTCGATACATGTACGTGGTTGCCAGACGCTTTGCTTGAAGAGTCCGATGTCGATGACGTAAACGATGCCCTCGATCGTGATGTTCGTCTCTGCGATGTTGGTGGCGACGATGCAGCGTCGTCGGTCCGACTCCTTGATTTTGATCCGTTCCTGCTTTTCCTTAGGCATCCGGCTGTAGAGTGCGAGAACGTCGAGTCCAGGCACATGCGCGCGCAAGGCGGCACACATGCGCTCGATCTCGTCCTCGCCGCTCATGAACACGAGGATATCTCCAGGCGCCTGGTCTTCGTGAATATCGGCGATTTTCCTGCAGGTCTGTAGAAAGTAATTCACGGTCGCCCGTGTCAAATAAAGAACCTCCACGTGGTGTAGTCCACCCTCGATGTGGATGCACGGTGCCCCGTCAAAGTACGTGCTGAACCGCTGAGCGTGTGACTCTGCCGACATGACCACGACCTAGAGTGTGACGGTCAGTAAAAACTCATCAGTAGTCGTACTTGATTCGTTACTGACCTTGAAGTCGGCTCGCTGCTGGACGATGCCCTTAAGGAGAGCCAAGATAGCATCGGCGTTAGTGGTGCGCTCATGAGCGTCGTCAATGATGACGCAAGCGTATTTGGAAAGTGCAGGAAATTTCAGTATCTGCTTGAGCAAAGAACCTTCGGTCATATAAGTAAGGCGGGTATTTGCAGACTTCGTCTGGTCGAATCGGACATGGTATCCGACTTCTTCGCCTAGGATGACGTCCAGGTTTTTGGCGACGCGAGCTGCGAGGCCTTTGGCGGCAGCAACACGCGGCTGGGTGCAAACAACGTCAAGGCCACTAGAGTATTCGTCGAACAGAACAAGAGGCGGGATCTCGGTTGACTTTCCCGAGCAAGCATCGCTCGACACGATCACCACCTGGGAGGACTGGTAGAGACGGAGAAACTCCGCCTCACGCGCGACCACAGGAAGCTCACGCCTCTTCAGGAGAGCGTCTTTGTACTCGTCAGAGTACGGCTGATTGGTGAGCGGGTTGTTCTCGGCCTCTTGGAGGCGGCAGAGCGCTTCGATGTCCAGGGTATTGCGCGCAATGCTGTTCATCTTGGTTCCGTGCGACGATGATGATGGTTTGAAAACGATGGGAAGGTGGGAGAGAAGGGATGTGATTGTGAAGTGATTTGAATTCCAAGAGACGATGAAATTCATTGGTTGGCTGCCTTGTGAATTTGAATCAAATTGGAAGAAGTAAGTGAAAGCAGCCAAGGTGATCCAGACAAGGAAGGGGCTGAAGGAATTCAAATACTACAGAAAAAGGACCAAACAATCAGAAATTATTTCGTTTCGGCTTCTGTGGAGGGCACACCCGACCAATTGTGACCTAGTACTTTGAACACCTTACACTCAACACACTTAATGCTACCCATATAGCACGATATTCGTCGTCCATAGACACAACGACAGTTTCCTAGCTTGGGAACGCAAGTATGGTGTCTTCACCCCACACACCGTTGCCACAAAGGCTCGAAGACTATGCTCACTGCTCAAGCATGGGCATTGGATACCGTCAACGTATGACCTTGCATCTACGAGAGATAGCGGAAATGAGGGTTCTACAAAGAGTGTCAGCATAACCCTTCGGTAGAAAATGGTCACTTAGACTCACCTTGAAGTCCGTCGTATCCGTCCCGTCCGCGGCCTCGAGCGCCGACATCTCGGCCGTCTCGTAGCCGGCCTGGTCGCGCTTCCTGTTGCGCCAGTGCAGGAGCCACCTGAGGAACAGCGCCGTGACGAACTGGCCCGTCGTGCACGTCAGGATCACGATGCAGCCCGTCGGGTACAGCGGTGCCTCGCGAGCGAGGAACGCGTGCGGGCCGATGATGTTGCCGACGCAGTAGGCCGTGAACACAATGGCCGACGAGACCATGCGCTTGGTGTAGCCGCCGACGTTGGACGAGGGCATCTGCAGCGCGACGACGAGTGAGGCCACGCACGAGCCCTGGATGTAGTACCCGAAGAGCACGCCGATCTTGTAGTACTGCCGATTGAGCTTCCAAATGAGGATGACGCCAAGCATCGTCGGGATCTGGTAGGCCGACATGACGATCGTGCGCCAGTTGCGCAGCTTGGAGGCTAGGAAGGTGCCGGACAGGATCCAGAACACCTGGAAGGCGCCGAGGGGCAGACCGAGAAGCGTGGTCTGCAGCGGGTCGCTGACGAGGCCTTTGACGATGAGCTTGCCAAAGTTGGCGATGCCGCCGTTGATGACTTCGTTGAAGAAGACGAAGAGCGTGAGGAGCCAGACCTGGTTTATGTGTTAATTGCATGAATGCCACCTATCGCAGCAGCAGAGGCCATACCTGTCCATCCATCAAAGCCTCGCGAACGTGGTCCCACTTGATAGTCTTATTGATGACGCCAGTCCGGCCGAGACGGGCACGGCCGATCAACAGCGCCTTCTCCTCGACGCTAAAGTACTTGGCCGAGATGATACTGTCTGGGAGGAGGTACAGCAGCACAAAGCCCCAGAGGATCGTGATGCCTCCGCACAGCAGGAAGATGGCCCTCCAGACAGCAAAGTAGGGGATGTGGCCCATACCGTAGCTGAAGAGACCGCCAAGCATAGAGCCGAAGCCGTTACAGCAGTAGAACACGCCAGCGCGGAAGGGCTGTTCTCTGCGGATATACCATTGAGACACAATCATCATGAAGCAAGTGGTGATTGGGGCTTCGAACCAGCCTAAGAAGAAGCGGCAGGCGACAATCCCGGGGTAACTGGAGGCTGAAGCCGTGAGCATCAGGACCGCGCCCCAGCAGATGACGCAGATAGTCACGACTTTTGCCATGCGCCACTTTTGCGCGAGGAACACCCAGGGGTACTCGGCGCCGAGGTACGCAAAGTAAAAGACGCTGGGCAGCCAGGCGTACTGGTCGCCGTTCATCTTGGTGTCGGTGAAGAGGTCAAAGACGGCGGCGTACGACAGCGCCTGCTTGTCGATGTACTGCAGGATATAAGTCCCCGCGAGCAGCGGCAGCAGGATCATGTCGATCTTGCGGACGAGCTTCTTGTTCTTGTCCTTGTCGTCGACGAGCATCTTGAGGTAGTCGGCCGAGAAGTTGTGCTCTATCAGGAAAGCCTCGTCGGCGTCGAGGTGCGTCTCGCCAACGGCCACCGAGCCATGCTTGAGATCGGTGGTGTCGTGCTTCTCGAGCTTCTCCGGGTCATTCTGAGGCTCGGTGTGGGTGGCTACTCTCTCCATCTTGGAGGTTGAAGGGGAAAGAGTGGGACGAGAAAAGAGGATCTTGAATGTATGAGCAAGTTGTGGTTGATCACTGGTCCGTGTGTTGCATTCAACTCATGAGAGCCTCGTGTCGGGGCCAAGTGGTTGCCATTTAAACAACTTTCTTGGAGCAGCTTCTTTCAACACGGCCACACAAGGTCTCATTTCCCCGCTCGCTGCTCCTCCATTTCTCGGTGCTCAACTTTGCATCCGACGTGGTAAATAGCTATCTCTTGATCATGTCCTGCAGATCAATCCCAGCAAGGGTGCCACTAGTCATGGCCCCATGGGGAAACGAGGTTAGCGAGCGATAGCAGTGCTGTCAACCCGCCAATAGAGGGCCTTACTTGAAGTCACGTCCCTCCACTGTCTCCACTCCCCTATCAGATAGGCATCTTGCCAAATGTCGCTGGGCTAAAGCTGCTGTGTCGGATCTCATCCGAGTCTTATCTACGGGTAAGGCTACACGGGCTGATCAAGGGCCATGGCGGGAGTCAACCCCAATAGGAACAGCTCTGCCGATCAGCCGACAGCAGACAATGCCAATTATCCGAGCTCTTGGTCAAGCAAGTCCTTCCCTTGGAGAGTCTAGTTGCGAATTCAAGAGCTACGAAATGTGGACTAACGACGTCTTGGACGAGACGAATTATTGCGACATGATTTAGTCAACGAAGTTATCAATCACTTAGGAGAACGGCACTAACAAGACGTTCAGCTCAGTCAAAGTCGAGGGCCAGAACCGGAGTATACTGTCATACCCCAATGATACATGTCTTGTACGTCCGGAGCCTCGCTACTCAGATCTTGGCCCGACTCCCTTGGTTACGCTTTCGGATATCCTCCACCAGTTCCACAACCCTCTCGGCACACCCATACGACCCCTGATACCCCCAGCTGGCATGCCCATAGTTGTGCACAATCCAAGTCTCGCTATCTAGTCTCTCCTGCTCGATCCGCACGCCGCCCTCTCTGCACGGCCGAAGCCCGACGCCGTGGCGGACAATGTCCAGCCCCGCCACCCCTTTGCCGTCCGCGATCTCTGGGTGCACCTTGACAATCCGCGACATGATCCGCGCCGCGATGTTCGGGTCGGGCTGCGACTCCCAGTTGCCGACGTCAAAGGTCCCACCTATGATCGTGCCGCCGCCGCCAGCCCTCTCCATGCAGTATGTAGCCTCGGAAGGGTCGTCGTCCGTGCCAGAGAGCACCAGCATCGGGAGTGTCTTGTTGCGCACCAGTATCGTCTGTCCCCTTGCTGGGAACATGGTCGTGTCTTTGACGCCGCCCAGCTTCATGGCGCCTAGCCCAGTCGAGTTGATGATCACGGTAGCTTTTCTCCCTGTGTGACTGAGGTTCTTGGCTTCAGAGATGTTCTTTAGAACTCCTCGCTTCAAGACGGCGCCGTTCTTGAGACATTGCCCTACTAGCCATTGTAGGTAGATGGCGGTGTTTATGCAGACGCTCGTGAACTTGGAACCGTTATCGAATCCAGGTTTCACCTCGCTTGGGGGCAGCTCTCGCCAGTCATCAAACATGTCCTTGAACCAGGGATCGGGGCTGAAAGTCGTAAGAGGTAGGATGGACTCCTTCAGGTCTTTGTTTCTTCGGTGTATTTGCAGCTCTATTGGGTCAGCGAGCAATTCTAGCTCTCGGGACATGATGGCAACGCACCACGCCAGTGAATGCCAGCCTCTGGGACATTTTGGCACAAGTGCTTTAGCACGGGCCATGTCCTCGTCTCCCAGCGACTCTGCTCCTTTGACAGCATACTGTGACAGCCACTATATGTCAGTGACATCAAGGCTTGAAGTTGTTGGTGGCGGGTAGCAACTTACGGGCAGAAGTTTGCACCCGCAAACGGGGACGTGTACTCGATATCGTAGTCGCCGGGGACATGTTTAGCTACAATCGTCACACTGTTGGACTTGTCTCTCGACAATAGGAGGGCGGCTGTCAGTCCAGACACTCCGGCCCTTTGCGCAGTGATGTTAGCACAGAACACGCTCGCCGCTCAGACAATTCATGATAAGAGTATTGGGACATACCCGACAATAACGATGGTTTCGCCCATGCTGTGGGAGTCAAGAGTGCGGGGATGGAAGTTGGGGCTAGTTTGCTTGATTGATGCGGGTGAATGGGGTCCGTCTCCCGCTTGATTTGACGTTTGATGAGTGGAGGGTAGCTTGGAGATCCTCAGCACCGTGGACGAGAACTTGTGGTCACTTTGAAGGCAGGTCTTGACCGCCAGTAAACGTCGGGTATGGTCCAGTCTCCATGTCTGCGTCCGGCAGGTCGAGTGTCAACGGGAGAGATCCGGCCGTCTCCTGTGATTGGAATCCATATCGAATTGACACCTATCTGGTGAAGAGATATAAAAAAATATCACGGCCTGTCATGTTTGTCATTACATGCGGGGAAACGAAGATCAGGGCCCCCTTTGGAGCCTGGGGAGCAACTAACACCTGCCTTAGCGCTGCTATGTGGCATTAGCTTGGCGATGAATTTAGCGACGAAGTAGCCGACGGAATGGATGATTGGCTAGCTCCGGATCCGACAACGGGCAGCCAACGGACCGGCCTGTCGACCATTTTAGCTTGCTTTGGCATGCAGTAGCAGCAGCAGCATATGTCACATCCCTTGTCAGGTAAAGCTTCTTGTGCATGAGGCATGACAAGCTTTGGAGATGCTTTTCCAGATTTACGTCCGTCGAGATAAAGACGTGCATTGGACTTATCTACGCAAAAGGAGGAAAAGACACATCGAATGCACCAAAGCCGTCTAACAGGCCCACCCTGCATTGACACAGACCTAATGAAGGCCCTCTAGCCACCAGCAGTGTAAGTAAGGACAAAAATAATTGAAAAAGTGTAAAAAAAAAAAATAGTGGTTGAATTCCAGAGTCAATCTGGAGTACCGGGAATTGAGCCCGATACGGGGGTCGAACCCGTAACCTTAAGATGGATCTCTAGTGCTTTCTAGTCTCAAGAATTTTGAGATTTCTTGATCCTAAGCGCTTGTAAGAGTCTTACGCTCTACCTGCATCTGGTCGTTAGCATGATGGGTATCATGGTGATGGATGCAAGGGGAATACGGACCGATTGAGCTAACCGGGCTGTGCTGGTTGACGCCGAGCTTCTTATTTGTGTCTATCCAGCAAGTAGCTGTGGGCAGGGGCTCCGCTTGAGCCCTAGCCCTGTGTGGATGAGTGGACGTGGACAGATGTGGATTCGTGGATGTGGATGGTCACACAGCGAGCAAGCGTCACAGGTCACACCATATGCATTGGAAGTGGTGGTTTGTCAAGATGATTAAGTCTATGCTCGTTGTTCATCATTGCTGAGACAGCTCTACCTTGCTCCACCAGAACTCGCACTCCTTGCGACCCCAAGAGTCGTCCGTGAACGTGGCCGGCGGACCCGTCTTGCCGCCAATCTTCTCCTCGTTGCCGAGCCCAAAGATCATGGCCTTGGGCGCCTCGACCTCGTGTGCCTCCCACCGTGGCTGCGTCTTGGGGCCGGCGTCCGGCGCGTTCGGGTCGCCGGACACAATAAAGTTTGTGAGGTAGCGGTTGAAGGAGAGGGCGAGCTCCCTCTGGGACGACGAGATGGCCATGATCTTGGGGTCGCACATCTCGTACCACATGTTCTCGCCGTGCTGTGCGCGGTTCTCGACGGTCGAGACGAGCGCCCAGTGGTAGAGGTAGACGGGCGTGTCCGGCGCGGCGTACAGCGCGGTCTGCCGGGACGGCGCGACGTAAGCGTAGTGTGCGTAGGCGGCCTCGAGGCGCTTGTACTGTGACCCAACCGTAGTCCTATCTTCCTTGTACTCTGGTGAGATTTCTGGGTCCGGATACAGGTTGCAGAGGGTGTCTAGCTCCTCTTGCGAGAGGAGCGGCAGAAGCTTGGCGAAGAAAGCCCTGAAGCCGGCGGAGGTGTCCATCGACTTGTCGACGTAGAGAGAGCCCTCGTTTGTCGTGAAGCCTGTGATGAGCGGCACCTTGTGCCACTTGCCCAGCTTCCACGTCTCGAGCGGCGGGCGCATGATGATGTCGCCGTCGATAACGGGCTGGAATGCCCACCTCAACGACGGGTTGTACTTGTCAAAGACGGTCGTCTGAGCGGCGGTCATCACGTCGTAAGGTACTTTCCTCAGGAAGGGGAAGATCTCGTCCTCGGGAAGATCCTCCGGCGCCTTCACTTCGCGCAAGAAGTCGCGGAACTGCTGCTCGTGAATGGGCGCGTTGTAAGGCCGGACTGCTCGCGATGTCGGTGCTCCGGACTCGATGATGACTCTGTGGAACAGGGGTGCCACTCCCTCTTTGTAGTTCATCAACAGGTGGCCAATCTGTTTGATGGCGTCAGCATATCATGAGGCAGGTGGTAATGGATCTTAGCTTGGGACATACAGAATGGGCTCCGGCAGACAGGCCAAGAAGAGTGACTCTGCTAGCATCACCACCAAACGCCGCGATATTGTCCTGGACCCATTGCAGCAAGTGCAGCTGGTCGTGCAGGCCAAGGTTCACGGCGCCTTCCTTTGCACTGACGGACGACGGCAAGAAGCCAAGAGCTCCTAGCCGGTAGTTGAATGAAACGATAATAAAGTCGTTGGACGAATGCGCGATCATGGAGGCCGAGTCGTGCATCGACGACGTCCCCCGGTTGAACGCGCCGCCATGGATGTAGACTGTCACGGGCAGGTTCTGCGGCGCCGCGCCGCCGTTGCTCGATGGCCGGAAGATGTTCGCCGTCAGGCAGTCCTCGCGGTAGGTGAGCGGCGAAGCACTCTTGAACAAGGGCTTACCCGGAGCTGCGGGCCCGAAGGCAGAGGCATCGACAATGCTGTCGGGCGCCGAGGGTAGCTTGGCCGGCGCGCGGAATCGGCGGTCGCCGGTCGGCGACTGAGCGTATGGGACGCCGAGGAAGGCGTCGATCGGTCTGGGCAGCGGATCCTCTTTCCGGATGCCCAGTATCTGGCCTTGTGGTAACCTGACTGACGGCCTGTCACTGTCGTCCTGCAGACTTCCCATGGTGTTGGCGAGTGCGCGGTTGTGCGGGGTCTCTGTACTGCGTGAAGTTTGGGGTAAGTCTGGGGTTGCGGGCAACCTGTGTAGGATGATGTAGTACGGCTGTCCACAGGTAATTGGAATAGGACCAGGGTCTCGCAATTATAAAGCAGTGAGCGCTCGAATCATCGGGAAGCCGTTTGGCGAATTGTCAGGCAGGCGGCGGCAAATCCGAAGATCGGGGATGAGCAGGGCGGAGGCGGCGGAGAAGGCATTGGGGACTAACACCATGATAGCAGGCCTAAATTTCAATCCCCTGTCGGTTTTGGATCCTTACAATGGGCATCATTATGCTCCGGAGATTCGACAAGTCGACAGTTCACAGGGATGCGTTATTTCCGCCTCCGGCCAGAAGGCCGGCGGGCCTATCACACGCGTGACGGGGCTCAAATCTGAACCCGACACTCAAACAGCTCTGAACTAGGCGAGCGGCTGTTTGGGTTGGCGTGTGCTAAATTGCAGCGCGCTACGGGCGACGGCCGCATATCACATGTGGAGAGCCGATGCGACGGCGGCCCAGAATCTCGGGATAATGGTAATTGCGGGGAATTAGCACGGTCAACTTGACAGGTACATGACCACCGCAATCATGGTTTACTACTGAAGTGACTACTTGGAAGAACAGGAAGGCTGGCTGGCACCACACCAGCCAGGGTGCCAGGCCGGCCAAAGTAATCAACGATTACCCTTTACGTATTTTCAAGCGTTTCCCAATCTATCCCTCATCGCGAGAGCCAATAATGAACGTGACCACGTCCTGGGTCCTCGCGCACAGCCCGATACCCTAGCGTACCAACAATGGGCAGCGGATGATGCTGCCGTGGAACAAAAATATTCATTTCTAGAAACGAATTGTTGGCGGAGCGGATATGGGTGGGGTGAGCTGGATCGACCTGCCGTGGGCCTCGGACCCGGACGGCCCTGTTCGAAAACGAATTGGCGGCGGAGCGGATACGGTTGAGGCGAGTCGAATTGGTTTGGTGCGGATGGTACCGGTATCGGCCGGTGGTATGGATCTTGGAAGCCATGGAGACGACCGTGGACGAATCTTCGCTCGATGGGGCGAGTTCGACGGTCTGAGACGTGTTAGTGATCGTTTCCGACCCTGTGGCTGTTCGTAGAATCATAAGAGGTGGCCAACCCCTGAAGCAGCATCGCAAGATACGGACTTACGGCGGCGCTCAAGAGTACCATCAGAGGGGTACTCGCTAGAATCCTCGTCGGAGGAAAGACTAAGATATGCACCAGTGTCCTCAACACGTTGTTGGCCAAGGTCGATGTGAATGACCTCGCTTATGTGGACCTCTGTATCTCCATCGCTGTCATGACTACTGTCGACCAGGCTAAGTGCGTCGTCGTCATCCTGGCTGCCGAGCAAGGGACCATCCTGGGCTAAGAACAGCTCGATATGCCAAAGCTCATTATTGTCATCGTCGAAAAATCCACCGACGATGAGCCAGGCCCAAAAGGGAGGATCACAGGAGACAAGAAGATACTGGCCGATGTAACACCTTGTTGCTGGATATGGGAAGGACTGAGCGGAGCTCGTGTTTTGTCGCTCAGAGTTCGGAGAAGTCTCTGATGGCGGTCCTCGGAATGCCATGATGATTGCCGATACGACGCTTTGTGTCTGGATTTCAATGCGGGAAACGCTTGACTGAACTGGAATGCGCTCTATATAGATCTACGTCATCATATAGATCTCTTCTATAACGTGGTTGTTACTCACTATGTGAGATGCGTTACTTATACTAATAAGTGATTGCTTGTGTCTATGCCTAGCAGCCTGAGCTGCGTGGGTCTGCTGCCTGAACCATTTCGAAATGAGTGCAGCAAGTCACATGAGTGAAAGGTAATCAGTGGCACGAGACATGATCAAGCTGTCCAAATTGCGATCTAATCTTGCGTAGCCCAGATCATCACCCTCTTCCACGCCGCCTCGCCCGAATGAGGCTGATTGATTTCCGCCATCTTCTTACTCACACCCTCCTCGCTAGGATCAGACAGCTGGGCCTTGAACCCAGACTCGAGAATGGCCTGATGAATAGGTCCAGTCATCTCAGGGTGGCCCTGGAGCGTGACGGTTTTGTTGGACTCGGACTTGAGAATCTCAAAGTCGCGTGCCAGCGAGATGAAGCCAGGAGGTGCCTTGTCGACGATTCTCTTGTGAAGCTTGTGTAGTGTCTAGATCGGGCCTTAGTCGCGTTGCCTCAACTTTTGATGACGGGTAAAAACGTACCAGATTGCTAGAGCCTTTGAAGAAGGCCTGTCCTTCTGGTGTCAGGGAGATCTCCTCGAGCCCAATCTAGAAGGGGATTTTATCAATACACTGGTGCTAATCCCCAAGTCAGAGTTGACTGGTACGCACAAAGTAACCGCTAGGCCGGGTTTCAACATGCCCACCCAGGGCTCGTGAGATGACCTGATGGCCCCAGCACAGACCCAACAGCTTGGGTGCATTAGGCAAAGCCACAGTAACCTGGATCCAGTCCAGAGTGGCCGTAACCCAAGGCTCACATTCGACAATGGTTAGATCGTAGACGCCGCCGGTCAGGATGACAAGGTCAAACTCCTCTGCGGCCGGAAGCGAGCCGCCATCAATGACGGCGAAGTCCTGGATCCGCGCGCTAGGTTCGGAGTCCAACACGAGTCTGTGAATGTTGGCGACCATGTCCTTGCCCCATTGCTCCGTCGTCACATAGTTGCGGATGACGGCAACACGCAGAGAAGGTTTCGGGTCGACAGTCATGGTGACGACGATTACAATTGACTGAGTGAGAGACAACAACACGGAATGCTTTGCCGGTTACAGACAACTTGATGTGCAATGAGAGACAGCTTACGAAGGGCGCTGTAGTCAAATATGTTGTTGTCTAGGGTTGACCTGGCACGCATCATAATGGCGCACTTTGTCCGACACAACCCCGGGATGGGACCGACGCGAGAGGGATCAGTCATCGATTGTCGGCTACAGTCCGAGATCGGCTGATAAGCCAGAGTCCGGCCGGCACCGACAAAGCCGACCCCTTTTGCTATCGCGGCTTCTGTCGTTGAGAACACCGAAGGCTTGTGGCATGAAGTTGGACGCTAGTGGGATACAGCACTTGCCACCATGTTGACGTATCTGCACATGCGAGAACATGATTAGCTCCCTGACCTGGTGCTAAGAATCGTTTCGCTGGCTCTGTCTGGAGCTTGGATCTTAACGAATCTGTGGTCTAATCAAACTATCGCGGCCGTCTACCTAACCTCCTGGTTAATCACTGGTTCAAGATATCTCCAGCTAGCTTACATCAAGAGCTAACTAGACTTCCATGGACCCGTGTCCCGTGAACTTATGACATCAAAGTAGGCATCAGACAGATGTCCGCCACTCCAGTCGAGGCTCTCGATGCCATCAATACCCTTTTCCAGCGCCTCCTTTTGAATATGCTCCACGTACGAGCCAATGCCGCCCTTGCGAAACACCTCAGCGAACGTCTGGATCTGCAGATTGATGCCCTGGATAGCAAAGATTGGTTGCACTTGCCACACGATGTTGAAATCGCGGGCCAGGTCTGCACTCAGTGTGGTCAGGCTCCCTTCTTTGAAGCCAGCGGCCTCGCTGAAAGCGTAGTGACCGCCCCAGCCGAAGCCAAAGAGCCGGTCGGGATGCACCTTCAGCACAGATGTGTGAAACTCTCGGATGTCGGCCATGACGGGGAAGTCCATGCGCGCCCAGGTCACGTCCGTCAGGGGCACTGCCGCTAGCGCCCTCTCGACGATGGCCTGGACGGTGGGCCGGATGCGGTATTGGCCCAGCGCGGTACGGGGGAGCTCCCAGTCGAAGGTGACATCGACGCCGGCCACTTCACGGGAGAGCTGGCGGCGGCGGGTCAACGAGACTGCGGCAGGCTCTACCTTTTTGAGAGAAGCCATGTAGGCGGCGTAGGACTTTTCATCCGCCTGAGCTTGGACAGCCTCGTCAAAGGTCATCAGGCCTGCCGAACCTATCCAGTCCGCCTTGGCTTGCTTCAGGTCCTGACCCGTCTGAATGGCCTCAGTAATCGTCTCCTGAAACGGCGGCACCGGGCGGGTCGCACCGAGCACGTACTTGTGGTCTCGCGGGTCGACGACAGAAGTGATGTACTCGGCATGGTCCAGATCACAGCGTGCCAGCAGCAGCGTGTCGGCGCCGAGGACGTCCAGTTGCAGCCTGGCTGCCTTGAGACGGTCGAGGTATTCGCAAGTCGGGACAACTGTTCTGCCCTCGCCCGTGGTCCACTTCTTGAGGCTGAGCGCCAGGTCGTCGAGGTGGAACATGGCGACGCCGGCTTCGACAAAGGCCGAGGTCAGCTTGACGATAGTCGGGATACCTCCAAAGCCCATGTCGCCGTCCGCGACGATGGGGGCCAGGTAGTCGGTGTGCTTGAGCTGAGCGCGTTGGTCCAGGCTGTGTTTCATCCGGAACTGGTACTGGCGCTGGTCTTGCCAGAGTTGAGCGTTGAGGACCTTGGAGACGCTCTTGGGAACGGTGTCCCAGGGCTAAAAACCAAGTTTCTCGTGTCAGAGTTGCATTCGTATGTAGTCATTCAGATTCTGGGGGGACACTTACATAGTCTGCATGATCAATGCCAGGATACTGCGCTTGGTTCATGCCCGCGATGCCTCCCGACACGTAGACAGTCGACAGGGACCTAGCCATCGCGACTGCTTGCAATGGGTCGGTAGTACCAAATGTCAGATCGACTGTCTTGTCTGCGCGGTGTTTGTTGAGGAGCGACCAGAGCTTCCTGGCTTGCTGAGAAGAAATAAAGTCATGCTGAATGGTAGGGCGCATGGCTGCCACCTTTGCAGCCGTGTAGGGGCGAGTGAGGTGAGCTTGGCGGGGTGATCGCCACCATTCTTTTATCTTTGATACTGTCTCGTCGAAATGATCCTGCTCCTTCTGAAGCTCGGCGGAATCCATGATGGCTGTGGGGGTCTTGAAAAATGAGTTTGACTGGGTGTTTGCGCTTGGTGACGATAAGGCGAGGCAGAGAGAATATAATTCTGCGATGTGAGGATGCGACGAATGACACTGAATGAGGATCAAGCATACGATCTACTGGCCTCTCAGCACAGGTCGGAGGATCTTGCAGCATGAGTGGAGGCAGTCGGGGTGGAACCGTTCGGAGCGGCGAATGTCCGCCGTCGTGATGCCGCTCATGTCGGAGACCGAACGCCATCCCGCAAGTCCACGTTTTCAATCGGCACTGATCAGGTTTATCTTCTAAGCCTATTAATCTTTACCTGTCTCACAAGTACAAATCCTACATCTCGAAGGAAAAGAGATCCCCTCCGTACGCAGCATGGCCCAATTCAAAGATGCCCATCGAGTCAAGCCCAATAGCAGTCATGAACGCGTCGCTGTTCTCCGGTTCAGCAGCTGAAGGCCAGCCGATAATGGCCTCGATCACAGCCAGAACGCTTTTGTGGGTTCTCAATCCTCTCAGCGACTCGAGAAGACTCTCCATCTTGGGGACTTCTTCCTGCGGAAACCTCCAAACCTCCAAGCCCACTTCACCGCGCGGGGTGTGTGCGGCGAGAGTGGTGAAAGCCTCATGAAACACGGCGGCAACAGGCCAACGATTCGCAAAAGTCAAGAGCGTCTCGGCACAGTCCGCGACTGCACTCTCAACGGAAGTGTATGCCGGTGTCCGCAGACTAGACGGTGTCGCCCAGAAGCAATACAGCAGCAGGATGCCAACCCTGAACTGGTAGACCAGCTGATGAACATACGTCAGCACCCGACCTGTCTCAAACACTGTTCCCAGACTAAGCAATCCACTTACAGCATTCCAATTCCGAAGAATGATGCCCTTGTTCGAGACCTGCGTCATCCGGAACTTGCGACAAGCATCGCTGGACGCTGCCAGCAGAGCATAGAGGTCTTCGACGACCATCGACGACGGATCGGATCCGTGAAGCAAGCAGATTGTGTAATCATATACTTTTTGCGTGTAGTTCTTGCCCAAGGGTGCATATGCACCTTCTTCATCTTCAACCTGGAGTGATTCCCTCCAGTCCTCTACGTCTTGGACAATCTCCGCTTTCCACTTATCCTTGGCCTCTCGATCGAGCCCCCACTGCTCGGCTGCACTATGAAACAGTCTTACCTTGTGCTGAATTCTCCGTATCTGATGGAATGGACGTAGCTGAGTCGAACCGTGGGTGGCGGAGACAGACAGTCGGTCGCTGCAAGTCAGTAGCTAGAGCCGCCATGGTAAGCACTCCTCTTAGCACGAAGACGGATCTGAGCACTCACCTTATCCTCCAACAACGCTGAAGGGTCCTCCATCCGCTGATCCCAGCCGCATGCCACTATCTCGTTGACTTGGTGACAGGCCAGGGCTATCTGCCTGATTTGCTCGTCGGAATCGTTTGTATCTTCAGCTGTCCGAAGCTGCATCGTAGAAGTATCATTCGAGGGATGTGATTGTGTCCCAGTTCTCTGGTCTAGGAGCAGTGTGCATTCGGTCAATGCCGGTGCAACAGCCTCATGAATCAATTCCGGTCGTGGTCCGTATATCGCGTGGAGGAGTTTGAGGAGGCAGACCTGGGAGCGGATCACTGATGTCTGCTGCATAGCACCCGCGTAGAATCTGCTCTGAGCGTCCGTAGTAAGGGAGCTTGCTTCTCTCAGATGGGGGCAGTCTTGGGCAAAGGAACTACACATGAAAGCCCCGATGGCACAGAGCATGCGCAGAACGAAGCCTTTGTGGTATCCCTCGAGCGACTGACCCCGAGAACACGTTCTCATCCACATCCGGATGGTGGGTTCATAGAGAAAAGGGTACATCTTGTGGACATGAGCGAGATAGATGTTGGCATACATCTCTATTCCCCATGTTATGCCCAGTGTGGCATCAACTGGCTGCCGAAATCTTGACACGGTTTCCGGCAGGGGGTCCATCGACTCTGATACCTCTGTAGTTGTTGACTCGATAGTACTAAAATGGTTGTGAGCAGGAGTCGTCAAGAGCAGGCAGGATAGTGCATAACCTACTGTGACGTCGACCACGTTCGATTTGTCTCTTCTGAAGGGCCCGACACCAGCCGGACCTCGCCACACGCGCTGTCTGGTTGTTCAAGCGATACAGTGTCCGAGTACTGACCATCCCAGGTCATGGTCAACTCTGGCAGCTGTGAAACACCACCATTTTCAACGCTTGGGGGTGTTGGCGGAATACCAGCGCTGGCAAGCCATGATGGTCCATCCTGCTGAGAGCGGTCCGTAGCTGGCGTTGCACTCGGGCCCGGCTCACCGATGCGAACCTTGGCCTTGGCCTCCAGGTTCTGGTAATCTGAGAGAGGAACGGTGATGTACTCGCCAGTTGGCCCGTGCGATCGAAGTTGGCGGCACTCGACGCCGGCCCGGCTGCACTGTCCACATGTAGGCACTGCGTGGTCGCACTTCTTCTTTGTGCGACGACAGCGGATGCATGCTATGCGCCTTGGTGGTTTAAACGCGGCGTCGGACATTGCTTGCTGACGGTTGGCAAGCATGGTTTCCGGAGAGCCACAGGGAGTCAAACCAGACTGACTGGATATTCTGAGGAACAAGAGGAGGCAATTGCATGTCTCCGGGTCTCGTGGTCTGGATCTCGAAAGTTGAGCCGATCCGGAGTTGGCACCACGATTGTCACGAGGGGTGGAGAGTGATGGGGGCTGGATGCGGGGAAACTAGCAACCAGGCGATAAGGCTAGGCTGACTGTGTAAACGAGTCTGGATTTCACAGCAGGACGAGGACTCCACCGGAGCGTCCGGTACTCAAGCGTTCAGTACCCGAAGAATGCTTATCAGACCTTGACTCCATTAGGACAATACTCATATTGCCACCGCAGAGGATGAAATCGTTCACACTCTGGCTCTTGGGTCCTTATCGTGGTACCTTGTGCAATCCTGGGCAAGCCCCCAGATGGATTTCGAGCTAACCCTAGTGAACCCCGCATGCTAGCGCAGAGTTATGAGATGGTGCCGGACTTTGTCCGACAACCTGGATGAGTGTGTGGTTCGGACGAGGTGCGCTCGCGTCTTCGCACGTCGAGACTCGGTCAAGGATGTCCTGCAATTCGACCAAGGTGTTGATAACCTGGCTTGTAAATCGTACAAAAGATGGGTCTAAGACGCTTCCAAGTCGAAGCGACACATCCACCGACGAGCTGATAAGTTGAGTTAACAAAGACGTTTCTACAATGGCTGAATCCAAAGACCACGGCGCTGTCGCCTCTCCCGACCATGAACTAGGTCAGATCATCGACACCGAAGACAGGAACCTCGATGTTGCCGCCGGTTTTGCCAGTTATCTTGGTGAAGAGGGTTACTCCGCAAAAGAAGAGCGAAGTCTGCGCTGGAAGATCGATTTCCGCCTCATCCCCATCCTGTGGCTAAACATATGTTTTGGTGCGATGGATAAGGTGTCTTCATCGACGGCTGCTCTCTACGGTCTGAGGGAGGATACACAACTCACTGGTGACAGATACTCTTGGGTTGGGTCCGTATTCTATGTGAGGCTGAACCATTTCTGCCACTGTCTTCACGGCATGAGCTAACCATCAGCGACGTCAGTTTGGATATTTGTTCTGGTGCCTACCGGCAGCCCAGATGCTCCAGCGTCTACCGATAGCCAAGACCATGTGTGGTGCTCAGATCGTATGGGGCCTTATCCTGATTGGAACCGGATTTGCCAACAACTTCCCAACGATGATCGCACTCCGCATTCTGCTGGGAGCCCTGGAAGCACCGATTGTGCCTGGAAATTTTCTCATCTTGGGCATGTGGTACACCCGCCGAGAACAGCCCCCAAGGACAGCCCTGATGTACAATGGTAAGGAACAACCTCATGAGTCTCAACCGTGCGCTTGTCAATACTGACCGCAGTATAACAGGCATGTCTGTGATATTCAGTGGCCCCATTGGCTACGGCATAGGCTTCATGTCCGACAAACACCTTGCCTGGAGGACGATGTTCTTTGTCACAGGTGCTATCACGGTGGTTTGGGCAGTCGTCGTGGGACTCTTTCTCCCAGACAGCCTGGTCAGGGCCAAATTTGTTTCGGAGCGTGAGAAAGCTATTGTTGTCGACCGGCTTCGAGCTGATCAAACCGGGATTGAAAACAAGACTTTCAAGAGGGACCAGGTGGTGGAAACACTGAAGGATCCAAAAACTTGGCTCATGATCCTATTCAACCTCTGGGTTTCGATCCCCAACGGTGGTCTCACAAACTTCATGCCCCTCATCATCAATGGGCTTGGGTTCTCAGCGCGCGAGTCCTGTCTATTGACGATCCCAGCCGGCGTCATGCAGACAGTGAGCAGTTTTGCGTGCAACTACGGCATCTGGTACCTCGGCAAGAAGTTCCCCAAGAAGAATTTTCGCGGGATTATTACCATCGTCGGCCTGCTTGTCGGGATGATTAGCTCAATCTTTCTTTACACCCTGCCACCAAACGCCTACTATCGCCGTCTAGTCTCCGTGTGGTTCGGCTTCTTCTATTTAGGCCCGTATGTTGTCTCCCTGGGACTCAACACCGCCAACACGGCCGGTCACACGAAAAAGGTGACAACCAACTCCCTCATCTTCATTGCGTATTGTGCAAGCAACATCATTGGACCGCAATTCTTCAAGGCAAACCAAGCGCCTCTCTACCCTCTCGGCATAGCGTCCATCCTTGGCTCTTACGTGTTGGCTATCGGCACCATGGCTCTCTACATGACCTACTGCGCTTATGAGAACAAACGCAGAGAGCGGGTTGACGCGGCTGCCAGTGGCGCGGCGCACCATGCTGATACCGATTTCCGCGACCTTACCGACAGACAGAATGTGCACTTCAGATATGTATGGTAGACGTGGTCGAGTAGCTAGGCCGACCTGACGCTGAGGTAGTTCAGCTATGTGCGCTGATTCAGGACTTGTAAGCAACCGAGTTTGTCTAAATATGTTCTATATGAGAAATGTAACAACCCTTGCTTTCAAAACCTGCCTCGGTAACAGTAACGAGAGTCTTAATCCTGACACACAAGTCTCTCCTATATGTATCTCTCCTAATATAATGTAGTCTATGAATACAGTAAATGCCTAACTCCCTTGCCGACTGAGAAAATTTAGTCTTTGCATTTTAACGATGTCATGATATCGCTCTTTTTCTTTCAAATTGAATGCATATACAAAGAGAAGGTCCAGGTTACTAACTGGGCATGAATCTCAAAGCATTGATGGCTGATGAACATGCAGAATTCTGCGAAATCAGTGAGACACAACAGCGATCGTTAGTATTTTGCAGTGGCGTATAGGTCAGGTAGTGTCATTAACTTATTCGTTCTGATGCTATCTATACTAGAACTTGTAATAAAAGCGCAGAGAGAACATACTTTGCGTAATTGTATTTCTTCCTCGAGCCAACCGAGACCCTACTTTCGATCAAAGTGAATCTAGGTTCTTAGGTGAGATGACATTCCCCTGTTTGATGAGAAGTGGAAACTTACAAAGTGCACAACATACTCCTTGACTTTCAACGCGCCGTCCTCCCTCACGTACTTGAGGCGGGAAGCCCATTTGCCACCGCCCTTGGTACCATTTTTGAACGAGTAGTAGCTGGTACCGTCAATCATCACCTCCAGAGCGTTCTCACCCATCCCAAAAGGAAACACCTTGTGAACTTCATGAACCCTACTCTCAACACCTTCCCAAGACTTTTCGTAGAAAGCCTTCAAGGCTAATCATGTACGATCCTTAGTATACTAGTGGCGCATTGAGAAACATGATCTCACTGGCAGAAGCAGTGCAGAGGATACTCACCTTCCTTTCCGGTGATGAACCCCGTGGTTTTCCAAAGGACGGGCTCTCGTGCAAACAATGCAACCCACTTGTCGGCGGCTTCGGCAGTGTTAATGTCTGCCAGCTCATACATGTCCCCTAAGTTCTGCTGAATCTCAGGCAGAAGGAGGTCCTTGTCGAAGCTGAAGTTACGCTGAACACCCATTGTGGCAAATAGACTAGTCGATTGGGGAGGGGAGCGCGGATATGGCTTATCGTACGTAGCTCAAACTTTCACGACCTAGGCAAGGATGCAAGCTAGGAACCTTCATATACCTATCCCACAGCTATCGGAGCATGGCTCGGTCGGACAGCAATGGACAGTGGAGAGAACGATAAGGACTCGAGTGTTCGGAGTTGGTCCGGCACTTAGTCCCGGTAGCTGGGACGGCGATAGCGTATCATTATCATTGCGGGTTTTGCGGGGGCTCACATTTAAATCTGGACCGTCGGAATTTCGAGTCAGAACACCCCATTAGCGTTGCGTATCTCTCAAAATCTTACCTAAACGGGAAATCTGGGGAAATCTGGTGGTGTGCGGGGAACACCGGACATTGTCCGTCCAGACGCAACTTGATAGCCGCACAAAGACCGCACATCAACGACGCTCAATTTGGTCCATCCAGAATGATCTGTAGATGATACCTCAGAACGACCAGCTAAGGCATCCCTGGGAGTCTGAACATGTATAAGATTCGGGAGGAGGATGCCCAGTAGCATGCCATTGATCCATGTGACATTCTCGAGAAGCTATCAATTTTATCATTATTCATATCTGGTCCTTGGCAGATTGCATACATCATGACCAAACCTGGAAGAATCGAGACTACAGCATCGGATGCTAACGATGGGGCTGGCATGTCAACCAAGGAGATACCAGCCGAGCACTATGACAACCCTGCCGAAGACTTTCTGAGGACACATCAGGGAGCATGGGGCGACTTTAGTTCCAAGGAAGCCAGACGCGTCCTTTGGAAGATTGATCTTCGCCTCGTCCCTCTCATGATGATCACGACGATTCTTGCTGCTGTCGATGTAGGTTGCTCCCAGTGATGCTTGTGCAGACTTATGATAGCCTTGTGTGATATTGACCTGAAACAGAAAATCATCATTTCCAACGCTGCGCTGTATGGCATGACCACGGACACCAATATGGTAGGGCAGGAATACAGCTGGGGTATGGAGATTGCCTTGTCACCATCTCGTGAGCAACTTCATGGGTTCAGACTGACAGCGCACCAGTGGGGTCTATCTTCTACTTCGGCTACCTGATTGCAACTTACCCGGCCAGTCTTTTGTTCCAGAAGCTCCCGGTCGGGAAGACTCTTGCCGTCGCCTGCTTTGGATGGGGCGCACTCGTCATGCTCATCGCTCCAGCAAAGAATGCCGCAACAATCATGGCTCTGAGGTTCTTCATGGGCGTATTTGAGGCGTTCCTGTTTCCAGGCGTTACCATTCTGAATACCATGTGGTACACTAGGGACGAACAGCCAGTCCGCGCAGCGCTCACCTTCTCGGCTCTCTCTTCTGTACGCTACCCGATGAAGACAAATGGATGGAAAAGTTTACAGAACTAACATCTTCAAGCTGATTGCCGGCATCATATCGTATGGTATAGGGCACAGTACCACAGCGATAGCACCCTGGCGACTACTCTTTCTCGTCATGGGTTCTGTCACTGTTGTCTGGGGCTTGATACTCTTCCTTTTCCTGCCTGACTCTCCCCTGAACGAGAGGTTCCTGAAGGGCAAGGATAGGTACATTGCTTTGAGTCGCATCAAGGGAAACATGACTGGTGTTGAAAATAGGGTGGGTCTTTACCCCGACCAACTCACCTAAGCAATTCCTCGAATGAACCCGTGCTGACCGAGAGTGCAGGAATTCAAATGGTACCAGGTGAAAGAGGCCCTGACTGACTACAAAACATATGCTCTGTTCTTCTTCTTCCTCAGCATGAACGTCCCTACCGGAGGCTTAGTCACGTTTGCTGCGCAGATTGTAAATGGTCTGGGCTATTCCCGCTTGCAGACGACGCTCCTCGGCATGCCAACCGGCGTTCTTCAGACATTTGCCGGGCTCCTTGTTGCCACTCCGCAGAGATGGCTCAATAACATGCGATGCTTGAGCGCAGCCTTGTGTTGCTTGGTGCCGCTGACCTGCTCGCTCCTCATGCGATGTATGTCCACCTCCAGTCCTCATTGCTAGCGTGTTGGCACTGGCTAATAAACTAGACCTCAATGACGAGAACAAATCAGGACGGCTCACGGCGTATTACTTCTTCTACTTCTTCTGGGGTCCATATGGAACTGGTATGCTTGCCCACAATTTATCCTTACTCAATACATCAAGCTGCTAAAGATCCACGTTTGCCAGTTCTCTCGCTGCCCATGGCAAATGTAGCAGGCCACACCAAGAAGCTGACGGTCAACGCCATCATCTTCATGGCATATTGCACGGCAAGCATCGTTGGCCCTCAGGTCTTTCTTGCGAGCGAGGCTCCACACTATCCGACTGGATACAACAGCATCATGGGCTTCGAGCTGGCTGCTATTGCATGTCTGGCGGTCTATGGATTTGGATGCTGGACAGAGAACAAGCGGAGAGATCGCTTAGAGGGAGCCATGGTCCATCCTAGTCTCGAAGACCAGCTTGACGATCGGACTGACAAGGAGAAACCTGGCTTCAGATACGTCTTCTAATTGCTGAGTGTGGAAGGGCCAACGGGTCTGAATTCGGTACATCAAGGGTGAAAACAGCCAACAGCATGCCCTATGGCGTTGTGAGGACTGAATCAATCCGTTGGGGTATTTCTCAAAGCTGTATAACGGGTTTGTATCGAGAAAAGAAGATAGCTAGGGTAGTCGGTTCACGGATAGAAATCCTGCCTCCTAAGTACAGCATACGTCCTCTCATTGCGTATGCAACTAAAGCTGTGACAGATGGTACGACTGCAGACTAGATAACTGGCCAGCGCTCGGAGAAAGGGACCTATGCAGCTCGCTAATTGTCGCAAATAGGTACATTGTCAAACTTCATCGTCCCTCCAGCATATCCAAAAGCGACCCCCCCTTCATGACAATCCGCTTCGCAAGGGTCATTGTCGATGTCGGTAACATACCCGGAATAATTGACGCCGTCAATCTGTAGTTGCAAAGCGCAATCCTTGCCCTCGAGTTTGAAGACAGGGCCCTCATTGACAAACTTTGCCCTCTTTCCGCAGAGACGGAATTCCACACCCTTCTGGCCAAGCGAGCAAGCGCTTTTGTAGATGTAAGACTCAAATAATAGCGAGTCTCCGCAGGCGTCGCCCGGCCTGAAAACACCGTAGGGAAAATCATTCTGTCCTCCAATGAAAGCGTTTCTCCACAACGAGAGACACAAGCTCCCCGACGGTTTGGGCGGCGGTGGAGGTGGAGGGGTTGAAGTAGTCGAGGGAGGAGGTGGAGGAGGAGTCGAGGTCGCAACGCAGATGGTGTGAGTTTCGCAGACTCTTCTCCCGCCGCTGCCGTTGCACACCTCTGTCGCGCTCCAAGAGGCACAGTTGGTCGGCTGTGGCGCGGTTGTCGTCGGTGGCAGCGGAGGCGGAGTTGATGTCGCCACGCAGATGGTGCGAGTCTCGCAGACTCTTCTCCCGCCACTGCCATTGCACACCTCTGTCGCGCTCCACGAGGCGCAATCGGTGGCTGGTCCAGACGACTGCGGTGGTGGAGGCAGAGGTGGTCCGGTGGTCGAGGGCTCGCTCCCAACCCCCTTTCCGCATGGGTAGAGAACACCGTGCTCGTCGAGGCAGCCTACACCACCGCCGTTGACGCCACCCTGGCCGACATTGCCTCCGGCACCACTACTAGAGCCCGTCTGACCCGAGACGGTGTTGCCGTCCTCGTCAGGGGTATCAATGATGGGCGAGTCATCACTCCAGCCTGCCACACAGGCCCCCTCGTCCTCCTCCTCCTCCTCCTCATCGTCGTCATCGTCGTCATCATCTTTGTTCTCGCAGTCTTCGCCTTCACATTTCGGTTTATCGCAATCCGGTCCCGTACAACCTGGGGAATCGCAATTGGGCCCTTTACAGGGACCGCAGTCGTTGCCTTTGCAGCCACCTCCACCTCCACCTCCGCCGCCGCCGCCGCATGGACCCTTGCAGCCGCCATCTTTACATCTGTAGAAAGAAGTTAGCACGTCGACCACCATCCCAGGCGGGAAAAGAGGGACGAGAGGGACAGACTTTGGACCTTCACAGCCACCTCCACGCGAGCACAGGATACCCTCACAGTCACCGCCCTTTGTGCAAAAGAGGCCGGTGCAGCCTCCTCCGTGATCGCAGCTGTCGCCTTTGCAGCCGCCACCGTGGTCGCATTTCTCTCCCTGGCACCCTCCCCCGTTCTTGCACTTGGGGCCTTCGCAATCGCCGCCCCGGACGCAGTTGGCTCCGACGCAGTCTCCTCCCTGAACACAGTCTGGGCCTTTACAATCCTGACCTTGTGTACATTCGGAACCAAGACAAGAATCGGGGCAGGTCTCTTTGGTACACCCTGGAAGTGGATACGGAGAGGGACCCACGGTGCCATCATGACCGTCATCATCCACACTCCCTGGAGGCGGTGGGCCTGGGGGTGGTCCTGGGCCTATGACAACCGGAGGACTTTTAGGACGTCTTGTCAGTATTTCATTTCGCCACCACGACATCTCGTATGGTGCTATCAACTCACTGTGAGGGTTCGGCAGGCTCGCAATAGAGCCAGCAGGGAACATCGCCGGGAGTCGGGATGGGCAGAGGGATGGGCGGGAACGTGGCCGTATGGTCGTTGCATAAACTGCCACAAGGCCAGGGCGGGACAGCAATACCACTTGCATTTCTAGTCGGCGTAACGGTCACCACGCCGGTAGCATTGTATGTGACAGAGCTCCAGGGGACCGTCGCGTTGTAGACAGCCGGCGGCGTGACGGTATATGGCCGACCATCCCAGGTCGTCGTGATGGGCGGCGGCTGCAATGGCGGGTATGACGCGGGTGGAAAGTCGAAGACGCACGGCGGCGTGCACGCGATCGTCATGGTACCCCTCAGATCCGGTTGCGTCGCTGGCCAGAGCCAGATGGTAGACGAAAGTGTGATCGTGGCGCCAGGCTCGTTGCCCTCATCCTCGCCTCCATCGGCATCCCCCAGCCATCCGTTGATGGAGGACACGTTGCTGCGCGGGCTCTGATGCACAAGGCCGTTGAGTTGCGCCCCGGGCGACGTAATCATGTTGATGGTGCCGACCGTGGCCAGGTTGTAAATGTAGATGTTCTTATCGTTAGACAGGTGCACCATGTCCGTCTGGCACTCAAACCCTTGGAGACACTGCTGGTTGTACTTCTGGAACCAGCTGTACAGACCGGCGCCGTAGATCAGCACGTTGGAAGACTTCTCAATCATCAAGCCCCAAGCCATGCAAGAGTTTGGGCGCGAGGGATCGCATTTTGCAAAGTTCGTGTCCCCAGCAAAAGTGCCGACCGATGAGTCGAATGGCTTGGGAGCTGGAGGCAATGATTGGAAGTAAGGCGATTCCGTTTGTATCAGACCCATGAAGAGGTTGTTAGCCCCCCGTACCATGTATTGGTACATCACTGCGTGCTCGAAACCAGTGGCATACAGCCACGTCGGGTTCATGGACTCGATCAGGATGCCTCGACCAGTGTAGATGTCGATTTGTGTTCCAGCTAGCTCCTCTAGATCATGGTCGGCCGTCCATCTAGCCGCGCGGATTCGTGTCAGCAACAATGTGATCAGCGTGTGATCAGGAGAGGTCACTTACCCCCACATGTTCTCGAAGTACCCACTAGCAAAGGGCGTGATGTGCATCATGAGGCTGACCGCAATGCAGTCCGGGTTGATAGTGCCGGATAGGCGTGGACAGTTCGCGGTCTGGAGATTCGAGCCGGCGTTGCCACCGACTCTGAAGTGCGAATCCCACATGCCGGCCGCTCCAGGACTGCTAGATGCCAGGTTCCATTCGAGGAGGACTGCACCAGCCATCGGTCCCTCGACTTGGAAAAGAAGGTCGGAGATCTCCACGTCGCCCCTTTCTCCCTTCTCGCCGACTTGTATCATCACGTGCGGCTTGTTCATGTCCTTGAACTTGTCCCCGCTCGCAGTGATGGCGCTCCATGCCTCGCCGACAATCTTGAGCCCCGAACTGACCTTGACCGTGTCAGTGACGCGGTAGACGCCAGCAGGCAAAAAGACGTGACCCGGCGTGCTGAAGAGCCTTTGAAGACAGCTGGTGTCATCCGCCTTGCCATCACCTGCATGTTGATGATTCTGCGTCAGTTGCAAGCCAATAGCAGTGAGTGAATAACGACAAATTGGGGCTTTACCTTTACATCCATTACTGAGGGCGTTCCGAAAATCACTCTCCGGAACGTCTTCATACTGCGGCTTCGGTCTGTCGAAATACCCACCGTTGGGTCCTCCGAGCAAGCCAGAAGGCTTACTACGCACAGGCTTTGCCGCCTCGCCCCTAACCTGACGTCCGGTAGGGCTTTCCTGAGAGGCCACAATCCCCCACATCCACGAATCAACCTTGGGAGATCCCGCGAGGATAACCGAGCCAGTCGTCTCCTTGATAGCGGTATCGCAGCCGCCAAAGTCGACATTATCCAATGTGATTTGCGCATAGCCGTCCGTATTCATGAACGGGTTCGACCTGATTCCAGTCTTGGCACTGATGGTCGAGTCCAGGAGCAAGTAAGCAAAGGTCTGCTGTGCTTTGGCTTGGTTCTTGAGTTCCTGATTGATCAGATCTATGCCGATGTCCGCACCAGTGATCTTGATGTTGCTCCACAGGAAAGTCCAATCCCAGATCGCCTGGATGGCGTAACGGCAGTTTTGGAAGACCAAGTTCTTGATAGTAAATTGCTGGTTTCCTGCACGCAGTCCCACAAGACCGCCGTGGAATGTGACTCCGGTGATGAGGCCACCACTTCCATTCTCCATGAAGATACCGACGTGGCCTCGGGAGCCTTCACGCATGTAGATATCTACGTTCTGTAGAGAGGTCGCTTGAGCAACTTGCCAGTGCAAGCCGGCGGGCCCCGGCGCTGGAGTGTTGGGAGGGTTGTCCGGACAGTTGCGGATGTCGATGATGATGTTGCGGACCTGCCGGAAGAAGTTGCTCTGGTTGATGTACCAAGTTTTGCCACCGGCGCCCGGGATGTAAAAATCAGAGCTCAACACTCCTAGCCCCTGAAATGACTTTGCTGCGATGAATCGTGGGCGGTCCAGTGGATCACCGATAATGCTAGTCTGAAAGTACATCTCGATATTCGAGCTGATCAAGTAGTTGCCAGGAGGAAAGAAGAGCACTAATGGCATGACCGACGTCGATGCGCAGGTGACCGAATCGCCGCCGCATCTGTTCTGAGCCGCGATACACGCCTGGATGGCCTTTGTGTCGTCCTGCAGGCCGTCTCCTTTGGCGCCACAGTCGGTGAGAGCGTTCTTGTACACAACATAGGATGACGCATCCGGGTGGAAAGGACTCTTCCCTTTGGGTGTAATGTTGGCGTACCAGAAGGAAGAACCACTCCCGTCACGCTTCCGCATCTTTGCCGTTCTTCTTGACAAGATACCAGGGAGCGTTTCGTTACTCTTCAACGGCCACGTGTACTCCATGAGGCCATTGCGTGCCTCATACTCGGCTACAAGAGCGGCAGCTTCGCGAATTGTCTCGTTGACTGGCTTGTAGTCATCCTTGGACGGTTCCGCGACGGCTTCATCGATAGCGACCGGCTCCAACGGCCCCTTGTTGTCATTGTTCTCGTTAACGCGTGGGTGTGCCAGTATCCGGGCATTGGAAGCCTGATTCTCGCTGGTCGCCACCTTGATCAGATCCTGCGCGTTTCGGAGGTCCGTAGTAGACACGTTACGCCCTTGTAAGCGGTAGATCCGTTTAGCAGCTGGTGGCGACCGAGTTGACACGACAGGAGTCTTGCGTTGCCACAGAGGCTTCACCGCCGTCGCTGTAGGCACAGGCGTTTGTTCTGTAGTTGCGCCTCTTGGCACCGGCTCAAAGGTGTCACCTGATGCATTTCTAATGACCAACTTGGGATCTGCGAGCCATGTGGGGATGGTGTTCGACTCTTGCCCCTTTCCAGCGGGCGAAGTCGGCGACGGCAATACATCTCTCTTGGTGGCAACCTTGGTAACCCCCAAATGGTCAATCACCCAGGCCCGGGACGTGGTTGGAGATGCCAGTCTGGTAGTCGACAGGAAAAACGCTGCAACAAACAAATCCTCTTTGTGGCCCTGATTGGACCCCTTTGGAGCAATATTGATAAGGTGGGCCTTCTCCACCGCTCTCTGAAGATGGCGTTGTCAGTATCAGGACAAGCCAGGAGGAACAGTGGACAAACCCGAAGAGAACTCAAGACGACAGACTGCCAATTCTGTTCGCTTCGGTTGCCTTTGAGATTCTTGAGGACTGCAGCACCCATAACGGCCTGAATCTCCGTCCTCGCATCATCACCCAAGCCGCATGTTGTATCCATGGGGGCGCAGACGACATTGACGTCAGTCCCCAGGTTGCCTTCGCCGCGGCCCCCTTCGATCCAGCTTGCGGCACATCAGCGTCCAACATTTCTAGAAAGAAGCGACAATGGGATACTAGCGTGACATATGCAAGGGGGTGGCTTACCTTGCCGATGGAAACTCGTCACACGTCCACCTGAGTTCGCTAAAAAGGTGTTTCGTAGGGTGAGCTGGATCTGGAGGGCCCAGAATGATTTCGGGGATATTACCGTTAACGCTCTCTGCGTCCAGCCTGGGGTAGGTATTGCTGAAGAGTTCATTGATCCCCAGGTCTCGCTTGACGTTGGCACAGTTTGCCGGGAATCCCTGTTGCTTCCACGGGCTGCTAGCTTTTGTGCACGTTTCAGCTCGACGATAGTCCGGTTTACTGCTTTCCTTCGCCTTCTTGTCTTTGTCGGTCAAATCGACGTGAAATTTCATCAGCCCGTTGGCGTCCCACCTATACGCCTGTATATTGTTGATGTGGTCCTGAATTGATCTGCATATGAAAGGCATGAACTCGCAGTTGTAGACCAGAGTTGGGATAGACCGTCCAGCCACGACGGTGGTTCGCGTGCCAGTGGAATGTGACGAGCTGGACACGACGTGGTTCGCATCAGTCCATGTCACTGTGCTATAACTCGTGACAGTCACAACTCCATTAGGAGGATCCGAGCGAACTGGGAATGCCGTGGGTTGCCCTGCCACTGGGTACCATGAAGTGCTGCCTGGTCCTATGGAAGTGGTGGTTTGGGCGTATTGCCCATCAGCGTTGGTCGCATACAGGGTTGCGGCCAGGACGACGCAAAGCATCCTGCGCATGTCTGCCATGGCAAACATCATTTCGATGATTGCTCTGATAAAAAGAGTGTACCTTATAATTACACTCAACTTGACGACATGGGGGAGCGAACTCTTTCTTTATACATTCTGCAGATACATGTGTACTTGTTGTATATACCGACATGAAGTATAAAACGTACGTATGGTGGCCGAAGTCATAAAAAGTCTCAGAGAATATCAGTAGAGCTGGGGATCCCGGTATACATCCGGGTCTTGTCAATGCGTTCCTCTGTCGTGTCGACAGAGGCAGCCGGTATGCCCTTAACCCCGTCAGAATCGCCTTCTTGGTGAAGCCATCCCATCTGCTCCTAAGAGCTGCTCTTCCCAGATCTCGAACGCTCTATTCATCTAAAATTAGGCATGTTCATATTGATCGTATGTTGCTGCTGACCTAGCTAGACCGATATGCTAGATTGTAGACCAAGAGAGATTAGGCAGCGGCATGGCCTTCCGTCCCACAAGCTTCTTCTCTTTGTAGAGAGGGGATTAGATTAGGGGTGCAACGGCGTATAGACGGCTTCATTCCCGATGTTCCTTCAGCGTGAACCAAACACGGCTGCTCGGATTGCGCAAGACATCTGGAACGCGTGGTCTAGGATGAGCGCATGTCACACACGTTGCGGTTGGTTATCTCCAGGATCCTGGATGCCTAGTTGCACATAGGCTCTCTCTCTCGGTTCCCAGACTGGATTCCCGTGGTTGCATAAGAATGTTGCATGACTTTGCTTTTGCCCAAATCATTGTATGTCGTTGGCAGCTCGAGTAATGTGTGATTGGCTGATTCGTAATGCTTGCTGCAGGTACGCCATGCAGCAATTAGCCGTGTCTTGCTTATCTATCCGGGCCCTGCGTGCAGGACGGCATCCGCTGTGCCGTAGGATCGGGTCTTTTCCGTGGTCATTCCGTCGCACGTTAATCTATGATTGCTTGATTTTTTGGAGCCGAGCCAATCAACTAACGCAAAAGCGTCCTCTACCAGGTATGGCCATTGTACGAGAGCCGACAAGGCTGATAGCCAGGCATGCTCTGGTAAACTCAAATACGCTGTCATCGCTCCAAATGAACGAAGTCTCTGAGCCAACTTGCCATAACAGCCTCTTTGACATTCACACTTATCATTTCCACGTCAAGCAAGATGCTTCTAATCACCTATATCGCGTTGTCCTGGGTTAGCCTAGGCCTAGCGATCCCAGCTAGCCCAATTGCCGACGTGAATGAGGCCGCTCTCGCATGTGGCGAGAAAGCGGCGCGTGTCTGTTTCGGCGTCGATGGCGGGACAGCTCAGGATATCGAGATCGAGGATGTCCTTTACGCTGCTTCTTCCCTGCGCGCCATCGGTCAGTCGACCACAGAGAACGGTACGGCCCCTTTCTGGACTAGTAAGTCTACATTCCTTGTCTTTGATATCGCCGAGACAAAATGCTCACAAGACAAAAAGTGCCCTCGGGAACGGACTGCGAGGAGTGGCAGCTCCCAGTTGAGTTTGGGGGGACTGTCATGTCGCTCGCCAAACATATCAACCCGCGATTCATATCCTCTGTACTGTACACCGACATGGCCAATGCCATTGACGGAGGCGAGAATGCTACCGAGGCTCAGCAGGCGGCGTCGCTTTTGGGATGTGGCAGAAACGGGGGCATGATGGGTGTTGTTGCCGATACGGCGAATCCTGCGTACAACACTCAAGAGTACAAAGACAGCAAGGCCCGACCGGAGGCGATTTTGATCAAACTTGTCAAAGCTCCAAGCTGAGGCACTTTAAAGCGGCTCAGATGCCATGCATACCGAGGTGGAGCAGGGTGGCCCGACAAGCAACGGCATTACATTTGTTTTCATGATAGTGAAGGATGTCAGATATTGAATTATTTGCTCTTTCTGAAACAGTCACTCTTGACGCCTTCTGATCCGCGATACACTGGAATATAAAAGATGTTTAGACCTACATTCGACACACTATGATTCATTTGCTGAGCGAATCAATCAACTAACTCTATCACGTGCATCTGTCGTAAATGTTGGTTCGCGGGTCGTTGGTCTGTTGCCTTGCATTCAGGCTATACAACAGCATGGGCTCAGGCAGGGGTAAGCAGGCAGGAGTAAGCAGTCCGTAACAAATAAATACCGGACCTGTCGCGTCTGTCAAATCAAGACCATCTCACTAGCCTTCAATTTGAGCTACCATAAACCCCGGTCCGTCAACGCGAACACTAGAAAATATGACTATGGCTAGCGAAACGTTCTGGAGAGTGCCCGAACTAATCGGCGTCCTAGCCCAACAGGTACGGCCATCAATGCTATGAGGCTTTGGCATCGCTGACAGCTGCGCTAGACACGAAGTCGAAGACAGCTGGCCAAGCTCCGCCGTCTAAGCAAGATGTCGGATGTGGCCGTGACACCAGCACTCTTCAGCGAGGTCCGCATCGGTGAACGTGTTGGGATAGGTTGCATATACGCTGTTGCCTGCAGCGAGCACCTGAAGCACATCAAAGCAATCTCGCTGCACCGGAATAGTCAAATTAGCGTGGAATACTACGGGGAGCTCCTCCACAATATGCTGCCCAAGATGCCACTCCTAGAGAGCTTCAGGTAAGTGTAGTCGTACATGTCCTTGCCATGCCAGATGAACTAAAAGCTCCTGTTAAGATGGGATGACATGCCCATCACTGCAGAGATTCTGGAACACTTGCAGTCATCTTGCCCCGCACTCAAGGGATTACATCTAGTCTTCCCTGGAGACCTGGGCGGAGATCTCGGCTACGAGGGCGAGGATGTGGACGACCCGAACCCCGATCAACTGAATGCCCGGCAACTATATGGCAAGCCCAGTATCGCGCTATTTCGGGACCTCGAGGAGCTGACAGTCGAGTGGCTCTATGAAGAGTTGCCTTGGTGGTCATCTCAAATCGTACAGGTGCTTCAGAACTCGCCTAGTCTTCGAAGTCTACGGCTTTCTCTCTCGCGCGAAACCATGAATCGCTATGAATGCCTCGACGACAGATACAAGTTTGACGAGTTCTTCGACGGGCTTTGCTGTGAGTACGGGCAGGTATCAGCCGCGGCCCTACCTATCCAACATTTGCATCTAGGTCAAGCTGTCTATCCGTTTGATGTGCATCAGTTTGACAAGCTGGTCGACAGACGCCATCTGGAGAGGCTCCACATCGAGAATCAGGGTATCTACGTGTTCAGTGATCTGATCATACTCTATGATGGCGGGTTCAATGAAAAGAGCAGAATCATCTTTGACGCGTTTAGCCCGGCTCATTGCCCCAACTTGCGCCGCCTCACAGTCGCCAGCTATGAAGACGAGGTCCACGAGCTTCTAGCTGATATCAGCAACCGAGCCTTCGCTCGACGTCTAGCTGTCTTCTGCGGTCGATATCGTGGTCATCATGAACTAGCTGACCTTTTGCGAGCCTCTCCGGTATATCCGTTCTTGCCTTTGCACCTGCGGATGCTCGAAATTGACCTGATTCGCGAGGATGTCTACCTTCTTGATGAGGAGGGGGAACCTTTGTCTTCTGAGGACTATCCATCGGCTCAGCAGATCCTAGAGGATTTAGTCTCGGACGACGATGGAACACTGGAGGGACTCACAGTTCTGTTCCCTGAAAACGTGGCAGATGGGGAAGTCCCTGAGGATCTGTGCCATCTGGTCGAAGCGCTCCCAAGGCTGACCAATCTGTCACAACTAAGCATTCGAAACTGCGAATCATTCCAGGAGAAGCCCTCTTATGAGGCAGCAGTTGCAACAGAGCTCCGAACGATAGTGGGCGCCCCAGGCAATGTGCGATATCTCCAGGTTGACGATCGCGCTTGGGCCATCTTGCATGGCAAGAATGGTGGCTTTGAGCTACAACAGCTTGAAGGTAGGGAAATTGAGGACGTCGAACTGTTCAACGGTTCTGTACGGGACTAGGATATCATCAAGTAAAAAGACTCGCTTGATTATGAATTCATTCGGCATGAACAAGACATTGACTGCGCACTTTCCAAATCTACTGAGCTCGTAAGTTCATCCTACTTTCGAGAATTTGGCGAATGGCTAGATAGGCGAGGAAGAGCCTAGCAAAGATATCTCTCTCAGGGCCTCGTACCGGAGCTTGACCAGACCTGAAGTAGGATCAAGCTGATGACAAGTGAATGTCGACGCTCAAGTACATAATTGTTGTGAAGTAAGCTGGCATCACTAGGGTGATTTGTCATCGCCTGCCATGGTCCAAGTAATAGTTGGCAGAAGAGTCTCCCCATTGCCCGTCGCGATACCCACTTTCGTGCCGGGATGCGTTTGGTAGTCAATTGAGGACGGTGGGACGAAGTTGATTGCAATGTATGCATAGCTTGCAACAGATGATGGGAGATGAAAGTCTCTTTTTTGATCACAGGGGTATTCCGGCGGGATTCATTGCCGGATTGGGAACTCCGCTTCTCCTCATCAAGTAAGCATCCCCACTATCCCGTTGTACCGAACGCCAGTCTAACTGCTAGCTTCATATCGTGGCCACGACTCAGGCGTACAGAAAGAACAACAGCTAGCTGGTGCTTTTTTTCTGGCATATTTGAGTCGAGCGTGTCTCCCTTCGAGTATATTTGTCACTAGCATTATTCTATCTTCGGAGTACATTTCACTTGAACATTTTAATCTTATCCAATATTTCTTCGTCTCCAACTTATACCCAGATACCTGACAATGGCGATCAAACTTTACGGCTCACGCCTGTCGAGCTGCACCCAGCGCGTGCTCCTCATTCTCTCCGAGCTTGGCCTCAACTACGAGCTGTCAGACATCAACCTACAAGTCGGCGAGCAAAAGGTACTTTCCACATTCCTCGCCTCCTCGCACTTGTCCTTCGGTTAACAGATGACCTGCAGCGCCCCGAGTACATGCATGATCACCACCCATTCGGTCTCATCCCCGCGCTCGATGACGATGGAGTTCAGCTGTTCGAATCGAGAGCGATCTGCAAATATCTACTCGCCAAGTATGGCCCGGATCACGAGCTCAACAACGATAGCCAGGGATCTGCCGCCGAAATCGGCACTTATCAACAGGCTCTGAGCATCGAGTTTTCGTACTTTCAGCCTACAATCTTTGGCTTGGCATTTGAGATGATGTTCAAAAAGTTGGTTATGACCTTCGTGGCTGCTCTTCGAAAGAAAAGGCCAAGACTGATTTCTCTTGCTCTTCACAGATTCGCAGGACAGGGCGAAGCCGATCCCGCCGCCGTGGCACGACTCCGTTCGACGTTGACAACTACCCTGGACTACTACGAGAAGGTGCTAGCTACCAGACAATATCTCGCCAGCGATGTGAGTTGAATCCTTGTTGTTAGACCTTGCATGACCTGCTGATCTCTCGATAGGAATTCACTTTGGTCGACCTATATCATCTGCCTTGGGTTCCGTACCTGACGAATCTAGGCTTAGAGACCGAAATCTCATCTAGGCCTAATTTCGAGGCTTGGACCAAGAGGTCTTTTGCTCGTCCGTCATGGCAAGCACTGAACAAATAGAAGACATGCGCACTACCAACATTCACACATGTATCGCTGGACCACACTCTCGTTCACCCTGGCCCAGCTATTGCATGAGGCTTCGCACAGCTTCTTAAGACTAGCCACGTCATTGGATTGTATGGTTGATTCCCTTGTCATAGCAAGCAAACTTGCGTGTCTTCAGCTAGCAACAGTAATTCTTCAATGAAAACACAATTCTCCCCCTTTGACAAGGAAGCTATAGGATGACTGATGGGGCGTGACGAGGCAGATGAGTCACTGTCTGCGATCATGTGCAACCATAGAGTGGTCGAGTTTACCGGCGAAGTCATCAAATATCGGTGGTGTGCCTTAACCTTTATTCGAAGTACGGAGAGCGCAGAGGTGGATGTTGAATCGTTACCGTTGCCCAATTTTAGAGTCAGAATGACCCAGGTAAGTCAGGCCGCCGACATCACAACCACTGCCGCACATGCCGTTTGTAGGCAAAGCCACACACATATATATATCTCAGTGTCACAGTTTGCATCTGTTTTCGTTCTTAGAGTGTATTTTCTAATTCTTTTCCCTTCAGTCTGGCGATCCGAACGAATACGGTAGTTTGCGAGCGACTCCATCAGAAAGAGAGTGTCCCCATTCATAGAAGGTTGTCTGATCCCAGAAACGCGATGGCCATACCAACACCCAAAATTTCACGATTCCCCGGATCGGCGACCAGGTTTTCCTTGCTCACACAAGTTCCCGGAACGCTAATCATGATCCCTCACATGTTGCGAACCACCCGGAAGTGCAGGTTGGGCAGATCGACCGAGGTGCAGCCCAGGACGCCCTGGGTACCACAGACGCTGTTGTCAAACTCGTTGTAGTAGTTGGCGGCGGTGTCGCGAACGATGTTGGCGACATCAACATTGCCGACGCTAGTTGTTTTGTTAGCTAAGATTACACACTCGGGTACTCCAAAGGCAACTCACAAAGCCGCCTTGTCGCTGGCGATACGCTCGACCGAGAAGGCGCAGGTGTCGAGGAAAGCCATGATGTGAGGCTTGCCGTCCCAGCCGTCGATGATCCAGTAGCCAAAGGTCTTGGCGACGGACTCTGCCATGCGGGTGCAGTCGTTGGTGCTGGGCAGAGGGAGGTCGTGCATGGCCTGGATGGAGGCGTGGTTGCAGAGCTCCTGGGTGAACTGGGTAGGGTGCCAGCCCGCGTCGAACTTGGCAGCCGGGTCGATCTTGGAGTCGGGCTTGTCGGCAGCGAAGTTGAACATGGAGGTTCGGAGGTGGAGGTTGGCCTTGGAGCCATCGTCGAGGGTGACGACGTGCTCGGTGAAGTCCGGGTGAGTGGCCTGGCCGCCCTGGGCGGGAGCACCCAGCACACAGGCGGCAAAGGAGAGGACTGTTGTGAACTTCATTTTGCTTGGTAGATGATGAAGAAGATAAGAAGGGACTGGGTAGTTCTACGGATTTGCGGAGTGATGGATTGAGGTTGTGGTTGTTTGGGGGTGATCAAAGAGAAGGAATTGGAAAGATTGCAGGTGGAAGGGAAGCCTTTTATGTTCGTCAAAGATCAGTGATTCATCTGAACTTGGCAGATTCACGAAGTTCGACGCGCTTCCAAGTTCACCTCGCGACAATGGGTGTGCGTCACTGCCTTTTTCATCCCAAATTTCTATGAGGTGACTAAACTCAACCCTTGATGTCACCTTGAGACTCTCGTCACCATCTTTTTATCTCACCTCGAATCCCTCCTGGGACCTTCCACAATATTGTGATGTTTCATTAAGCAAATGATATCCCATCTCCGATAGTCGAGTTGAATTCATCCAAGAATCCAAGTCCGAGTTCGTTCTCCCCGAAATGGGCGTACGTGTCTCGTTCCAGCGGATAGTCTAGCCAGGATCCTGTCAAGGGATCCATGTGGAAATTGAGCATGCGGTTTAGATCCTGGCGTGCATCGTACCTGGTACGCAATACATTTCGCTGCGTCTGGATTGTCCCTCGTTCCTCCTCTGAATCTGCGCTGTGTGACCACTGCAAAGCCTTCGGGATAGCAGCCTCGAAGCTATCCAGGTCTGACTCCAGCGCGATTAGACAAGCAAGTTGCTGCGAGTTTTCCGACTCATGAAACCCTTCGCCGTTCGTCTTCCCCTCGGTCTCTCTCCACGGGTCGTATATCTGGACCAGGATCCTCTCGAGGATGTTGTGCAGCTTGGCTGCCTGTGTGAAGAATGTGGCATTGGCGAAGTGGTCTGCATCAACTTGAGCAGTCAACGGTCCGCGGGAAGAGATTTCTTCTTCCAGCGGACTTGGGATCTTGACGTTGAATTTCCGGGAGCTGAGAGTCGGGCGGCCCAATGTCATTGCGAGTGTTCTAGGACCAAGGGTGAGTAATCAGCTTCAAGTATGCTCCTGGAAATGTCGACTTACACATCTAGCCATGCACAGCCATACCAGACACGCCTTCTCATCTCACGTACTAGTGGCGGCAGATCTCTCTCCACCTCCAGATGGAAACCGAGACCTTGCGCCATTCGCAAGGCGACTCCAGCTACATGCCAGCAACGTGTCCGGAGGTCCGCACTCTGGAGGTAATGCGCCATCACCAGCAGTGCCTGCACCAGAGCGGCATGGCCGTAGTCAAGATTGTCGAGTCGCATGAGGTGTCGCGCACGGTGGGCAAAGGGACGGCCTCTCTCCCTCCGTTCATGCTCGGGCCAGTCGGAGACCTGGATTGCCAGGGCAAACATGATGTTCAACGCCCAGTAGAAGACAGGCCGAGGACATTGTGGTCCGCCGAGGCCGAATCTGTTCTCGGTGGGTGTGCAGGCCTTAGCATCCGCCTCCGACATCCACAGACGTTTGTAGCCTTCGGTAAAGGTTGGCCAGTGTAGATAGGGGTACAAGGAGTGCGCTCTGTTCCAGTAGATGTCGAGAAGGTGATCGGCCATCTGACGTGAAGGAAGAGTCAGGTCGTCCACATTCGCAAACTGTTGATCAAGTTGGCCAGAGGGTTGGGTCCGTGTCGTGTCTGGTTGGTGCTGTCTAGACACAGAAGGACTGCGAGGTGACGAGCCTCGAGCATGCAACTGGCCTTGGATATGACTTAGGAGAGATGCTGCTGAGGACCTTCCATAAAACTCGCCAGCGATAAATGGGGCATCGTCGCGTGGAATACTCGCGATGCCCGCCGCATCAATGGAGCCAGTCTCGTCTGCGGAGAGCGACGTCGTCTGAAAAGGAGAGGCATCGTCAACTTGGACACTCGTACCTTGACGCCCAAGCTGACCCCTGTCCGGCGTTCCTGAGTCAAGTGACAGAGAAAGGGTTGTGTGCAGGTGCGATGAATGAGCGGCAGGGCTTTGAACAGCCAAAGTTTTATCAACATTTGTAGAGAGGTCATATGGATGGTCTTGGTCCATCTCATCTCGAGCTTGAGCTGCTAAAGAAACACCTCTACCAGCACGCTCTTGATTTAGCAAACCCTCAACTTGTTCCAGGCGGCTCTGTAACGATTGTATTATCCTGCTTCATTGCATCAGTTACGACCTCCAACGCCCAACACAGTTGTATCAGTCACTCACGTCCTGCTGTTGGAGCTTCTCGCCTTTTCCAGCGGATAACGGCATGAGTGCTGCTTCCGGAGGCAAGCGGTACACTCCGGCCGCCGTCCATCGCAGCGGACTTTCTTGACGCGACATTCTTCGCAAGCCAGTGCAATCTTTTGGCGCCTGCGTCCGCGAGTCGTCAAGTCTGTGCCGCGTACAACGTTCCGGGGCTGTTCAGGTGTTCCGAGCGAGCTTTGTGAGGACATTGCTAAAGCGGCCCACAGCTTCTTAAGCGTCACGGAACGGCAGTCCGGGGTACGTCAATGCAGCGAGGCTATGGAAAACTGAGCAGGTGATTGAATCATGCTGCAGGGCCAAATGTGCGTCTGACGAATTAGATTGTTAATTTGGTGGAAGAAGAATACGCAGTTCCGAGCACGAGGGGGGAGGATAACGGCGGGGGCGCCATTCAACTTTTCCGGGGCATTCGGAACCGGGTCTGACAGTTCCGGCACCTACAGACACCCTCACAGACACCAGACTGCACTGGGCTGCACACCCACTCAAGTAGGGCTGTTCCAGGTGACTAACATTGCGCTACCACTACTGTAAGCTATGAGGGTGCGGGGTCAAGTTACCTATGTAGGTAGACTTTCGTACCAATGCAGCAGAAGGTTCGACGGGTCTTGATTGCGCTTCCTTTGGCATTCTAGTGTGCCGGGACAGCCTGTCTAAGTACTCTACAGAGATCTGTGCCAGCCATATCGTGAACCTATGAAGCCTCTTGGATTCCAAGAACAGACTTCATCTCCTCCGTCCCAAGCTTTGTAGCGTAGGTGACCGCACTGCCCCATGCGCCCTTCAAGTTGGGATCAGCGCCCCGGCTCAGCAACCACCTAACCCGCTCAACAGCGCCAGCCATCACGGCGTTCACGATGGGATACTGTGCCGTCATGTGCCGTGACTGAAGCTTCGCATTCACATCCGCACCGTGCTCCACCAGCAGCTCCATGATCGGGATCCTCCCCTCGTCGAAGTCCCGGCTCGGCGCCACCTGTCCAGCGTGCGGATTCGCCCCTGGTGGGCATGCTCCCGCGGCGTAGTAGAGCGGTGCGCCGTTAGAGATGAGCGCACCAGCCTCGAGCAGCATCCGCACGGACTGGGCACCCCCGCGCACAGCGGCGGCCTCGAGAGCGGCACACGAGTTCGTCTCAGGGTCGCCCATCCGGTCGCGGTAATTGGGCTGTTCGCCAGCATTCGGATCCGCGTCGTGCGCGAGGAACCAGGCAAGAAGAGCCGGTGAGGTAACGACTCGCGGCAGAAGCGTCGCGCCGTAGAAACCTGGGGTATTGGGTGTCCAGCCATGCTGCGCGAGTAGGTCGAAAAGGGCGATCTTGGAATCCTCAGAGGCGGAGAGGACGTGTCCCGGAGTTTGACGGGTGATAGGTGCGCCGCTTTCGAGCAGGTAGCGGGCGGTTTCGACGTTGCCGGCGGCGAGGGCCTGGACTAGGCCCTGGTGCAAGAAAGCCGGCGTTCGAGATTTGGACCCCACGACTGACTCGACAGCAGACAAAGGGCCGCTCCGGCAGGCCGCTTGAAAAGCGGCAAAGTCTGGGTGCGAAGTGGTGTGCCAGCCGTTGAAGAGGTTCAGGTCATCCGGCTCCGTGATGGGGATATCGTCGTGAGCCATGCCCATTTGGTGCGACGGGTGTCCTTGAAGCTGCTGCTGCCTGGCAGCCATGGCCTGCGCTTGGCGTTGCTGAGCCTGTCGCATCAACATCGCTCGTGCCTGTTGCTCTCTTAAGTCCATTTTCGCTGATGTTGATGACTCTGTCTTGGGTCTCTCGCGAGCTCACACGAGACTTCAATCAGCACAGGTCTCTCGACTTCTGGTCTCGTAGGCCGTGGATGCTGAGATGCGCCTAGCAATCAATTCGGTAAGACAGCATCAGGCCACTATGTTCCACAGACTTCAAGTAATGCCCCCGCCCAATCTCATCGTCAGATGACACAAGTGCTCGACTGTCTGATGGGAGAAGCAGCAGCATACGTCGTGCCACCCGTGTTCTCGTCCAGGTTGCTTTGTTCTGCCGTGATGATGTGTTCAGTCGAATCCCCGAGACGCGCAGCGTAAGTGCTGAGAAGACTCCAGGACTTCTAAGGTTAGCTCATCGATTTGCACTAAACACTCAGCCCTCATGCCCCATAAAATCGTCGCCTCTCTAAGCCCTGGAGCTTTTAGGCGTCATGACCAGCGACTGCACAGGCTAGCACGATTGACGCCACTCCTTTTCCCAACGCTTTGTCTACAACATACATTTCAGTACCAAGCAGATATGTCAGCTCATAAGGTTAGCTAGATACCCCTTCAAACATGTCTTACTTTGACCAAATGAAACTGAGCAATCATATGTGCTTCTACGAATATCATACATTTGGTCTTATACCGCGAAACGAAAGTAGGGTGTGATCACGTCGATACATACTTACTCCTATATGATACTATATTGTCACGAGCAGCCTCCTTGCGCGCATTCATTCCTGATTGCAATCTGAGAAATACACGAAGCGCATGACTTCATTTTCTACTCACGGTCTCGCTCACGTTTCAGAGCCGGAACTTTTTTCTTCCTCCCACATTCTTTCACCTCTCATCTTTTTCCACCCTGGAAATTTTCACAACCACCACTCAATCTGCACATCTACTGACCGTATCACGCGGTAACAGCAGTGCATGAAGGAACACCTAGCAGAGGAAGGTTTCTACGTGGACAAACACTAAATCCTTGAAGTCTCAGATTGGTTAGGTGTTCTGCATCAGGAACCAATCTGAGAGTCAATCTTGAGATGAGTCTGATTTGAAGAGACTACAGGTGAGCTCACGGCACGGCGAAAAAGTCTTCTCTTGTTGTGATACTAACTATACTTATATAAGCGTCAACATCCAGAGCATTTCTCCCAGCTTCCAGCGTATTTTCCCTCCCCGGCTACAATCAGCAACCTTGAGAATACCCTCTTGCTATAGCCCTGGACCAGCATCTATCTAGTAATCATTGCTCTTGCCACTCTACCGTTACGAGATCTCTCACTGACGTCAGTAGCGCTCGGTCAGAACACCTCAAAGGTGGTCCAAAACCATGGCATCGGGAGCCATCAAGACCGAGCCAGAGTGCGCCTCTGATGTTCCATCGCTGTCTACCAGTGTGACTGCTGGTGAGGAACCGTCTTCGACCCCTTCGAAGAGCTGGGGCATACCCATTCGTGCTGTACGAGCACGCCGTCAGGCGCCACGGAGGAAGGTTACAAAGCCTTACCGGGAGGATCCAGTCGTTAAGGAGGCTGAGCTACGACGCATAGCTGCTTTCAGCGCTTCTGAGAAGGACAAGGTTCAAGTTGACGGCGTCTCGTTGGAGAGCCAGAAGTATGCAGTGCCAGCACTTAGCGGCGCCATCACCAGGGGTAGGATTGAAAAGAAGACACAAGATCTGTTTTCGGAGCGACATGGCAATACCACCCGTGATCTCATGTACCGCTGGCACCAAGCGCTAGAGCGGCCGCGAGCTCCAAGGACCCAGGTTCAGGAGAAGTTGTGGTTCAAAGCCAAACATCTCTTCACCAACATGCTCACTGTTGCGGCACATGATGGCACCGGCTTGGAGGACACCGTCGAGTCGATGTACGAGAGTCTGATGGACGACATCGCTGAGGAATGCCCCGAAAATTGAGGTTCAGACGCGGTTTTTTTCGCTTTGACCTATTCACACTTATACGGGTACGCGCGCTGAAGTTTTGGGCTGAGTATGGAATGACCATATTTTGATGGAAATTGAAGGAAGCTACATCAATCAAATTGAATAAGAATCTCTCATCGTGAGCCCCAGGCCACAAGATTCACTAGTCACAAGCCAAAGTCCATGATTGTTTGCCTTAGGTGTCTGTGTCTTGCAAGCTTTGAAATAAAAAGCATGCGGCGATACTGAATTTGGCCCATTCTGCCCCTGGTTACATTTGTGTTCTCAACTGTTCAGGAGTATCCGTCATTTGACGTTGGCTAAATTGTATAGTGGAAGCTAGGATGGAGATGGCCGAGCTTGTCAATTTCCTCCTGGCTTGCTTGAAGCCGATGATCTCTCTTCCCCTCTGCTCGTGCTTGATTCTCCCTCTTGAGGTGAAAGATCAAGATCGGAATGGTGAGGGTGCTAAGGATGCCGAAACCAAAGTTTGTCCACTGTCCCGGCAGATATCGCGGGGCATCCTTTTCGAGGAAGCCCCACGTGGCAATCATGGCACCAATGCTAGCGAAGCCGACCAGATACGCTGCGGTGATTGCCCGAACAGCGGGTCCAGCTGAGTTCTCCACACCCCAAGCCAACAACATGGGACTGAGAACGTAAGCACCAGATGTAGTTAGGAAGATGGCGAAGTAGCGGACGCCGGCCGTCTGGACCGTGGCGAGAATGGCAAAGCCGATGGGAACGATGGGTGCAATGGTGGTCAGAATGACTCCACGGCGCTTGATACGGTCCGACACCATGGACAGAGCGATGCAGATAATGGCAGAGACGGTATAGGGCGGAACGGACATCAACTGTGCGTTGATGGACGAGTATCCCATGTTTCGCAGGACGGTGGGCTTTTGGCTGGTCAGCGTCGGGGCGTCGGGTCATGGAGAAAAGGGGGCCCGGTACGTACCATGAAGAACGACAATGATGTGAGACACAACAGCGACGAGCAGGTGGCAAGAGCGCAGAGGTGGATGTTGATGTTGAAAAGGGCCTTTTTGAACGTAGCCTTACGGATGGGGTCGTCTCCCCTGACCATAACTTCCTTGACAATCCGCCTTTCTGCGTAGATCCTATCCTCAGGACTCAGGAACTTTGCCTCAGCGCAGGAGTTGGGAAGCATGAAGAACACGACAATTCCCCAAATGGCAGTCAAGAGCCCTTCGATCAGAAAGATCCATCTCCATTTGTGCATGATGCCAGAAGGAGGGATGCTGCCGAGGCCAGCAGCCAAGAGACCGCCGAATGATCCGGCTACAGAAGCCATGGCTGCCTTGATGCCCCATCTGCCGACCAGCTCGTGACGGCGGTAGAACTGTGTGTAGGAGAACATGATGCCGGGCTGTATGCCAGCTTCGAAGGCGCCGAGCAGGAATCGGAGAAAGACGAGAACAGGAAAAGAGCTGACGAATGCCGTTGCGAATGTTGTCGCACCGAAGCCGAAGGTGATAAAGGCAAGCCAAATCCTAGGCCCGAAGTGTTTGCACGCCATGTTGGAAGGGCTGGAGGGGAATCAGTGCTGCGGTACTTCACTTGCCCGTAGGAGATGTGACACTCACATTTCGAAGATGATATAGCTAACGTAGAACACCGTCAGTGTGATGTTGTAGCGATTCCCGTAGAGGTCGTTGTCCTCGACAATGCCCAGGATCTTGGCATTGCCCATGTTGGTCCGATCGATGAAGGAGAGAAGGTAGATGAAAGTGCCCATGGGGAGCACACGAAGGTCAAAGGCACGTCGAAGTCGCTTCTCTGCCACCACGTCGTGGCGCAAGGTCTCCGGATGGCCCTTCTCCAATGGGCCGCTGTCTTCCACAGCATCTACTGTGGGAGTGAGGGCGTCTGCTGCCATGATGGGATGGGTGGGGGGTTAAGGCTGAGGAATGGTGACTCTCTGAGAGAGGGAGACTGTATGAGTTGATCAAAAGTAAAAGGCCATGGGGCGCGAAGAGTTCAAATAGTCGTCGAAAGACTGGCTCGGTCGTCCCCGGCTTCCCCGCAACTCCTTCGGTCCCTGCGGAGCCCCAGAGAATTGCTGCAGGATAGAGTCAGAAATGTCAGGGAACCTGATGCGAACTCTGGGTTTGACATCCCGGCTTCACTTGGAAGAGGGCCCGGAAGCGCAATGATCGGTCCGAGTTCGGCTGTAGTGCCAACTTTAAGCACTAGTCGCACTGGCGCCGGATCTGGGATCCGGGACTGTCCCCAATCATCTCTGATGCTTATCAGGAAAACTGATGGCCATGTAGATATAAATTGAGCTATCTGATGAAATTGAGTGTGTAATTATTGCATGGATTGGAACTTTGAGACGAATCAGAATGACATTGACTGATTATGATGTGCTGATTGTCGGCGGCGGCGCTGCAGGCATTGGTGCCGCCATCGGTGCACGGCAAGCCCTCCCCGACGGCAAGATATTGGTCGTGGAAGCGGAGGGCTGCCTAGGTGGTGCTGCCACACACCGCGGAGTTGTTTCGTACTGTGGCCTGTTCACAGTGGAGGCCGAGCCGCGACAGGCTATCGGAGGCGTGTGGAACGAGCTTCGCACACGTCTCTTGAAAATAGGAGCAACTGAACCTCATCCCGTGCGGCACCGCGGCATCTTTCAGGTATCTCTCGACATTCCCAGAAATTAAAACACGCTGAGTGACCAACCATCGGTCTAACAGGTCATTGAACCCGAGGGTCTCAAGGTCGTCCTCGATGACCTACTCGACGACTTCCACGTCGACGTCCTTCTCCATGCCACTGTTGTCGGAGCTTGCCGCAGCGATGGCATGATCACTTCGGTCGAAATTCAAGACAAGACGAACCGGCGCGTCGTATCCGCCAAGGCTTTTGTTGACTGCTCCGGAGACTGCGACTTGGCATACCACGCCGGTGCGTCAACAAGATACGGAAACAATGGGTTCGTCAATCTAGGCTCCCTAGCCACTCGCTGGGGCGGACTCCAGAATGCGTGGCCTACCGCGAAACAGTGGTCAGAAGCGGTGCAAGCCGCCAAGACGGTAGATCCTTCGCTGAAGAAAAGGATCCCAAAGGATGGAAGTGTGCTTATCCGACTTCCTAAATCACGAGACATCTACAGTTTCATGGCTTCTGCGATTGATGACGTCCGGTCAGCTGAAAGCATCACATGGGCCGAAAAGGCTGGCAGAAAACAAGCTCAAGAGTACTTGAGGATACTGAAAACGCTTCCAGACCACGAGGATATGTATCTCGTCTCGACCGGCCCCAACTTCGGTACGAGGGAGTCTCGGCATATCAACTCGAGGGGACAACTATTGGAAGAAGACATCCTTCAGGGAAGATATTTTGAAGATACAATTGCCATTGGTGCATGGGGTTTTGAATGGCATGATAGCTCCAGGGAGGACTGGGCGAGCACCTTCACGTACCCACCTCGCGGATCTTTTGATATTCCATTGTCCTGTTTGTGGAGTACGGATACGCCAAACCTCTGGGTTGGCGGTCGTTGCGCAGACGGTGATCAACGAGCAGGCAGTGCGATCAGAGTGATGGGCACGGGCCTGGCCACTGGACAGGCAGCCGGTGTTGCAGCTGCTTTGAGAGCACGGAATGGCACAGATCCTTCCGCTGAAGAAGTGCGACTACAACTTAAAGCACAGCGCGCTCTCTTGGATCGTGAGTCTCTCGAACGGGTGCCATATGTTGGACCGTCAGACGGGCGGGCATAACAGCCTGCGCTTACCTCGTGTCCTTCAAAGATCAGACAATGTACTTTATTCATACATCAATGCCAATCTCGAAATTTTGTCTGCAAGAAACATAGCTGAGAGGCGAACACGAGCAAAAAGACAAAAAGAACGTACAACACCAGGCATTCGCTGGTCGTCACCGACCCAACTACTACTCCGGCGGTTGGCAGCTTATCATGAGGAGAGCAGACGGGATCCCGAGTTTTCTACCACCTATGGTCGTACGTGGAAGAAGCTCCAATGCTTTGCAATGATATGCCGCGAGGCAGTAGAGTGACGACTCTGGACGGGAAGACAGTTGCGTGTCTTAGCTCGCATGAAGAGGGTCATTAAGCTTCCCTAATTCCTGACCATAATGAAGGAGAACTTACCATAGATATATTGGACCATGTATTATAAGGGTCTGTAGAGCCTCAGTGAAGATCTCATTATGCGGAACAATATATCACTGTGTATGTCCAGAATGGTCTTGCTACGACGACTCTAGACCCACAAATACACATAAGACTGGATTGCTGTGGAGCATTGGATGTCAATGAGGCTTCATGAAGCACAATGATACATGTATACATTAATGTTTTAGTATACTGGAGGTAAATCTCAACTTGGGACGTAAGTGCAGGGCAGGTCAATCGCTTGAGATCTAGGTGGTAGAATAGCCTGAGTGCTAAGCTAGAGAGCGGAAACGGACAACTGGTGAAGATTCAGGGTGCGAGTCCCTGGTATAGGCAGTCAATCAGGTCAGGAGATACAAGCGGGAGTTGATGTCTTGGTATACAGGTGGGACAAATGATGGTATAATTGATAGCAAACCAAACTTTGCCAACCCCAGGCATGCCGAAGTGAACATCGCGAGGGCCGCACAGACGCCAAGCCCGGACCCGTACCACGGACATGCCGATGACGCACCTCCGCATCGACTAGAGCAGCACCCTTTATGTTTGATATCATTGTATTGATCATATGACACAAGTATAAGGTTGGAAGACTTATTTTCGTCTGTTTTCTTGCTGCGATAGCTTCTCTGGCGCAATTGTCGCGCGGGTGTTGCGTCGGTGTTCTGCTCCATCCACGGAACTCCGCCGCGTTCCGACACCACCACTACGACAGACATTGGTGGATCAGCATTGCAATTCTGTATCTTCAGGGGTATTTCCTGAAGTAAATAAATAGGTGTCACTTAATTGCATCTCGTTGATTTGTCCTGTCGCGGCAAAAAGTTCGATCATGATCACCAAGCGTTGCGACATGGGGCAAAAAATCGATTCCCCAGGGACTCGAACCCTGAATCTTCACCAATTGTCCGTTTCCGGAAAGTGACCTTTTTCGATTTGTTAGCTCCCTGAGCTGACAGGGTGGAATGTAATGAAGTACTTACGCCTTACCATTAGGCCAAGGAACCCAATGCATGGAGTGCTAAGATTTTGGGTCTATATTGCTCAAACTGTGGCACCATGTGGGGCATCCACAAGTCATCCCCCACCAAGACCCAGTGTTGGCAAGAGGTTCATCATTCTCTCGCTGTTTGCAGTGACAGATTGCTTGTCTGCATCAGCCGATACCAACAGGAGACGGTGACATCCGACACTGTCTACGTTATAACCTTTTTGAACAGGCTGCTACTTTCAAGTCTGTTGCATAGTTTGCATCGCTCCCTTTTCATGCCCTCGGAGCATCAAGTCGTACTGATCGATTTGTGACTTTGGGGTAGTTCACCTACAAACTTCTCCAGAAAGCGACACCATAATATCGCAAACACCGTGTTGCCCACTTGAAAATTTGATTCAGAGGCCTATGCAAACATACAGCATTTTATCAGTCAGAGTCTTATCGTTCCCGTGGTGACTGGCCATCGTCCCCATTGCCGGTGCTGTTTCCGCAAACGCTGGCAGGACAGTAGGCCTTGATCAGGGTTTCGCTGGCAGTGAACCATCGATTCAACTGGAACGATCAATACTTAAATTGCTACGTCTGATAATGATACTCGTGACACTTCGCTGTCGATTGATACCTGCGAGTAGCAGAAGGAATACGCAAAGGCCGCTCCCCTTTCAGCATTCGTGCTTCACACCCCTTCCCGGGGCTAAATGGTCGTATCTAAGCCAAGATCACAAACGTCCAAGGGTATATGAGATTCTTTTTCCTCGGTATCTCATACTCACTGGCTTTTGGCCTTGAGCTGCGATGTGAGCTTCAATTAAGGTGTCCGAGAAAGTGGGGGCCCAGCACCGACCCAGCCCCCCGGGTCGGGACTCGACAATAGAAAGAGCGACACCTAGATCAGTAGAATGTTCGGATTGCCTAATTTCAACGTGACGCCATTACATAATGTCCCCAATATCAATTGAGAATACATCACGACACGATCACCTACATTGAGACGGGGGTAATGAGAGCCTCAATCTACGCAATTGTGCTCATGTCCAAGCAGGGGATTGAGCTGAGTTCGACTGCGGATCAATGAAAAGTCTATGTGTAAAGGATACGTTCTATCTCATCAATGCTCCAGTAACAACGAGTGTCCATAAATCCACCGTGTGATGCCGTTCCTCTATAGAGCATGCAAGGATGACGGAATCGTGACAGGAAGCCACACCAAAGAAAGTATAAGGAAAGACAAGAAGAAGAGAAGAAAGAGAAAAAGGCCGTAAAGTTCATTCAATGTCCAGTCCGAGATTTCACACGCCGTGTCATACATGGTCGCAAGTCGCTATGGTAATAAAGCAATCGAAACGCCGCTACGCTGAGCATAATCAAGACTGCGACCATTGCGCTCCAGAGCTTGAGCCAGCTTGATCTGCAATCTCCGTTAGAAATTGTGCCCTCCTAGAGTGATATCGAAAGAGACTTACCTTGGGCGTAGTCCTCGTATTCGTACTCCTGGCCCTCCTCGTTTGGCAGGATGCCGCGCTTCTTGGCACGGCGCTCGAATCTCGAGATGGAAGCATCGCTCACTGCCTTGCCGCGGACAGTGAACTGAGCAGCCGCCTTGGGGTCGTCCTTCTCCATCTTCTTCTTGGTCTTGACGATCTCCATGTACTCCTCCGTCTTGGTGTACTTGGTGTCCAGGCCCCACTGCTTGATCTTGCCCTTGTACTGGCGTGGCCTGCACGGTGTCATTAGTCGCCGTATGCTAGAGGAGGTGGAAGACAAAATGCATACGTCGCTTTGAAGCCATACTGCGTCTCCATCTGCTCCATCACATCCTTGAGCTTGTGCGTCTTGTAAAGCTGAGAAATGACTTGGCGATACGGCTCCCAATCCTGGGAAGATTCTGGGCGGATATAGTTTGACTTCGAGGACTCGCCCTGCTGGTATGTGCTGTAGTCATCGTATCCCTCATAATCATCGTAGTCGCCATATCCCTGTTGTTGATAGGGCTGTTGGTAGTTCTGGTTGAAGCCCTGCCCGTACGATTGAGAGTAATTTTGGCCGTAGCCGGATCCCGACGACGAGTACATGTTTGAGTTGGATGTTTGGATGGATTTCTAGATGCTGTTGATGTATGTTTGACAATTGATTGCTTGGTGTTGTTGTGGAATAATGTCTTCGTTGAAGGTATCAACATCTACACTTATATACTGAATCAAGATATCATGGCTCCGTGTCAACAATGAGATCATGTCGAGTTATTGTGCAGCCTAGCAAAGTAATACACTAGGTCCTTTTAAGTTCTTAATTTGGCTCTACTGGGTATGAAAGATCATGAACCTCACATCCTGGCCTGATCCAGTGCGGGACCAATGGGACCAAGGATTAAAGGTCGGACGGGGGTCGCGGCTATGCTAGGTATTGCTTTACCTGAGGACGAGATCTGACTATGGCGCCCGAATCGGTCCCGAAATGCTGGGGTGCGTCACGGGGACCCATGGTGTCACTGGTCGTTTTCCATGACCATGCGATCAAGGACTGTCTAGGGCCTCATCAAGGACTGTGCTTCCCAGAGACCTGGATACACAAGCGCCGGCGACATTATTATTGGCTACCCAGCGATTGGGGTTCCCTTTTTGGGGGCGCTTCTGGGCACTTCTGGTGAACTTGCAGGGGTCACCCACTTCCTTCGCTCCATGTTCCTTCTAGGCCGCAGAATTAATCAATTGACGATTTGCCAATGCGCTTAACTGCCGCCTGAAAGTGGTGGGGTGACAGGGCTGGCCTTGCTGTCAGCTCTGGGACTGGGGTCGCTAGCTTAGCTGCTGTGGGTTTCACCGTGGAAGAGCTGGAAAGCTCTCACCACGGCGCAGGGCAGGGCTTTGTTTTGCTGACAATTGGGTTCGTTTAAAACCCGAGGAGAAGGTCATGGATGACTTTGGTACTGAGCATTGCTGGCTTCTGCGCCTCGCAAAATATGACCAGTCTGGAATCTTCAGCTGTGGTGGTACCGCGCTCGAGCCAACTGTTTCATGTTATTGGGGGCGCTTCCGGCGTAACGGCGCCCGATTTAGACGCTCAATGCCACCTTGTCAGCACTATAATCTCTGACAGGCCAGATGAGCCTCCCCTCAGGCAGAAAGGTAAACAGAAGATGACACCAGACGGAGCGATCATATTCTGCAAAATACACAAAAGGGCGCCTATATCTCCTCCTGGAAGGTTCTTCGTCTCTATTTTCAGTGCTTGTCACCAGGCAACAAAGCTTTGGTGCTGGGACTCATTGGCAAAACCGGCCATCGGCCCCCAAGTGCCACAATGGCTGAAGCGGGATAGCCTCATATCACGCGACGGGCGCCGATACTCGAGGTTCGGCACTGCTGTCATCTTTGCGGCCGCCCGTGGCCTCACCTGTCCATTGTCAATATGACTCAGGATCGGCGAACCGGCCTTGATACCGGGAAGACTTCTACAACGGCACACTCCATCGCCGAGAACTTGCTCAATGTGAACACCGAGACGCAAATGACGGCAAGGCAGATTCTGTGAATCACACGGGACGCTTCATTTGATTTTGTATTGGACAATATCAAGAATGAGTAGGCAGCTTTGACTTCCGGTCTTTGTCGATGCCAAATGCAGTCATGTTAAGTCCGGAACGCGGGGTACTTTGCTTTGGAAAGCTCTCGAACATGCTCGAATGATAGGCGGCCTCTGGACAACTACTCTTGCCAGATAATTTTCAGATACTTGACGACCCCAGCCGTTCCGTGAAGTCGTCGTCGGCGGCTGGTGATCCGGAACCATATCATTCGTACCCAAGTACCCGGGTCCGGCGGAGCTGGAATAAGGACAAATGCAAGACAAGTTTTCTCCCTGGGGGTTAACTAGGTTCCTTTTAGATGACTGAACAGCTTCAAAACGTGCAGCATGCGATGATCATTGCTGCTTCATACGGTTGAGAAAAGCTTCTCGAATTGACGAGTAAGACACGGGCTGCTAGGTGAAGATCACCTCTCATCTATGACCACAACACCCCACACTGTTGTCTCAAGTACCCAGGGCATTGGTCCCAGCACTACCGACGCAGCAGAACATACACGCTGACCGGAGCATATTTCATTTCTGGTTAGAAGCATGACCGCGGCTCTCTCCGTGTGATGTGCGACATGCAAACAGCTGAAGAACTCTTCGCGACTCGTAGTCTGCAACAGGACAGATAAGGCTATCTTGGTGTTAGGCCTGATTGACATTCAAGTCGTATATGACAATGACAAAGCATGTCAGTGTCTCGATGGCCGAGTCGAGAAGCTCTACTTGGATTCGAGCAGACCGCGTGTCGGGAGTCTGTCATGGTAGATATGTCTAGATGTCCCCCAGATTCGGGACTTCTAACGTGTACGGGTATGAGTCCCGCAGGGTCCCTGACTCTGCATCGGAATGCCAGTCCCCCGGGAGCTGTCAGCCCCGGCGGTAGCACGAGGCTTGCGAGGCGCCGTCTGTAAACGTCATCGTCTCGGGGCTCTCTGGCGCATCAGGCGTACTGCCAGTTGCTCGGCCATGCACGAAGGGACCCTTGAACTAGTCCTTGAAAGGCTTACTGGATTTTCAAACCTTAAAAAAGCAGGCGCCAGAACGTTACCAAGATACGCCGTGGGGAATCTAACCTGACTCGAGACTCGTGGAAGAGTGGGGACTCTTCATCACAGAGCATTCCAGCCACGGTGGGATACTACACTTGCACGTCAAGCTGCAGGCAGTGATTTGTGTGCATTGTGGCCAGTTCTTCAACGCCAAGCGGCTACGTGTAGTAGGGTTGATGGCACAATGGATGGCACAATGCTATCTTTGGACGAAGCTAAGGAGTCCTTCTGGCCTTACCCAGCCGATAATGCTCAAAAGTCGCTGGGCGTAGTAAATCTCGCTCGTAGGATATTCGGCTCCTTTGTCTGGCCTTGTTACTTCGTACAAATTGTCAATGTTTTCCATTCCAGGGTTCACGGAGGCGCCGCCTCATCGCATGGCTTGTCCCGAAGCGGACAGGGACTCCGGGGAGGCACAACTCTACCCACTGTGACCGAACCGAGGCTTCTCCGATGCTTGGGAACTGAGGACTAGCGACCATCTACCCACGTTCTAGTGTAACCACTAACCGCCATCACGAGTCATCAAGCGGCGCTGACGTCTACGTGGTCCGACGGACGGCGCACCGCCTGACATTGATTCGGTCCCAGGGGCCCGGGGCTAGTGCACTCAACATTCCATTCCAATACAATACCATGTTCGCCCCTGACCCAACCGCACTTCCCGTACTACCATGGGCATTTCGCGTTCTGATATTTTCGACGTCAATTTTCAGTCAAACACCGTCCGCGTACTACTTCACCTCAAAGAACGATCACCATCAGCAGCAAGCAAGTGTTGTTGGCTTAGAGCGATTGGAGACATTTCCATCGAGTGTCACTTATGCATCCTTAGCGACCAGTCACAACAGAGCTCATCCGATAGCCGTGGCTATCGAGGCTCAAAGTTGTAGCCATGTCGTCTGATGACCCTGCCAGTCTCCAAGCCCCTGTCGAAATCAACGACCATATGCTTCCACCAGAGTCCAACACCTTGATAGGACTACCGCCTGTTCTTTCACACGGCTTGGTGAGCGTCACGCTCGTCGCGGGACTCTCGCTCGTATCCTGCACGGCTCTCTTCATCAATCTCACATACAAGCTCATACGATGGCACATCCGCGTAAAACACCCTGCGAACAGGGACAGAAGGAACTCGTCATACCAGAGCACGGACTTCACTCTCGGTCTAGCAGCCCGGCATTTCCATCGCAAGGGCTCGCGAGGCAGCGGCAGGGATCTCGAGAGCGGAAAGCAGAAGCCGGAGCCGCAGCTGAACCAGTTCATCCTGCTGATATACAACCTCATGCTAGCCGACATGCATCAAGGTCTAGCCTTTTTCTTCAACGCGGTATGGCTGGCAAAGGACTCTATTGTCGTGGGTTCGGGGACTTGCTTCGCACAGGGCTGGTTCGTGTCGACCGGCGATCTGGCGGCGAGTCTATGCGTGCTCAACATCGCCATCCACAACTACTGCGTTGTCGCGCTGGGGTGGAAGCCGCCACAGTGGATGATCGTTACTGCTAACATCTTGGTCTGGGTGGTTGACTACGGCTTGGCTGGCCTTGGTATCGCCATCACGAGGAATGGCCAGGCGTACGGCGGGTTTTACGTTCGCGCTGGAGCATGGGTATGTTTCCGCACTCCCTAATGACTCTCGGGTTGCTGCTAACAAAGTTTCAATGCAGTGCTGGATGAATGTGCACTACCAAACACTCCGGCTCACTATTCATTATCTCTACATCTTCATGTCGCTTGTCATCACCACCATTCTGTACATCCTCATCTTCTTTTCGCTTCGGCAACAAAAGATCGACGACACCAGCACAATCTCAGGCGGGAGCACACGAGGCATGGCCGAGAACGACGCAACGTCGGCCGAGTTGCCACGAGGCGGAGTCTTGGCCGCGGGACTGCACGAGGGTCGTCAGCTGCAAGAGGCGATCAGGACTCAGGGCCGCCGCCACGCCTTCCTCCTCTACCCCATCATCTACGTCCTCTGCACCCTGCCCCTGGCCATCGGGCGCATCGCCACCATGGCCGGGTACACCGTGCCCCTCGAGGTATTCTGCGTGGTGGGGACGCTCATCAGCAGCAACGGCTGGCTCGATGTCCTCCTGTGGGGCGTCACGCGGCGCAGCATCGTCTTTGGCGACGTGGGCACCTCGGAAAACCTCGGACTCGAGGGCTTCTCGTTTATGCGCACCCCGGCCAACCGCCGGTACGGCAACATGGTCTGGGTCGAAGGAGCGGGCGGGAGGGCCAGCCGGGAGCAAGGGTTTCGCGCGTGGGCGGGCTACCACGAGGACGACAAGGGGCTCTTCTGGCAGCGGTCTGTCAGGAGCGTGCGCAGGGCGATGGGGCTGAGGTGTCCGTGCCCGAGGAAGGGCAAGGAGGTGGGCCGGCTGGACCGGCGGAATACTGGCTGGAACGGGTTCATGAGCCAGGAGTCGCTAGACCGCGGACTCCGGGGCGAGGGTCGCCTGGCCATCCGGATGGAGCGCGTGACGCAGGTGGTGATCGAGGTGGACCCGCTTGCGAAAGAGAGATGGCCAGAGCCGAGTCTGCGGTCGGTCAAGAGCAATCACGAATATGAGAACATGCCGGACCTGCCGCCGATAACATGAGGACACGACTAGACATTGAATTTGGGCAATAGAGCAAACTTTGGGAGTCAGGCGTGGATTGTTTGTACGGGATGACGCGACGGCGTTCGTGTCGCATATACCCTCCTAGCATTGCATAGGTGTGAATCATAGACATAATACACAGACTCGAGTCGATCAAATGACAAACATCACCGACATATCAAGTGACTGTCCTCGGGTTAGAGAGTCATCGATCACAGATGAATAGACTGACATAAATTACGTCGCAGTGATCACTTACAATGTCCGTGTCCTAGTGATGGCTTTGCCTCAGTCCGTTGCTGCACTTGCGACCATGTATAAATAGGTGCTCAAATCCTCTGTTGGCAGAAGTTTTCGAGAATCCTACAACCAACTTTTACCGGCGACCCATAAATGCGTTTGGAATTTACCTATCTCAAATATGAAGCTCATCCATACCTTGAACTTGGCTTTCGCCATCCTTGCGACCCTGATCCTGGGAGTCGTTGCGGATGATGTGCAGCATCCTGAACCTCGCAACGCCGACCTCTCCGCTTCGAACTCCGATAACACACCTAGAGAGCTGAACGACCGCACATTCCCGCCAGACAGCTTTGAGAATGTCTGGATGTCTTGGAAAGAGAAGCCCATGATCCGGTGCCAGAGGCACACTATGCAGCCTTCTGGAGGTGTTCCGATGCCCGAGAAAGCCGACTGCGAGGAACTCGTGCGGCGGAGCAACAATACTAATGGCTACTGGTTCCTTTCGACCTGGGATGACCAACTACACAACGTCACTTCGTACGGTACTTGCCAGCTGGCGGTGAGGAGGATGAACATGGAGCATGGGAGATACAGCCCGGCCATGTAAGTATATCTTGCCCTTCAACAGAGTAAGAAAAGTTCGGGTAGCTAACTTGATTTTGGAAAACAGAATCGGAAACATTGATGTTGTGAGGCTTGTCACTGAGACGATTGACAAGTTTTTCGACCCTCTTGTGCCGACTACTTGCGGCAGCAACGGCGTACTTGAGTGCGCAGAGCTATGGAACGCGACCTTGGACTACCGGGTCATGAGGGTCTGACTGCCCTCATGTTCTCTTGAAATATAGCATAATTAATACAGTTTTGGTACCATGATGATATTCATCGGTCATTGATGCATCGTGACACTGCTCCGTTAGTTGTTGGCCCACTGCCATGCAGGAGATGCCCTGCGTGCGAAAATGAGTAATGGCGATACATTTGATCATTAGACGTGATGGCGATGTGTTTGTGGTTTTGTGAAAACACTCATGCTTAACTAATCTAGACTGTATACACCCCAGTCGGCCGGGCATGATATCCTCGTTTCCCGACGCGCAGACTCAAATCACTCCTCCACTCCTCCCCATTCTCTAACCGCTTGATAGCTTCACTAAAGGTATACTTCGGCTGCCACCCGAGCTCCCTCATAGCCTTAGACGAGTCGTACACACGATCAATACGGCTCAAGAACTTCCAATTCTTGCTCGCAAACACGCCCTCGCAAGCCGGCACAGCCTCCTTCATCACGGCCCCGGCATCCGCATCCAGCCTCCTAAGCACATCTTCGTCCCTGGCAAACGGCGTAGGCCCGCTGACAATGTACTTCCCCCACCGGATCTCGGGCGCCTTTTCCATCGCGCACACGCACGCGCTCACCACGTCGGCGATATCGACCCGCCGGTACGCCAGCTCGCAGACCTTGAGGTTCTCGTCGGCCATGGCGGCCCTGCGCCCCTCATCGTCGTCCTGCTCGGGGAAGAACCGGCTCGTCCGCAGCACCAGGACCGACATGCCGGTCTGCTTCTGGACAAGCCAGCACAGGTCCTCGGCCGCGGTCTTGGTGATGCCGTAGATGTTCTTGGGCCGCGGGACGACGTCCTCGTCGATCCAGGCCGCGGGCTCGCCGGCGCCCGGGCTCAGCGCGGATCCGAAGGCCGAGGTCGTGCTGATGAAGATGAATGACTTGATGTTGCTGTTGCGGTCGGCTGATTCTTGCAGCAGCGTGAGCGTGCCCGAGATGTTGGTCTCGACAAAGTCGTGCTTGGTGTGCGAGCCGACGTGCGGCTTGTGCAGGGTTGCGGCGTGGATGACGTGCCGGAGGGACGGATTCTCTTTAAATATCCGGGACACGAGATTAGTATCTGTAATGGATCCGACGTAAGTCGTTGTTTCACTTGACTTTATATCGAGGCCGATGGGGGTGTATCCTAGGTCGGGCAAGGCGTACATTAGGGCCGCGCCCAGATGGCCAGACGATCCGGTAACCAATACATCAGGACTACTCATCGTGTGGAGGCTTCTCACTTTCGGTATTGATATCTCAACATGTAGTATGAGGAGAAAGACTTCTCATGAATCGTGATACTGGAGAAAGGTCATACAAATGAGTCACCCAGGGTGTGGAAAATCTACGTGGTGCAGCCATGTGAGGGGTCGCATTTTCAGCTGTCACCCACGCATGCCAAGTCTGCCGCTGCAAGCCGACATGCGTACTCTCGGCGAACAATGTAGGTCAAGCAGTCAACGCAAGATGATCGGAGATGTCAAAGACACAGCGGTGTGTCAAGCACTCTTGTATATCCCCGACCATTGCCATTGCGATAGGTGCGACCTTCCTCCGAGTTTCTTGCCACGACGCCCTGGGGAATACTGGCACGAAGGTACTGGGTTCCTGAAGTGCAAAACGTGCACCCACGACCATTGCGCATGGTGTGGTAGTTCCCAGGGGCTAGAAGCACTGACGGCCATGCTTCGGAGTCTTTTTCAAAGACAGTCTTGGTGAACCTGCCACATCCACGCAGAGAGCCTCATGGCCGAGACATGCGTCTACGTCAACACGAGACCACCAGACACGCCTGTTGTTGTGCCTCGGCAGTTCTGCCAACCTCGAACCTGCAGTCCAACCAGCACATCGTAACACATCTGTCGATCCAGTCCGATGAACTTGTATTATCTAAGATGCAATCATGTATATAAGTAGAACAAGATTCACTCGTTACGCCGTGTCCCATGCCAGGTAACGCCAAGCCGAGATGGATGTCACGGCTACACACACAGGGTATCACTGTACACAATCCCATCACTCGTTGTCCATCGCCGTCCAACCATCCCACTTTCCCTCCTTTCCCGTTTCAAGTTTTTCTCTCCTCTCACCTGGCCTCGGCCGCCTCCGCGACCGCCTCCTCGTCCCGCTGCCGTGCAACGACGGCGGGCTCCTCCTTCTTGGCCTTTTGGCTCCCGAGGACACCCGACCCGCGGAACGCGACGACCGCGACGACGACGGGCAGCGCGCCGACGGCAAAGTTGAACCACGACGCGATGCGCAGGCCCTTGAGCGAGGGCTCGTCCCACGGCAGGACGGGCCCGACCTGCTCGACGCTGACGCCCCGCGCACTAGCCATGACGGACGTCTGGATCGCGGTCGCGATAGCGAGGCCGATGGCGCGCCCGACCTGGCCCACGGCGTTGACGAGCGCGCCGCCGAGGGCCTGGTCGGATTGCGGCAGGGCCTGCGACGTGAAGAGGGTCAGGGAGGGCCAGGCGGTGTCGACGCCCATGACGGAGAGGGACATGGCTTCGAGGCCGTAGGCCCAGTAGCTCGTGGTGCTCGGGATGGGGATGGCGAAGAGCAGGTTGCAGAGGGCGATGCAGAGGGAGCCGAAGAGCAGGAGGATCCAGGTCGGGACGCGGTGCAGCAGGTGCGCGACGACAAAGGACGTGGCGACGCCGACGACGCCCGTCGGTATGAAGCGCAGGGTGGTCTGCAGGGCGCCGAGCCCCTGGTAGGACTGGTAGAAGTAGGTCGCGTAGATCATGAAGCCGTTGAAGGACGAGAAGGAAAACGCCATGATGAGCATGGCGGCGCTAAACTTCTTGCTGTGGAACATGGAGACCTTCATGAGCGGGGCGCGCCGGCCGCGGTTCTCGAGGCGGCGCTGCCAGAGGACGAAGAGGGCGATGAGGACGACCGATATGACGATGACGACGGGGATCCAGGGCGTGGCCCAGCCGACGACGTTGCCCTCGGTCAGGGCGAAGAGCAGGCCGAAGAGGCCGAGGGTGACGAGCACGGCGCCGACCCAGTCGACGGTCAGCTTGGCCTTGACGCCCTCGTTGTGCAGCGTGTTCTTGGCGGGCGGGATGACCCAGACGCCAACGAGGGCGGCGATGCCGGACAGGATGGCCATAACGCCAAAGACCCATTTCCACGAGCCGTAGGAGGCGATGAAGCCGGCGAGCAGGTTGCCGAGGATCGATCCCAGAGGGGCACCAGCGCCTGTGAGATGGTTAGGGGAGATGAAAGGAGAAGGTCATAGCTGTGGGGAGGTATCTCACCATAGGTAGCGAATGCAAAGTTCTTAGCTTTGCCGGGCGGAAACGTAACGCCTAGAATTCCGAGTGCTGTTGGCACGTTCGCTGCGGCGCCCTGAGTGAAACCGGTCAGCATGCGCTCACTTAGCCTGTGAGGACTAGGAAGAAGTGTCACTTACAAAGCCCGCGAGGCCTCTCAAGAGGTCAAATGCAATCTCATTCGGGACAAAGGGCGTGATGATGGTGGCGATGGCGACTCCGACCGAGCCCCAGACAAAAATCCTCTTCTTGCCGTACAGGTCGGCAATCCTACCCCACAGCAGCAGGAAGCAGCCAAAGGCCAGCGAGTACGCCGAGACAATCCATTGCAGACGGCTGTCCGGGATGCTGAGCTCCTTGCCAATGGTGGGAAGGATAATGACCACGGACTGGACCGAGAATGTCTGTTTGCAAGGTCAGTAAAGCTGCGAGCGAATGGATGACGGCATCTTAAAGCACCCACGTTGTTAAAGGCTGCGCCAGTCACCGTCGCCACGAGCGCAATACACCGGGCCTTGGAATAAGGTAATGAGGTGCTGGCATGAGATGCGACTTGTTCTATTGCGTCTCCGTCTCCGTCGTCGTCTCTGTTGTTGCGATTTGCACCGCCGCTCCGTGTGCTTGCCGTCTCGATTGATTGATCCGATCTCGGCACCACTGCCTTCTCAGCGAGGTCCTGACCACTCGCGCCGCCCAATCCTCTCGCGCTCAAGCCAGCCTCCTCCGTCTTCTCATTCACAATCTCGTGCGACATGTTCTCAAACGGAATACCGCACAGATGACCAGTGTATTTCCCACGACTTCATTGCATGAGGAAGTCGTCCGATGAGTCGTAGAAAATGGAAAAAATAAATGCGGGCCACCGGGGAGTGTCAAATAGGTAGCATGGATAGTGGAGTTGGGCCTACTCCATGACGCTAGATCCCAAGAGGCACACTCGCCATCGCCACTAAGTATTGGGGCATGTTTGGAGAGAGGTCCATCCATCTCCGGGTGTTGGTGGTGCTGGGTGATCTTTGTGGGGTTCGAGGACCCGGGCGGCACATCGCATCCGTGGTCTCTGCCGCTTCCGAACGATTGCAGGCCCTGTGGACCAGTTGGAATGTCTGCTGGCCGTCGCTGTCTTTGTGGGTGTGTGTTGCTCGAGAAACAACGGTAGTTGGGGCGCCCAGTACGGCCGTCACTCTGGTTCCTTTGTGCAACGAATCCCCTGCTCTGCTCATCTCGGCACGCGTACTGGGCGAGAACTTGCTCAGAGACAAACAGCTCTTGCGCCCGTTGCGGCGCGATTCGCGACGCATATCTTGGGAAATACGAGTTCGTCCATGAGTTCGGGATGCTTGGGGCAGGGGAAAAACCAGTGGTGCCCTACAGCGCTTTGCATGCCGGCTCTGGTCCCGGGAGGCTTGGCGCGTTCTGGCCCCACACCGAGCGCCGAGATGGTCTCGGAGCAAGACATGTCAATGGGGGGAAACGGTCTGCAGGTGCCAGCCTGGTAAGCGACGGACCCATGCTTTTCGGAACCGTACTGCGGAATCCGTTGGCTCGGTTTTATGACCTGTCGGCGCCCGAGATCTTTATCGCTTCCTGAAAGCGGCCGAGACCGCAGCATTTAGATGAGGCATTCAGCTCACCTGTCGACTGCCGTTGGCGGGTCTCATTGCTGAGAGCAGTCGATTGAGTGTAAAAAGCTTGCGCATGCAGCGTTGCGGGCAGTTGTTTGCTGGCACATGTCAGTGGAGGCCTTTGCTTGCCAACTGCCAACAGGCTGTGACTCTCAACAGTTAGCGATTGCCAAAACAAACAAAGAGGGCCCGCGTCTTCTAACTACCAAGTGACGTACTACCCATGTTTGCCGTTGGTGACTCGATTAACCAATACTGAATCAAAGGCTAATGAAGTGTTTGGAAGCAGGTCCTCTGAATCACTACTGTTTTCATGATTCTTCTGAAGGGGACTGCTGCAGCTTGAGGTCCTCAGGATGCCTTCAAATGTATTCGAGGCAATTTTTTGTTATGGCTTTACATGCAGATACCGAGGCCTTTGTGCTTGTCTGGCAATTTCGATCTCGCTCGGTGGATTGCGGATGAATGGATAGAGCAACAGCAGAGAACCATCTGCATCTGCTGGCCGGCTTCCCTCTCTGGATTGACCCTCTTCTGTCTAGGACTGGCTATAGTTGTCAAGGCACCAAGTATGTTTCATATGGTTTTGCAGCAGTCCATGTGTGCGTCACTTTGCTCTCAAGATGCAGCGCAGTAGCAAGTCGCCAGAAGGGTACTGTCACTACCTATGGTGCAATCGAGTCGTTAAGCTATGAGTGACGAAGTTGAACAACTTTAGCCACTTCCAATTTGGTATAATATGTTTGCTGATTTAAAGTCACTCCAAGCTTACAAAATTTGAAAAGCTCAATTTGTTGCTTGTGCTCAGGTCACCAGACAGTCACACAAAAACATCATCTGTCGCGCAATCCAATACAACACTGTACACGTTTCCCTGCAAACCTTCTCTTCGAAGTAATGTTAGTCCCGGTATCCATGTCCCAAATGCTCTATTCTGACCATAGCTACAGTAGCCTAACAATGTCCGGCGAACCGCTCAACCCAATGGCATCTGAGTGGACCAGTGCCCAGGTGCTGGCAGGCGACAAAGCTGTCGAACCGATACCTCCGCCCCCAATACCGACGAAGTTGTCCGCCACTGCTTCCGACTTTACACCAGGACTACCGCTACTGAACTTCAAACAATACTCCTTCGCAGAGGCAAACAAAGCCACTGCGCTTGCTCAGCAACAGATGAAGCAAGACAATGCCAGTGCTACAAAGTCGACTGCCCCAGACAAAGCAAGAGAGAACCGAGCTAGCATCTAGACCTACTAGCTAGTTCTGAGAAGACAAAATGGCTAGAGTTGTCCAGACCAAGTGAAACCTCTGTTCATTAAGCATCCAGTCCGAAGCGAACTCGAGTGATCAATTGCTGGTAGCAGCGACCACAGCGGATTGGGTTTGAAGAAAGATGCAATATTTCGAACAAATGAGGCTCAGTTCATCCCACATGTCAGCCCTATGCCTACATGGTGGCCAAAAGCCTCAATATTGAGACTTTCACCGCCTACCTACTCTCAAAATAAAGATCTTTCATACAAGCATATTCATAAGTGCTGTCTCCCTCTTCTTTTGCCTCGTTCTTACAATCAGCATGTCAACTTTCAACTCTATTCAGTGATGATACTCTCTTCAAGAGACTTGGAATATGCAGGTAGATGAAGATCAAGCTGTAAATTTGTCATACCAACTCCTTCTCAATTGTTCTCAGCCAGAGTAGTTGCTTAATCAAGATACTCATTCATAGAAGACATTTTCAAGAGACGGAGGCTTGTAGCATTCACGACATGTCCAAGTGTCATCTGAACTCCATCAACTATATAGTCTCAATCTTTGTCTCTTCACTGAACTCACCTCTTCCTGGCAAGGTAATTTTATACGTTCACCTCAGCTTCTTTTCACTTTCCAGATCAGCCACTCTTCACTTTGAGACCAACCACAATAAATGTACTCCTTCAGTCTTTACCCGAGTCTTTTAAAACTCCTTGATCTCGCCTCAAGTCTACCCTCGCAAGACATTTTCTCCATAGACAACAAAGTCTTCCCGCTTAATTTCTAGCCGTCTGCGAGGAAGTCTTCGACAATAACCTTCTTTAATCGCCGCTATTCTAGAAGTTATCCAGTGGGTCAGCCTCATCCTACTGCTCTTCTTGTCTCCTGGCTAATCCTATCTTCAAGATCATGTCGGCACAGAACACCAACGAAACGAACCCTACAAGGTTGAACCCTAGGGCACCGGATTTCGCTCCCGCAGGCGCAGCCAGTCCCGAATCTACAGAGCAGATCCGCTCCCGGCCGCATTTCGTTCCATTTCACGCCCTATTAGCTCGAGAACAGGGAGCCACCGAGTCTTACGAAGAGCAAGCTCTGCGACGGTCGCAGGCCATCGACATGGGCTTCTCGGCCAACTACCGCGGCAACCCCTACGCGGAGCGCAACCAAACAGCCGACGTATCCGATGAAGAGAATTGCGCGTTCTGGATCACCAACCTGCCACAATACTGCAACGTGCACATGATCCTCAGGTCGATCCGCAATGTGGGACGCGTATACGCCACATATATCAACGAAGCCAGGCCGGCCTATGGTGGCAGCAGGTGTGCCGCAAAGATTGTCTTCTTCGACGTGGAGGGAGCCCAGCGGTTTTGGGCCAAGTGCCAGCAGAACGGCACACCCGAGAAGCCCATCCTGCATGTACTTCACTATCGCGCGGTGGTCAGGCGGAACAGGAACGGCGCTGCAGAGGTCGAGAAAGACAACGTCACTCGCTGCATCCGCGTGAGAGGGCCGGCCAAGTTTGTCAACCAGGTTTCCCTACGAGAGTTCTTCAACCAGCGCTTCGTCTACCAAATTGACGAGGCGATTCCTATCTGGCAGGGACCGGGACTGCACATCATCGAGATCCGATTTGGAAGCTGGCGTTCGCAAGCGGAGTCTGCGATGCAGGCTCTGACTTTGGACGCTCCCGACCTGGTCTACGCCTACTACGTCCGAGATCCATGCGATCGTTAGACGTTTAGCTAGACTATCTCGAGCTACAATGGCTCTGAACTCTACTGAACTTCTCCGGAGGGTGGTTGTATCATAGTTCTGGGCATTAATAATCAAGGTGTGTCTGGTATGGGTTAAACTTTTTATGGCAGGCATTGTAATTGATTTCAAATGATTTCTGGGACTTGACTTTCTCCTGCTTTCTTGAAGCGGCTAAACAGCTCGTTTGCCATGTCCTTCAGCTTGCCGTCGCCCAAGGCTGGAAGAGTTTATTCAACCTCCTATGAGACTCTTCATCTGAAATGTTGATTGATCAGCTTCAGCTAGGTACGGTGGATGTGGGCTACGAGCTCCCCCTCTCCTCGTCCCCCTACCTATGGCTGAGCTATTTTCGGACCTCATGGTCCAGAAAGCTGAAGCCTGTGAAAGTAGGTACCTATTGCGCCGTACTTACATGTATTTCGTAGTGGGAAATGTTTCGAGAATGCATTGTGCGAGTCATGCTGTGTCACAGAGCTGCAAGCAACAGTCCCCGACGTCCCCGTTAGCCTAGCCGCGCACCCTGGGATGGACATGATAAGAAGGCCGCCCCGATACCGGGGTTAAAAGTACAGAAAGTCGGGGATCCGCCTTCATGATAAGAGGAATTAGGGGCGATCTCATTATCACTGCTGAAATATAAGGTCTCTCTACTCCATGGCCAGTACTAGTACACATTTTTACCAATCACTATGTAGGACCCCGTGGTGCATTGACCCCGTCAAACAGCCACTGAACTCAACCCCTTCCGCCTGAACCCCATAGCACAAGTCTGCATCCGAATCCGTGTATGCACGTCAGTATCGAGCCAAGTCCAGACAGGACCACAGCGGTATACAAAATGAGTAAAGTTCTTGTCACAGGAGGCAGCGGCTTCATCGCAGCGCATGTCATAGATGTCTTATTAAGTCGTGGGTACGTGGCCATGATTTCCCCGGTTCAGATTTCTTGCCCTCGAAACAACAAAAAATACTGATCTTCAGGATACCAATCACAGACATACTGTGGTGACTACTGTACGATCGAAGGCCAAAGGCGATCAAATACTTGCCGCCCATAGCAAAGTGCCCCAAGAAAAGCTTTCCTACGTCATAGTGGATGACATTGCCGAGGATGGTGCTTTTGACACTGTAAAGTGCTGCTCCAGGCTCGCTGAAAGCTCCTATTTAACAACTCAAATATCTAGGCTGTCCAGTCCGATCCGCCTTTCGACTACGTCATTCATACAGCCTCGCCATTTCATCACAAGTTTGATGATCCTATAAAGGACATCCTTGAACCCGCCATCAAGGGGACCACAGGCATCCTTGGCGCGATCAAAGCCAACGCACCAGATGTGAAGCGCGTGGTGATAACTTCGTCGTTTGCTGCAGTTGCCAACAACGACTCGCCTCCCGCTGTTTACGATGGTTCGTCCTGGAATCCGGTGACTTGGGAGGAAGCTGTGTCAGAGCGCACAAAGACATACCGCGGGAGTAAGGTATGAAGGAGTTTGGTCATCTCACAGGATACTGCGAATCTTGCTAAGATCAATGACCCGTCCAGACATTCGCCGAGAAAGCCGCCTGGGAGTTCGTCAAGAAAGAGAAGCCAAACTTCGATATCGTCACCCTCAACCCTCCTCTGGTGTATGGCCCTGTCGCCCACCATCTGAGCAGTCTCGACAGTCTCAACACTTCGAACCAGCGCATACGAGACATGATTCAAGGGAAGTGCACCAACCAACTGCCACCAACAGGGTCATTCATATTTACCGACGTCCGCGACTTGGCGTTGGCTCATGTCAAGGCTATGGAAGTGCCCAAAGCTGGCGGCAAGCGGTTCTTGATTGCAGGCGGGCACTATTCCAACAAGAACATTGTAGAGATGATACGGGAGACGCATCCCGAGCTTATACCCCGCCTGCCTGCAGACCCTATCGACGATTTCCCACAGGACGTCTATGGCTATGACAATTCAGCATCTCGTGAGATGTTGGGCATCGAGTATCACTCGTTGAAGGAGTGCATTGGAGACACCACTACATCTCTCCTGGGATTGGGTGCATAAGCTTCCATGGACATTTTCGCAAAGATAAGGATTTGTTCTACAGAGTAGACACTTCAGATATTGATCATTGTTGACTAAGCACGAATGAGAACAAATCTACAGAGAAAGTCCATTGCAATCAACAGATTCTGCATGTGCTCAGAGCGGGGTGCCTGATTTTCGCACAAAAGAAAAGATATCTCTGAATTATCTAAAGCTTTGCCTGAACCACCATATCCATGATGGCATTCCCCGGGTTCTGAAGACGTTCCGGAGTGACTTTGAAGGGCCATGGCACGCCCGTTCTCTCAAAGGTACAATCCTCAACAATCATCTTGGCAATGCCTTTCGATGTCAGCAGAATCGCCGGCATACCATGTCCATTGAATCCGGCACATATGAACTGACCATCTTTGGACGGAACAGCACCCGCATATGGCATAAGGTCATTTGTATAGCCCAGGATCCCAGTCCAGATCTTGTCGACAGTCGCGCCACTATCCTCCCAGCCGCGGTAAGTTCTTTGCATGAGGCCGTCGAAGTAAGATACCGCAGGTTTGATGACCTGAGAGTCGTCGTAGTTGTTGTACCACTCATTTCCCTTGTGCCAGTAGGCGGGACGGCCGCCACCCACGACGATGCTTCCATCGGGTCTCGTTATTTGATAATCTGCACCCTTGGCATTGTGTCGCACCTTAGAGAGTGTTAAGTCGAGACTTCAGTGGAGATGGGGATACTGAGGTTATTGCGGCGAGAACTTACACTGTAAGACAATGGTAGAGAGGGCGGCTGCTTCCCCTCGGGCAAGGCAATCCTGCTGCAGATGCCACGGACAGGAATGATCTTCTCCTGGAACTCTGGTAAAAGTCCTGCTGTGTAGCCGTTCGTGGCAAAGACGATCTTCTTTGCCTTAATGCTCCCCCGAGGAGTTGTGACGAGCCAGTAGCCATGCGCGTCCTGGGTTTCCGAGACGGACGTGACAGGGGTGTGGGTCTGCAGGTTGACTCCCTTCTTCACAGCCAACGACAGGAGGTGAGTCACGAGCTTGTATGGCCATAAGCTCGCCGCGGTGAAGGAGAAAGCACACTGAGCGTCTTTAACGCCCGTCAGCGCCCTGGCAGCAGCCGCCGGGGCATACCACACGTCCTTGACCGTAGGGAAGCCCTCCGCTACCAGTTCATCAAACTCCTTTTTAGTCTTCATAGCTAGTTTGGGGTCAAGAATGACGTCGTAAGCACGAGTAAGAATGAAGTCGCAGTCAATATTCTCCTTTTCGACCAGGTCCTTCACTGCCTGCACGTGGCTCATCTCGAATACCGCCATGTCGGCGGCGGCCTGCTTGCCGTACATGCGTGCATATTGAGGTACACGGTAGTACAGATCTGGCTTGACATGACCGCCTACATAGAGCGAATTAGACCAAGGCTTTGCGATGGACACCGTTCGGTGGAAGCCGTTGCTTGGCAGATGATGACAGTTGAACAGACAAAAGGGCCCCGCCTACCATTGCGACCTGTAGCCCCCGAGCATGCCTGGCGGGCTTCCACGATAACTATGGATGGCGGCGAAGGGTTGTCATCGAGGATATGGTAAGCAGTAGCGGCACCAGAGAGGCCGGACCCAATGATCAGAATATCACATTGTTGAGGCAACTCAGGAGTGGTTCGGTGGCTGTCAATTTCGTGAAGCTCTGTCCGCCAAAAGGGAATAGTCGCGTTAGGCACGGGGAACGGTTCGGGGGTGATCGTGGTGGGTCGTCCGGCCGCTGCAGGGGACGTAGGCTGGTCTGGTCGAGTCATGCTTTGATAAGCGATGCGTTTCATCATTTTGGTACAGTGTCTCTATTCTACGTTGTCCCTTATGTCTATTGCTGTAGCAGTTCCTTTTATGCCACGCAATACCCGAATGCTTGACAGTTGAACGGTACCCGGAAACTAGAACGGGAATTAGACAGGTTCAAGCAAGTAAACGCTTATCATTTGCGGGTCACCAGCCCCCGCCCCCGGACTCATCTGCTCTCGAGAGATAAGCTACTCTGTCCAAATATGGCCCTAAGGATCCTGGTAGACAAGAAAAAGCATCAAAGGAGGTGGGGGAGATAACGATGGCCTCTGTCGGAGCCGTACTACTGAGGATGCCGGCGCAAGGATGCTGGGGCACTGTGCCACACTCGCATCACTTCCCCAGATAGCATTTGCCAGATGCGCGGCAATGGATATGATAGGTCTCTAGAAAGACGCCCTCGACAATTCGAGGGCGGCAAGAGCTTTGTCATATCTGGTCTTGCCATCCACAGTGGATGCTCGGCGCGGCCTCACGGTGGAGGAGACCGACAGCCGGGTCCGCGAGCAGTCTTGGCTGGTCGCGTCCAGAACGTTGCGTAGACAGAGACCGGCACTCGCTCAAGGGGGGGTGTCTTCGATGCTGAGCAGACTGTCGTACCCTCCTTGCCAGCAAGCCAAGAGCCCTGATAAGACCAATGAGGGTCTGGACGATTAGACTCATACATCTTGCAGTCTGCCGTCCATACCTGGTGGTACACTACCCATGTAGCTTGACCAACTGCCTTGGCCTCGAGATAATGCCTATATGAGTCGACTGTCCGCCGCTTTGCAAAGGAACAGACTCTATCCTTCAGTCTCACCTCTCAGTGAGCAGCACAGTGATTGAGACAACCACTAATACGAACCGGTAAGATGACATCGGACAAGAAAGACAACACAGCTTCTGTGGCAGCGAGTCAAAACGATGTTGCCGTTGGTAGCGTTGAGACCGTCTCCGAGGATGACTGCTTCGCGGTCCGTGTGATTCAGGTGCCAGAAAGCAAGTGGGTGAGGCGTTACAGGAGTGTGGCTTTCCAGATGGTTCTCTTGTCGCTGCTGTCCTTCTCGGGGCCATCAATGAGTAACGGTGAGTGATCCCCCGATCCCTAATGAACTTGAAAAGATCTTTTCCTGATAGAATCATTCGGGTATAGCCATCGGTGCCCTCGGAGGAGGAGGCCTTGCGACACCCTACACTGCCAACACTGCGTCAGCCGTGCAGTACTCAACATCGATTCTGATTGCGTGAGTAAAATGAAAACTATTGTGACTGAACCACAACTGATATCAGTTTAGTATGTTCGGTGGACCTCTCATCAGCACTCTTGGTATTCCAATTGCCTGTATGATCGGCGCTGTCGGATTCCCTCTTTCTGGGTCCGGCTTCTACGTGAACAGCAAGTACGGTGTTCAGTGGTATCTCATCTTTGCAAAAGGGATCTATGGGATCAGTGAGTGATAGTCCTTTGCGAAAACACCAAAGTCTAAATGAGGAAGTGGAACAAGTATTGACATGGCTGTTTTAGCCTCTGCATTTCTTTATGTCGCTGAGGCATCTTGCATGATATCCTACCCAGAGCAGCACCGACGCGGTTTATACATCAGCATCTGGGTTGTCATGAGAAATTTGGGCTCTATCATCGCTGGTGCTATCAGCTTCGGTCTCAACATTGCGCGCGACGGCAAAGGAGGAGTCTCGCCAAACACCTACCTTGCTTTCCTGGGTATGGAGTGCATAGGTCAGTCATCGGATGTGACGATGTGCCGATATTCAGTCCACTAACCGCATATATGCAGGTCTTCCAGCTGCATTCCTCCTGACAAAGACGCGAAAAGTGATCCGCTCGGACGGATGGGGTGTTCCCTTGCTTCCGAAGAAGACTTGGAAGCAGGAGTGCAAACTGTTGCTCGCCAACCACATGCAAAAACGGGTATGATTGGATCCTTCCACTAATCCCTGGAGAAAATGGAGATGCTAACCATAAGAGCGGCAGACTCTTCTTCTGATCCCGATCTACATCCTTACTTACTTCGGTGATGGCGTTTGGGGCACATACCTTTCGCTCCACTTCTCAGTTCGAGCCCGCGCTCTTTCGGCTATGCTTGGTCCTCTGGTTGCTGTCGTTATGAACCCTTTGTTCGGAATGATCCTGGACATGAAGAGTCTGGGACCCCAAAGGAAAGGAATGATTGCGTACTGGGTTTGGACTATTCCCACATTGTAAGCTAATTGCCTCGGCCTTAACTTCATTTCACCCACATCTGCTAACAAGGCCTTCTTTACAGGGGAATGCTCATTTGGGTCATGGTCAATCTAAAGTGGTTCGATACTCAGTCAGAAGATCTCCGTCTAGATTAGTATGTGATTCTGTCATGGCTTTCTTCCGTGGACACCAGCTAACGATTTGCAGCGCAACACATACTGGTCAGTGGTTCGCCAGATGGTTCCCCTATCTGATCTACGTCGTCAACGCGTAAGTGAAGCCCCTTTACCTAATCAAACTGAAATCCATTGGCTAACGAGGCATCATAGTTGGATGTCTCAAACTCTCGTGTACTGGGTCCTTGGCCAGTTCGCATCCGATGTTTCCACCAACGCTCGCACAGGAGGCATCTTCCGGTCGTGGGAAACCGTTGGCCAAGCCGTCTCTTACGGAATCAACTCACACACCGCCAGTCAATTCATACCATTTGGCATCTATCTGGGGCTGTTTGTGGTTGCTATGCCACTTTTCTACATGGTCTTGTTGGAAGTGCCGGTGGAAGACAGAGTCCTCACCATCAAGACCGATGATGGGCAGATCGTGGGGAACGCGGCCAAGCTTGAGGGTATCACTGTCGAAGAGCAGCAGAGCGCTGCGAAAGTTTGATTGGCTGCTTCCTTTGTTACATGGCTTGCTGGTGATGTCCTTCGTCTAAACTCATTCCAATCCTGATGTGGGATTGGGACTTGAATCGTTTGCTATTGAGCTTTTACAGTCAGTTTTTCGGCAGCACTCGACATTTTCTCTTTGCAAAGGTTTTGTGGTATGGGACAACACGCCAGATAGATGATCAAGATGATTTAAATTCTAGGCGTTGCTTATACTTTACGCCCCTCAGAATGTTGGAATCTAGGATGTTAGATCTCGTATTCTCTCGCGCTTCCTAGTTACGTTTCTCACATTCCTACATCCACATCATGAGGGCCTTGATCTATTGGTAGTCCGTACCTCTCTGTGTTTGGGCTTCACATTGATTCGAACAGAACTGACGCCTGTGCTTAGTATTCTAATTCCTACTATTCATAGCTTTGCCGACGGGTGGACAAAATCGCACTCCGGATTGGTGGTATTGATTTGAGTGAAAATCGCTCGCAGTCCTTTAGTACGAAGATACCTCACACGGCTTCCTTTAGTGAACCAAATGACCGACCCAGGCGTGGCAGTATATGTTTTTCCGGTAGTCAAGTCTTCAATCTCGATGAGGCCAGCGATGACGGTTTTCGACTCCGTGCATTTGATATTCCTAACCCCTGTAGGTTCTTCAAAGTCATCGAGTGTCCAAATGCCCATCACTAGCTTTCCTTCCTCTGGCTGACTGTGTGTGAATTTGTCAATAGTGTACTCTGCCCAGCGTAGTGTAGAAGCTTACACCGTAGTGATTATGTTGCTGAAGTGAGATATCGCTACATCATTTTTTGTTGGGTAGGATAGCATGTCTGCCACTGAGAACACCTGACAAGGCATGATGTGATGGCTCTACAGGCGCTGGCAAAAGGTGACAGATATCGAAGTGTAGAGCTCGAACAAGCAAGTTTGAGTATTGAGAACATGAACGGCGGGACTTTCCTTCTCTGTATCCTCGGTGTAAATGTAATCCATTCTTATCAGCCCGACTTCCGATGCCCGAGCCTAGACTGTCTCGGGGCCCATCAAACTGATAAGGAGCTCCGGACTGCCCACTCCAGTCGGCAGGGGATCATTAACACATACCAGGGCCCTTATCGCAGATCCAACTGTACAAAGCAGTCTAGTGAAGATCGACCAATAACGGGCGTTGCCGCGCTCGAGGATCACTTGCCGCACATTGTATGCTTAGATCTCTAGTCCTTTTTGACTCTTTAATCCATAACTTTGAAGGTGCTTAGAGGCAGATGTGTATCATGATTCATTAGCGCGCTTCCGGTGCTGGGTGCAGTTGGGGCTCTTCATCCTTTATCTACAGAACTCTGTGAGGCGTTTTGTCAAGGCCTAAGGTTTTGAGCAAAGCATGCTGACTTGACGTTGATGAGATTCAATAGACACGATTCTTGTTATCAATACTTTTCCAGGGCGACTACTCGAAGCTTTTTCGACTTGCGAGGCCGAGGCCATCCTAGCAGCTTCATCCTAGAAACGTCACTCCGAACAACAGGGAGATGATTCGAAACAACCGTCCCGACCAGACTGAAGAGCGAGAAAAGGCCCAGAAGCAGGCTGTGCACACTGCCAGTAACTTTGAATGCCAAATCAAGCCAGCAATCGCGAAAAACGGTCTTCCCGATGAGTATTCTGTCCCAACCCATCGATCAGTTGGGTACGAACTGCCTAGCGAGGTGCCTCCTCATGACGAAGAGGAATCCAATCTCATGTTCGATCGACTGTCCAAAGGTCGCAAACGGTGTATTGTGGCGCTGGTGTCGTTTTGTGCATTGCTGTCATCAATAGCCACTGCTTCATTGTTCTCGGCCAGTCCTGAGATTGCTTCCGAGTATGACACAACAATATCCACGATTAACGTTTCGAACGCAATGTACACCTTATCGATGGCACTTTCACCTCTCTTCTGGGGTCCAATGAGTCAGTTATATGGGAGAAGATGGGCAAGTCGAGCGTTGGCTAGGTCTGCATAACGGCACAAGAACGCATATTGTACTAATACAAGACATGGCAGGTGACCATGATTACAACATCGACGTTCCTTGGGTTCTCGATTGGGACGGCTCTTTCGCCAAACCTGACATCTTTCTTCATCTTCCGGATCCTCAGTGGCTTTCAAGGCACCTCCTTCATCTTGGTAGGTTCAGCGGTGATAGGGTACACCTCTTCCACGTGTCTGGCTTCTCTGTGAGACATTTCGCTCAAACTTCGTATAGAGACATCTACCGCCCCACTGAACGCGCTACAGCGTTGGGTTGGTTCCTTTCTGGCACCCAGATTGGCCCTGCCCTTGGGCCTTTCATAAGTGGAATCATCGTCACATACACGTCGTGGCGGGCGATCTTCTGGCTGCAGACTGCATTGTCTGCAATCTCCACCCTGGGTGCATTTGTGTGGATTCCCGAGACGATTCATCGGAAGGGCATAGAAGATGCGGCCGGACTTGTGAAAATGGATCGATTCAAGTTCGTATGCCGTCGACTTAACCCGTGGCGAGTGATCCAGCTTTATGCATACCCGAACATCTTGTTCACTGGGTTTGCAAGCTCGTCGCTTCTGTGGAATTTGTACTCGATCTTTGCTGCTATCCGATACGTCATGAACCCGCGGTTTGATTTGACAACGCCACTACAGAGCGGTCTGTTTTTCCTTGCTCCTGGCGCCGGTTATCTCCTTGGAACCTTTCTGGGTGGCCGCTACGCGGATACTGTGGTGAAGCAATACATCAAGAAACGGGGCAGGCGGGTTCCCGAGGACCGCTTAATCTCAGCAATACCCTTCATGCTGTTCAATGCAGCGTGTATGCTCGTGTACGGATGGACGATACAGTTCGAACGCGGCGGCATCCCAGTTGCAGTCACTGTGCTGTTCTTGCAAGGCGTTGGACAACTAATGTGTTTCCCTTCCCTGAACACATACTGTATTGATGTCATGCCTGGTCGATCAGGGGAGGTGATGGCTGCGAACTTCGTGCTGCGATATACATTCTCGTGTCTTGCAACAGCTGCAGTGGTGCCAGGGATCGAAGCTGTCGGTGTTGGCTGGATGTCAACGGTGACTGCGGCTTTCCTTGCCATGTCATGCTTCGCGGTGTTGCTGACGGTGAAACATGGGGCCAAATGGCGAGAAAGAACCTCCGCAAAGCAAGAGACGCCGAATGCATGACAGAGATTGGTGTTATTTTCTTGCGCTCTTTTCTTTTCAATGAACAGAGAATACCAGATTTGGAAAGACTTCATCGTGGGTGAACTGTGACCACATCATGAAAATGCTCCACCCACTTACACCATGCGTACACGCAGCTCCTGCTTACGAGGGTGGCGCATTACAATGGTAGACCAGGGTAGCGCCACCATTCCAGCCTCCCCACGTGATAGCAGCATTCCAGACACATCGACACAATAGCACGATAAACCCAAGAAGAAAGAACAGATTCCTGGGAACAAGAAGACTGCATTCCAGAGGATTCGGTGGGCAGTCAAGTCTGCTGAGAGCAGCAAAAAGCAAGTGGTTGGTGGCTGACGACCCACTTATTGTGTGGCGTCTTACAGAACTGCGCACCAACCAGAGGCCTGTGCCTGAGACAGTGGGTCCAACCAGCCACATATTTACTTTGGATGAAGATTCCACGGCAGCCAGGACCCAATCACAAGCCTAGCAGCCACGGCGTCGACGGCGCAAAATGGCTTCACAAGCTCAAATCCAGCCTCTTGCTTTTCGCATCGTGCATGCGTTCGAGGCCACTAGGCAGGCATCTGCAGCACAAGACCCTGAACTCCATTGTGCTCAAATAGAAAATGTCGATCCCTCCAGACACAGGTTTGTTTTTCTCCTTCTTCAACAAACATCTCAACTCCCTCACTTTCCTTGCTTTTGGTCTGTCAAACTCTTGTCGCCAAAGCATTTCTTCTTCCACGATGCGTCCCAGGAATCTACCTGTGTCGCTTCTCTTCACACTCTCCACACTCTGCACTCTCTCTGCCTCACTACCTGTCGCAGAACTTCAACAACCTCGCGCCGAGCGCATTGCCCCGCGCGCAACCTACTCTGTGGTCCCCATCGATGGCGGCGCGAGCGGTGGTGGGGCCTCCAACAGCTCGCCGACCAGTGGATCAGGGTCTTCGGGCTCGGGGACGGACTCTGGGTCGGACTCTGGCTCCGATTCAAACTCAGGGTCTGGGTCCGGCTCTGGCAGCGGATCCAACGGGTCCAAGGGCTCCAAGGGCAGCCCCGAGGTAACCAAGACAGTCGTCGTGACCTCGCCGCCCTCGATTGCGACCGTCGTCGTCACCCAGTCGCCTGAGATTATCACCAAGACCGCCATCTCGGTCGTCGACATCAATGCGTCCTCCCCGACAGCTCCGGCAGCTGTGACCGTGACGCAAGTCGTGTCGTCGCCACCTCAATCTACCTCTACCTCGTCATCACACTCGTCGTCGTCGACATCTACGAGAACGACATCGTCCAGCTCTTCCTCCTCAACACACACCACCTCCACGACATCATCGCCTACATCATCCCATACCTCGACCTCTACATCCGTGAGCACAAGCCACACTTCTACCACGAGCCACTCCTCCGCGTCGACACCCTCGACCCTCTCCACCTTCTACACCAAGCCTGGCGAGGCTACTACCTCGTCAAGCACCATCTCTACCACCACCACTACCTATGACAACGGGCTGTGGCACACCACATACCCTGCCTGGAACGGCACAGACGTCCGTCGCTTTGCGCGGTAACGAGCGATTATACCCAAAGTCCTTCACGCACAGTATCATCATGGCGAAGCGCTGTCATTAGCGGTCGAGTGACCTCTCCATTTTCTCTTTTACGTTTACGATGTTCAACAAGCATGGAGTGAGCGAGCGAATGTGTGCGGCTGCATCGGGCAACGGAGACCAAGTGCTGGGATCGTTGCTCTTGCTAGCCAGGGCGTAATCTTTATTTAGTTTAGCATTGTTCATGGTTCAGTTAGCCAGAATCAAAACAAGTCTTTCAGCTTTGACTACGCTGCCTGCTCCTTTGCCATGTGCTTTGATACCACCGAGTGATAATCCACGACGTCTTGTAGGCGAAGCCGAATGCAAGGTCCATCGACCTTTGTCCACCATGCTAGTTACAAAGAGGCACGTTCGCCACCATAGACGATTGTTGGTGACTCTTTGTTTGTTTGCAGAGTGGTCACTCAAGACCACTGCCCCATCCTCTTTTTTCTTATGATGCAGCCCCAACCGGTTCGCGACAAAGGTACTCGCCATACTACTCACTTCCGAACCATGAAAGGACGAGACTGGTTCTCTCTCGAACATGAACTCAACATTCAACTCAGAACCCTTCGTCATTTCCCAAAGCAGCAAAATTACAAACTTCAAGCCTCTCTCTATCAGCATCGAGGCAAGATCAGCAACCAACTATGGCTTTCCCTTACCCAGGCATCCCCATGTTCAGGAAGCGCTGCACAATGATCAACCGCGTCCTCCTTCTCGCGGTAGTACTAGTCGTCCTACCCGCCATCATTCAAGCGGCACCTACTCCCAGAAACGAACATGCTGTCATTACAACTGGCAGTTTGCCAGAGAAAGTGACGCTGCTAGCACGAGGTCTTCCCAAGGTTGACGGAGGGTGGATGGTCGCCTGCCTCATCTTCATCGGGCTTTTGGTCCTCGCATTTCTCGGTTATGTCTTCTTTCTTTGCCAGGTGCTTCGCGTCTTCAGCTATTGAGCTTTTGCAGCAGGGCGCAGGACGGTAAGAGAGGACAACAGGGAAAGAACTTGAAACGAAAGAGGAAAGGAGAAGAAAATACAACGAAGAGAAGAAGAAGAAGACGGCGGTGGGCTCTTATTTGGGACTTGACTTGGAGCGGGAGAGATTGTACCTGAAGGGTCAACGGGGAGGGGTCTAGGAAGCCCGTCACACAGAGTTAGGTTGATCTTTGATCAGAGACCCGACCACGGAAAGCCGTGTGGGTATCGCAACGGTCAAATAGCCTACGACGTGGTGTTTAGCTGGCTTCGTTATCGGTGCATCAACACGGAGAGCTTGAGAACCCTCCTAGCCTCATAAAATAAAATAAAGGATATGATGTTGCTGGGTACAGCTTCCCTCTTATGTTTGTGACATGCCCATCCTCTTCATCGACTAGTCACTATGAAAGAAATGATCCTTCCCCTACACATTGTAGCACAGTGACTTCAAACAACTCCGAGTTGAAGAGCCATGATCGAAGCCATGATTGAGGAATGATTGAGGAATGAGTCACTACCTTTGGCAGACATTTTAAATATGAAGACGCATTCTTCTCCTTCAAAGGCGATACTTGCCTCCGTTCTCTAACATCAACCCCTGAAAATCCTCTTGACCAGCAGTACTCCTGGCATCTACCCGCCCTTCGGAAGCCGGAAGTTGCTTCACCTCACGCTACATTGCAATGAAGGACAGCTTTTCCTCCCTCCACAACCTCGGAGCAATGCCTCCCCTCAACGTCTGCTGCTCGCGCTCTCGCAAGCATCTTGTCCCCCGCCTCATCCCGGTCATCGCGGCCGCCCTCGCCCTCCTCGCCACAACCGGCGAGGCCGCCCCAGTCAGCTTCGCCTTCGACAACAGAGACCTAACGCTATCTACAAGAAGATGGCGCCACCACGACCATCTCGACCCCGTCCCCGGCGGGTGGCGGATTGCCTGTATCGTCCTGACCGTCATTCTGGCGTGTGTGATCCTGTGCATACTCGCCTTCTCTTCCAAGGGTGGCGGAGGCTCGCCGGTCTTTTGCTGCTGCATTTGCGACGGCGATTGTTGAAAAGGGCATCAGGGCATTGAACAGGGGTGTACATGGAGCCGGAATGGAAGGGCTCCTATCTTGAACGAGTGATTGGACTGGCAGGATGGCTAGCTGGGTTGACTGGTGTTGGGCAATGAACGGGCAGCTTGTGAGGTGAAGCTATTGGAGTCTTGGAGAGCTATTGATCAGGAGGAATACAGAGAGAACAGTGTGATGGATGGGATTTGGAGGAAATTCAAGAGTAATACTGCAGTACGAGCATAAGCAGTTTAATCAGGTATTCACCATCAGAATTACATTCAGCAGAGATTGAAGAGTATTGATGAAAAGCAGGGTGGTATCACCATGGCCAAATAGTCTACGAAGTGATGTTCGACAGTATACAATGACTCTTCATCAACATACCCATCCACAGAGAAGCTAGCAAAGAATGTAATCATGTTAGCTACAGATCTGTCTCTTTATGTGACACATCTGTCCTTTTATTGACCAGGCAGTGCCAAATGATAGGCTCGCGCTTGACATGTCATAGCACTACAGCCGCAACACAACTTCAAGTAGGATACTACGAATGGCGAATGATTCACTACCTCTCAACAAATACTTAAGATCGCCGACCCAAATGGCTTTCCCAAAGACTGTGATCATTCTTCGTCCTCTATCAACCTATTTCGCTCAACCAAAACGACTTCTTGTAACCGCTCACTTGGATCAGCAGTCCACCCCCACCCGGAGCGCAACGGCAAACCGCGTGTCCTCCCTCCATAGACTCGGAACAATGCTTTCTATCAACATACCTCGCTCTCCGTATGGAGGACGAGCCATTGCCCGCAGTCTCCTAGTCATGACAGCAGCCCTCGCCCTCGTCGTCACGGCCGCACCTGTCCCTTCCGAGGACACCGACGTAGCGCTACCTGCTCGAGCAATGTTACGACGCGACCACCACCTCGATGACGTCTCCGGCGAGTGGCGGGTCGCCTGCATCATCGTCTCAGTGTTTCTGAGCTGTATACTCCTAGTTTGTGGCTGTCTTTTCGGATATGACCGTTGCGGTGGTCATTCAGATTCGAATGGGACGCGGAGGACATGACGCATGGGTGTATGGCGCTGAGTCGAGGTAGCCTTTACTGAACTACTAGCATGGGAAGTCATCTGAGCAGTTATGATCAGAAATTCAGCAGAGATTGAAGAGTATTGATGTAAAACCGTGTGGTATCACCATGTACCTGTCCCTTTTGAGCATATCAATGTGGCGCTACCTGCTTGAGCAATATTGCGATGCGGCCACCACCTCGACCCCGTCCCTGGTGAGTGGCGGGTTGCTTGCAATGTCACCTCTGTCATACTGGGGTGTACAATGCAATAATAGGCGAAGCAAAATGTAGGGCGCACCGACCTTTGTCCGCCATGCCGGTCACAAAGAGACATTGATGTTCACCACCACCGTAGACAATTATATAGTAACTCTTTGTTTGTTTGCAAAATGGTCACTCCGCCACATTCCTTTCATCTTGCAGGTCCAGCCCTCGGCCGGTTCGCAACAAAGGTGCATTGTCGTACTGCTCGCTTCCGAACTATAAAAAAGACAACACTGATCTCGAAAATGAACGCAACTTCGAAACTTCAGATTCTCTTCGTCCTCTATCAACCTACTCCGCTCGACCAAGACGACTTCTTGCGACCGACCGCTCACCTGAACAGCAGTCCAGCTCAACCGAGATTGCAACGGTAAAGCGCGTGTGCTTCCCCTCCATAACTTCGAAACAATGCTCTCTCTTAACTCTAGCAGACGAGCCATCGCCCGCGTTCTCCCAGTCACGGCAGTAGCCCTCGCCCTCCTCGCCACGACCGCCGAGGCCACACCTGTTCCTTCCGAGGGCGGCAACGCAACGCTAGCCACTCCAGAAACCGCCCGATGCGACGGCCTAGTCCCCGACGGATGGCGCATCGCCTGCATCGTGCTCGCCGCCCTTATGGGATGTAACCTCGCATGTTTCTGTCTGCTTTGCTGCGGTTCAACACTAGTTGGGATCTGCCGGGTGGTGTTCGCATAGAGACGTGGGAACGAACGGATGTAGGGGCTGATATCTCGAATTACAGGGGTTGATCTGGGGAAGGGTTTAGTTGCTTTGCATGGGCCAGGCTGGGCGAGGAATGAGGAGCGAGAACTTGTACATTGACCAGAATAAGGTAGGAGGAATATCGAGTTAAGACAGCGAGCGGGTGGGACATGGAGGATCGACCGAAATAGGAACGTGCAGGTTTTTCAAATACTCATCACCAATAACACACCCAGCAGGGAGTAGCAACACGTTCAGCAAATAGTCTCGAGCATAATTTTGAAATGACCAGTGGTATCAATTACAGAGGTACTGTTCTATTTCCCTCTCAAGCAAAATCAACGAGATGGCAAGATTTCTCTAGCCCATGTAATCTTCCTTGCAGGCCCCTTTTATTCCCAGTGAGCTCTCATCGAGCTCCGAAGACGAAGACAACAGGAGACTTTGCTGCAGGTCGCGATTCCCCAACTCAACCCAACCTTGCTGAATCCCGGGAATATCGCCAAATGTCCCCTCAACCGTAAAACTCATCAAAAAGCCAACCTCCTGTCCGGAAGGACAGGGTGGTATCAAAGCGCAAAATCAAATCAGCCGAGGCCTTTCTCAGCGCCAAAGAGTCAAGACCGCTTGATCTTGCTCGGTATTAGAAAATAGCACTTTTCCTCCGACCAGTAGAGAAACAAAAATCCCCAGCGCCAAAATGCAAGTTGCTCAAAGGCACGTCTGTACGAACACCACAGCAAGTAAATCACTTGCTAGCAGACGACGAGCCAGGGCGGTTACCGGGAGTCAGAGTCCGTCTAACCGCCTCGGGAAGCTTAGCCGGGATATCGCCGTCGTCGTCCGACGAGCTCGACTCCGACTCGGTGTCGTTGTTATTGTTGGCGGATCTGTCGCCAAGAACCTTTCTGCTGAGCGCGACCAGGTCCGCCAGTCCGCTCAGCGCAGGCTGCGCTGGAGGCGGCTCCGGCTTGGGTATGCCCTCGTTACCGCTCTCGTCACCGCCCTCGCCCTCACCCGCTCCAGCATCCCTCATCTCGGTATCGGTGCCGCCGGTGCGTCCATTCTCCGTAACAGAAGCAGAGCGGCTAGGGACATGGATCTGTACATGCGCGCCGGCTTGGCTGTAGGAGAGCGAGGGCAGCGACGTGGGCGCATTCTGCTCGTCGACAGACATGTTGGCCGAGGGCGCCTTGTGCGGCGAGCTACTCGCCTGTCCGTCGTGAGGCGAGGAGAGCCCGGCCTTCTCGCCATTCTCCAACCTCTGACGCTTGGCCTCGTGTCCGGCAGTAGGGGTATTCGAGGAAAAAGTGTTAGCAGCCGTCCATGCGCTAGGTCTTGCCGGAGTCGATGTGGGTGCAGGGGATGAGGCCGGGCCGCCGGAAACAACCCGAGATGTCGCGCCCGACTCCATCCGCGCCCGTTCGGCGTCAATGGCTGCCTTCGTGCGTCTCTCGCGCAGACGGACGCCATATTTCTTCCGAATCATCGACTGTTTGGTACCAAACGAGTTGCGCAGGCCTTCTAGGCGCGCGCGGCGCTCATTCTCGTCAGGCAGTGCCCTGGCTTGATTCATACGCTCGCCGTAGACGACCTCTGCCTGATGAAGCTCTTCCTGCAGAGCGGCGTACTGCTGGGCAGTCAAGTGGGCGTAGGGATCGTGGCCTCCGGAGCTCGGCTGGGGCTGAGAAACCGAGATGGAGTTCGGGGTGGAATAGGGGTCTGCCGTCGGCCTCTGAGCGGCGGCAGCCTGTTGTTGTTGTGCGGAATAGGCCTTGAAGTTTGGCGTCGAGAATATTGGGAGCTGTGGCGGCGCAGCAGCAGGGGTGTTTCCACCGGAGTGGCCAGGGGTGGCTGTCGCCGAAGTTGTGGAAGGGGGAACGCTCGGAGCATCGCTGGGGTCTCCGCAGACTTTGTTCTTCTCATGCTGGGTATTGTGAGCTATGGACTGGCAATGGGTAGCAGCGATTCTTGTACTTACATAATGCAGGCCGACAGTTGTGGTGAAGCCTTGGCCACAGTGAGGGCAAGAGTGCTTGAACCCACCCGCATTCGAAGGTGTCCGTTGGCACACTTGCTTCTTCATGTGCTGTGCGATATGTGAGCAGCTGTGATCCATGATGGGAACTCGAGTGACGAAACTTACATGCTCAAAAGGCTGGTGTCTATTGAACAGTCGGTAGCAGTTGGGGCACTGGTACGAGGATCCAGGCGGGCCCTGGGCTTGAGGCGTAGCCGGAGGAGGGCCTTGCGGAACATGCGCGTATCCCTGCGGCGGAGCAGCGTGGTGCTGCGGTGGAGGAGCGTGATGCTGAGGAGGGGGTTGGTGGTGTTGCTGGTGGCTGCTAGGGTAGCTCTCATTAGGAATCACTCGCTCCTGACCCTGGCCGCGGCCATCTTCGACGATGTCACCAGGATCATAGCCAAGACGCTCGGCCATAGCGAGTTTGTTAATCAGCGGCTTGGCCTCAATGGTGCGCAGGCGGATGTCGAGGGCCCTGTCGAGAAAGTCATTGCTGGCGCTCGCGAAAATGATGTCGGCGACAGCATCAAGGTCAGCGGAAGAGAAGTGGCGAATGAGCTCGCTCCTACCAGTCTCGACCATCTTGGCTCCAAAATCGCGAAACGCTCGCTGAGTAACCGAAGGTGATGCGTGATGGATGATGGCGTTCATCTAACGTGAGACGTGTGAGTGAAATCCAAGCAGGTGAAAGGAAGACGTGATAAAGGTAGCGTTACGTAGAAAGGGAAATGAAAGATGTGGTGGGGCAGGCGGCACAATCAGATTGTGTTTGTGATAGTGGGTGAGGTGGTTGCAAAGTGAAGGAGGTGATCACGATGGGAGGATAGACTGGGTGGGCCCTGCAGCTGCAAAGGAAGCAGCACTTGCCAAGTGAGAACCAGACCGTAGTATATCAAGTGCGCTCCAACAAAGGCAGCCACCACTCAGTTCATCTTTTTGTGAAAATCTCATCAAGGGAAAGGGCAGGTGACGAAAAAGGAAGATAGCGGGATCACTCAAGTCATAGGGTAAATATACTCACAACAAAAGCCTGGTGGAAATCTGAACCCAGCAGACACTTCTCCCAGTTATCCCTCACCGCACGCCGCACACTCTCAGGCAAGCTCTGGTGAATGCCATACATCAGGCGGCTGAAATCGTCCAGGAACTTTGGGTTCGCCCGCCCGTGATCGATATTGGGCGAGGGGAAGCCAGACTGTTGGATCTGAGCGGCAGGGATTTTGTTGCCCGGCGGGTCCATGATCATGGGCTTTCTAGCCATAGACGAAGCAGGCGGTTGCAGGACTCCCTGCTGCTGCTGCTGTTGCTGCTGAGGAGGCGGCGGTCCCTGATGTTGCTGGTACTGAGGAGGAACTCCATGGTGCTGAGGGGCTCCTGGGGGCGGGTGCTGCTGCTGATACTGAGGTGGCGCAGGAGGATGTTGCGGATGTTGGTAGTAGGGCTGTTGCTGATGAGGAGAAGGCGCCTGAGGGTGTTGTTGAGGCTGGTGCTGGCCTTGATATTGCGGTTGCGCCTGCGGGTGAGGTTGGCCCTGCATAGGAGGCGTGGGCGCCTGCTGTCCCGGCACAGCTACCGATGCCCAGCGCAACGGCCGGCTCTGACCCGCAGGAGACGTACTCGGCGGGATTTGACTAGCGGAGGGCGGCGCCGGCTGTTGCTGATACGGTTGGTGCTGTTGATAGTGGTGTTGCTGCTGCTGTGGTGCCGGCGCAGTAGACGGAGGAGGACCCTGGCCCGAGGGCGGCGCAGGGCTTGGCAGGCCATGGGACGAGGTCGCAGATGACGGCGCCGGCGGTATACTGCTGACAGGCGGTCCTACTTCGGGCACGTCCGACTTGATTCGAGGTAGAGTGACCTGTTCCGGAGCCGGAGCCGGAGCTGCTGGCGGAACGGTGACGCCAACGCTCGCCGGTGAGGCCATGGCGACGTTGCCCCTTTGGTCCTAGATGGACTGGCAAGTCACAATGTCCGGTATCAAGAGGATCTTCTGAATTGCGATGTGGTGTAATTGCGATTGGGATCCCAGCCTTTATTTGCACGTGATGAAGCGATGATGTGCCGAGCCGCAAGGACGCGTCGCGATCTTGGTGGGTGAGGATGAACTAATGCGCCGGGTACCTGATCCTTGCTTTGTTGGTGTTCGTTTGCCTTGCTCCCGAACTGAAAAAAGAAAACGAATCAAATCCTCATTTTCGCATGCGATGAAGTACGCAGCGCACAGGAATGATTGCTCCCTCTAGATCTGGACCCTAGGTAGATCCAAAGGAAAGTGAAGAAAAGGTGCAAGGGGGGGGAGGGCAGACAAGGGAGCAATGAAAGGACAATGAGCAAGCAAGGAGCGCTACCTACGCTACTTTACTTGATTGGGGAGGAGCCGGGACCTTAAGTTAAAAGCTACTAATTAGCGTCAGCCAGAGAAAGAGAAAAATAATTATTTCCAATATGCCCAGGGTGTGACAAAAAGCCCATTATTTAGCATATTAGCGGGGAGGGACAGCGCCGACCCACTTCGATTAATATTCACTTTTCTGGCTCGCTTCCGGGGTCCCATCGGCAGTGTCTTTTGGTTGGACTTTACGGGAAGTAGGTTCGCTAAAAGTACGAGAAAAGGCCCAACTATTTTAGTGCTGTCAGCTCAGCTTTAGCAGTACTGACGATCTGCCCGCCCAGCAGGTCGCAGATCCAACAGACGAGACGAGACAGCCCTGGAGAAGAAGCATTGTAACTACCGGCGAGAAGCATTGCGTCGACGTTTGACTGGCGATGTCATTCAGATGGCAGATCATTGCAATTCCCCGCTGGCTGTCTTCGTCTCCCTTTCCATGCTGTACAACCCTTGCCGCACTCAAGCTGAGCTGAAACAGCGAGGCGGACCACCGAAGCGAGGGGACATCCCAAATCAGATCACGCAGTTTGTTCAAGTCCATGCTCTTGCGCCCACTCGACTCCAATGTGACCGGAAGCCCTGTTTTCGTTGGCCCAGCCCGAACGCATTCGCGAGAGCTGATCCGTCAGCCTGCGAAATCCATTCCTGTCTTTGTGGGAGCGATCGACACACATGGCCTCGTATTTTCCCTCGAGGCAAACGTCAAGGCAGGGATGTCACACCAGCTACCTACTCGAGTACCTGTTTGTCTTGCTGTTCTTTGCTGTGCGAGGTCGAAAGTGAGCGCCACAGCAATTTATGGGGTTTAGCCTGTTATGTCGAGCTCTGTATCAGTCATCCCCATGCATTATTAGCACTCCCCTTTCGCATTAATACAACCTCTTGCATGGATCAAGCCTCTCTGTTCGCTTGGACCAACTCAAATTGTACAAGTAGCTCACCCTTGTCAATACGTAGAACATCTCTTGGCATGACGAAACTTTGCTGTTTTCTTCATCGGCAGACAGAATCTTATGTACAATTTCAACATTGGTATCACTAAACGACAACATCCCTCCTCCCACGCCTACACCGACTCCCCGATGCAAGCCAGCAACAACTTCTCGTAGTCGCCGCTCGTCTCGCCCTTGATCCGCTTCGCCAGGTCCTTGTTGTACCGCTTCTGGTACGCCGCCCGCACCTGCGCCATGTTCTGGCGGTCCCAGTGGAAGCGCACGACCCGGCTGACCAGCAGGTGGTCCTTGGTGCCCGCGCCGGCCATGGCGTCCTCGAGCAGCGCCGCCTGGTGCATGTACTTGTCCGACGCGTGCCGCAGCTGAAACAGCAGCGCGTCCTCCATGTGGCCCGAAAATTCCTGAAAAGCGAAAAGAGTTAATGCGAGTTGTGGAAAGACAGAAGTAGGAATGCACAAACCTTGCGAATGACCTGCTCCAGGCTCCGCGCGTACTTTTGCTGGTACTCGTACGCGATGGCGCGGATCTGGTTGTCGTTGCGCGTGCTCAGGATGCTGCACACCTTCATCTCGTCGGTGCCCAGCTTGGCCTCGGTCGCGTTGTACAGCTCGAGCACGTCCCGGTCGATCTCGGCCTTGTTGACGGGGACCGCGTCCTCGGCCCGGCACGCCTGCAGCACGATGGCGAAATGCCGCTCCGTCTTCATGCTCAGGTCGCTCCTGACAGCATCCTCCAGGCTGCGCCGGTACTTTTGCTGGTACATCGACTTGATGGCGCGCAGGTCGGCGTTGGACCGGCTCAGCAGCACGTCGTTGAGCACGCTCTCCTTGGTGCCCGGGCCGTCGACCGCCTCGTAGATCATGCGCACGTCGTGCATGAGGGGTCCGTCGCACAGTGCGACGAGGCCCTTTTCGAACCAGTTGCTCGTCTCCGACTTGATGTCCGAGATCAGGTCGCGCCGGATGTTGCGCGTGTACGCCGCCTTGATGGTCTCGATCTGTAGGGGGTCCTTGTTGGCCAGCACACGGATCAGCGTCTTCTCGTCGGTGCCGAAGCCCTTCATCGCGACGCGCAGGGCCTGCGCGTCGGAGCTACCGTCCCACTGGATGATCTGCGGCGGGCCGTACCCGAGGGACGGCGGCGTCGGGGCCACGTTGGGGTACTGCTGGCCATACTGCTGCGGCGGAGGAGCGCCGTAGCCTTGTTGCGGGGGCGGTGCGCCGTAGCCCTGCTGTGGAGGAGGTGCGCCGTAGCCCTGGGGAGGGGGCGGCTGTCCGTAGTGTCCCTGAGGAGGGGGCGCGCCGTATCCCTGCTGGGGAGGAGGGGGGGCACCGTAGGGCTGAGGTGGTGGGTGTCCGTAGCCTTGCTGCGGCGGCGGTTGTCCGTAGGGCGAAGGAGGAGGAGGAGGCTGGCCGTATTGTCCCTGCGGGGGAGGAGGTTGGCCGTAAGGCTGTTGGTAACCATACTGCTGCGGGGGCGGCTGGCCATACTGGCCCTGGGGAGGGGGTTGCTGGTAGTAACCTCCCTGCGGCGGGGGAGGCTCTGGAGATTGGTCAGTGTTTGTTTGGTCTACCAATCTGGCTCGCAGGAGCGAGATACTCACGGCCGTAACCTTGATATGACATGATGACGTCGTTGCGCAAGCAGAGCTTACTATCTGGTCGAGATGGGAGCTGCGAGCCGAATTAGTCCGGGCGCAAAGCGGAGAGTCTGGCAGTGGTTGTACAGGAGAGGTGCTGCCCAATCGCACGCGCGAGGGGTCAAGCAGGGTGAGATTCTTTGGCGCGACGCTTTACAGTCCGAGTCGAAAGTAAAAGGCGACGAGAAAAAGAAGTGTCAAGCCATGTCAGCAGAGAAAGAAGGTCGAATGCTGTTTATGAGCCACCTTTGGAACCAACAGTCAGGTCGGACTGCCAAGAGAGGGGCTGTGGGCCAAAGGTCGCCATCTGCTGCCTGTGTTTTTGCGCTTGCGACATTGCGAGCTAACCCGGCTAGTGATTTAGCAGCTGAAGCGAGCCCAACTGCAAATGCAACGGGAGGATGCGTAGCGGGTGACGGCTAAGCTGGCACACCAGCCCACGAGAAGGACGAGTTGGGCGGGCGTGAGGGTTCTTCGGGCTGGGGCGGGCTGATGTGGGCTGTGTGGCTGAGTGCAGTTCATGTCCCTCTGTTCTCCAGCACTCGACGTCACTTAGTGGCGTCGCCCAAGTCCGATATTAATAGATGATCGGAATCCTTGCAATGAGTGGCTCAGGAAGGAAACAGAATACACTGTGGTATTCCATTACTAGATCGTATCTCATCAATTGTTAGCAATCAGATAATGAAGTTCTCATCACCAATATCACCAAGGCACTGTCACCAAAATGCGTCCAAACTTGTCTTGCGCCGGACTGGGCGAGGGTTCAGTGACCCCGCACTAAATCCCTTCAGTGGGCAGCACCAGTCCTGATCAGGACGGAGGTATGGATGGTTTACTAGCGTGGTTCGCGGGCTCAGCCACGACTCCGAGGACGAGTGAGCGCATGGCGTGTGACTGGGAAGGCAGGGCTGCCTCTGATCATGACTTCACCTTAAGCTTGGACTCTTGAATCCAGACGTCGCTCTCGAGTACGAGGCAATATACTAGGTAGTAAAGCATTCCCGCAAACTGAAGTCCTTTATGAGAAAACCCACGTACAGTGCAAGCTGTCGCCGTAATCAAAGTCAACGAGGGTGTGCCTTCCGTCGAACAAGCTGAGCTGTGCTTGCTTAAATCATTGCAAATGCAAATGCTGAGTATGACCTACTATCACAAGTAGAAGGATCATTTGGTCACCCTTTGCTTGTGTAGGTCAGTTGCGAGTCTGGTGCAGCATGTAGGATGTCCATCGAACATGTTCTTCATCATCAAATCCAGGTCAGCCGCACATCGTCAAGACACATCCCACAACTTGGTCGTCACGCCAGCCAATCTGCATCATTTCGATATTGACTTACGGTTGCTCCGTTTCTCCCCGCATACGTTCCTCTTATTTGGCTTGGAATTGATCAGACTTCTCACTGCACATCATGACCTTGGGGGCACCGGGTTTCATCGATCCCACCGTCCCAGTACCTGGTCCGGGAACCCTACACGATGACGTTCGCATACTCCTTGAAAGGCTTGATAAAAGTACGTTCGATAATAACGAGCTCGCGTCCTCAAGCCTGCGAGTTAAAAATTCTGGACAGCATAACTGACTTCTGAGGCAGCGATGTTCGTGCCCGCGGACCCCATACAGGAATGCGGGTACTGGGAAGAGGTTGCCCGGCGCTTCCGACGACCACTCTCTCCACATGCAACTCTTGACTATATGGAAATCACGACAGGTAGCCATCTAGGTCAGGATCATTCGCTGCCTCTCAAAGTATACAGACCAAGCGGCGACGCTATTCATAGCGCAGGCTGGCTCACCGGTAACGGCAGCCATGGCTTGCCGGCTGTGCTTCAATTTCACGGCGGGGGGTTCACCTGCGCGGACAAGTATGCCGACGAGGAGTTTTGTAATCACATGTGCGCCAGGCTTGGCTGCGTCGTCATTTCCGTCCAGTCCGAGCTCGCCCCCAGGAAAGTGTGTCCCACTCATCATCTAGAAGCTATACAGGTCCTGCAATATGTGCAACAGAATCATGAAGAACTGGGCATTGACAAGTCGAGGATCGCAATCACCGGCTTCTGCTCCGGAGCAAACATTGCCGCAAATTTGTCTCACGAGGCCTCTTCTGGTAAATATGGTCTCGTCCCGCCAGTTGCGCAGGCCCTTGTCGTTCCCTGGATGGACCTTCGCTGGACCTGGCCTACGGAGCCGTCACGTAATTTCAGCATGGTGCCCTCATACCAGAGTTAGGTGCAACATGCGGGGGCCGAAACGATGCCCGTTGCTCGTGTCCAGTGGCGATCTCAACAATTCTTCAATAACGTGACAGCGGCCGAACGCGAGAATCTTGCGGACTATTTTTGGAAACAGCGCGAGGAGGATTGGAGTCACAGCTTTGCCACTTGCATCTGTATTGCCGAGATCGATCCTCTACGCGACATGGGCGCTGCATATCACAGCCTCTTACAGGAAAAGTACAGCCCATCTGCGTGCTACGTCTTCGAGGGCATGCCTCATGGGTTTTACGCGTGGACCAAAGAGATTCGGGCCGCACGACGTCTCTACAATATTATCGCTTACTCGATAGACCAGGCTTTCAAGAAAAAACCTCCGATCAACGAGCCAGTCCCAAGGATCCTCAGCCAAGACGACCAACCAGACGTCTTGGAGCGGCTGGTTATGAATTAGGGCAGCATTGGGCTTCTGTCCAAAAGCAACTCTTGTGTTCTTGAAGAGCACTTGCAGCGAATGGGTCGCATTCTTAGAATGAGTCTTCTCAACCTGGTTTTGGGATGAAGAGAACGAGATCGAATTGAAGGAAGGGGTCAGATTACTCAAAGTTACTTGGGGAGCGATTAGACACTTTTGAGCTTTATTTGAGCAGCGAATTTGAATATCTATTGGCCATCATTTTGCATTCAGCCATAACAGATATCCCACCGCGTTAGACCAAAACTTATCAAAGCCCGGTTTCCCCTCGACATCACCGCAAGCCTGAATACCGTTATGGTTCTCAATGACGTGGCCTGGATATCAGATAGGTAACATCAGTGCACTGGCCGTGATCGCGCCTGACAGGGCCAACTTACTCAGGTCAATGCAGTCGTATGCGTACTTGTGGTCGCCGGCACCCTTGTCGCAGTAGCAGCAAATCTGCTCCATGTTGCTGTTGCAGTTCCAGCAGCTGCCCTGGAAGCCCCCACTAGAGACGGAAGAGATCCTGATTAACGAATTTGCCATGTGTACAAGCCTGATCGTGATAGATAGAGAAGCGTAACCTTTTCAGCATCGACTTACTTGTTGAGCGGCTGCAGATGGCCCCAGCTGTTTGTGATGCACTCGCCGAGGTCGAGGGCCGACTCGACGTCGCGTCCGTCGTCGGACTTGCAGTAGCAGAGGGTGGCGTAGCGCGTGCCGACCTTTTTGAGGTCCATCGAGTTCGAGTAGAGCATGCAGCTGCAATGGTTGGTTGGCTCGGCTGTGGACCAGGCCGCGAGGAGGCCGATGCTGAGGAGGACACGGGAGACGAACATCTTGAACAGAGGAATGAGTAAGGGTTGAGAAACTAGCAAGTGCTTTGTAAGTGATAAGAAAAGGGTTTGGTTGTTTGAGAGGATGTCTGAGGGAACCAGGGTCCAAAACATGTCTTGTGCTTGCCTTAAGTATTCTCCGTCTGGCCCTGCGCACGCTGGCGTCGCAGCTCGCACCAGCATCAAGAGCCGCATTCGCTTACCCAACGGTATCGTACTTGGAAGGATCTGATTGTGGTGGCTTGAGCCATATCTCCGAGTCTGTGCTCTGCCTACGCCGTGCATCTGGTCAGGCATGACTTTTGTTGCACGGCGCGCAAAATGTCTTGGAATCTGCCCAATGTTGTTGATGGCGAGAGTTCGACATGCTTTCCCCCCTTGCACATGTCGACGTCTTGTCGTCAGATGATCATGATGTCGTGGAATACTAGCCCTGCGTCAGGCAAATCGCGAATCACACCGCCCGATGCGTCGCCCACAAACAGACGAGATGCATGATCTTGCATGCATATATAAATGAGCATCTCTACTAGACACACATTTGCTCACGACAAGCGAATGCATCTTCGCTTAAGTTTCCCTCAAGAGACTGTAAGCCCATGATACCGCTGCCGCGATCCTTGTGTAGTTGTGGAAGGGTTACCCAGTCCCACGTCACAGCCTTCCTTGTTTGTGCTGGGCCAATCTCGAATGATCGGGCGTTTCTATCATGTGTGAAGCCTCCTGAGGTCTCACAAGATGACGGATAGACTTGTAACGTGGAACAGACTGCGGGTGGACCCTACAGAAACATTGACTGGAGGGTTATATGCACCTGTCCGGAAGATTTAAGTTTTGCAGCATTGAGGCGCACAGAACTATGAAGTCATGGGTTGGCCTGCCTCAGGCAAGTCACCAAGACTCGGTAGAGTCAGTCACAACTTGGACAGTCAAAGTCTTACTTGGCTGGAAATAGGAATGGAATTTTACAGGACAGACGCCTGGGAAAAGATAATTTATGCACCGCCGAATGACACTACCCCGGATGTTTGCTCCTGCTTAACCAAGGCATCGGAGAGTTGCGTTTTCATGGGAAACTGACAGATGGAACAGCGGCCTAGCTTTGTTCGTCCAGTGACATTTTCAGACTTTTGCATTCTTTCTTACTCCCAAACTTCCGATTACAGTATCAGAGATCGATGTTGACCTTGGTTCATACAATGCCATTCTACTCGTAGGTTTGCAGCCCAAAGTCGCAACCGACCTCGAAAGTTGGTATAAGTTCGCAATAGCCAACAAGGTCGGTAATGATAGCATGTACTTGACTAGATTGAGTATCCTGATGAGCTTTGATTTATGCAACAATTCTCGCGATGTGTTGTCTCCGAAGTGTATCCTGTATGCCAAGACGACTGTCATCTTGGCAGCACAAATGCGTCCTTACTGCTTACATGCCAACCCAAACTCGGTTACATCTTTTCCATATCAACCAGATCCTTCTAGACTTACTGAGGAGCAGAGTTGTGGCTCCTGCCGATCAATCCTACATAGACTGAAGATGACAACCCATTATCAACATAAATAGCCTCCTCACCTCCTCGGTGGAACTTGCCAAAGACTGCTAAAAGGCTACGCTTCAAGGACCCAATGCGAGTAGGTGAACATACCATGGCCTCTGAGAAGCAATACGACGCCCTCATCGTAGGCGGCGGACCCGCAGGCCTCGCGGCGGCGTCCGCCCTCGCGCGCCAGCTGCACACCGCCCTCGTCATCGACTCGGGCGTCTACCGCAACGCCCGCGCCGCGCACGTGCACAACGTGCTGGGCCACGACCACGCCGACCCGGCCGAGCTGCGGCGCAAGGCGCGCGCCGACCTCGAGCGCCGGTACCCGAGCGTCGGCTTCACGCAGGCGACGGTCGGTGCGGCAAAGAAGGCCGAGGATGGGTTCGTGCTCACCGCCGAGGACGGGAAGACCGAGTACAAAGGCAAGAAGTTGATTATCTCGACGGGGATCACGGATGTCATGGTTGATATCGAGGGGTATGCTGAGTGCTGGGGGTATGGGATGTAAGTGATTTTTTTGAAGTCAGTTCTTTTAGGGGTGACTTGACTGATGGGGCTATCATAGTTTCCACTGCCTCTTTTGCCACGGCTTCGAGCAGGCCGGGCAGGACTCGGTCGGCCTGCTGGCCGTCGGCATGCTGGCCAACCCGGACTTTGCCATGCACATCATCCCGCAGGCGGCGCGCCTGTCCAAGGCCGTACGGGTGTACACCAACGGCAACGAGGAGGCGGCCGAGGCCATGCGCAAGGCGATAGAGGGGACGAACCTTCCGGCTACCGTCGAGAGCAGGAAGATTACCAAATTCGCGCTCGAGGCGCCGGGTTCCTCGACCATACTCGTCAGCCTTGATGGCGGGGAGCAGAATACGGAAGGCTTCTTTGTGAGTTTCTACCGGCCCCGACATGTATCATGCAATGAAAGGCATTAACTCGCGACGCCCAACAGTCTCACTTTCCAGACGCCAAACTGAATGGCAACTTTGTGAAGGACCTAGGACTGGAGCTGGGCGCGGCGGGCGAGATCGCGTCCAAGCCGCCGGTGAATGAGACCAATGTCCCTGGGTGCTTTGTCGCCGGCGACATCATGTCGGCTCTGCGCGCCGTGGCGACCTCGATGAACAGCGGCATGTGTGCCGGTGTGGGCGCGGCCATGTCTGTTCAGGATGATGCTGCTAAAAAGTAGATACAACAGGTGTACATCTGCAACTTGATAGATGATCACGAATTACTCAAAAGGCATAGGCAAAAAGGCGATGCAACCCTTACGAGGCAGAGGCTTTAATTACGTGATCGACAGGGCGTATTCCAGAAGGGCGGGAGAAGCACGGCTGAACCATGAATCACGGCTCGTTCAATCTTTGCCAGTTAACATCGCCGCGGCTGGTGCCGATTTGCTACTGGCATCGGTTCGTCCGATGTTGGTTTTCGACGCCGCCTAATATGGGATCGGCGGCTGTCATGAACATCTTTGAAGTGTTGTCAAAGACTGGATGTCAAAGTCTGGTTTGTGGTGACGGGGTTAAAAGAACGGACCTGCGCTGACATGGGGCGCCATCCCGAGGTGAAACATGGTCCATCGAACCCCTTGCTCCTCACCTGCTACCCACGCCAAAAACGCAGGGAGCTTGGGTCCCACTGGGATTCTGAAACATGGCTACCGGAAGATAAGCGCAGCTGATCCCTGGGTCTCTTTCGCAAGAATGCCTGTCTCGCGGGACAGGATGATGGCATGGTAAAACCGTAGGGCTGGATCTGGTGATGATAATGAACCTTCACGGTCGAGTAGGAGGACTCGGCAGAAATGGGTGTATGCACGGGTAAGATTTCTGCGACTGGAATCAACGCTCCTATTTTCCAAGATCGTGAGATCGCTGGCGGAGCGATGGCACGCTATCGGCGGAAGAGGAAGATCGACTGGCTATCGTGTCATTGCATGCAGGTCATGAGGGTTCGGACGTCAGTCTGCCTTGGTTTGAGTTGCAGTAATCGGCCTTTGAGTCTAATTGCGGTATCATCTCGTCTACTATTTCGGGTGTCCACGCTTTTGCACATAATTACGACGGTGCGTGTCTGATTATTGAGAAGAGTCTGGATCAGACTCGAAGGGAGACGAGGAATGCAACGACAAGACTGTGCCGCCCCCGATGCTTGCTTTTGACGCAGCTTAATTGATCTGGTGCTTTTTTGAGTTTGTCGTGGACGCGCCAGAGCGTGGCATTCAGTCAGTGTCAAAACGGTTGGACGCGACTTTGGGACGAAGGGAGGCGGATTGACCAGTCGATTCACTGCCACCCAACTGACCTGTTGCGTCCCATAATCAGACCCCAGATTCAGACCCAACATCAACAACGGCGCAGTGGTTGGCGCAGCTGCTCCGACGATTCGTTACCGACAAGTCCTGGCCTGTGGACGGATGCGAAAGTCAATTCGAAGTGACGGTAGCGCGCGAAAGGGAGCGCCTTTCACCGAATCAACCGGATATTCAGGGTCAACAAACAAACACTCGACAACAGCAAGGTAAATCCAAAAGGAGCGAGTGTGTTGCCTTTTCTTGCGCAGGCTGACGGGATAAACAGAGGCTGCATCGCTGCTGTTTCCCTCCTAAATATCCAAGTACTTTGACTCGACGACTCGACACCCGACAATAACCAGTCCTGTCCCTGCTTGCGCGCTCGATCAAACCTCGGAGGTTGACCATCCAGCCCTGGAGCACTGACATCAAATGCATGCGCAAAGACAGTCTACACCACCACTCCCGCAGTTCTCAAGGTCGCTTGTCGTCAGTTGGCCCTTACCGCCGATCGAACATTTGCTCTGTCCTCCCCTTGGCAGCTGAACACTGTTCCTTACATATCTCGCCCTCACCTCGATCTGACATTTATTAATACAACCGTGGCATCCAGCTTCTCTTTCGAAGCGCATCGACTAATTACAGCCACCAACCCCACCAGCAGCACTCGACACCAACAAGACCACTGTCTGAGCTTTTAATTGCAGGGACCTCTTTAGCAGCCAAGCGAGCAAGGGGAATTGCCCTGGAGGGATTAGCTTGACGTGTGCTGAGCACACCTGGGCCACCTGGGCAAAAGAGAATGGCAGCCATGTGGGACCACCTAAGGACGGGCAACTATGGGGGCGGTGGAGGCCCCGCAGCAACACAGCGTGCACCGCCTGGAGGAAGAAGGGGAGCAGCACCAGTTGGAGGCCCCTACCAGGACCACCATTACCACCATTCCCACTACGACTACGACGGTGGAGGAGGAGGATATATCCATGAGCAACAGCGACCAAGAAAGAACCACCATCCCATCTCTGCTGCTCCTCGTCCCAAACGTCGCGGTGGAGGTTACACTTACGAGATCAGAGGAGGTCCAGCGCCCGCCAGGCCGCCCCGCGAGTTCATGGAGCAGCAGTACCACCGATAGTAAGTCCTCTTTCTCTTGTCTCCTCGCTTGCGGTGCTGGAATGTGTGACGAGGGTCCTCTGGATCTCTGGGTCTGGCTTTACACATGCTGGTGGTGGAGCGAGATGAGGACGGACCGAGCCAGGCTGGTTCATGCGCATTTCCAGTCTCTCTCTGTGCCATTCCCCTCCCACCAGTCACACTGCCAAACCCCTAATTCGAGACCTGTCGTTCATTCAATTCATTCTTTCCTTGTCGTGGTCGCATAGAGCCTGTTTCGCGTGCGATCTTGCGCACGGCTGTTTGGCGACATTCCACCACACTCTTTTCTGTTTCTTTGCCCTCCTTTCACAGCGCGCGTTGCAGTGCTGAGCACTGTTGCCAGTCGCGCGTCTCGTCTCTCTTTACTTCACCCGAGCTAACGCAAAAGTCGCGATAGTGGCCCGGGGCCAGGCTCTCACGGCGGCCCGCCACCACCACGGCACTCGAACCAATACCCTCCGCAGCGCGGCTCTTCCTTTCGACCTACCTCTTCCATTTACTCCCAGCCGAGTCCTTTGAACACGAATTTTGACCAGGCGCGTCACCAACAATCTCACCACTACCCGCAACCTCAGCACCAATACCGCCAGCAGCAGCAGCCGAGGTACAACCACGCGCCGCACTCTACAGACGAAGTCTCTCCGCCTAGTTCGCCTGAGCTTCTGGCACCTGGGTGAGTACAGCCCTCCTTCGTGACTGGTTAGGGTTGTATGTGAATAAGGTGCTCCACGGTGAATACGTTTTGTTCTCTTTGACGTCACTGTGGGCTACCGCAGCTTTGTTGTCGCCCAGGTCATGTCAACCTCGACCTAGACTCGCGCCCTTTGCCAAAGAACCTCAAGAACAAACACTTGCAACCAACTCGTGACCAAGCACTTAGAACATCAAGACTGACCTTGTGTACCTTGACAGACCGCACCAATCACAAGGCGACGTATCTCCCATCGACGACTCCCCCGAGCTGGCGGCCCAGCAGCTGGCCCAGATGAACATCAACCAGCAGGGCACCCCTCCTCAGGGAGGCAAGTCCAACATCCCCATGATGCGCCGCGAGCGACGCCAGACCCAGAACGCCGCCGCCAACACGTTGCGCGAGACCAAGTCGCGCGAGCGCATGCGCCACGGCCAACAACACACGGCCCCTCCACCCGACGATTCGCGACTGGGCTCCATGTCCTCGCAGCGGGGGTACAAGGGCGGTCCGGTGCTATGGGACCCCAACACGGGCGAGCTGACGAGCAGCAACAAGGGCAGGCCGAGCCAGGTCAAGCCGGTAGAGTACGCCAAGGGACTCGCCACGGGCGCCGACGGGCGGCCGACCCAGAGGACGGACCAGACGCGCGCTCAGGCCGCCGCCGTGAGCTTCGGAGACCGCATGAAGAAGATGGCGCGCAACATGGCAGACGTGGGCAGGAATCGCGAGGGCTCGCCCGCGGCCGAGAGCTCTACCGACCCCGCGGCAGGCGCCTTCGTCTCGGACAAGCCGGCGTGGAACGGAGCGAGCGGCCGCACGACACTGGTCGCTCCCGTCCGGGATAACCAGGACGTCGCGCCGCTCAAGATCCCGCGCAAGAGCAGCAAGCGCACGCCCGTGTCGAGCCCCGTGCGGGCGCCGCTCGACAGCCAGCCCGGCGGGCTGAACATAGTGCTGGGCTCACCCCCTGTCAGCCCACCTGCAGGGGGTGAAACGCCAGGACGAGAGACCATTCGCCGCATCGTTCCTTCCAGCGAGGTGGCCGCCCAACAGCAGCAACCCTCCACGCCTCAGGCAGCTTCCTACCCAAGCCCGCCCGTCTCCGCCGGCCTCAGCAACAATCACCGCGACTCCCTCCCCTCCCAACAAGCAGCAGCATCATCGTCGCCGACGACCCAGCAGCCGATCAAGAGAAAGCCCGCGCCGGGCCACCAGCAGCAGGACTCGGTCAGCAGCGTCTACAGCCAGAGCGACCCCTACAACTACAAGCATTACGCCACCTCATCGGCAGCGGCGACGCCGCCCAACCCGCCCCAACACAAGCAACAGCAGCTGCAGGACCCCTGGCAGCAGCCGCCGTCGCGCTTCTCCGTCACGACGTACGACTCGACGCCGCGCGAGTCCCTAGACGAGTTCGCACCGAGCGATGCCCCGCCCATGCCGCCTATGCCCGTCGATATACACAGCAGCCCTGTCCCCGGCAGCAACAAGCTGCAGGAGTCCATGATGGACCGCCGCCGACCGGCCAAGCTCGGCCATGCGGACTCAGCTAGCATCCGCGGCGAGCCCATCGTCATCTCCCTGAAAGACCAGTGGCACTCGACGGCCAACCCGCAAGACCGCAAACCGGTAAACCGGGGCGTCGCGCGCGCCGCTACCGACGCCTCGTCTTCCCCGCGCCCGCAGTCGGGCATCAGCGTCGCGGGCTCGGTGCACAAGATGCTCCCGCCCGCCCCGCCAGAGCAGACGGCTAAGGACCGCGTGACGCAGCTCAACGCGCATCTCGCGAGCCTGGCGCAGCGGCGCGTGAACATCGGCAAGTCGATCAAGCAGATGACGGAGCTCATGCCGCAGGACAACATTCTCGACTCGGCCGAGGTGATCCACAAGCGCGAGCTCGAGAAGCGGAAGGTCGAGGGCCTGAGGCAGGAGCTCAGCGAGGTGCAGCGCGAGGAGTACGAGCTCGGGCTCAAGCTGCACCGGGCGTATAAGCGGATGGACCAGGATGCGGATTTCGAGCCGACTGGGCTTTGGGTTCGGAGGGTTACCGGATGATTGTGGAGGACGGGATTCGTCTGGACGGAGCTGTTTTGTCTGGTTCCATGAGAACTGGGTGCTTTGTCCGGCTCACTCGATGTGGCCTGGACTGCGATGTCGCCCTTTATTCTTACAATCTGGCCTGCGTCATGGCCTGCATTACCTTACACTTCTTTATTGACATGGGCCGAGGGTTTTTTGTATGATGACAATGGTGGAGAGATGGAGGCAGGGACGGGATGGTTGGGGCTGGAGACATGATTTTTCCTGTTGATACCAGACTTTGAGCCTTTATGCGGCCTTTGACATAGCCTGTCTATTTCTTCCCTTTTCCTCTTCACTGCCGTACTTTTACTACTTCTTTTAGACGAGTCTAAAACTGACATATTCTCACGACTTGATTCATCGTGTTCGTCGAGTGCGTGAACCATCTGAGGTATCTCACTATTGCCGCAAGTAGACCTAAATCTCTTTTATTGGACTTTCCCTCTCGAATCGACCGGCCAGATCTCCTCAATCACACCCTTTCGATACGCGTAATACACATCGTGCAGATTAATCGTCGGGTCAATATGGCTAGGGATCATCTCGACCCGGTCCCCGATCGCAAGATCGGGAGTCCCCTCCTCCCACGTAAGCGACCCGTGCTCGTCGCCCAGCTGGTCGTACGCGTACCGCGCGTCCTTGCACTCGGCGAGCCCGCTGTCCGTCGTCAACGATTTCAGCCCCGTGTCGATGGTCACGCGCCGCTCCCCCTGCCTGCTGATCACCGTGGCGAGCAGCGACAGGCTGTGCGCGTAGAACCCGCCGATCGCCCGGCGGTAGTCGACGTCCATGAAGATGAACGAGCCCGGTTGGAGTTCGGTCACGCCCGGCACCGTCGCGCAGAACTCGGCCGTGCCCGTCCCGCCCGTCGTCACGACCTCGATGCCGAAGCCCGCGTCCTTAAGCGTCTGCGCCGTCGAGGTCAGGGTCGCCATGGACGCGAGGCACTGCGCCTTGCGGTCGGAGGCGGAGTGCAGGTGCTGCAGGTGGCCCTCGTAGCCTTGTACGCCGATCAGGCGCAGGTGCTTGAGGCCGGCGATGTGCTGCGCTAGAGGTAAGGCGCCCGCGGGCTGGACGCCCGTGCGGTGCAGGCCGACGTCGAGGTCGATAAGTACGGCGATGGGGTCCTCGATGCCCGACTTCGAGAGGGCGTCGTTGATGGCCGAGGCGCCTACCTCGCTGTCGACGACTATCCTCAGCCCGCGGTGCTTGCGGAACAGCTCTACCAGCCTGGCGACTTTCGCCGGGCCGACGATCTCGCAGGTGATGAGCAGGTCGTCGAACCCGGCGGCCGTGATGGCCTCGGCCTCGCTCAGCTTGGCGACGCACCCGCCCTTGGCGCCGGCGGCGACGAGCTTCTTGGCCACGATGGCGCTCTTGGAGGTCTTGAGGTGCGGGCGGATGTTGCGCCCCGTGGGCAGGAGGCGGTCCATGAGCTTCTTGATGTTGGCCTCCATGATGTCGAGGTTGACGACCATGGAGGGGGTGTCGAGGGTGTCGAGGCGGTCGCCCGCCTTGGGGGAGTACATGCTGGGCAACTTAGAGGGGGATGGTGGATGGTCTATTGTGGGAAGGTGAGCAAGTGACGAGATAAGGCAAGGCAGGCAGGCATGTATCAATCCATCAACGTGTTATATCATTGATGTCTTTTCTACAAGTGGTAGTGAATATAAAAAAGAATACCAAGCATCGGTGCCGTATTCGGACATCCGAAGCTTCGATTCCCACCAAGGGTTCTAGACTATCTACACTAGTACCCCCAAAGTAACGTAACGTAGTGCTAGACTAAGACTACTCCCAGTCCGGTACGCACCACACAGTGCGGGGGAGACTGGGTTTGGACGACTTAGGCTATCTCCCCTTCCTGCACACCGACAACCAGTCACTCCATCCCTGTCCCATTTTTTCGCCTTCCCCCTAATCATCGCCTCCCCCACGGGGGGTGTTCCTCTTAGAGGAACCAGCGGAACTCGGGCACAGACGGTCCATCGCGCAGGCGCTGCGTGGGAATGTCTCGTGCGGTAGTCTTCGTCCCCGCCCGCTTGTTCCTGCGCATGTTGTCAAATACCATGTACCCGCCCAGCAGGCCCGCGACAAGACACCCGCAAGCGCCGAAGCACGCCGTCGTGATGAGTGCCGTGGGGTACTTGGGCTTCTCGTCGGGTCGAAAGATGTTGCTCGAGACCAGGCCCATGAGGTTGGCGAGCGGGACGCCGACGGACGTAAGAACGACGCGGCGGCCCTCGTGCGCAATGTTGTTGTTGTACCAGGTCGACAGCAGGACCGAGGGCGCCGAGGTGCCCCAGACCATCATGAAGCAGGCGTAGTAGGCGAGCTGCAGCTGGGCCTGGACGTCTGGGATCGCGGCGTAGATGATGAAGCCGATGAAGCTCAGGGTGAAGCCGAGCATGATGAAGGGGAAGCGGATGCGCAGCAGGTCGGAGCTGAAGGCGAGAATGAGCAGCATGACGGCGCCGCCGACGTTGGGGGCGACTGGGAGCGGTGACACTGCGTTAGCTAGCTGATTCCACCAAGATTGCTTTTTGTGCTATAACTCACCGGTGTAGAGATTCGTCTTGATAAGTCCGAGGTCCAGGCGCTGGATGATCTGGGGCATGAAGAGCGCGACCGACTGGATGGGTACGCCGAGACAAATCTCGATCAGGAGGAAGCAGTACGTCGTCGGGTGCTTGAAGATCTTGAGCGAGTCTCTGAGGTTGAACTCCTCCTGCACGACGGACGAGGAGTCGACCTGCATGCGGTGGAAGGCCAGCGACTTTTCCTCCTCGCCGAGAAACTTGGCCTCGGCGGCGCTGCGAGGGAGGTACCAGAAGGCGAAGAACGAGAACAGCACCGAGCAGGCGCCCTCGATCAGGAAAAGGTACCGCCAGACCCACATCCTCGACTTGATCTGGAAGACGCCGAAAGACAGAAGACCGCTCTACTTCGATTAGAATAGGCCAATAGCATACAGGAGAAATGATGACAAACGTACAAAGGCGTTGGCAATGTTGGAAGCGGCGTAAAAGAGGGCGAGCCGGCGCGCCAACTCGCCACGGCGGTAGAAGGTCGTCAGGTAGTAAATGACCAGTGGGAAGAAGCCCGACTCGGCCATGCCGAGGAAGAACCGCAGGGCAAAGAGCCCGCCAAAGTTGGACACGGCGGCGGACAGCAGGGTCATGGCGCCAAAGGTGAACATGAGGATCGGGAGCACGCGCGCCGGACCGAACTTTTTGCCGAGGATGGCGACGGGCGGAGCGAACACGACGTACGGGACGAAGAAGATGGAGACCAGGAGGTTGTACTGGCCCTTCTCGAAGCCGAGATCTGGATATAGAGCGGTTAGTATGCGTCTCGAGGCTATCGCTGGGTCGAAGGAGTTGCAATATTGGCTTACTCGGGCCCATGTCGGCTGTCTGCGCATTGCCCAGATTGCCCTTGTCGAGCGCGTTGAAGAGGTCTGCACAATACAATTAGCGATAGTCAGATAGATTGGATGTCAACGTGGTCCTACACATAACGGCCAAGACCGGCATCAGACGAATGTCAAACTTGCGGCAAAGTTGGCGCTCGGCGATGTGGTCGACGACACGCGCCGTCTCGCCGTCGCCAGACTCGGGCAGCCTGCCATCGACAATATCGTTGATCCTATCGTCCTTGGTATCCATTGCGATCAATTGACTTCTGTCTTTCAACTTGGGTCGAACTTGGGATTGTCTGCGTCGAGGTGGTTGAGAGTCAATGAGAGGGGGTGATCAGCGGAGGTGCTCTGGATTTTGTACGAGTTCCCAAGTCCCCCATTCTCCGCATTGTGACACCTTCCCCGACCGCAAAGACCGTTGACATGGCACTGGTTGTCTAGCGCAGCCAAGGGTGTGTGGGTGAGATAACGGTGGCCAGGGTCGTGCGAAGACTTGTGGGAAACACGGTCCAAAGGAATTCCTGTCTTGGGGCAATACATTCAGGTACCTCTTGGATCCCTGCAGTCTTTTCCCCAGGATTTGGACGCGGCGGTCTGATAAGCCCGAATTACGGTCTGTCACAATGGCACACCGCGCGGAGGTGACCACCCTATGTAACCTAGACTGTCGATCGGACCCAGTGTGTAAACCAAGTCCGACAGGTGTGCGAGATGGGTGCTGCCGGATTACCCCTTTGGGCAACCCGTGCGAACAGCCGCAACTGTGATTCATTCAACCTCCAATCCAACGGGAAAGACTCACACGACTTCTATTCAAAGCTCAAAGCGAGTATCGGCCCTATTTCAAGTTGTGTGTAGTCTCGTTGGCTAGTCTTATCAACCTGTCGGCTTCCTGACCCCAGTTCAGTCCAAGAATTGTTCCAGAAAGATACACACCCGCCGCCCAACATGAGTGCCCAGCCGCCGTATCCCCTCCACGAATCGGTGGTCGACCGCATCGACCCCGAGTATGCTGCATTCTACAACAAGCACATATTTGACAAGCAGCAGGTACATCTTCAACCAGTAGAGGCCTCACGGACCAGCGGCGTTCTCATCCCCGGCAGTGGTCCATTGCAGCCTGTTGCGAGCACGGTCGACTACACCGTCAAGCGCAAGAAAAGCGAAGGTCCTGATCTAGCTGTGCGGTGCTTCACTCCAGAGGGCGAGAAGCCTGCTGCGGGATGGCCTGTGTGCATCTACTATCATGGCGGAGGTTGGGTTCTGGGGACGATAGCGACTGAGAACGTCATTGCGTCTCACCTGTGTGCTCGGGGCAAATGCGTGGTTGTGGCCGTTGATTACCGGTTAGCACCAGAGAATCCGTTTCCTGCGGCGGTGCACGATGCGTGGGAGGGTGTCCTCTGGGCAATTGGCGAAGGCAAAGACATTCTCGGTCTCGACACGTCCAAGTTGGCGACAGGTGCGTTCAGTGAATGAGACGGCGTTGGACCAAACTTGGATTAAGCCAGGCTCTCTTACAAGAACCAATGGTTCCAGGTGAGTAGACTCAAAGCTAACTCGGTAATTCCAGGCGGTTCTTCTGCCGGCGCCAACCTCGCCGCCATCATGTGCCAGCGCGCCGCCGACCGTGGCTCACCCAAGTTCTCGCTCCAGCTCCTCTCGGTGCCCGTCATGGACAACACGGCCGACCCGACCAACAACGCCTCGTGGAAGGAGAACCAGCACTCGCCCGCCCTGCCGGCGCCCAAGATGCTCTGGTACCGCAACCACTACCTGCCAAACAAGGAGGACTGGTCGCACCCGGAGGCCAGCCCGCTGTTCTGGAAGGGCGACTTTGCCAAGCTGCCGCCGGCGTGCTTCGTCGTCGGCGAGCTCGACGTGCTGCGCACCGAGGGCGAGCAGTTTGACGAGAAGCTGCGGGCCGCGGGCGTCAAGACCGAGTTCAACCTCATGAAGGGCCACCCGCACCCTTTCATCGCCATGGATGCTGTTCTCGAGGCTGGGTCGAGAGCCATCACGCTATTTTGTGATGCGCTATATAAAACCATGTACGAGAAATGGTGATGAGTACCTTTATAGGTTCAGCTTTCAAAGGTCTATCAACTTGACGGAATATATAGAACCACCTAGAGTAAATGAAATTTGCCTCGTGCGCACTTCCAGAGATACAACTAGGCGATCCCTTATATCTGTTCAATTGTAGACAGCTTTGTCCTAGACCAGCCTTGCGCGGGCTGTCGGCTGAGTCTCATCCGACCGCCCGCGCTCCAACTTCAGTACTCTGTAAGCAGAGATTCTCCGTACGTCAAGCGGGGTATGCTGCCTCGCTGCTAATTACTGTAAAACTCAGGTCTCGCAGCCAGGAACTGAGCGGTCTATCTGACAACTCCACGTCAGAGGAATGGCGAGAACAAAGAAAACAGACTGTCAAATCCGCAAGGAACGAGCAAGGACCACATGGGCACGGTTGCATCTGCCCCGCGAGCAGCGCTGGATCAAGTGGCCGCCCGAGTACCCCGACAGGGATCTTGGCCCCCTCGCAGACGTGCCCGGGTGCGTCACGGTACGTCTTGGGCGGATGGTCGAACATCCCGAGCATGCCGCCCTGATTGTGCGTGAGTATCTTCGACTTAGCTTAAGTAATAGTGTCCCTCTGACGAAGGTAGAATGGGAGTCCTCAGATGCCCTGAGCACCTTCCTGGCCTCCCCTCAATGCGCCGCTGTCCTCTACAGTCTAGGCTTCGTAGAAGTCTCACCGTTGCATTTCACCAGTCTGCAATGGGATTGTGGGTTTTCTATGGGCGATCCGCGTTGGCACCGCAACGGTGACGATTTCTATGGGCGCATGACCCTCACTATTCTCAGTTTACAAGGGTCGCGCAAGGAAGGGTGGCAAGTCCTACGACCCATCCTTGCAAACTTTGTCCCAAAGGGATGCAGGGACCTGCTCGGGCCGCCGGGGTGGGCATCGCAGGCGTTTACGTGGGTTGATGACAACGACGGGGAGTCTACGGGTGGTGCTGTATGTTATCACTTCTTTCGCTGGAACGGAGAGCGTTTTAGTACAGAGCGCGAGGAGAGGGCTGTCAAGGAGCCCGGCGCGCGAGAATCGTGGGAAACGATGATCGCAAAGGCAACGCCTCCTGTGAACAAATGGAAACAGGAAAGGTGGAATATCGAGGTGGCGCCTTGTCATGTGCCTCCTCCTCCAGACACTGAGGAGGATGAATGGTGAGAGTAGGTCTAGCACTACGCTGAGCCTTTGCAAGTCTGTCCCAATGTATTGTAGCTATTGACCTGCCTACGGGGGACAGGTGAAGCTACTGGAAATCCGCTTTTCACTATACTCCATTCTCTTGAGGAGTTGTCATCAACACCTCACGTCAAGGCACGATGGCAATTGCACCTTCTCCACCGGACACGACTTCAGGGTTTTGTTGCTTAAGGATAGCTAATACCTCGTTCCAAAATTTCTCACAGAGTTGCTGGCCTTCGGGAGAGGTCACAAGTGTGCCTTGTCTGCAGAAGATGTTAGTTCAAATAAACTAGGCTCAAGTGTCTAGGTCTTACTGGGATATCCTGTCGTTACTCCAAAATTGTCCATGTATTTCAGGTCCCAACGTGACACCGCTGACCAAAGCACGGCTCCCTTCCTCGGCGGTCCTCGCAAAGAAGGCCCTCCAGATATCGTCTATTTTGCGCACAAGAAAGCCCGCATCTCGAGCCATCCCAGTTTTGGAGAGACTTGGACAGACTGACAAGACTATGACCTCCTCTGGTGGCACCGTTGCTGCTAATTGATTGGCAACATACATCTTCAACAGCTTGCTAATGCCATACTGTGTCAGGAAGCTGAAGTTTGCTTCATCGTTGACTTTGTCCAAGATCTTCCCGTCAGTCTGCACACTAACAAGCTGGACGTCGCCGTGGCCAACACTCGTGACGAACTCCAAGTGAGTTGGGGCCCCAGGACGAGAAGTTTGCTTCAATCTGGGAAGCAGCAATAAGGCGAGATATGCTGTGGACAGGACATTGATCTGCAGAGAAGCTTCCCATCCTTCGGGACTGCGCTGATACGCGGCTGGTGCCACTCCAGCGTTGAGGATCACTGCGTGGATTTTCTCGAATCTGGACTTAATCTGTTGAGCGAACGCCTTGACAGACGAGAAGCTCAACATGTCCAACTCGAGCACGTGAATGACATCTGGATTCAACTTGCTACCAAGGGCCTGTTCGATCTTCTTCTTGGCTTCTTCGCCGCGCGACGCTGACCGGACACCAAGGATCAGCTTGGCCGCCCCCAAAGCCGCGAACTTGAGTGCAGCCTCGAATCCGAGGCCTGTGTTGCTGCCTGTAACGAGGACCGTCTTTCCCTCGAACGATGCCGTTGGGTCACATGGTGGATTGCGCGCGGCCCAGTAGAAATTCGAGACGGAAGATTGGGCGGGAGCATTTGCAATTTGATCGCCCTTGTCAGCCATTGCTCCAGTAATGAAGTCTGACGAAAATACTGATCACAAGTGCTGGAAGGAGCTTGACATGAGGCTTCGTTAGACATTGCTACGTGGATCAACTCGATGTCTGCTGACGTGAGATGGAGTTTGGGGCACTACTGGAACTGAAATGAAGTCATACCTAAAAGGTCTCCCCTGTAGAGACTAATCCCAAGGATCCGACCCCTTGTCAGTGCAAACACCTACTCCGTATGGTTTCGTCATCCCTGCTCAAGGCTCCCAGAGCAGACAATATACCGCGGTTTTCCGGAAGTGCACCGGATGTTGATATTCTGCTGCGTATTAGTATAAGTTTTGACATCCATGGCGGGTTGAGGGTGTACCCGATGCTTTCAGGCCTTCATCGACTGCTCCTCGATTGTAATTAATTGTAGGGGACGAGGTGATTGATCCTTCAATACGACAAGTAAAGGCCAATGAGATGCTGTAATGATAATATGGTGTTTCGGCTATGCTAGTTCTTCAAGGTGGAGAGCAGCAGTCTGTGCTCTCGGGGTTCGCACCACTTGGGTGTAAAACTGTTCCCCTTGCTACGCCACTCTATCCCTGGGGGCCTTGCCATCTTTCATTTCCTTCATGCGGTCAACCATGCTTCTGCATACTTCTGTTTGCACTTCCGCCGGTGATCCTCCGATATGAGGACTCATAACCAACGTGTCGATATCAAAGATGTCGCCGTACACATCTCTGGTGGGTGGCTCGCTGACCCATGCGTCTACACCAGCAGATGCGATGATGCCGTCTTTCAAGGCTTTAAAGAGATCGGGCTCGTTGACTATGCCGCCACGAGCTACGTTGATTAGTATTGACGTTGGTTTCATTGCGCTGAGCTGAGTCATGGCAATCATATTGGTCGTTGACGGTAGAAGCGGTACGTGGAGAGACAGCACATCCACGTAGGGGAGCATGTCCTCTATAGAGAGGGCTCTGCTGTGTGGGATGCTTCCCCACGGACCCGAACCATCCTTAGGCACCAATGGGTCGTACCTCGTCCTATGAGCCGCGGGACAGATCAATTGAAAGGGTATATGAACTTACATCATAACTTTTCCTTCGTAGGCCCCAAGACTAGACTCTTGTCAGCAGGAGGCATGATGGGGATGGTTTGGAGAACATATACTATTTCTTCGCTGTGAGCTGTCCAATCTTGCCACCTCCCACTATACCAAATGTCTTCCCTGTGAGGACTGTTGCAGAGTATAAGCTCTTGGACTTTTTGCTCAATCTCTCTCCCGCTCTGAGTTGACGAGACAGTTCCACCAGATTCTTGGCACAAGCACCCACCAGTGCCAGCGCAACCTCGGCCACGTTCATGGCCTATTCATCTCTCGTCAGTGTCATTGATGAGAGTCTTGTCTCAAAAGAATCAACGAAAGACATACGCTAATACCAGGCACGTTGCACAGAATGATGCCGTACCTTTTGCACGCTTCCGCATCGATGTTGTCATATCCCGCACCATGTCTGACAATGAACTTTAACTTCCGGGCCTGGCGAAGAGTCTCTTCTGTGACCTTGCTTTTCGCGACAAAGAGCCCAATAGCATGCTCGGGCCAAGTTGCATGGTCGGCATGACCGGGTTCTATGACGTGTGGAAAGACTTCGTGCATATACTCGGTTCCTCCAGGGTCGAACGTGTCTAGCGCAACAACACTAACTGCCATTCTGTTGTGTTCAAGAGCACGAGTACGGGAGTTAGTAAAGTTCGTCGATTCAATGTTATGAGGTTCGTATGAGCCTGGGCCTCTTGACATCACATCGCAGCGAGTAGTCTCCTGTGCTGGAGGGCCGAGCAGATTGTAGATGGTCAATTCGGGTAGCTCGGCCCGTTTACGGAAGGGCTTCCCGAGCTACATGTACATCATTGCCTAATGCTGAGATCCTAGACTTGCAAGAGCTCGGTGAGCATGACCGTCTATATATATTGACATGCTATTTGTGTGAATAGCACTGGAGTACTAAAGTTTAATGTCGGGTATCATCAGAGCATGACCCTACTATTAGACATGGGTGCCTCTTATTTGACTTGGAGATACCGCCCCAAGCTCGAGTATGATAGAAAGAGGACAGCGATCACCGTTACAGATGAGGGAGTCGCTCGGGTACTTAAGGGTCAAGTCTCACATGCTTGCCATCCCGGGAAATGCAGTTGTACAGAACTATATGCCCAGGACTTGGCTCTGGCTGGATTTTGAGTACGATGCACCTTAGCTAAGCAAATCACAACTCAGCTTGGCAAGTAATCTGCCATCCATCGAAATTTTTGTGGGCGCGGAGAGCCCGCCACCACCTGCATGTAGCAGTCTTAGTCCGGCGCTATTGACTTCACTATCGAATTCTTCGAGGCGAAACCTGGCCATGGCTCGTTCTCGACTCTTGAGTAGAAGAGGACCCTTGCGCCTCTGAATCGCCCTCACAAAACATATTCAAATTGGCTACAAAGAAAGAATGATATCATACAGCTCTTCCGGATCATGGAAGGATGTCGCCGTCCATGGGCACACCGATTGCTAGGCGCACGTGCGAAGAAGTCTTCCAACAGGTACACCACTCATAGCGGCTGTTCCTTAATCAAATTCCCCCATCCCGTACCCGCGCCAAGTCAGGGTCTAATTTAGCTTCCGGTGGCTAGATCTTGAAGACGGGACCTCCCCTTACCAAATTCGGCCATCCTACAGTAGCTGGAACCGAGAACTAGAGCTGAAGGACTGTCCCAGATGGAAAGCTGATGGACACCATGCGCTCTGCCCTGCATCGGATTCGGAGGAGGCTTTTGTCTAGACACTGACGATGCAAAATCCGTCTTAGCTCGTATCTTGACAAGAGACCATGCTTGCAGTAGGGCCAAAGCCCATCGGGTGAGGCGCTCGTGGCAGGATGCTGGTAGTTTAAAGCCCTTCGCCTCGCTACCTCTCCCGGGTCGCCTCTGTTTCCTTTGATCTTGTCGCCGGCTCGTTTCTTACTGCGTTGGAGGTTGAGTCTCTGTCATGATGCGTTCTTTTGTGTTTGCGGGCGTCGCCCTGCTGGGTGGCTCAAGCCTAGGTTCAGCAGCCAAATGTGTGCCTCGTCCTTCGAGCACCATCACGGGGACAGCTTCGGGTAGTGCAACCTCACCGTCTGTCACGACGACGGCACCTCCTGAGGTGAAGGTCGTAGTGAACGACATCACCAACGGCAACTTTGTTGCCTACGATCCCAATTACCGTGGTGGCGTCTACGGCTTCAATAGCACCGGAGATGTCCAGCTCATCCAGGGCTTCGGCTACCAGGGTGACGGCAGCAAGGAGACTGGCTGCGTCCAAATGACCTCGGGCATCCAGCGCAAGAGAGTCCGGAGGCAGGACACGACCGACTACAACGCAATGGTGGAGCAGAGGTTGCAGGATCTCGACACGACGACCGAGTACACCGTGCGCTTCTTCTACACCATCCTCGATAGCACCATGGCCGGTTCCTGCCGCTATGATGCCTACTATGGCGATGTACTTTTCAACTCGACGGACTATTTCCCTGTCGTTCCCAAGACGAACCCTGGCAACACGCCGTGGCTGGAGTTCGTGTCGTCTGCAGCCGTCGCCACGACAGATGGGTTCCTCAAGTTTGTGCTGAACTGCGGCGCGGGCGCGTATGCGCAAGTCTTTATCGATCAGGTTTTCGTGTCGAACAAGGTCACTCCTGGCGATGTTGACAGCATATCGCTCCTCTACACCTCGAGTGGTAGCGCGACTCCTACCCCCAGCACCTCGACAACCCCTACGGCTGCCGAAACTACGAGCTCCAGCAGCCCATCAATCACTGTCACTACTGGCACAGACTCTAGCTCGAGCAGCTCCTCGTCATCTGCCGAGTCAAGCTCAACACTTCCGCCCGCAACAACTTCCACGCCTTCGCAGCCCTCTAGTGCTGCTGGAGACGGCCCCTCGCTCTGCGTTTCCTTGCTCCCTGCGTCGTCTCCGCCCCCTGGCAAGATCTGTAGCCGAAAGATTTACACCTACACATCGACGTACAAGGTCATCAAACAAGACGACATCACTCCGGAGCAATGTGCGACGGCCTGTCTCGCAGACCCGGTCTGCCAGTCCTTCGCCTGGAACACCATGGGCAAGTGCGCCAATTCGTGCTCTCTTGGCACAGATCCTGCTCCCGACACAAATCTGAACAGCGGCCCGACCTCGCCCTATGTCTGGGACAGGTCCTGCATCGTGCAACAAGACTGCCCTGCCAAGCCCGACAACAATATTTGCGTGGACAACACCCCGAGCAAGAGTTGCAATCAATTCATGGGCACGACAAAGAGCTGCGCCGCGCCTTTCTACTCAGTGACTCTGCCAACGCAGTGCGGCAGCGCGAACTGCCGAAACCTGTGTATGCAGTATCCTTCTTGCAAGTCGTACTCTGTCACCTTTGGGGCTTTCTACGGCTGCAGCCTGTATGCTGGGACTTCAGCAGAGGTCGCGACGTCTGGAGGGAGCGCCCTGTTCACAGACGTCGACTGTTTCCAGTGTGACAACGGCACAACCCTTTCATACAGCTATCTCCCTGTCCTGGCTGATCCTGCGAACATGCCATCACTGTGCTCGTCGAACTCAGTAACGCCTATCCCATCTCCAAGCACATCATCATCCACAACCGCGTCCACCTCTTCTTCTTCTACCTCTGAGGCCGAGAGCACAACAACATCTGCCGAACCGACCTCGACACCAGCAACCTCGACATCTGCTGGCCCTACCAACACCTTCTCGGCTTGCTACAGTGGCCCCACTGGTACCGTTCTAGGCCAGTGTACCCTCGTCAACCCACCTCCAGCTGGCTCAAGCTGTAGCCAGCAGGGTCAGATCACCACCCAAGACGCCTACGGTTTCCCGCGATCCAAGTACATCAACCAAAACAGCCTCACCGACTGCGCCGTCATCTGTGCCACAGACCCGGAGTGCAAGTCTTACGCCCTCAACGTCAAGAACGTCGGCTGCTATTTCGGCAAGACCAGCGTCGCGGACGCTGGGTTCGTGGCCGACACCACAACGGGCATCTACTGGAGCGATCTTGACTGCGCTGAATGCGCGCTGTGTTCATACCCGTCCGACTCGAGCACTACTTCGACGGCGACGTCTACCACGGCAGTGGCGTCGCCGACGTCGACCTGCGCCCTCACGAATGGACAGGGTTGCACCCTCAAGTCGTGGGCTGCTGCGGGTACTATCTGCCAACAAGTGGGCGAGCTGACCAAGACCGAGGCCTGGGCTGTCGACACCAAGGAATACCCGTTCCAGAACTCGCCCGCGCAGTGTGCCGCCGTGTGTGCCCAAATCAAGGGCTGCGCGAGCTCCGCGTTCGATACGAACAAGGGCACGTGCGAGTTCGTCGGCCAGTCACTGACTGCAGCTGGCTTCAAGGCTGGTACCGGAACCTATTCCGCAACGTGGAGCGACCAGGCTTGCTTTGACTGCCCTGCATGTGCGGGATCTAGCACTACTACCAGCGCCCCTACGACCGAACAGTCGTCTGACCCTGCCACGAGCTCGTCCACTTCAACATCGCTGTCTACTCCTGACCCAGAGTCAACTACCACCACTTCGACCTCTACATCTGTGTTCATCCCGACATACCCCGAATCAACTGGACACTCGACGGCCTCGCCTCCACCAGAGGTCACCGCTACCCCAAGCACATCTACGACACCCACAACCTCCAGCACCACGCCATCCTCTACATCATCAGCAGCGTGTACAGCCGCCACTCCGAACCTCAGCGACTCGGTCACCTGCGGTATTCCCGGTTCGACAGGGCAGCAGGCGCAGTCGGCGTACCTGTCCAACTACGTGATCAAGCCTGTCGGAAGCTTAGCTAACTGCGCGCTGGTATGCCTGAAGAGGTCTGATTGCAAGGGCTTCGGCTACGGTATTAGTGACACCGTCTGTTATCCATACACCAAGGGTACGGCGGATTTGGGTCTGAGTTACTCGCCTAGCAGTAGTTACAGATACTACGATGCTGGTTGTTTTGCATGCTAAGAGAGGCGGGCTCCCCGTAACAAATATATAGACTAGCTGGCTTCTTCAATTTTCAATTGAAGCGATGTCATATCATATATATAGAAAAAAATTATAACATGTACTGCTATCGGATTTACCTGAGTTTACGAGTAGCTCCAATATTCTGAGTCTTGCTCAGTTTCCGTGAATGCTCAGCTTGGGCCTGGTTTGGGCGGAAAAGACGGATACGTCTTGCTGTACATATGTATATCGTATGTCAGACATGGCTGTGCTTTTCGATCCAAAGGATCGATGCTGGTGCTGTCGCCCATCGCGGTCGTGTCTGCATCGAGACGACCACCGGCGATTACGCAATGATTCTCCAAAATCTGCTCTGTGACAAACCTGTCATCTCTCTGCCAGGTCCATAGACGCCATGTCTACACTAAATTCTCTCCAGAGTTTCTTCTAACCGCCGCTTCGCAGTTGAGCTGGAAATCCGGACAGGAATGATGTTAGTGGCCAATCGTGTCGTCCTTGCAAGTGGTGATCTTTGGCTTGCGGGGCGACAGTGAATCAGCGTCTTTTTGCCGCTTTTGGCAAAGAATCTAGCCTAACAGGGTTAGGAACTTGTGTGGGGTTCGATGCGGATAGGACCAGATGACATCGCGCGGTGCTTCTGCACCAGACCATGATACATCATGAGACAGCGGCAATACTTCCCCCTTGGACAACAAAGATCCGTTTCTTTCTGAATATCTTCCATGTAGAACCCTCAGAAGATGAGGCTTTCCAGTAGGGAAGCAATCGGCCAGCTGCCCCGACTCGACGTGGTGCATGTAGTGCCAACCCGCTCCGACTCTGGTTCTGGTGCTGTCATGTCCGGCTCCAAGGAGGGCGTCAAGATGGCTCGCAAAAGGGCCAGGGACCGGAAGTCCCAGCAGGCTAAGCGTGATCGCGCCCGGGGTGAGCTCGATATCCTGAGGTTCCAGGTGAGCCAGCTCTCGAGACAGCTTGTCAACGCCCGGGAGATCTGGGCTGGCCATGCTGCAGCCGGCCTCAGTTCTCCTTCAAGCCCCCGTTCCGACGAGACAACATCTTTGCGGAGAGAGAATGAGCGTCTACGGGAGCAGCTCTCTAGGGCAAGCCGCGTAACCAAGTCCTCGCACCGTTCACCCGCGCCCAGAGTCATGCTCGACCCATCAGTCCTCGAGGCTTGGTCGTCCTCGCATCTCTCCGTTGCAACACCTTCCCACAACACCTGTTCTCCATCTCTCTCTAATTCGACAAGCACACAATACGATGACATCGAATGTTCCTCTCCTTGCACCACGATACCGTTTCACTTACTTGAGCACACCATAGCTCCGAAGCACGTTCCGCCGACATGCCCGACAGATCAGATTATCCAACACCTCATCAAAGAAAAGCGTGCATTGGTCCGATCCTTGCACGACAGCTCGTCGACTTCGTCGACAACAGGCGCCCCGCTCCCTGCACCATCTTTGGACAGCGACGAACAACTCCGGTTCTCCATCAGCCAGGTCGTAGGAGACCTGTTGGATACCTATGCCGAGATTGAGACGCTTCCCAAGAAGGTTGCATGCCTGTATTTTGTTACAAGCGTCATCACCGTCAGTGTAACCATTTCTTTCTGCATCGTCTGGCGACTCGTCAGCTCCTGCATTCGTGCTGCTCATGTTACAAAACTGATCTTGTCGAGCGCAAAGTGGCTCGTCCTTCAGAAACAGGAGGCCTTTGAGCAGATGCCCGTGTGGCTGAGGCCGTGTGAAGCACAGGCTGAAATCCCACACCCCGCGTGGATGGACCGGGTGTTGTGGTAAGCGCCCGCCACCCGGAGACTCATGCCACCTTTCGATAACACTCGCAGGCCAAGGGTGCGCAGCTTTCTAATCCACCATCAAGAAATCACATTCGACCAATACACTTACGCCTTCACTCTCTCCTTTGATATACACTGGCCGTATAGCGACGAACATATCATTCTACAGCCGCAAGAGGGTTTGGAGTCGGGTCCGACGGGGTACAGAATTAATCCGGTATTTGAAGAGCATGTTCGGAAACTGAGCAACTGGACAGTTGGAACGAGGTTTCATCAACACTTCCCCGAGTTGGGAAAGGCCGTAGATCAAGACATCCGTGATTACGGCTCTTGAACAGTGGGTGGCTTTTCGCTCACCACTTGTGAACAGTAATGATCACTCAACTTATCATATGCAAGTGCTATCTTGCAAGGGCACTGTGATTTGAATCTGGACACTAATACCTGTGTCATGAGATAAGGTCTAATCGCCGATCTTGATGCTTACTGACAGACGTTTTCACCCTGATGATCAGTCAGCAGAAGAGTTCGCAGTGCGGTGAACTCTGCTGGAGTCATGCCCCTATTCAAAAGCCACCTCTCAACACCGCCCTCTTTTTCATCGATCGCCGAGAGCAGACCCTCAAGCGTGTACCGCCGTACTTCGTAGATCTCTGGTGGGTTGATTGCTCGGCGTTCAAGGAACAGAGGATTATTAGCCAGTCGAGCCAGGATGAGCTCCATATTTGCGGCCGTCATGACATAGTCATCTATCACGAGTCCACGCTTCACGCCCAGAATCTCCAAGACAAATGCAGAGATGACTCCGGTCCGATCTTTTCCAGCTGCGCAGTGGATGAGAGTGGCGTCTCCTTTTGGAGTCTTCAGGATGTTGCGGATGGCTTCGACGATGTTGTGGCCGCTGTGCTCGAGGTATCCGAGGTACTTGGTGGTCAGAATATTGCGACGCTCCTCGGCTCCGGTGGGCAGCTTGCCATGCCATCCATCGTCGATCGGTAGGTTGATGACTTTCACTTGGGGGATGCGTGAGCGCCAGTAACCCTTCCCAGATATCGCCTCAGCGCTGGTACGGAGATCAATGATGTTACACACGCGCAAATCACCAAAGAGAACCTTTGCCCCCTCGTCGGTGAGGAGGTCTAGTTGGTCGCTACGATAGAGCACGCCTCTCCGCGTCCCCCGGCCGTCCCGCGTAGCGAGACCTCCAAAGTCACGAGCATTGACCAGGCCTTCGACGATAAGCTCACGCTCAGCAACCTTGCGATTCCTTTCTGGTGCTGCTTGGCGTGAGCTTCGCAGTATGCGAACTTGGCCTGCAGTCGCGTCCAACCTTACGTACTCGGCAGTACTGAACTTGGCGATTGCTCCGTTGATAGTGACAGCAGGCAATCCGAACTCCCGCGACAGGCAAGCCCCGTGGGCCAGCATTCCTCCCGTCTCCATGATGAGGCCGCCGATCACGTTGAAAACCGGAGCCCAGCCTGGATCCGTACCATTGCACACAAGGATGTCGCCGGTTTGCAAGGTGTCAATCTCGTTGAGGCTGCGGACCACTCGAACTCGGCCCTCGACCACTCCACGACTAAGAATTGCTGCTTGAAACAGGTCTGCGTCATCACTATCCTCGCTGTCGTCGGCCGGGATTTCCACCACGTTCTGAGTACCGCGAAGGTATGATTCTGGCGTGGCAACACGCGTGTGCATCTCCATAAAATTCGCCTTGCGTCCTTCGATCTTGGCATCGGTGAGCTTGCTGCGGCCGTTCGCCAGCAATTTCCACAGCTCGGCTTCGCTGAGGAAGAAGAAGTCATTCGGCTCGTTGATCAGCCCTCGTTCAAAGGCTCGACGGCCCACCTCGAGGAATACCCTCTTCTTCCGCATCGTGTTGCGGTCATTCTGGTCCCTCTGGTCGTCTCGCAGGACGAGGAATCGCAGACAATAGCGGTGCACGGCGCGGAAGATCCGGACGCGAATAGGGCCAAAGAATCCGCGGTTAATGTATGCCTCCGCGTCCTCGGTCGCCTTGACCCGCCGGGCCGAGAGCTGCTTTTCGGTCACGTCGGGCGCCGTCTGTGCCTTTGCGAGCAATCGAAAGGCCCGCACGTCGATATCGGGATCTTCTGATCTTCGGGGGTACCACATGTCCCGATCGGCATGGCCGCGGTGACCCCACTCGGCGATGAATGCCTCGTAATGTTCGAGGAATTGCTTCCCTTCCTCACTCTCCCGACACTTCTGAAAGAACTCAGCACCGTTGGCGCTCTCCAAAGTCTCGCGCAGCGTTGCGGACGACGTAATCCGGCGTCCCAGCTCCCAAAGTGCTATGCTTTCCTCGACCTGAGCAGAACGCTCGGGCAGTCCGCTCAGGAGCTCCTCAAAGCAGTTCTCGTTGGATCCGTGGTACCACCGGGCCAGCATCTTCTGAAGTAGCCCAAAGGCGATAGGCCAATACACCCAGAATCCCGTGCGTGGGTACTGATTGAAGTCGATGAAGTTGTCCTGTGCCTCGCGAGCCGCCGTGCGGAGTTCATCGTCCGACATGGCTTTCAGTGCTGCGGTCGAGGGGGTTCGGTAATTGTATTTGAACTTGGCCATCCAAGATTTACATGAACGCAGAAACGCAAGCGGGCCGTGCTGGCCCCCAGATAGAAGGTACGTTCGCAGATGTAACCGGATTGCGGCCAACAGTCGGAATGGCATCCGCGACGCATCTGCGCGCTGCGAGGGAGGGTAGATGTTGGCCGACTTCCCGCGCAAACGCTGGGGCAGTAGCATCTGGGTAAGCTCTCCATACACGTCCAGGTTATAGTACATGGTGCCGTGCCGGTACATGTATCGCTGGACGCCCACCAGATCTGGCCTTCCCCAGAGTCGGAAGTTATCGTCGTCTAGATCACGGATCCCCTTGGCCCTTATCGAGTAGTAGAGCGGCGAGATGGCGCCTGTCCAGTATGCTTGTGCGTAGGAGTTTGACCATACAGTCTCTTCAGGTGCACGGCGGGTCTGCCATTCGTCGAGCTCCTCGTCCCAGGAGAGCCGCACGCCGGTGATGAGTCGGGTCTGGAGCAGGTAGGGTGCACCTCCAGACCACGCCCATTCGATGTCCTGCGGTAGGCCTTCGTACTGAGCTTCGATCTCTGCAGACATCTCAATTAATCGCTTGATCTGTTCGTCATTTATTGTATATCGCTTCCGGCGCTCGTCCGAGACCTTGAGCTCAACCGTCCCGTCACCATCTTCTGGGTCTCTGACGATCTCGACCTCCTTGGCTCCCAGGTGGCGGCGGCGCACCCTTCCCTCCTTGCGCGTCACGATGAATTCATCGGGCTCCAGGATGCCTGATACCACTCCCTCGCCTAGTCCGTAGCTGGAGTTTACGACAATTTCGGAGGTGTTGCCCGTGACTGGATTCGCGGTGAAAAGGACGCCCGCCACCTCCGCGTCGACCATGGCCTGGACCACGACAGCGATGGCCACATCGGCGTGGGGGATGCTGTTCTGCTCTCTATAGGCGGTGCACCGACTGGTCCACAGCGACGCCCAGCAGCGGCGGACCATGTCAATGACGCTGGCGAGGCCTTTGACATCCAGGAAAGTGTCGTGGAGGCCGGCAAACGAGGCATTGGCGAGGTCCTCAGCAGTCGCAGACGAACGCACGGCAACGAATTCATGTCCCCGTTTCGCGAGGTCGAGGTGCAGGTTCGTTATTTCTCGTTCCAGATCAGGGGGCAAGGGTGCCTGTTCGACGGACTTTCGAATGGTAGCAGTCAACTGTTCCAGGCGCCCAACATCTGATACGTCGAGTTCTTGCAACACGGCGTCAATCTGTCGCTCTATGCCATTCTCGACAATGAAGCTCCTGTAGGCAGCGGTTGTGATAACGAATCCTGGCGGCACGGGCAGACCAGCACTGACCATCCGCCCTAGATTGGTCCCTTTTCCGCCGGCGAGTATGTGCTCCCGACTTGCCGGGTCACCCAGCGCAACGACGGGTGGCGTACTTGGCCCAGCCATCGTGGGGCACCTGCTGACGCTGAGCTAGCTTAGGTGTGGGAGCGAGAAGGGCGCAATGACAGTTAGCTAGCAGCTTTCTGTTGGGATCAGTAACAGCAGTGTGTTCCAGTATAGATAGCTCCATGTCGTGGTCTTGAGCTTATAAGTGATATGCGACATTCCCGATTCCTGTCTTGCGGCGCGTAGAGACGCGGCCGAGACCGGCCTACATACAGTCTACGGCAAACGGCTTCCTCTTTTCTTCGTGTTTGCTGCACCTGCGATGATTCAGGCACTCTAGCGCAGAACAATCTTATGCTAACCTACTTCCGTATCGCGCGCCGCCAAGATCCTTGACAGCCATGCGGAAATAGGAACCGAAAAGATGATTCAGACACTTGCATCAACAAACCCCACTAATTGGATGCTTGATTGGCCTCATGGGCGTTGCAGTAATCTACGAAGTGCCTACCCTACATGTGTGTTTTGCGGGTCGAGCCAGGTAGGCCGACGCAACCAACATGCAGCGCCAAGGATGTGTCCTTTCCCCGGTCTGGGGTAACAAGACAATGCTCTCCAAAACGGATACCAGCAAGGGTGTCGCCACACGCATCTACGCCAGCAGTTGTATGCGGGGTATCATCCACCATGGTCCGGAGCCGTGTGACTTATGCTGTACTTCCATTGTCCAGGCTCCCTGGGGCCAGTGCCACCAAACTACAATGATATGAGACACCGCAAGATCATCGGTTGTGTTTACCCCCTGGTTGTCTTTCAAGATGCATATATGAAGAGCAGGAGATGTTGATCCTCTAGGACTGAAGGTCAGGAGGTGCACAGGGTCTTAATTGACTGTGGGAACATCGAACCCCTGGATACTGTAACTCTCCATACTTCCATCCGTTTCTCGGCGGCATGTCTTCCAGTTTCAGAGGCGGTAAGGCTACTGCAGGCCAGGGTGACGAGATTTCGTCGGGCTTTGATAATGAGACCGTGGTCTCTCATCACAGCGGCGTTGACGAAATCGTCGAAGTGCTGCAGACCACGGGAGAGGAGATTGGCATGACATGGCGTACCATCACCGCTGCCATCGTAAGTCCCATTTAAACCCCCCTTTGCCAAGAGATGCGTCTGCTGATATGTGTTTTTCTTTACTGCTGTAGTCCATGGGGACATCTTATAATGCGTACCTGATGACTCTCCTCGCCCCGCCAGCCATTCTCAGCTTCATCAATGCGGACCTTGGTCCTGCGCCGACGTACACATGGATTACTATCTCCTGGAACCTCGGAGGCGCCATTCTCGTCACGATTGGCGGTCGGCTCTCAGAAATTTTCGGGCGACGCTGGTTCTTCCTGAGCGGATCCTCCTTGCTGGTCATTGGCGCCATTGTGGCGGTGACTGGAAGGTCTATCGGTCAGTTGATTGCCTCGGGGGCCATAAACGGCGCCGGATCCGGATTCCTCGAGACGTCGTATGGTGCAGTTCAGGTGAGTCGATACGAAATCAAGACCGTGTCATCCTGGCTTTGACCTCCTGACAATGAACATAGGAAATTGTCCCCAACGAATATCGCATGATCACTATCGGCCTTTTCGATATCGGTGGCATCATTGCCCAAGCCTCGCCTCTTATAGCATGGACCCTGATCAAATACACCGGCAACTGGCGCAACGTCTACTACTTGATGCTGGGCTGTGCGGCATTCAATCTTGTCTATCTGTTCTTCTTCTATCACCCGCCAGCATTTGCGACAAAGCATAGCGCCGAAGGTCGTACACGATGGGAGCTACTCAGGGCATTGGACTGGCTGGGGCTCTTTATCTTCATCTCCGGCTGCACCCTCTTCCTGGTGGGTATCAATTGGGGAGGAGTTTTGTATCCTTGGGCCAGTGCCCCTGTCATCGTGCCGATTGTCCTTGGTGTTGTCCTCTTGGTAGGACTTGGGTTTTACGAAGCATATGCAAATATTCCTGAACCGCTCCTTCCGCCGCGGTTGTTCAAGCAGGTTCGACAGTTTGTCCACCCAACCCCTGATCTTCATATTGAAAATTCGTTTTTAACAAAAGCAACACAGGTTCACAATCCCTTTGGTCGTAATGTCCATTGTGGGCATGCAGTACTATTCCAACGCCATCCTCTGGCCTCGGCTATCACAGCTCCTTTTCGCTACCGATGAGATCTCGAAAGGATTGTACTCCGAAGTCGTACCATTAGGCAGTATTGGTAGGCGCCGACTCTCTAAGTCTAATGTGGAGCCATCATCGCTGATGTATTTGATCCAGTTGGTGGGTTTATCATTTGTTGCAGCAAGAAAATTGGTCACCAAAAGTGGCAAGTCGTCTTTGCAATCGCTTTACAGACGTCTTGCGTGGGAGCACTATCTACAACAACGATCGACAACCCTGCCAAATCGATCGTCTTGACATTCATTGTCTCTTTGACTGTCACGATCGTAATGCTCAATTGCTTCATTCTGGTTGGGTTCGGTATTGTTAACCAAGATGATATGTGAGCCCCCCCCTCGTTTCTACATCCACGCTCGACGTCCCGGGATCACTAAAATTCGTCTTAGTGGCACCGCGGCCGGACTGGCGGGTACTGCACGATTGCTCTTCGGTGCCGTGGCTACCGCCCTGTTCGGCAATGTCGCCAACAACAAGTACGCGGAGACTCTCCGTCCACGTGTTGCTGACGCGGTCTCCGGGCTCAACTTCCCGAGTGAGAATCTGGCACGGCTGGTTGCCGCGGCGAAAGCAAATACGCCAGCGGCTTACAAGGCCGTTTCTGGGATAACGCCCGAGTTGCAGAACGCTGCTACCGTGGCCAATAAGCTGGCCTACCTAGACGGTGCGAAGCTATCGTATCAGATCGCACTAGCATTTGGCTTGCTCGGCTGCATTGCGGCGCTGTGACTTACCACTATTGATACGCGCAAGTTTACTAAGAGAACGGTAGCCTTGCAGGAGCATGACAGGAAGGCCCTGGAGCAGAAGAAGCTGGCTGAACCAGGCGCTTGATCTAGGTACAGCCATGGACACCAACGGCACGGGAAACTGTTAGATTTCTCAACTCTCAAGAAGAGGAATAGTTGGATTCGATTCAAGGCTGGTAATAGCTTGTAGTTATTGTTGAAACGTCCATTACATCATTAGTCAAGCATACGGCTAATACCAGCCCACCGATTCAAACGCCACTTTAAATCAAGCGAACGCCTTGACTTGCTCCTCGGACCAGTCCCAGAACTCTGCCGCGTGCCCATTCCCGCCCTCGGCTGGAGACTTTGTAGCATCGAGCAGATCCTTACGGATCGGGAGAAGCCGGCCAAAAGGGCCAACTGCCATCAAAAAGTCAGTATGTTCACTCACTCCCAAGGGTGTTAACTACTACTTACCCCAGATACCCGAGTTTGCCAGACCTATGTCTTGGGAGAATCCTGCATAAAGCTGAGTGTACGCGCCATAGATTGCTGGGTAGACGATCCGCCTCATCAAGAATTGCACGAAAGCTGGGTGTTGGCGCGCAAGCTCCGTGTTCAGATTACCCGGGTTGAGTGGCACACTGACGACACCATCGCTCCGATGACGGCGGGCGTGTTCCACCGCGTAAAGCCATGGGGCGGCCTTGCTTATAGCGTATCGATCCTGGTGCGAGTATTTCCTCCAGGCCTCCATGTCTCGGTTGGCCGAGATCCCCCGTGACTTCTCGCCCATCAACTCTGTGCCTGATGACGATACCCACACAACCCGGACGGAGCCTGCGGGCTCGGACGGGGCAGTGGCGACGAGCGCCGGAGTCATGAGCTTGGTAAAAAGAAAGGTGCCAATGGCGTTGACGCCGAGGTTCATCTCATAGCCCTGTGCCGTGTCCTGCGGGCCTTTTGTGTCGACGTGCATGACTCCAGCATTGTTGTAGAGGCCGTGGAGCTTGGACTCGCGCGCGTGGAAGAAATTGGTCGAGGCCTTGATGGTGCTGAGGTCGGCGAGGTCGAGCTTCATGAAGACGAGGGAGCCTTTGGAGGATGGCGAGTCTTTCTTGATATCCTCGATAGCTTTGGTTGCGCGCTCCTCGGAGCGAGCTGCTATGTACACCTTTGCGTTCTTCGAGTAGAGGATGGATGCGACCTGTTTGCCGATGCCGGTGTTGCTACCCGAAACTACGTACACCTGATGTTGGATACCTGTTAGCGAACGTATCTTCCTGAAGTCGAGAATTTGGTCAGTATTGGAGCCTGCAAGCATACCTTTCCTGCTAGATCCCCCACATTCTTCTCGGTGAACGTAGGCTTGGGTGGGAAGAAATTCGTCCACATGCTCGACCAGGACATCAACATTGTGAATACTGCTTTTCAGCTAGACAACTACAGGTATTATGGTGTTATAATAGTTGAAAGAAAATGGAAAGGTAGAACTGAATGATTTTTGGACAAGATGTTTACTTGTTATTTTTTCGATCGCTCTGACAGCTGTGTAGATGGGGAGAACATGCTTTTATTATCATGTGAAAGTCAGTGACCGGGAAGCCGGACCTCAAATAGTTCCCGGTTGCATCTTTCCAGGCACTCCGGCTCATACCTGAGACATATCGTAGATCAACGTCCCAGGGTATTGTTCAGGGATGACGTCCATCGATATCCAATAGGGCGGCTCGGCAATGAACGTCGATGATTGGCTGGAGCAGAGGTGATTTCGAGAGATAGCAAGCCAATCATAGCAAGCAGTGAACTAGTCCAGTTCCACTACAGTCAAGCTTATTAAATGGAGATGGTCCAGTTGATGGGCCTGTTAGCCGAGCTGCCCAATCAACTCTAGCAACATCAAGTGATCCTAAGAAGATCGTCAGGTCAATTAATGGTACGTCTTTTTCAAAGGAGTGCTACAATGGAAAGGCATGTGCCATCTTACGTGAGCTCTCCATTGCATGTATGGCTAGTCCCTTTTCTCTGAGCGAACTGCTTTCTCTTCAGATCTAATCACAAAACACCTTGAGCTCAGCCTTCTCCATGATACACTCCCATCCTAGCCACTGGGCCCTGCCAATCACTTGAAGCCGATCGCCCGGCTGCAGCGCCCACAGGAACTTCTTCACTTCTTCAAAGTCCTCGGGTCTCGTCCACCTGCTCAAGCCTGGTGTCAAATGTCCTTGATCAACATCCCAGACGCCGGAGTAAGTCTGTCTGCCAGCATTGAGTTTGTTGCGCGTGAACTCGACCGGTGGTGGCGGCGGAGGCTTTCCGGGGGCTCTCTTGATACCAATCTCATACCATGTGTTACAAAAGCGATATGTGCCGCGGTCGTGAGGATACCTATCGACGTGGTCGCTCCATCCTTGGTCGCACCCGGTGACAGATATGACGATGCGAGACACTGGAATCTGAAGATTGTTCGGCAAGGGCTCAGTCTCCAAATAGACGCCACGTTCGTGGCCCAAAATCGACTCTACCCGGCCCCGAGCTTGTGTCCTATTCCCGATCACGAATCGTTTGGCCGAGCGTGATGCACATAGGATTTCTTTCTCTTCGACCTCAAGCTCATCTTCATTAAGGTACGCGCCTGCTTTCTGCAACACATCTCTGCAGGGGTTGCGCATGGATGCACGCATCACAGCTGTAACACCAAGGCCGTCCTTGAGCAAGAAGTCCGGCTTGTATCGTAGGAGCACGTTGACAATATCTGTTCTTCCCATCTCGACAGCCCAATGCAGAGCTGTGCGGCCCGCTCCGCCTTGGGCGTTGACATTCGCGCCTTTTTCGAGCAGATATGCTATGAGTTCTGGTTTGGTGAAGGGCCGGCCACAAGCTTCGACTAGCGGCGTCTGGCCAAAGGGATTCTTGACCTCCAGATCGTCCGTACCGTAGCGGTCGATAATCGCCGCCACGATAGCCTTGTCGCCAGACATCACTGCTCTGCGGATCAGCGTGTGGTTCGTGTCGGCCAAGAAGACGCGCGGGTCGTCAAATTGTTCAATTAAGCGACGGCACACGCGTGCTAAGCCGTGATCGCAGAGCACGGTGAACACCTCTCGTGCTTCCACGACATTGATGTCGCGACCCATGGCCCCGATGAGGTGGTCAACACAGTCCACCCAGAACAGCGCCTTGACCCGGACAGCGGCGAGCAGTGCGCTCCGTCCGTCTATCTGCTTCGCGTGCAGAACTTCGTACGGCACATGCTTGACCAGGGTAGCAACGTGCCCCCTTCGTCCATGTACTGCTGCGTTGTGCAAGACGTTGCAACCCCACTGATCCTGGATGGAGAGATCGGTAATAGGTATCAGGATGTCAACATTGTCGCCGGTCGATACGATCGGATTTTGGACAGCGAGCATAAGGGGCGTCTTGCCCTGTGACTGTAATGCATTCGTATTGGCACCTGCGTTCAGTAGCGACTTGAGGGCCCTGGTGCTGCCATGCAGCGCGGCCAGGTGCAGCGGCGTATCTTTCCAGTAGATCGTATGTTGCCGAACAAGGTCGGAGGCTGCCTTGCTTTTGAGCAAAACGTCCACGACACCGACGTGATCCACGCGAGCAGCTTTGTGCAGGGCATTGTTGTTGTCAATGTCCCCACGGACAAGAGTCTCACGCCCCTCAGGCATGGACTCGAGCCTCTGCACGATGCGACTGGCAATGAACTCGCTGCCGGACTGGGCTGCCTTTAGCAAAGTCGTTTCCTGTCGGTCGTCGATCTGGCAAACTAGCTTTTGTGCCCTGTTCTTGTCGCGCAACAGTTCTTTGACAACTGCTTCCGCCCGAGCCGAGCATGCCGCTGCAAGGGCTGTGATCTGGTGTCGGCCATTATACCTTGTCGGATCTGCACCTTTTTGTAGCAAGACCTTGGTGACCTCCGCGGCGTTTCTGAAAGCGGCCAAAATCAATGGGGTGTAGCTGAGGTTTGGTGACCTAATTGGGCAATAGCTTGACCGGTCAACATCGTCAGGGTGATCAACCAGCCAGTCCTTGGCCATGTCATCCAGATTGTAGAGGGCTAGGTAATGTATTGCATGGAAGATGGGATCATCGGTGTCCTCGTTGAGCATGTCCCAGTGGATGTCCTCCCACACTCCCAGCTCAGCCCACGCAGGCTGTGTCGCGATTGTCATGTTATTGAGAAAGGCGCCGCTCTCGAGTTGCTCGGTGAGAGTCTCCTCCCATGGCTTGTCCGAGATCCTGTTCACTCTCGCCTCGTCACCCGCCTTTGAGACGTGCCAGCCCCAATGTTGCGACGCATAGCGCTGGAATGGGGACTTCGCGACAACCTCGTCCCAGTCACTCTTGGTCCTGCAATCCTGGTCGATGCGAGACAGGCAATCCACGCATGCGGTGGCCATAGTGATCTCTGCGTTCTCAAAATATCTTCCCTTCTTTGTCTCATCATGGCAAAAGTCGCGGACTGCCTTGTGCACTTGCACCCTGGCCGAGCCGGAGTCCTCTCCATCAATCCTGAGGAAATAGCATGTTGACTCTGTCAACTTCTGTATGCTATACTCTTCAATCTCGTCACCGATCGACCTTCTCCGGGAGTATCTTGTTCGCGAGAAGGCTATGGCGTGCTTCATCTCCGTGACAGTCAGAGTGTCACGGCTGTAGATGGCCCACAGCAGTGCGAGCTTGCCAACTTCCGCATCGTCCTGTGATTGTTGATTGGTGACCCGTTCGATCGCTCCGACGATGAGGTCTTCAAGCCTCGTTGCTAAGCGGTCGAGAAGTCGCAACAAGGATTGTTCCTCCTGCTCGGACATCAGTGCCCGCAATTGCAATTGAGCGCAGAGAAAGTTCCCGTTAGAGGCATTGATCACACGGTTCGCAACGTCTTGTCGTTTTTCTGGAGTAGCTGCGACGCTCGCGAGAGCCTTTGGTGCCGTAAAAGTGACAGAAGGATCTCCTTTGACGATCAAGTCTAGCGTAGTAGTCACATAGGTGCGAAGGGCTGCAGCATTGTCATTGACGTTAAGAATTCGTGCGTGAATGTCCTCAGCATAGTGACCAAGACCCTCACGTGAAGTGACAAAGATCTTGATCGCAGGACTTTGCAAGTTCTTGAGGAATCGCAGAACCTCATCCCTTTCGGGATGCTCGTCCAAGGCGTCGATGACGATGAAGGTAGTGGTAAAGTCACCCGCTATGCTGTTGAGTACGGACTCTGGCTTCGGTGATTTGCCAGCCGCGATAGTGCCTGCAACCACCTTCTCCACAGACTCGATACGCTTGTATGCCTTGGTCGACGAAGCATTCCAAAGCTGGTAAAGAAGCTGTCGGATCAGGTACCGACATATTGTGCCGACGTCTTGTGCTTGTACTTTTTTGTAGCTGCAGTAGAACAGTGCGACAGCTACGTCCGGAATCGAGTTTGCGTCTGATTCATCAAGATCAATTTGCGTGCTTGACAGCAACGCCAGGTTTGTGTTTCGCAGCTGGTCAACCATGAAAGAAGCGATGCACGTCTTCCCGGTGCCAGGCTCGCCGAGAGCCCAGAGCCACCTAGACTCTGCGTTGCTCTCGCCAAGCCAGCTGCGCACGGCATGGCTGTCCAGGATCCAGCTAGGGGGACTGTGTTGCGAATTGGAGAGCTGCTTGTCCATCTCGCTGTCTCCGTCATCCCGGGGAAGTGCATCGACACACGCCTTGATTCTCCCGTGATCAACCATGGCCTGCGCCTTCTCCATCATCTGCTGAATCCGCTCCACCTGCTCCTTCACGTCGCGCGTGTCCTTGGCCATGAGTACCGTCACCAGGCCTTCCAGCACGGCTTCGGCATCCTTCATCTCCTTCACTTTACTCTCAATGTCCTTCTTCTCTCGGATCCACGGGATGCCATGGCGGAGCTTCTTCCACACATCTGCCCCCTCCAAGCCCTTGTATTTCTTGGTAATGTCCTCGAGGAGCTTGCGGACCTTTTGTAACGCAGGCCAACATTCCCCGCTCACTGCTTCTCTGTCGGCCTCCTTGAGGTTTTCTGACAGCTCGACGATGCGCTCCAGGAGGGTGACTGACCCTTTGATCCTATTGACCAGTCTTTCAAACTCTCCGGGCGCATCCTTGATCTCGCCCGCCTTCTTGACGACGTAGTGCGCCGCCTGGGCGACGCCGAGGACGGTGCCAAAGATGTCCATCGCTCCCCGGGATGTTCCTCGCGAGCTAGCAATCACGGTGATCCACAAATGCGCAAAACAAAGAACATAAATGCACTAAACGCTCGCTCGCCAAACCAAAGCGTCAATGCTGAGAGCTCCTAAACTGGAGATCGCAGCTATTGACTGAGAAATGAGAGATGAAGACATTCATGGACTTACCTTCTGTGTCAGACTTCCATCGACGCCCAAGCATGCACGGAAAAAGGCTGTGTGCCTGCAGCATTGCTACGGCTTACCTTACGCAAAGACAGGCGATTGGCTTGTTATTTTGGGGGCCGTCTTGCGCCTCAGAGATCGTGCAGCGACCCCCGGCTTCTTACCAGGGTTGAAAGGCTTCATTGCGGAAGACATGGCGGAAGTAAAGCCGCAGACATTTGGTACACAAAGAGGAAATAATAGGAAAAATGGTTTAACGCGAGAAATATCCTGCATGTTTTCCTCTACCATCCGCGTCTTTGAACGTTTATGTCAGTGTCGTCATTTTGCGGGCTTTCGCTGTTTGGTGCAGATCCCTTGTCCGAAGGATCACTAGAGCCGGTGTTCGCACAAGGTGCCTCAAGAGGAGTTAAATGCTTCTAGAAACGGAAATAGAATGAACACGAAGGAACAAAGTTTCTTCATAGATCGAGGATTGGCATTCTAGGAGGTAAGGGAGTGTTATGACATGGCCGGTTCCAGACTTGGCAGAGCATCAGTGCAATCGAGAGCTGGATCCAAAAGCCAAAAACAAACAAAATCTCCAGCAATCCCCACAGTTTTAGGGCGGATCGTCAGCGGCTTTAGCTGTGGCTCAACGCGCTAAACGGAGATGCCAGCTGTGGCGGCGAGCCCAAAACCGGCTTTTGGTGGGTTGGGAAAGCCACTGGTACGCAATCCAACGTCATGGATCTGGTGCATCTTCGTCATAGTCTACCCCGGGATCAGCGCCATGGCCTGGGCCATTGACCTGTAGAAGCGGGTTTCCAGCCCATGCTAGTCCTGCCATCCATGGCGTCCAGCTCTAGTTTCATCGATGAAGGTTCGATAATCTGATGCGCGCCTCCTTGCCGGAGCCCGAAAGCTGGAGCTTGTCCCACCAGCTCGAGCCAGTCCTGGTGGAGCGCGAAGGCCGGCCCTGATGTCAGAGAAGCAAAGAGCCCCTCTTCTGCCGCTGAGCATCATCAGACCCTGCCAACACTGGGTGATTCTCGGTGGGGTGTGTGCTTTGTTGGAAGTAAGGTGTGCTCAGTTTGGATGACGTTACAGGACGGCTGGCTGGCTCCCGGGTTCATAAGAGGACGCTTCCTCGAGGTCTTCTTCCAAAACTCTGATTTCGAGTATTCTTACTACCATCACCATTCATCATAACCAACAACGATACAGACAAGATGGGTTTGGGAACTAAGATCAAGGACGCTCTCTCCATTGAGCACGAGGCTCACCCAGAGACACCTCAGCCTCCCGGATCATACCCCGAGGACAGAGCCGGCAAGCACAGCGACGGACGGGAACATGTCGCTCCTCACGGCACCGCCGTTGACAAGGCTGGTGCTGCTGGAGCCGGTACCTCCACACACAACAAGCTTCACAAGCCCGAAGACCCTCGCTCTCTAGAGGGATCACAACACGCTCACACCCGTCCTCAGGAGGAGGGGATCATTTCAGAGAAGGTGCCCCACGGACATCGGCAACAGGACTCTGGTGTCGATGTCGGACGTGAGCGAGTTCCTCAAAAGGTGGGCTTCGCCGGCCACGAGGCAGGACCTGGTGGCGCTGCCGGCGGTCGCGATCCTTACTGGGGAGATGTCGGCGCCGTGAGCGGAAACCGCCACCCCGGCGCTGGACTGACTTCTGGTGACCGCCATCCGGGCGCCGGACTCGCTTCCGGTGAGGGCCGCCATACTGGTGCCGGACTGGGCTCTGGTGCCGCTGGCGCTGGTGCTGCCACCGGCGCTGCCTCTGGTCTCGGACCCCACGGCGAGCGGGAGGAGCTTGGTCACGGCACTGGCGCTGGCGCTGGCGGCCTCGGAGCATCCAACCTTGCATCCAGGGACCTGCCCGACCGCACTCGTGCCGAGCAAGACACCCTCGGACGTGGTCCCATGGGCACCACTGGAGCTACCACCGGCCTCAACGACCCCGAGGGCACTCACGGCCCGCACTCTAGCCGTGTTGCCAACGCAGCCGACCCTCGCGTCGACTCTGACCGTGACCACCGCGGTGCTCACACCGCCGCTGGCGTCGGTGCCGGAGCTGCTGCTGCCGGTGCTGGCTACGCCGCTCATGAGCACCACAACCGCCGCCATGAGAATGAGCCCCATGGCCATCAGACCACCACGACCACCAACACTCGCCACACTGCCACGGGCTACAGCAAGCCCGAGGGTACCCATGGTCCGCACTCTAGCCGCGCTGCCAATGCGGCTGACCCTCGTGTCGACTCAGACCTTGACCACCGCGGAGCCCACCACCACACCGCCGCCGGTGTAGGTGCCGGAGCTGCCGCTGCCGGCGCTGGCTACGCCGCACACGAGCATCACAACAACCACCGCCGCGAGAACGAGCCGCTGGGCCACAACACCGCCTCCACCACTCGCAACACTGCCACGGGCTATAATGACCCCGAGGGCACCCACGGCCCCCACAGCAGTCGTGCCGCCAACGCAGCGGACCCGCGCGTCGACTCTGACCGCGACCACCGCGGAGCTCACCACCACACTGGTGCTGGCGTCGGGGCCGGTGCCGCCACTGCTGGCGCGGGTGCAGCCTATGCCGCTCACGAGCACCACAACAACCGCCGCGAGCACGAGCAGTACGGCGCTGGTAACACTGCTGGTGTCGCCGGTACTCGTGGCCACGGCGCTGGTGCTGCCACGACTGGTTACAACGACCCTGAGGGTACCCACGGCCCGCACGCCAGCCGCGTCGCAAACGCTGCTGACCCCCGCGTCGACTCGGATCGTGATCACCGCGGTGCTCACCACGCTGGCGCTGGCGTGGGAGCTGGCGCCGCCGCTGCTGGCGCTACCGGCCTCGCGGCCCATGAGCACAACCGCCGTCACGAGCACGGCGGTCTCGGCCACAGTGGCACCACTGGTATCCCTCCTCCTACTGGCCAGGCTGTCGGCGGAGGCACTTACAACACAGTCACGGGCGCCGGCAGCCCCGAGGATGTCAGCCGCCGCAGCCTTGAGGGCGGCCGCGAGGGTGGTCGAGAGTTCCCGCTTTCCGGTGGCAACACCGGCACCGGTGTGACTGGTGGTCACCACACTGGCTCGGGTGTCACTGGCTCCCACCACGCTGGCTCGGGCATCACCGGCTCCAACATCGGCGGCACCACCACTGGTGCAGCCGGCACCGGTCCTTCGACCGCGACCACCGGCGGCCCGACCACCTCTGGCGCCACCACCTCCCTCCTGTCGGGCAACAACAACCGCGGCTCCATGGGCCCGGAGTCCTCGATGAACCCCGCCGCCACCAGGGACACAAACTACCACCCCAAGATGGGCACCACCGACATCGCGCCCACCTCGCGCGACGACACCGCCCGCCCGGTCTTCTCGTCCGAGGACGCCGGCCTCGCCGGCGGCGCAGCCGGTTTGGGCGCCGCGGGCGCCGCCGCCGCGCACCATCACCACAACAACAAGCACGGCGCCACTGAGACTGGCGGCGCTGTCCCTCCCGGCGCGCCCCGTGGTAGCATGCTCGACCCTTACACCTCGACGACTGAGTCGTCGACTACCGGCGGCGTGAACGAGCCTGGTCTGACTGGCGGTTCCGGCCTGCCTCACTCGTCTACGGCTACCGGCCAGCATGGTAACCTAGCTGCCCGCGATCTGGGCGAGACTACTACCGGCGCGCACTCCCGCGAGCCCGGTCTGTCCTCCGGCGTCGGCTCTACCGGACACTCTAGCGGCCTGACTGGCGGCTCTAGCGGTCTCGGTCACAGTGCCGGCGGCGCTGGGTACGCCGGCCCTGCCTACGAGGGCGCCAAGGTGATGCACAAGTGTGCCCACTGCGGTAATGACAACGATATCAGCCACTACTTCAAGAAGGATGCTGTCTACCGTATCAACGGTTAAATGCCTATTGTATTAATGACTTACTGTAATTTTATCACCGGCGATTGGTTTCACGGGCGGAATGAGCGCATGTCACGGAGATGATGACGACGAATGGAGTAGTGGAAGGGTATGATTTAATGCCATGTATCTAGTTATGGAAGCAATGAGCAATGCTTAATTCATCAAGGTCCAAAAGGGTCAATTGTTCATTTGTGAATTATTTAATATGTACAGCGTGTATTGTTGACTTGAAGTGGCATTATTGATAGAAGGGCAATGCTGTGCAAGACTACCGAATACAGTGCCATCACCACACTACAAAATCTCACCACATACGCAAATACCCATCATCCCCAGTTACCTTTTAGACCAGACTTCACATCTACGAAGGCGGCACCCCACGTACACGGATGACCTCCTCGATCTTCCACTCAAACGGATTCCTTTCATTAATCGTGTAGCATACGATCCCGCGGTCCGTCCGGCCGTACGCCCGGATCTCGGACCCGCCCATGAGCGCGACGGACGTGAAGTTCTCCGACCCGCCGGGCGCGCCGTCCAGGCTGGGACTTCTTGCGTCCTGCCAGCTCTTGTTGTCCCAGTGGTTTGCCAGCAGCGAGCCGTCGGGCCTCCTCGCCACGAGAATCTTGCGGCGCGGCCCGGTCGTGTCCTCGGGCAGCGCCCAGGTTACGACGCTCAGGTCTACCGGCTTGCCCATGGGCACGTCTGAGATGATGTTGTTTCCCTCTGGTTTCCCAGATTTGTTAGTACCGTTAAAGTAAAAGCCTTGATGGGCAGTTACTACTTACTCGGTCCCCAAGCAGCCTCCTTCGCCGGCTTCCCCACCTCCACAACGAGGTTATTCGTCTGGTAATACGCCTGCAGCAGATCCGCCTGCAAGCCCATGCTCGCGTTCCTGTCCGCCGACGCCGTCACCGCGATACCCGACGTCGCCGCGGTGTTGGTCGCCACCTCGAGCGGCTGCTTGCTCCAGTCGGCGCTCGTCAGCATGAACAGCTTGTTGTCCGGGTTCTCGTACAGCAGGAACATGTCCCCCGGGCACGTCTCCCAGCACAGGCTAAAGTAGACGGCTAGGGATGACGTCTCGTGCGTGGTGTACCGAACCGTCCGGCCCGACAGGTCGCCGGTCTTCCAGGTCTCGCCGCGCGCGCTGGCGCTCGTGACGACCTCGAGGCTGTTGTCGGGCCCGATGTAGAAGACGGCGAGCATGAAGGGGTGGTATTTCGTCGTGTACGGCGGCGCTCGGACGGTGGCGGCCAAGGGGGTGCCGGGCTTGGCGGTGGCGTTGGCGCCGGCCGAGGCGCTGATGTTGGTCACGGTCCATTGCCCCTTGGTCGAGTCCCAGTAGGACATCATGAGGGCCGTTGAGCGATCCTGCCAGAACACGGCGCGGTGCTCGATTTGGGTCTCGTCGGTCCAGTTGATCGCCGATAACCTGGACTCGGGCAGGATGATCTGCGCGTCTTCTGTTGAATTGCCCCAGGTGGACGGCGCTGAGTCGGGCTTGGCCTCGTCAGGCCTGTCTTGTTGGGCCGCACTGCCACTACCGCCGCTGCTCTTGCCCAGCATCGTGCCCAGCGTTGCTCCGAGAATGATGCCAGCCAGGATGAGGCCGATGAGCCCCGATACGATCAAGAATGATTTCCTCCCGAAGCCACATATCCTCTTCTCTGATCCGCCGAAATCCTTTGGGGGCACCGGCTGAGGGTAGCCTGACATAGGCGGTGGACTTCGTGCATCGAACGTGGACCACGGCACGATCGGTGACTTGTCTACCGGAGGCCCGTAGTAACCTCCTCCCTGCTCCGGGCTCTCGGGCGAGACGGGCTCTTGGTATGAGTACCCGTCTGTGGCCACCGTCGGTGCTGGGTGCCGCGGGACAGGCTGTATAATATGCTGTTGCATGTGATGCGGCATCGGTTGGGGCATTCCTTGCGACGTCTGCTGGGTCATCTGCTGAGGCATCTGCTGTGGTACATGTTGGGGCATATGCGCCGGATGCGGCGGGGGTGGACTGAAGCCGTTCGCGCCCCTGGCGACCTCGAGGGTGCTGTAGTCTGGTCCCGGCGCTGAACCATCGTAGTAATAATACTGTGACTTCTCCGACTTCTCCATGGTCGGTCTGCTGCTCTTGCACGCGACAAGGTCATCAATCGTGTGTGGAAAGAGGTCAAACGAGCATTGCGGCCGGTCGCCTACTAAGCGCGCGCCTTGGGCAGCAGCTCGTTGTCCCGGCGTCTGCTCTTAAAGCCCAGACCCCGTATGCCAGGGCCTGGGAAGAAGGCCAACATGACGTCCGCCCAAATTAGCGATGAGGCTTGGCTTGAAATAATTCCCGGCTGCCAAAACAAGGCAAGGGGGAAGCGGGCGTACGGCGTGAAAAATGGAGATGAGAATACGAAAACAGGGTGTTTTAGTGGTGATCCCCGCCTGTTGCGGGACCGGGCCGTGCTGGGAGACAGGGGCCTCAAGCGCCAAGCCTGTGCATAATTGCAACGCGGATCGCTGAGATCGGCCACGCGCTGCTGGAAGATGCGCTCATTCGACACCACCACCGAACCATCTCGGAAGTAGCTGCCACCCCCCGGCGCTTGTCTTGAAGGATTGAAGCTTCAAACAATCAAGGTTGGATCCTGGCGTGCATCTCGGTACGCAAATATCCTGACCGGTTCCTACGAGTCCACACTTGTCACTACCCCTGCCAGCAAGATTGCCGCGAGGTCTTGCCCGCCCATCCGCGCGGTCCACGAAAGAGAAAACACGTCAATACATGCTACAATCGAAATCACAGGTACACAATGGTGTGATGAATACTTGCAAATCGAGTATGTAACTGTGTCTACCGACTCTCCAATTTGCTTCACTGGGGGGCTGTCGGAACAGGCAATGTGCGATGTAACCTAGTGACGAGCTGCAGGTAATCTCGCTCGTTGTCGTCCGTGATGACCCCATGTCGGATGAAAAAGTCAATCATGACAAGCGCGCAGTTGGGCTTGAACTCGCCGCGCGACAGCGCCTCCTTGACCTGCTCCACACTCCAGAGATAGAACTCTTGCACCTCCTCGTCTCGGGGGCGGGGCACCACGTCGGAGCCGACCTGCAGGTCGAACGTGTAGATGCAGTCCGACACCATGAGGCCAATCTCCGCCCCAGATCCAGGCGCGCTCTTGCTCACATACGTGATGACGCCCGTCGCACGTGCGCGTGACCTGATTAGCTCCTCCGGCAGGGAAGCCTCTTCGTCGGCTTCGTGGACGATGCACTTAAAGGGCGACTCCCCGGCGCGGACCCCGCCTGCCACGGCGTTGTCGAGCATGCCCGGCCAGGTCCGGATGTGGGCGCTGCGGCGGGGCACCCACACCAGCAAGCTACCATCCTCTGAGTAGGTGTAGATGTTGAGGTGGGCGCCCCGGTTGGCGACGCCGAACAACGGAGCGGCCGACCGCTGCAGCTGTACCGGGAAATTTGCACCGATGACTTTGTAGTCCTCGTAGTGTGGCCGCTTGCGGAGGCCCTCAAAGGTCTCTGCGGTTTTGGCCGCCTCCACTACTTCGAGCAGGGCTTGATTGCATGCCTTGGATGTGTCGGAACCGTCGGACGCGTCAAGCAACTGAACTGTCCGGGGCCGTGCGTCTGGCGCGCTGACTTGAAATGCGGTCGTCCAGGGCATGCGCTCGACGACTGACGGGAGCATGTACCCATGAGGTCGCGGGTCGTTGGGCAGCAAAAATCGATAGAACGCGGCCTTGGAGTCATCCAAGTATGGTGTTTGAGTGATGTCAATGTGCGGAAAGCTTCAAGACATTAGACCTGAGCATGACTCCTGATACAGCCAAACATACCTATCGCAGTCATTGATGAGATCTAGAAAGGACTTGGCACTGTGGTTGGCTGTCATCGTGATTGTCCTCCGGTCAAACGGAGTGGGCCGGACGGAGGAGGAAATGCTGGCAAACGTGGAAGGCGTGGGAGGCCACGAGGTTGAAGATACACGTGAAGAGAGAGCAATGTTCCGGGGTAGGGGAGGACGAAGATTGGACAACATCTGGAATGCCTTTTGAACAGCCGTGGTGAGGCTGAGAAAGGTGTCGCATACCCTGCTTGAGGAGATTGTGGGATACCAAATGTGGGTCCAGATGCCAGCCCCTCATTGGTGAAATCAAACAACGACAAGGCGTCAGTCACGCCAGACTCACAGGCAATAGGAGGATATCTATCATTCAGGACGACGGTTCAATTCCCGGAGTAATTGCATTTTTTGAACTTTGTTTTTGCTATTTCCTGAGATGTATAACAAAAAAGCAAAAAAAATGAGGGACTTCCCTGCACGAGCCACAGGCGAACACTTGGTGACATGATCCGTCGGCCAACCAATATGGCGTCAGGTATCATCGCGAGAAGCATTCATAGAATGAATGCCCAAAGCATATGGGATCGCTCCCCGCATGAGTGAGGCGCACAGTCCCCGTTGCCTAGAACGGGAAGAGGAAGGGTGCAATTTTCTGAGAAGCGAGTCTCAGTGACCGCTAGGCCATTGACCACTATCTAGGATTGGTTAATAGATCAGGCTGCAATACTGCTATAGAAGGGCACTTGGGGCGCTCGAGACTGACAATAGTGGAGCCCCTATTGTCGTATTGTTATTGTTGACGCGATTCGCAAGTTCAGATGAAAGTGAAGTGCTAGTGACGGGGTCATTGTCTACCTCTTCCCTCAATTCGAAGGTCGACTCGAAGCACCTCTCACCTGCCAACTCCATCATCATTTTAATCTCGAGGTAATCAAGATCCCATTTCGATCTCATAGCGCAAGGTTTTCTAATATCTAGACAACATCAAAGAATCGAAGACGCAGTTTCCCTTCTTTTCTTTTAAAAAAGAACAAGTTCAAGATGGCCTCGTTTGGCAACCTCGTAAGTCACCCGCTCCAAATCAGTAATTACTGAGAACTGACAACTCTTCAGACCTTCCGTCCGCGCCCCCCGCCCTCCTCGCCGCCGCCTCCGTCGCCGCCGCAGGCGCCCAGGCGCAAGATTCTGCACGCCCATGTGCCCATCACCTCCCTGAAGCACTACATGCCCAAGGCGGGCTTCGCCTGGCCTGAGGAGGCGTACATCCTCCGCGACTTCGCCGAGGACATGAAGGTCCGCGCCTCCCTCGCCGCCGCCGTTCCCAAGTTCACCAAGGTGAACATCGAGCCGCTCCTCGTGGCCATGTTCGAGGAGGCGGGGTCCCTGGCCCGGAACGGCGACGTTCCGGAGCCGTCCATCGACAACCCCGACGCCAACCACCGCTGGCTCGCCCGCGTCCGCCGCGCCCTCCCCTGGGCTGTCGGTACCGACGGTGGTATCGTCTGCGGCTGGAAGCCGTTTGCCCTCTTCTTCATCGCGATCCGCGATGCGCGCCTGCGCTGGCTCGGCAAGCCGCTCGCAGAGCGCAGCCTGCCCCATGACACCGCCCTCCACGGCGCCCTGGCCCATGCCGTGGACCGCTTCAACGAGGTCGTCGGAGAGTCCTAGGAGGACGTCTACGACGAGCTCATGGAGCTGGCCGGCCGGGACGCCGTGGAGGAGAAGGACGACATCGACGACGAGATGGGAGGCGAGGAGGGTGATGACTCCTCGCCCAAGGAGGACAAGATGAAGGAGGAGGAGGAGAAGATGGAGGTGGACTGAGGGGGAGGGGGCTTTGTTTTGCCGCTTTGTGTTGCCGCCGCTTGTCTTTGTTTTTCTTTTGTTTTTGCCCTTTTTATTGTTTTTTCAAGATAAAACGGCGCTTTGTGTTGCGTCGTATTAAATTCAAACTTAGATGAAATGCCTCTGTTTGGCATTCTTCCCTGATTGACCACCACCTTTCAAATATGCTGTTTTATCGTAGTGCCTCTTTGAGTAAGAACACATATACTAGGCTTGGGAGAGGTTTGTATGACCCAAACCACTCTGAAAACATCCCTCCAAGTTTCCCCAGTGACGACAATCTAACAGGAGGCCGGAAAGAACAGCCACTGACTGGGTCCTGACTACTTCCTAAGCAAATACAAACCACCAGCTTGCATCGATACAAAACCCGATTGTTTCTTGATCCTCTCTATCCGTCCGAGACTTCAGACCGACACTCTATTTCAGACACAGTCACCTGATCTTACCCTGGGCTGCTTCGAGGACTAAAAAGACTGCCACTTGAGTATCTCTCGCAAAACCTTGACCCTGCATCACTGCGATGTCTTCCGCATTTCCCAGCAGTATTGGTGAGCATGATGAGAACACGGCGTCGCCGACTCTCAAGGACATGCTTCCGACGGACGGGTTTACCTGGCCTGAGGGCTCTGTGCTGCTTGTGGAGGACAAACCGACGCCGCCGTTAAAGAGATACTGATAGCCGCCATGCCCAAGCAGGGTAAACGTCAAGCCGTCGAAGAGCTATTGGACGACATGTTCAGACAGGCCGCTGGTTACGGTCACGAGACGCGCAACACTCTCCCTGCAGCTGACGACAGACAAGCACAGCTGGCCTGGGCTGATGGTTTAGTGAGTCGGGTATCGTGGGCCTCGGGCAGAAGAGATGGCATTCCTGCATGTTCGTGGAAGGCATTCCTACTCTTCCTCTTCCACATTCGCAGGGCGCGTCGTCGATGGCTGGATGAGAACCCTCATGAACCTCGGCCACGTGGTCACTGTTTGAGCAGCATGGTGGACATTTTCCAGCTCCGGATATCCGACAAATGGGATTCTCTTTTCAAGATGATTGGTGTTGGCGAGCTTTGGGAATATTTTCCTGACGATTGTATTGTGGATCGAGCTGAGGAAACAGGAGAGGAGACTAGAACAAAGGATGGTTCACCGGTTTTCGAATCTGACATTTGAAATGGTTTTTATTGGGGAAGATCAGGGAGATGAACAACATGCAGTCATCAACGTACCATAGACTTGTTTACAGCTGAAATTGAGAGAATGCTGACAAACTTGAATTTCTACTTCAAATTTTCACCTCCAGTGATATATTTTACAAACCACATGTTGCCATTTCAAGTCCTAAACGACTACCACTTTATCAAATCTTGTACTTTCACGGGTAGTCCTGATGCCATCGAGTGATTAGCACCGACACCGACAAGCACCGAGTGCCCGCCATCGCGAATGAAAGCTGCTCGCTTGAAGCCGTCATTCTCATCGCCAACCAGAACATCCTGCATCAGAATTGGATCACCTCCACCATGACCACCTTCCTTCTTCTCAACCGGCACGACGTAAGGCTCGGCGAACAAGGGGTAGACTGTGATCTTGGCTGTCTCGACACCACCCTGGATGTAGTCCTTCTCGGGGTCGGCAACAGCGTCCTTGAGCGTGGGCTCGCGAGTGGGCTTGTAATCGTGCTCCACCACGTTGATCTCGAGCCGACCGTTCGTGCCGCTGAAACCGGCGCGGTATCCCTCCCAGGGAGCATACGCGTACGTGTTGTAGGTCATGGCCGCCCGGTTCTTGTACGTGATGAGCATCGAGAGGGTATCCTCGATGGTCACGCCGTCAGAAAAGCAATTGCGATCCCGGATGTAGCCATCCTCCTTCTCAGCATCGAGATAGAGCCTCTTCAGGTGGGCCGACTTTTCGATGTCGAACGCGAAGGGGTCATGTTTGGCCTCGTCGTTGCCGAGGTACCTTTCTCCCAAGTTGGTCACTCCACGTTTTTGAGCGTTCTCCTTGCCGTAGAAGCGTAGACCACCAACACAATAATTGATGTCGGGCTCCGTGTTGAGCCAGAAATGGACCAAGTCAAAGTGGTGAATCGACTTGTGCATTTGGATTCCTCCACTGTTCTCCTTGCTCCGATGCCACCTCCGCATGAAATCGAAACCATGCGCACAGTCGAGCACCCAGTCCATATGGACCGTCGTCACTTCACCAATGGCGCCGGACTCGATGATCTCCCGCACCTTGGTATGGTGAGGGGCATACCGATAGTTGAACAGGACACGGATTTGCTTTCCGGTTCTCTTCTCTGCATCAATCATAGCCTGCAGCTTCTTCTCGTCTATCGTCATCGGCTTCTCCGTGATCGCATCTCAGCCCAGTTCCATGGCCCGGATGCAGTACGTATGATGCACGGCGTCGATTGTAGTCACGATGACCACATCCGGTTTCTGGTCCGCGATCATCTGGTCGAACGACTCGGCCTTGTAGGTAGGCAGGCGTGGCCCTCCCAGTTCTGCCATCCAGTCGTTGGCAACATTCATACGGACTTGGTTGGTGTCGCAGATGCCCACAATCTCAGCGACATCTTTGAAGTCCTTGATAATGCTTTGGTAATAGATCGCCGCGCGGTGGCCCGTCCCCACCATTGCGTATCGTTTGACTTGAGGGGACACCATATTGTAGAAGCGACGGAGGAACAAATGCCCGAGACTGACTGGATGGAGTATGAGTACTGGCAAAAGGACGCCCTGCCGGGACAGAAGGATCAGGGCAAGTGGACATTTGAACCTCCCATGTTCTAGCGCAGCGTGAAGCCTTTCTAGCAAGGGTCACTGAACTGTTGGATTGTCGAACGTAAATGACTGGAATTATCTAGATGCGGCCGCATTACTGTGTCTGTGAAAATGCTACTGCTATTCCGCTGTCAGAATCCTGGTTCATGTTACGATACCAAGCTTTTCCTTGATGTACTCGCTGAATCCCTTCTCGATAGAAGTGGAGAAGGCCGCGAATATGGTCATAGATGGCGTTCGAGGCGACTGTGCGTGGTGTATTTCCGGTACTATCTCGACATCGTCAAGTCCCTTGATTCGCTCCAAGTCGGCAGCCCAATCAATGCACTCGTGTCTCAGCACCGATAGCAGCTGCAGATCAGATTTCGATAGTTCTTGCGGCCCATCCCAGGGCTCGGCAGGTCTACCGCCTGCCACCACCAGCCTCAGCTTCCGCAATGATGCGTGTTCTGCCAGATATCTTGCCACATGTGACCACTGCCCGCCGTCCCCGAGACCGATCAGAATAGGAACACGCCTTTGTATTGATATTTCTGAGATCAAAGCTCTGGAGTATGACGTTCGATCCGACAGGAATGGTATAACGGCTGCGATGTCGGTGCCAAAGTCGAAGGAATGCCTAGCGTAGAGAATATTCGCTACTTCGGCATAGAGAGAGCGGCAGGTGCCCATGATACCGAGATAAAGACGCACACCATTCGTCGCAAGTGCATACGTTGTCTCGTAGCATCTTCGCTGTATGTAGCCCTCGACAACAAGGTATCTCGACCGCTTGGAGTTCGGGATGCGATCAATTTGCCCGTCCTTCATCGACTTCACTCGCAGTCGCTTGTGGCCACCGTCGTCAATCAGGTAGCTGTATATCAGGAGGCGGATCTCGGGAGGGATATCGAGCAAACAGCGACTTCTCCGTTTCTGTTGTGAGGCGTGCGAAATCTGTGGCGGTGACCAGATTTGAGTTGATTTCGGTGATCTGGGAAACGAGGTATCGTAACGCGCCTGAACCTGTGCCATGACGATGATACTCCTATGTAGACGCGATGGGGTAGAGAGAGTTCAAACCAATGTCAGTATTCTTGTACGTACGACCGTTCTCTTGATATAATCTGGTCAGACTGGATGCGCTTGCTATTAGCCTACCACGGTCGACGTGACATGAAACCTTGTTGGCGTGCTTTTGAGGTTCTGGCACCTTGATGGCCGTGAAAGACCCTGCATCACTGGCTGACTTTCAAAGGTGGCATGTGAACCTTGTTGGTCCCGCCATGGAGCGCTAGCCTGATTTCCCCTGAATAAATCTAGGTCCCGCTTTTCGGTGCTTGTGATCAAGTGCGGCCAACCGCACTCGTTGTCAACCCACATTCAACAAAGCTGGCTTTATCAGCTTTCAACAAAGAGATTGGACATGTAAAGAAGAATCAATTAGCGAGCAATTCATTGTTTCTGAACAGCCTTTGGCTAACAGTTCATACTTATACACCTCAATCTGTTATAGGACTGGACGCCATGTTAGGAATGATCTGCCACATTATCCTTATGTTCAGGACATTGACATTCTCCAATGATCCTACACTCAAAGAAAACGGATGAAGATGTTCTGCTGGGCCAGATCCCTAAATCGAGTATATATAGGCATTCTCACTTACACTAGATTTGATACGAACCTTATTGCATAACCCCTATCGATTACCTCTTTTCAAACAGCAACCAATCTACTGGACTCAGATCGGACAACAACACCTCGAAATCACTAAACTTTTCACCAACCTTAATCATTTATAGATACGAAGAACGACACGATGGCCACACCTCAACAATATGCCTCCTACAAGAGAGAGACACGGATGCTGGTGCACTGGATGGTGAAAAGCACCAGGGAGATCATCCCAGGTCTTTCAAATGACGCAAGTGAGTGGGAGGATTTGAAAGACATATCGAAATCCCAGAAGCTTACGACGTCTCAGTTCTCGAGGATGTCAAAATTGATCTCGAAGCATCTGAAAGAAATTCCATCAGCAGTCTTTGAGCTCCTCTCCTCTGTGCTCGAGGCAAGACGAGAAGCACATGACTTGTTCACCAGGGTGGCGGAAGAGACTGAGGATTCCGCCATTCGAAAAAGCAATATTGCCCATGAGCACTTTATCAAAGTGCTGTCTGGTACATTTGAAACTCTCGGGGGCCTGAAATGGGAGAAGAAAAGAGACCGACAGGGTCGACACGAGGAGCAGAGCAAGGCAGATCTGTTCTCGAATCATTTTTCAGTCTTCCAGGCAGAAGACGATGACGAGGACTACCAGACTTCAGATACCGATGAGCCCAGTCCGCGACCCCGCAAAGCGAAAAACTTCCGCGGGAAGAAGAATAAGAAGGGCAAGAAGAAGGCGACGAAGAACAAAAGCGACAAGAAAGAGCACAAGGATGACGAGGATCCTTTTGAAGATTGGCTGGCTGAGTGCGACATCGTCGATGACGACGGTAGTCTATCGATGGAGTTCAGGCTCGCAACCATGAACTTTGCACACCACTGTGCGGGTTTGCGATACTATATGCAGCATGTTTGGCATGACGTCGCCTACAACGGGCTGAACATTGCGGTTGCTGGCGCGTTGTGCAGCGCTGCAATGGCTATGATGTTAAACGCACCTCTCCATCTGTTCACTGATGGGGATGTGCAGAAAAGTTGCACGTTTGACGACTTGGTGGAGTGTCTAGTTGGAACGAGCCCGAAGAAGGGCACACAGATCACGTTCCCCTTGACACAAAACAGGGATGATACACAGAGTGAAGCCGCTGGGTTTTTCTTGGACGCCAGAGAGTATTTCATGATACCCGTATATGAGGCGCTCCGAGACTTCGTCCAGGACTACCGAAAGAACGGCAACGGAAAGCCTACAAAGCGGATGCTGAAGGAACTCAGGAGCTGGGACCCCCACATGAACTTGATGGCTTATTCGCATGAGGAGCGACTGGAATGGCGACGGCAATATACAATCACCTGGCTGTACGACATTGTCAATCTTGTTCATTCATGCGGGCTTTTTCGCATCCTGGAAAGTGGGGAGACCTTTGACCTGTCCGCAATTGTAACAGACTACCTGGACGAGACGCATCCAAACTGCGGCACAAACTGCGGCACCCTGTTTGGCATCAACGAATCACTCATGCTCATCGCTTACTTGGTCTTGCCATGGACGAAGGGCTCGGAGCATATCGGAGAGATCGGGTTCGCGCACGTCTTTGCCTTGCAGTGCATGGTGGATTCTTTCACAGCTGCGTGCGGATGGAATACACTCAGTACCCACCCTTACCAGCTGCAGCCACCTCCAGCTCACTTCGATCCTCTCAAGGATTTAGGTTGCTTCATGTTCGGTGGCTGCGAGAGCGATGCACCCGACACCCCGGGAATCGGAATTGGCCCAGCGATCGAAACTCTAGGACAACTCTCAGCACACTACAGCAAGAACGATCTGAGTAGGATTCCGTGGATGATGGAGGTACACAAGGTGTATAAGGAACACTTGGGAAAGTCTTGCGTCACTGGCGCAAGATTCACCGGACCGCCCATGATATGTGCACCGAAGGAAAACGGCATATGGGAGTATTCCCCCGCTCTGTGCGGATCAGCCCTTGTTTCTGCGCTCAAGAACGCTAACACTAACTCATGCGGCTTACTGGACCGTCATGTCGAGTCCATGGTAATTGTCTACCTTTACCACTTCCTGCTCCAAGAGGGTTATATCGCGGAACGGATCAGCATTTGGCACGACTTCAGTGACATACTTGCCTCTGAACTGTTCCCGGGTGGCAGACTGCCAAAGAACAGCATGAGCGGGACACTGGCAATGCGACTCGACCGTCTTCGAAAGGCTCGATATCACTCTGCAGCACTGGCCGATGCTGCCAATAAGGGAGTTCGGGGTGCGGAAGAGAGACATCGGGCATACATCAAGAGCCGAATCCAGCACAAGCGCAAGTCTGGGTATTCGTTCCTGACCAACTTGGACGATGTTGAGTACAACGCTAACGACCCCCTGCTGAGCCAGCACAGTGCCCTAGCCTCAGCTCGACTTGCGTACGACAAAGGTACTGAGAGTTCTGTTCTCCAAACAGCTGAGGAGATGAATCCCCAGCCGACAGCAGTGGTCCGAGAGGTAGAATCAGCGAGGAACAGAATGCACTTCTTCCCCGATGGCAAAGACATCGCTGCGGGCGGAGCTCAAAGGTACACCGGGGCCGATCTCAGTTGGGCTTCGGACGAACTCAAGCAAGCGCTGACTTTGGCAGATGAGAAAGATCATACCATTGGAAGCGGCCGAGATAGCACTTCCTGTCATCGCGATCTCGACGTCCTCGCGGCTCTCGAGTTGCAGCTTATCGAAGACATTTGTGGTTCAAAGCCTCTGTCGGGTATCAACTATTGTGCCTTAACTGCAACTGCGATCGATATCCTTTTCCGAGTCGAGGATAGATTGAAGGCATCTCGAAACCCTCGTTTTCTATCGCTGGTGTTGTGTAATTATACCGACGAGGACCGCTGGGCGATGCTTGCCATCGAAATGATGGAACAGCGAGATGAGGAGTGCCTTCGTACAGTCGCGGAAGTTCTGAAGGAACGCCAGGTACGAATGTTCAGATACTGGGCAACATCCGATAACGCGCATGAGAGGGTGGAGGAGATGATGGGCCGTATGAAAGCCCAATGCCCTATGATGTAGAGTTTTGCCCTGTCTCGAGGCGCCATGTAACAAGATATACCACGAAGCCAGTTACCCTTTTCAATTGATCACCCCATACTGCGAAACGAATACTCTTTTTTGTACTTTGACATCGACTGGATGCCACCGATGAACTTGTTATTAGTCTGCAGCAAGCACTAGGAGGTTAGCCTGTCGTCTTAGGCGACCCTATTGAGCAGATATTGGCCTTGTCAACACTTCTCTGTTGACGCGACATTGCCCGAGTCGTTCCCAGGCGACTGATGCTGGCTGCTCTCATTACAGCAAACTTTGGTTAATGGTTGTTCACGAACATGGGCTGAGGAAGCGTGTCTTGGGCGGCGAGGAAAGAGGTTGGGATTGGTTGTATGCTTGAGACGCTATGTCTCCCGTAGTCGTAGGACTCTCGCACCGGCCAAATGTTACAGCTCGCAAGTCAATCAGGTTCTGAGACCCTGAGATGGCTCACGAAGCTAAATACGAAAAGTGCGTACGATAGCCCTTTTGCCGCCCAACCAAGGGCTTTAGAGCTTCGTTCCGTCACCTGGACCCGGCAGTTATCTCTTAGCTTGGCCCCACGTTGGTCTGAAGCGGATCTGTCCCTGAAACAATCTCTCGGGAAGTTAGATAGCACGGCCGTATTTGTAAACGTGATTTTTCTGATTGGTGTTCCAACTCCGGTATGGGGCCGAGCAGTCTCGGGTAAAATGCTCTCTAAACTACGGACTCCCAACTTCACATGACGTCGCATGTCCCCACGCAAAACGTCTTAAAGCCAATGGAAGCCATGGAAGATTCTTTTTTCTCTCTATCGATCATTCTTCTTTCAGTCGTTCATTACCTTTCCTATTACCTTCTTGACCATCATCATGGGCCGAACAACGGAAGAGCATCCTTCTTACTCTGGCGCCGGTGGTCGTGCCGCGGCAAATCCCCGTTGGAACGAATCCTTTTGCGGCTGCTGTTCTCCATGCGATCTTTGTACGAATATCTTGTGAGTTGCAGGAAAGGGAGGCCATCGTAATATTGACTCTCGACTGCATAGGCTTGATGACGTGGTGTCTCCCATGCATCACGTACGGCAAGACGGAGGCTCGAAGAAAGGATCCGAGCATGAGGCAGTACAACGCTGTTAACGGTGATGTGAGTACTGTCATCCCTTGCTCGTCTATTTAACGAAGGTTTGAAAAGCTAGATAAAGGAAAGAGACTGACGACGGTCGGTTCTCACAGTGCATTCTTTACGCTGGGCTCGGCATGCTTCTCTCCAGCTGGATCATACAGACGACAAGACGGAGTGGACTTCGAAAACAATATGGAATCAGGGGATCGTGCTGCGGAGACTGTCTCACTGCATGCTTTTGCCCATGCTGTGGTTTGATGCAAGAAGAGAAGGAAGTCATTGGTCGCGAGAGCGGCGTCAACGGCCAGGGATACCAAACAAACGCGGCAATGTCTTACCCATAGCTGTTTGGGTTTCTTCATCTGTATTATAATACATGCTTTCTTTCACTTTTCCAACACTCTGCAACACTCTATGTACTACCCGCCTTGGGCCCTTGTTTGAGAGGATGGGCGTCTGCCGCAGCCCGATTCTGGTCTATCAAAATTGTTTTCCTTGATTGAAGACCGCAGTGGCGGTTACAAGCTTGCAGTCAACCCATTGTATTCCTACTCTGTGTCTGTCAAGCTCGAGTCTCTGGCTGCAATTCGAGCACTTTCCAATTCTTCTGTCCGTTGAATCTCCTTCCTTGGCCAGATCACCCAGTCGGAATAGTCAGAAGGCAACATCTGTGTAATGCTGTCGACCAAGTGAGGGCCCCATTCCTCAGCGTACCAGGAACTGAAACTCAGATCATGGAAGAGTACAGCAAAGTGCGCTAGAAGGATCAAGGCCAAAGGGTCCTGCAGCCTGAGGCGAGAAACAAAGTCTTCTTCTGCACGGTAGATCCAGGCCAAAACGACGGTAGGATCTGGACAAGTCGATGAGCCTTGCCCATCTGCATTTCCATACGTTTCTTCAAAGCAATGGGATAGACCGGCAAGAACTCTGTGGTACAAGTCTTTGTCTGGTCCGGCCGTTGTTGATAGCAATCGCGAAATCCGATCCATCTCTTTCTTGTACTCCATATGTCTAGCCGGACGTTCGTTTAACGTCCTCTTCCCGTGCCCAGCGGCGCTGCTCAACTCAGGGGGCTGACAGCCTGAGATACTGGCGAAAATGGCAGGGAGTCCTGCGGTCTCTATCACGATCTGGACCCCTCGAAAGAGAGACAGCCAGGGAACAGCGTCGTTATCAGCCACCAGTAACAAGTGCCCCGGTTCTGGCATCTTCGCAAGGGCCAACGCACAGATGAAAGTGGTAGCTAGATACAGAGCGCCACAGTTTTCCACGCCCAGATTTGACATATGCTCGCTCACTTGGCGGAGCGCCACAGCAGAGTATTGTTCGGCGAGGGATTCGTAGCGGCTAGCATATTCTGGGCGGACATGGGCGAGGTGCTGCGCCGCGGCGGCGAGTAGTAGCCGGAGCAGGAAGTCGTGACGCAGGGCGAACCGTGTGATCTGGTCCCGCCAGGTAGGGTCGTCCTTCACTAGATTATCCTTGGCATGTCGATCAGATAGTGATGGAACAACTCGAGGTCGTTCATGTTTAACGGTGGTGTGGGTGTTGGTTGAGGGAAGTGAACGTGAGACGCTGGTGACTTCGGTGGCTTAGCCGTGTTCATCGATGATGCCGATGCCTTGACATGCAAGGACTCGGTGTCAATGTCATCATTTCCATCTTGCTCAGGGACAGGAAAATGTTTCCGCGGTCTGCCTCGTGCTCTTCGGATAGTGGGCTGTGCGTCATTTGCCACTGTGTTGATAGCCTCTGTCCTAGGAAGGCTGAGATCACAAGTAATGGATGAACGCGAGCAGTTCCCGCACACTGGAGTGACCTCGTCGCACTATCAATCTTGCATAAGTGAATAGAGAGAAAACAAGTCACGACTTAGCCGAGAAGAGAATAAGACTGACCTTGATGCGCCGTGCTTTGCAGTTCTTACACCCTGTGCGAGATTTGGTGTGCGGCCTCCTCTTGCGTGGGTGATGCCCGTTAGGGCAAGTACAACGGCCGCTTCTCAAGTGAAGACCCTCTCCCTTGAGCCCCATGCTCGGAGAGACGCTCATCACAACAAATCCGTGTTAAGTGATGTACACACGAAAGCAAGAATACTCGTCCTCCGTACTACAGGAGCAAGCTAAACTCAAGAGGGAGAGAGAATTGACGGCAGGATTCTTCAAGGCGTTCTTGTTCGGAAAGGAGAACAAGACGGACTAAGATCGTAGACACAGATGCCCAGGAACCACACAAGTGGAGCCGAGGCCCCATCAAGATGCATGGACGCAATGTCGGAACCTTGTAAGCTTGTGGCTGGCCCACTTCACTAACAGAGAAATGGCGTATTCGATACGATAAATGGGAGGGTGTATGCCGATGTCGAGGTTGACTGGCAGCTCAACAAGCTCCTCAAAATCGGCATCAGAGCTACACCCCGATGGACCCAGAGGCCATAGTTATCTCAATATCACTCTACCATCAGTTACTTGAGCTAGCGCCTGTGGTGCCAACGTTGTTGGGCAAGTGGATCGCAGATTAGTTGACGATTTGCCTTCTCGATGTATCTCAATTCAAACCTAATCAACAATGATTATCCCACTACCTATCATTCAGTGTGTTGGTAATTCGGGCAGAGGTTGATCTAAAACCGTCAACCTTTCTGACACACACTTGTTATGTCAGTGCTCGTCTAAGGATGAGATGAGACCAACTTTGTGCTAGGCTTCCCTCCATATGCGCACGTCGACAGACCTCGACAAGAAAAGCTTGGTGATTACCCCATGTTTGTTTGTTCATCAGTAGCGTCGAGTCATAGTCCTGTACCTGGACATGGGGCCTCCCCGCATCTGGGCATGGGACAAGGGTCTCTTGGCCGCACTTTTGTCCTTTCATCTGGAAATGAGCGGGAGAGAAACTGATCACTGTCGTCAGTATAACGTGTGAAATGACGCCAGGTCCTTCCTTTACGCTCGCCCTCAACGCCAAGGCTAAGGTTAAGCATATCCGGATCTCCTCCCACATATAAGAGTCGCTGAGTATGAAAGGTAGGTTGAGCCCGACTGGGTAACATGGGTTTTGTTTGTAAAATTTCTGCGCTACGCTCTATCTAAGATCACTCCGTGCAATATGAAGCCCCTAGCACTGCTTGGACTTGTCTCCCTGGGCGTGGGCTCGCCTACACCATCCGCACCGGAGGACTGCCACGCACCGGCCTCCAAATGCAGCGACTTTGTTCTTTCCGACCTACATGGATTGGAAGGGGTTACGATCCTGAAGCAGGTAGTCCAAGAAGTCCATGGATACCTACCGACCGTAGTGATCCCGGGCATCCTTCCTGCAACACCGCCCTTGGATCTGTGCAATATTACTTTGACCCTCACTCATGCGGGTGCCGACGATAGAGTCCGGGCCACATTCTGGCTCCCACTGAAAGACTGGAACGGCCGCTTCATGGCCACCGGAGGTGGAGGTCTCGGTGCCGGCTTCGACTACTGGCTGCCCGCACCCGTGGCGCGAGGATATGCCTCGGGTAGCACTGACGCTGGGATTACCAAAGGATTCACTGTCGACCCCCAGTCTGGCACCTGGATCCTAAGAGATGACAACACCTTCGACAGCACCCTCATGGAGAACTTTGCCTACCGATCTTTACACGAGATGACAGTCATTGGCAAGATCGTTGTCAAGCAATACTATGGTGAAGACCCCAAGTACTCGTACTACTCTGGCTGTTCACAAGGGGGCCGGATGGGGTACAGCGCGGCTCAGTTCTACCCGGAGGACTACGATGGGATCATGGCCAATGCCCCCGGTCTTCACGCGCAGAAAGTATCTGTGGCCGACTTTTGGCCGGCCGTCGTCATGGCCAACAGTGTATCGCCACCGCAATGCGTCTTTACCGAGTACATGAACGCTCTGATCGAGTTTTGCGATGCCGCCGATGGCGTTATGGATGGCTTGCCGTCGCACCCAGAGCGGTGCGATTTCAACATGACCTCTCTTGTTGGCCGGAAGATCGACTGCGCAGACACGAGGAGCACCGTCACAATCACCCCTGAATACGCCGAGGTCGTCCACAAGATCGTGCAAGGACCGAGATCGACTACCGGCGAGTTTCTTTGGTGGGGTATCACTCCCGGCGCCAACTTTGGCTACCAGGCCAATACAACTGTCAAGGCAGACGGCAGCATCATGCCTGTGCCATTCGGGGTGTCCGAGGAGTGGATCCGCCTGTTCACGCTCGAGGACCCTGGCTTGGACACGACGAACCTGCGCTACGCCCAGTTTCAAGACTTCTTCCAGCGTTCTGTCGACAAATTCGAGAACTTGATGGGAGCCAGACCAGCGGACATGGCTTTCTTTAGAGAGAGAGGAGGCAAGCTCCTGACTTGGCACGGATTGGCGGATGAGGCTATATCACCGAGTGGCACGACATTATTCTGGAAAGACGCGCGTAAGGAGCTAGGGTCGACGGCGGCTGTTGACAATTTTTACCGTCTATTCTTTGTACCCGGAGTTGCTCATTGCTATGGTGGCTATGGGCCTGCTCCAGTCGATCCATTGAGCGCGCTTGTGGACTGGGTAGAAAAGTCGAACCCACCAACTGAGTTGTTCGCGAACGGAACAACACTTGACGGTTCGGTTGTTGAACGGAACCTATGCAATTATCCTCGAATACCAAAGTATCATGGTCATGGAGATGTCCATAAGGCTGAGAGCTTTGCATGTAAATGCTAATCTCTTATGGATCTTACACATGGTTTTGTATCGTGGTACAGTACATTAATGATTTTTAGAGGTAGTTCGACTAGACACCGTACATCCAGCTCTGTTGATTACATCTCGTGTAGCCTAGTGATGGCTGAGAAGTCGCAGTGGCATCTGCCTGTTGCGACTTTTGACTTGGCATCAGGAAGACTAAGATTGAAAAGACCAGTAGACAAGACCGATGTTTAGACTGAGAATCTCAGCCTTAAATTGGAGCACCCATGTGGTTGTAGCTTCTTAATAGATCGAGGGATATCTCTGGAGCCCTCGTCATCGAGGACGCTACCCGGTGTAAGTCATCTCGGCCACTGCATCTCCAAAACTCCTCACGCTGCTATACTTGGCAAGAGCCTGCGGAACGAGCTGTTTGACGATCTGGAAGCACCGTGCAAGCGCTATAGGTGTCTTCGGGACTATTTTCGGCCTATCATTCATTTACGGTTTGGTAGCCTGCGTCGCTGAAACGCTGGGTCCAGTGCCGATGGTCAAGCCATCCGGATGGAAAGGGCTTTTTTATTACTCGTCGGCGCTACCGCATGCAGCTTTGACGCTACAGGACCACCCTAAAGCTTGTGCCTCCAAGGAATAAAGGGAAATACAAAAGTAAGAAGAACAGCGAGTCCATCAAACCCGATTACAGTCGGATACCGCCATTTCCATACCAAGATTCAGACTTACTTGATTGTGATAATGTAACAGCCATCCTCCCTTTGCTCGAACTCGGAAGAGTCGACTGGGGATGTCATATCGTTCAGCGAGAAGGAATCATCAAAGTACCCAATTCGACGAAAGACTCCGCCCGCACTTCCCTCAATACGTTCCAGTATAATTCCTTGCTGATAGCTCCCCACATTGATGACGTCTGACCAAACCATTCCCACCAAGAAGAACAAGCCCCTTCTTGGCCGCGAGGGGTTGTCCCAGATGATGAACAAGTTTTCACGGCCGGCCTGGAAATCAAAGCCATCTGCCGTGTTGACGATGGTGGCGTCGTCCCCTTTATGAAAGCGGATAGATCCATGGTGAATGCATATACGAAGAAATCCATCTCGAACCTGCCCTAGGGGCTGACTAGGATCCTTTAGGGTGGTCTCTGCTTCCAGAATTTTGATGAGCCTTGCCCATTCTCCCTCACCAGGTCGTTCGTCCTTCCAATCGTGGATATCTGGCTCCAACTTGACTCCTCTATTAGTAGACGCCCAAGACCATGAAGGCGCTAGATACTCTGATGCGCATGTATGCGTGTCTTCCCTCTGTATGCGCCACAGCAGCTGGATATCAAGGGTTTCGCGCCACATTCCTGCGAGGTATTCATCACCGGTATGGTCCTGAACTAATTTCGCTATGCCGGCCAAGGCCACCAATCTATCCTTGACATACGTGAGTGCAGACCTCGAGTAGGTCTCGACAACATGTTCATACCAAAGTTGTAGAGGCGAATCGTGCCTTTTCGGCGAATCAAAGGTGCCCCGCCACGATGCATATAGACTTGCCTCGCACTCCAGGGCACCCTTGCACTCCCAGAGAAGTTGTGTGTCGGTGAAGTGTACATATCGAGGCGCGAGGACACGCTCTTGGAACACCCAGGCACGATGGTGTAGCGGAGACTCGTTGATGTTGTCGTCGACGATACTTGGATACCCTTGATCTGGTCGAACTTCCCAGAAAGCGCCATCGTCAGCGCCAGTTTCGAGATAGACTCCCCGTTTCTGGCAGAGGTGTCTCGGGTCCCGTTGGAAGAAAGAGCCGACGGTGCCATCCCTGGCGCCGGCAGCCGCTATGTTGATGGTAGAGCAGCCGTACACATCACTCATCCTCATTGACTCGACTTTCCAGTCCTGTGGATCGTCCTGGACGATACAGAGGCAGTCAATCCAGATATATCTGATCCCGAGATGTCTGACAATGACGATGGCATCCTTGAACGTTTGGCAGAGGCGGTTTCCAGGTATCTCCTCCCGGAACGAATCCATGCTTGCTTGTGTCAACTGTAGCGGTTGACTCTTGCCCCAGCAATGGCTCAGTGTGACGTACTGGACCCTTTCACTCATCTCAGAAGACAACACGAGGCGCACAGTGCCCGGAGCTACGTCTAGAAGACGTGTAGGCAGGGCATCAGTGTTCGAAAGTCTACACTCCTCGTGCATATGAGAGGTAATACAGGTCTCGAGCCATTTCTTGGTCAGGTCCAGACACTCTAGGCTCCCAGTTGATTCATTCCCGGATTGATCCAGCACTTCCCTTTCGATCAGTATTGTCGCAATCGGGCTATCTGTCGAGTGACATACCTGCTTCTGTGATTCGAGTCATCAGAACCGTCGTAGTACCGCACTTGAAATAGTGTTCCGGCGGCAGACACCAGGGAGCTTGACTGGGATCACTGGGAGCTTGGTACCAATGACCTAGATCGCAGATCAAACCGAAGCCAGCCACCTTAGTACCGCTTCCGTAACTCTCTAGGGTCAGTGATATCCTTGGGAACTGAGCCTTTTGCATCGTTGCCACCTCTAGTGCCGCAAACCCGCGCATGATCATGGAACATATCGAGCAGTCTCCATTTGCAGACGCCTGGAATGCCAAGAAGTCGAATCGCAGCTGATGGAATCTATGAGGGAGCTTATAAGGGAGCTTATAAGGGAGCTTATACTGACGACAAGCTCGAACCACGAGTTCATTGCAGTCTGGACAAGTCCTTTGCGTCATGTTTGAGCTCTGGCCATCGATAACTTGACGCGGGTCTCAGCACGTCGCAGACAGACGAAACGAGGGGCACACGGCTACCATACCACTGTTCTGTTGATGGCTTGCATGACCCCGCTCGGCTTATTTACAATGACTGGCCACTACGAGCCCTCCATGCATGCTTAGGTAGTGGGATAACCCTGGGTGATCAGGTAAGAATTGAGGTGCATCGACAGGGCAGATCGTCAACTATTCTGTCACCCATTTGCTATCCTGATGAGGAACTCCGAGGCGATTGTTGACAATGACTACTTCCAGATATAGCATGTATTTGGAACCGCTCCAGGGGTATTATATTCCAACAAATATATGTACAGATTAGAAGTTATAAAGTATCGTCCAGTCGCTCGAATGCATCATCCTCTCAACCCCCCCCTAGCCCTCTGCATTTGTACGCCTCCACTCCCTTACAGCACAGCGCTGACCTGCAGGACGGGCACGTCAAAGTTGACCTCGGTGGCCTCGATCGTCCTCCACGCCGTGGCGTTGTTGCGCTGGATGCCCTGGGTCCAGATGTGCGCGACGGTGACGAGGATGTCCTCGCGGTCCGCGGCGCCGTACCAGACGGCCTGGACGGTGGAGCTGTCGGCGGCCAGCGGCTCCGCGCCCTCGACGGGGTTGGGCTTGCAGTCGACCCAGCCGTTCTGGATGTAGACGGGCGAGCAGGTGACGTTGAAGGCCGGGGCGCCCTTGAGGTAGCCGGCCGGCGCCGAGACCTGGTAGTTGGCGATGCAGCCGCCCGGGGAGCAGCCCTCGCGGAAGCCGACGACGGGCCAGTTGACGCCGATGGGCTGGGACTGGCGGGTGTTCTTGGCGGAGGGGAGGGCGGCCGCCGAGGCGACGAGGGCGGTGAGGGCGGTGATGGTGGAGAAGTGCATCTTGGATGGTTGTTTTGTTGACTTAGGTGTGCGGTAGTGGTGGTGCTTGTGTGTGTGACTTGTTGATTTTTCGAGATGATCTCGTTTGAAGGATGCAGGTACGACTTGGAAAAGCGGGTGTAATTTGATCTACCCGTTGCCTCTAGATGATGGGATCATCAAGAAGATATATATATGCGTGACAGCAGCGCTTGTGTGTAAAGGGGACCGACTGCCGTCATCATTCTAATGTTAAAAAAGCAAGGTCCACCAGGTACGAATTTCCAGGACCCCGTTCGAGCTTGGAGAAGGACAATAAGCTTCAGTAGGGCAATGATAGTCGGTCATCCTTGCTGGTGTCAACTCGGGCCGACCAGGGCAGTGGCTTTGATCGTTGAGCCGCCTCGTATCCCCACAAGGCCAAAAGGTCAGAAAAGACCCTGTGCGTGGCGATTGATGTCATTTGCTTGGGCGCGCGGCCGCATCGACTTGCGCAAAAGGGAAAGAGTCCAATCACCAGCAGGACTGGGTGCTGGCTGATGTCAGAAGCTGGGTACCGGGACACAACAGCCCTGTGGTCCCTGACAGCGTCGGCAGTGTGCAGGTCTTCACCTATTCGGGCATTCTCCAGTTTACCACTGTTCGTATTGCCTTCTCCAGCTTCTGCATTGGTAGGGCCATCGGCTAGTCGGCCTGACGGCAGAGCTTCCAGCAGAATTGGGAGAGTTTGGGAAGACACAACTGCAACGTTGAACCCGGAATTTTAGCACGCTTCTGTCGCCAGTGCCGGCAATTTACTGCCCTGGAGGCAGCTGTGTAGGGGATGGACCCCACCATTTGCGCTACAAAACCAGCTCGGCCAGCCCATTAGGGTGCTTGGCGGCTCTGAGAATTTGACCTCGTTGGGCGAAGATCGTCAACTTCGGGACATTAGAGGGACAGAGTCAAGCTGGCTCAACGCGGATTCGCAGCGCTGTGCTCTGTAGAGCCGTGCAGACGTAACAGCTCAGATGTCGTGGCCGTGACTTCAACTTGCTAATGCCTCTTTTGAGACATATTCTGCGAGGACATCGTGACCGGACCTTGATTTTCATGAATAAGGTCCCCGCAAAGCGTTCTTTTGACTGCCATCATTGTCACAGGCTCGGAGGCATGTGTCACAGAGAATTAGATGGATTGGTCACGTCACTGGCTGAGGGTAAACGGGAAAGCATGACCGCAACATCAACATCAACGTCAAGTGTCGCACTGGCGTCACTCGTCATGAGGAACATCTCGGTTCTGTGCAGCTCTCGAGCATTCTGTCTCAGAAGTGGGCAGACGCGAGATGCAGTAGTACCCCGCAGCTGGTGATGCTGTACTCGGCGATGTTCCTGGTGGTAGGGGGCGCGACTTCCTGTGAGAGCTGGAGCAATAGCGTACTACCTCGTGCGATTGAGACAGGGCATGTTCTTTGGGTTCGTGAGTGTTTACTTGTCTCGATCGCACTGACTGGAGGCGGTGTCGAGTGGGTGAGTGAGACTCAAGCACGTGATGCCTGCTTTGGCTTATCTCGGCGACAAGATAGGCGCACAGACCAGCTCTCGCCCAACCAAGCTTAGGAATTGGCTGGCCAAAGCTCCCAAAGAGGAGTCCAAGTCCAGCCAAGGCCAGAGCCAGCCCAGGCACCACCGAATCGGGACAGGAAATCCAACCACCACCACTCCTCCAGTTCGAGATAGCACCGCCTGCGTCGTCATCCCGTCGCAAGCCCATTTCCCCTTATTCCTTTCCCTTTCGCCGCATCGCGACCCTGCACCGGCAAACCTCAATGCATGAAAGCCGCTGATCGGCTCGCTGGACACAAGCGTTCAAGCTCAATCGAGAGTCTCATTGCCCGCCGCCGAAGCCGCAGCAACTCCAGCAAGCTCCGACCCGTCATGTCCGCGACACCGGTCCCTCCCGAGGACCAGGCTCGCCTCCTTGAGGATGCTCTCATCGCCGTGCGCCAGCAGACTGCCCTGATGCGCAAATGCCTGGACACCCCCGGAAAGCTTATGGATGCTTTGAAATGCTGGTGAGTCTGCTCGTCCCCTTAGCCCCTCGATGATGATTGCGTCACTCCCGGCTCGGATGCTTGGGAATCTTTTGGCGCAACGTCTCTAATGCCAGACCTTACTACAGCTCTACGCTCGTTTCCGAACTCCGTACCAGCAGCTTGGGCCCCAAGCAGTACTATGAGCTGTACATGGCTGTCTTCGATGCGATGCGATATCTCTCCGTCCACCTCCGAGAAAACCACCCCGTCAACCACCTAGCCGACCTCTACGAGCTCGTACAATATGCCGGCAACATAATCCCTCGTCTCTACCTCATGATTACTGTTGGTACCGCCTACATGTCCGTCGAAGGCGCTCCCGTGAAAGAGCTCATGAAGGACATGATGGACATGAGCAGGGGCGTCCAGCACCCTATCCGAGGTTTGTTCCTGCGATACTACCTGTCCGGCCAGGCTCGCGACTATCTACCTGAAGGCGAGGGCGACGGTCCTGAAGGCAATCTTTCCGACTCTGTCAACTTTGTGCTCACCAACTTCGTCGAGATGAACAAGCTCTGGGTGCGCCTACAACACCAAGGCCATTCTCGGGATCGCGAGTCGCGCACGCAGGAGCGCAAGGAACTCCAACTGCTTGTCGGAAGCAACATCGTTCGTCTTAGCCAGCTCGTCGATCTCGAGGCCTACAAGTCGGGTATTCTCGCCCCTCTCCTCGAGCAAGTCGTCCAGTGCCGCGATGTGCTAGCCCAAGAGTACCTCCTCGAGGTGATTACCCAGGTCTTCCCCGACGAGTTCCACCTCCACACCCTAGACCAGTTCCTTGCAGCAGTATCTCGTCTGAACCCCCATGTCAATGTCAAGGCTATTGTCATCGGCTTGATGGACAGGCTGTCCAGCTACGCCGAACGGGAAGCACAAAACGAGGATGGCGAGGATCGCGGCAAGATGGAGGGGGAGGCCCTGGCCGAGCTTCTGGAGAAGGTCAAGCTCAACCAAGACAAGAAGCAGGCCGAGCCACCGGCCGAGCCAGAACTACCGGCCGAGCCTACCGAAGGCCCCTCCGACGCCCCCGAAGCCGACGGTGGTGACGCATCTTCAGAAGCAGAGACACTGACCAAGGATTCCGAAGCTGCGCCCTCAGTAGCCGAAACAGAGGAGACCGCTGTCAATGGCGACGAAGACGCCAAGCCGGAGGAGGAGACTGAGGAGGAGCCAGCAAAGAAGCAGCGTGGTATCCCGCAAAATGTCAAGCTATACGAGGTTTTCTTCGGCCAGGTGAAGAACCTGGTGCAGGCGCAGCAGCTGCCGATACAAGATACGATTGCGCTCTTGGTCTCCTTGGCGAACCTTGCTCTCAATATCTACCCGAGTCGTCTGGACTATGTCGATCAGATTCTCGAGTACGCCGACCAGAAGGTCCGGGATCACGCCAACAGCCCCGACCTTCACTCACCGCCAGCCCAGCAAAGTCTGCTTGCGCTGCTACAAGCCCCGTTGAAGCGCTATGTCTCCATATTCACTGCGCTTTCGCTGCCCACCTACGTCCCACTGTTCCAATCACAGACATATCCTACCCGACGTGCAGTAGCTGGGGAGGTGGCGAGGACTCTGCTGAAGAACCAGACCGAGATCTCCACACCCGAGCAACTGGAGAATGTGCTTGAGATCTTGAAGGTTCTCATCCGAGAAGGATCAAGGCCGCCTGCGGGCTACCCAGGTGCGCAACAGCGTGCGCGCGCCATGGAGACGGACGAGACCATCGAGGAGCAAGGCTGGCTCGCTCGCCTGGTGCACCTGCTGAACGCCGAGAACAACGACAAGCAGTTCCGCCTACTGCAGATGACCCGCAACGCCTACAGCGAAGGCAATGACCGCATCCGCACCACGACGCCACCGCTGGTCACGGCCGGCATGAAGCTCGCTCGCCGGTTCAAGGCTCGTGAGCACTACGACGACAACTGGTCCACCCAATCCTCCGCCCTCTTCAAGTTCCTGCACTCCATCATCTCGACGCTGTACACACGTGTCAACGGCTCCGGCGCCGCTGAGCTGGCCCTGCGGCTCTTCTCTTCCTGCGGCCAGACGGCCGACATGACCGGCTTCGAGGAGGTGTCTTACGAATTCTTCGCTCAGGCCTTTACCGTCTACGAGGAGGCCGTGTCGGACTCCAAGGCGCAGTTCCAGGCTGTCTGCGTCATTGCCAGCGCCCTGCACCAGACGCGCAACTTTGGCAAGGAGAACTACGACACCCTCATCACGAAGTGCGCCCAACACGCTAGCAAATTGCTGAGGAAACCCGACCAGTGCAGAGCTGTGTATCTTGCTAGCCACTTATGGTGGGCTACGCCGATCGCCGCTAACGGGGAGGACGAGGAGTCAGATGTGAGTACCCGCTACGGCGAAGCCTTCGTCTCTTGAAAGTAAACAGTTGCTGACTTCCCATGTAGCTATACCGTGATGGCAAGCGCGTGCTCGAGTGCCTGCAGCGTGCCCTGCGCGTGGCAGACTCGTGCATGGAGACGGCCACCTCGATCGAGCTGTTTGTCGAGATCCTGGATCGATACGTGTACTACTTTGACCAGCACAATGAATCGGTATGTTGCCCGCTTTACTTCTTCTGATTGTGAGTTTACTGACAACGCTTTCTTGCATCAGGTGACGACCAAGTACCTCAACGGCCTCATCGAGCTCATCCACGCCAACCTGGCGGGCAACCAGCAGGAGTCGGCGTCGGTCGAGGCCAGCAAGAAGCACTTTTACCACACGCTCGAGATCATCAAGAGCAAGGAGTACGAGGGGATCGTGTTGACGCCGAAATAGAGTGTCGAATGATGACGACCTCCACAGGGAGTCATTGCGGACTCGGAGGGGAATGTGGCGCGCTTTGTATGCTTCTTGTGGGGTGTGAAAGACTGTATATACTTTGTTTGTCACCAGCACGCGGATGAGAAGATCAGGAGGCGAGGTGAAGTGCGCAAGCTTGTTCATTGAGAGACGGGAGTGCTGCTGGCTTGTGAGATCATGCATGAAAATTCAAAATAGCCGGAGTTCCTTTTGCAGTCAGATGTCTTGCGTCTCCAATTTGTGTTGACCGAGAGAGCATTCCACGACAAGACTTTATTCTTGAGAGTATGAACAGACGTGAGACCATGATGCAATGTTGATTAATCCTGAAACAGCAGATCTACATGTCCGCTGGCAGTAGGCAAATCCACAGATGACTGGGCTCTGGTACTTTACGGTTGCGCGACATCCCCCCATGATGTCCCTGAACACGCTTTCAAACATTGGTGACCCTATTCCTGTAAACGCCGCGCGATGCAAACCAAGCAGATGCCCTAGATTTTTTGGTCTCCATCCATGTTATGGGATGGAACGAGGCTGACTTTCAACCGACAAAGCAAAAGAATACAGACAGTAAAAAAAGAGATGGAAATGCCCTGATCGAGGTGTGATGAGTCGGTATGTATATATGCTGTGTTTGTTGCGCGAAAAGAAGACAAAGCATTGAGATCTACAGCGCCAGGTTGGCAGCGGCCTTGCCGATGATGCGCGCGACCTTGTCGAGCGTCTGGTTGGCCAGGGCCCAGTCGCCAGTCTCGACGACGTCACGGATGGCCGGGAAGTATGCCTCCTGGTAGGCGTTCCACAGATCGGGCCCCATGACGACGTGCTTGAACTGCGTGCGATTGGGTATCTGTTTGATTCCCTCATTAATCAGCCTCATAAAACCAGAGTGTAGACAAGAGATAGGGGAAAAGACTTACACCGCCGTTGACATCGTCCAAAAGATCCGCCTCAAACTTGGACATGCGGTCGTTGTACTCGAGCCGCTGCCCGCCGAGGCCCATGGGCTCCCACCCGTTGGCCTGCAGCACGCGGTTCTCCCACGTGCCCTCCCACTTCTGGAACTCGCCGACGGCGCTCGTAACGGCGTTGGCGGCGGTGCTCAGCTGCGACAGGTCGAACGGCGGGTCCGAAGGGCCCGGGTGCACTTTATCCTGCAAAAACCCGGCGAGGTCGGCCGTCCACTTCTGGATGGCGTTGGCGTAGGCCGCCATGTCGAAGGGCAGGATGGGCCGGTCGGCGAGCTCGAGGATGAGCAGGCCGAGCACCTGGCCCAGCATGGTGTGGTACACGAAGCCCGGGTCGGCGACGCGATCGACCCAGTCGAAATTGTCGTAGGAGCTGTGCGCCGGGTAGGACCCGCCAGCCCAGCCGTCGGCGGGGGCCGGGTGCTCGAAGCGGATGTCGAGCGACGATGTGCCGGCCATGTCCTGGAAGGCGACGTAGTCCGAGTCGGCGCCGAGCCCCTGGATCTCGCCCCCGCGGGCGTCCCAGAGCTCGCGCAGCGTCTGGTTGGCGTTGGGGTCGCCGACGCGCTTGAGGATCTGGAGCAGCAGCTTCTGGAACATGGGAGAGCCCGAGGCCGTGAAGACGTTGCCCGTGACGGCGGTGTCGATGTTGAGATAGGCAAAGGCGTCGTCCTTGAGCCGCTCGAGGTTCTTCTCGACGTACTCTGTGCTGCCAATCATGTTGTACTCCTCGGCGTCCCAGGACATGAACTCGATGGTGCGGGCGGGGCGCCAGCCCTTGGCGACCAGGTCTCCGAAAACTCGCACGATCTCAAGGAAGATGACGTTGCCGGACCCGGGATCTGAGGCGCCGTAGGCCCAGGCGTCGCGGTGGTTGCCGATGATGATGGACTTGGAGTTTTGCTCGGCGCCTTCGATCCTGCCGTATACGTTCCAGATGGCCTGCTTCTCGCTTTCATCCTGCTCGTTTCGCAGGTGGACAATGGGCGAATTCTGGTCGCCCGTCCACCACTCGGCCACATCGGGGACGCCTCCAGCCCAATTGTCGAAGACCGGCTTGCCCTTGCCTATGATCTTTTGTAGAAGAACTTGAGCATCACGCCAGGCCAGTGGCAGACTCGGGATTTGCACCAGACCCTTGGACTCATGCGGCTTGAGCCGGGGCATCTGCCTCTCGCTCTCCCAGTTCGGAGTCAACGGGTCGCCGATGACGAAGCTGGAGAGCGCGACAGATCCGCGCTGCACCCCGTCGCCCGGCATGTACCGCCCGTTGGGCGCAATATCACCCCTCATAAAGCCATCGTCAGCGGGGTCGCTGTAGATGAGGCAGCCGGCGAAGCCAGCCAGTTCTGCGGCCTTGACCTTGAGGCCCCGGTCGCTCTGGGGTCCGTAGTAGCGAACGAGCGCAATCGCGTTCTTGGTGTCTATTCCGCTGTCCTGCAGCTTCTTGAAGTCCTCCCTCGTCCCGTAATTGGCGTAGATCAAGGGTCCCTTGACGTCGCCCGACTTCGAATGACCGTGGAACGCCAGTGATGGCGCAGTGTCCTCCTCCAATTTGGCTTGCCATATGGGCTTGTCATCGTCGCCCATGATCTCCACCGCTCTCCCGTCGGCCCTCGGGTAGTTCATGTATACGTAGTACTCGTCGACGCGGATGTCCTCCAGCCCGAACCTGGCAAACAGATTCTTGACGTCGATGGCCTGGGCGTAGTCGCCCTCGGTGCCGGCGACGTGGGTGTGCAACGAGACTTTTTGCAGCATCTCTCTCATCCTCTCGGGGTCTACCGCGCCCTGTACATGTAATCTAACACTCTCTGGGTCGAACATCTGACTGCCCATCCGCCTCGACATACTGGTGAAGAGGTCGCTCATGAAGAGGAGGTAGAGCAGGCCCATGACGAGACAGATGGCGACGACGCGGGCGACAACGATGATGACGGCGCTCTTGTTGAAGGACGACATAGATGGGAAGGCCCAGCGCCGCGCTGTCGTCGTCTCCCCCTCGGCGCCTGTTGAGGAGGAGGCAGCACCCGTGCTGCTGTTGGGGAGCTGTATCCTGAACCGGGGCATCTTCCACCTCCAATTCCACTTCCACTGCGGCAATGACGACAGGAATCCCATCCTCTTGCCGAATATCGAACCGCCCCTGCGCCCATCGCCCGGTTCTATAATGTCAAACTCTTGCATCTCCCGCCGCACGTGCGCGGCCTCGTCATCATCATCCGAGTCGGATGTCCACGTGCTGTCCTCATCGTCCGTCTCGACGGTCGGCGCCCGGTATCCGTCATTGCGCCGCGCGTTGGCGGCGGAGCCATTGCGACGGTGGGTGTGTAGCAGGGAGCGGCCCTCGTGGTCGGGCACGTAGCCCTCGGCCATGGGGGAGAGGGGGTCGGCCTCGAAGGCGGGCCTGCTGCTGCTGCTGCCGGTGGCGACAGCTTCATCGTAGGTAGGTATCGGAGGGACCGGATCGTATCTCTGGTCGTCGGAGGGCGCCATCGTGGCAGGTTCTCGCGCCGGGTCGGGTGGCCTGCCGCAGCTGTAACATCCGGGGCGGGCGGAGGACAAGGTTGGGATGGTCGGTGATTCGTAATGCTCTCGGAGGGGGGAAAGATGTCGCGGCGCCAAGACAAGGGTGAATGAATGGGAATGAGGCGGAGGACCTAGGGTGGGTAATTAAAAGGAGCGTATTGCGTCGCACATGGGGACTTGCTGGCTGGTTGGGCAGAGAAGCAAGGCGACAGCAGCGACGACGAACGGGGCGATGGAATCAATCTGTGAAATGTCTGGCGAGATGAAAGAATGGAAATGGGGTTCATCCAGGGGGGGCCGACTTGGTTGGCCTCTTTGACTGTGTGCTGCTACTTTCTGGGGTTTCGTGTTTGGCTGAATTTAGCTGGAAACAGGGGACTCGGCATCCTTGGCGATGCGGGCTCTTTCCTGCCCAGGCGCTCCCTCGCAGCCGTTACAGCCGCCCTGCCACACCACCACCCTGCTGACTAAGGAACCCATCAATCTGCTCAGCTCAACTCGACCTCACGACAGTCACAGCACATGGGATATCTCCTCATTCACAAAATGGTTCTTAAGAGAATAATGTGTGTGTGTCTTATCAGACATAATGTTGTTCATTCAGATCTTTCACACTCTGCATTTTGTAGGGATAAGAGTATGCTGATGGATCGTCACTGTTTTCTTCCCCCAAACCTCACATGCATGATGTCTCCCCAGTTCTGAGAAAGTCTACACTCCCTTGGGACCATCACAACACAAGACATCAATGCAGCAATGTAAATTAACTGCATTAGCTTAAAATATGCACGACCAGTGAGAATAGAGCCTCAGTGCCAGGAATATGACTTTGTGACATTGCAGGACTAATGTGTCTGAAATGACTTCACATTCGACCGTCTTGGGTTAGACTTATACGAGCTGTGGGTCAGGACTGGCAACAGTTGCATAGCACAATATCTTATAAATACTTGGAACACTCACTTGGATGAGTGTCATTTGTCCATTCATTTCTATCCCTTTCCCCAAACCTTGTCAAGTTGTCCAGTCCCTAGAATTGCCTTGTTTGTTGTTTGTAATGACATTCGAAATGGTCATCCCTTCAGAGACACGACAATGGATCTTACAAAACAAACCACATGATCTTCCAGTCCTCGACGGGGACAAGCCAACATTCAAGCTGGTCGCAGCAGTCTTACCCCCTCTGTCAAGCAATCAATTCCTAGTGAAATCGATCTACTTCTCCAATGACCCTGCCCAGCGGACATGGATCGCAGCCGACGCAGATGCAGAGAGGTCCTACGCTCCCCCAGTCAATGTATCGGAGCCTATGGTGGCACTCGGCCTCGCTGAAGTTCTCAAGTCACATAATGCAGCCTACCCGCCGGGGACGTTGGTGTATGGCAGAATGACTTGGAGTGAATACGTCATCATGAGCCAACAAGACATATACCCAATCCCGGCCCCGGCCTCTGGGTTGAGTATTACTCACTTCATGGGTGCCCTCGGCCTAGCTGGGATAACAGCATATGTTGGCCTATACGAAATCCTCAAGGCAACATCAAGTGACACCATCGTGATAAGCGGTGCTGCTGGGGCTGTGGGGACGATGGCAGTCCAAATTGCGGCCAAACTCATCGGGTGTAAAAAGGTATTGCCCACCTCCGCAGCGATAGTGGGTTGATGTTATTCAAGCAGCTAATTGTAGTGATAGGTGGTTGGCATCGCCGGAACAGACGAAAAGTGCAAGCTTGTTGAAAGTCTAGGCGCGACAGTCTGCCTCAATTATCGGAGCCCAACATTCGAAGAAGATCTGATCCGCGAAACAAAGGGCTTCATCGACGTGTATTTCGGTTCGTTCTGCGATTATTCCGATATGCTTGTATTCTCATGCTGACATGAGTTGAGACAATGTTGGCGGCCATATTCTAGATCTCATGCTAAAGCGTCTGAAAGCTCATGGCCGTGTGGCGGCATGGTAGGTCAAACGCGAGATCAGTTTCAGGTTGGAAACTCTAATAAGCGCACTAGCGGAGCCACTGCGGATTACAACGGTAATCACAACTCGTCCGGCCTAAACAATTACGTTGTGAGTTGCCATTATCATATCCGGTGAATCTCAAAACTAAGTATCATGATAGCAAGTTGTGTTGATGCGCCTTCAAATTCTCGGGTTCAATGTGGCAGAGTATATGCACAACGCTATGGAGATTGTAGAAAATCTTTTGGCAGCGTGGAAGGATGGCAAGATCGTGATCAGTGATGAGACTGAAACCATCTTTGACTCGACATTTGATGACATCCCAAGAACTTGGCTTCGGCTCTTTGATGGAGATAGTCAGGGCAAGATGCTTACACGATTACTCTGAGCCGAAGATCTAACAACCACTTCATTGTGCCGTTAATCAGAGGTATATCTAGGGCTTTTAGTGTTATGAATGCCAATAATCGTTCAAAAAGGAAGGGGAATCACAGTACAGTTACTGACATTGTGCGTCCAAATAACGCAGATGATAGTCTGAGTTGACAGTGCCTTCCTGGTGTTTCATTTAGAAAATCGACTAGCTAGAGTTGCTCGAGCTTCGTTAAAGTTGCTCGAGATAAGTGTAGGGAGATAAATGTAACACGACCATCAATCCATGTCGGAACTTGGCAGCTGTTTTCTGACTCGAATCCAAAAGTTTTCAAAGTATGCATCATGCATTGGGTACGGTTACAGATCACTGTGTTTCATCTCCAAGTCCAGTTCCTTTGCTGTTCCTCCAGTGGCAACATCACCGTACTCGATTGCTGTGTAACACATGAATCACGACTGACCTTCTACTCACTACCTGAGCTCTGTTTCAGTAGTTCCGACCGGACTCAACACTCGCCTTTGCCAAAGTATATATTTGCAAGAAACCCCTCTCCTCTACAGCCTTCTAGAACAAAGTCTATGCTCTCTGATGCAACGAAGAACCTTGGCACCAGCCCAGCACATCAAAAGCATTCTGCCAGCGTTCTCAAGACATATCTAAGCATTGGCTATAGAAGTATGACAACTCTAGTGAGTAACCTCTTTTCATTCACACTTCTGCATGTTAAAGAAAGGTGTTGACATAGGCCAGCCCCCCACTTTCGTGGGCGTAATGCTCAATCCGTTGCTCCGAGTTTGGGATGTAGTAAACATCGCGACTCAGCCGGGCGTGCACTCCTTTGTCCGCGAAGGCGCAGTCTCGACGAGCAGACTTTACATCGACAAGGATGGCACCGCGATGGTGTACTGGCGGCCTTCTGAGCGAATAGCTCGACAGACTTTCCGGATCAATGAGTCTCAACAAGAGGTCCATTGCACTCGTTGTTTTGTTCTTCCAGACAATCAACTTCAAGTGGATATGTGCCTCGGAACGGGCGAGAAGATCGTGGCAAAACGATCTCACAGGCCACTTGCGGAGGAGTCACTTGCAGGAGTCTAATTAGGGGGGGTATCTGGACTGTGAATTGACTTGGGACACACTTTGGACTTGAATATACTTAGACTACACTTCATTTCTTGGTTCTAGGAATATCAATTCTCGGAAACATCTATTCAGCATAATGACTGGGGTGATTGGCGATGCCCGCACAAAATTTGAAACCGCGCACCTGCGTACAGATGTGGTAAGGGTAAATAAGACGTCTCTGCGCGGTATTAACCTGTTGATTTTGGGTAGTGGGATAACCCTCCACCCAGCAGTCGATACTTGACAGGGGGGTCGAAATTTCAGCCTGCAACCTTAGTACAACGGTGAAGACTGAGCAAAGATATGATTTTACCATGTATGAATGTCGATATACTACATATTGGAAGCAAAACGAGTAAGGCATCCGAGTCAGCTCCAAATGCTCGGCTGGAGGACCTTTTTTTACCCGAGGGCAAAAAAAGAAACAGGGGCAGTGCTCAGCGCTCTGTCATCGTTCCCTAGCCAAGACCTCGTTAGGAAGGCGAGCACAACCCCTTTTCTTGTCTTCAAAAATGTTCCCGCATATATACCTGGTCTCCCATTTACCTGGGTGGGGAAATTCCCTGTGTAACACGGGAATTGCTAACCAGTGTTGCTGAGGAATACAACATTGACAGCAGCGAAGCTGAAGGCGTTGATGAGTGATGTCAGTAGAGCAATAGGTCTTTGGAAATATAGATCCCTTACGCAGCTGTCGACGCGAAGATCTCTACACGGCGGGCATTGGCCATAAGAGAGAGCGCCAGTGCGAAACACGCAGAAAACACAACAATGATGCCCAGCTTTATCTTGTCATTGCCCAGGAATGACAGTATAATGATGGAAAGCAGGGGCAGAAGAGACGCCATGACTGTCACTATCGAGTTGACAAGGCTGAGTTGTCGAGACTCCCAATAATGGTAGATACCAATCCCAACCTCAGGAGTTTCAGGGTCCTGTGGTAGGTAAGGTAAGCATCCTCTTCAAGTATCATAATTCTGGACTTACTTTAATCTTGTGTCCTATAATGCGGTGGTAGGCCGGGTAAATCTTCTCCATGAACCATCGTGTTAGGGGATCGGAAGCCATTCGTGGCTTCAGCGCAATGAGGTCATCCTCATGTTTCTGGTCCCAGGCGTTTCTGTCAAGACCTCTTATAGGAAAGCAGCCCATTCCTGGTCGCTCAAACCAATTTCGGAGAAATGTTAGGTCATCCGCATTAGGCGTTTCTAGGCTTGCCAGGAAGCACTGCTTCGACAGAGCATTATCTTGACATGTCAAATTTTGTCAGCAGATGTTAGTGCGAATTAAATTACAAGCGCTTGGATGCTCACTGTACTGTTTGAGCTTTCTACGCAAAGCTCGGACCTTCTTCCACTGTTCTCTCCCCTCGCGATCCCTCCCATGTGCCAGAGACCACCACTCTCGCTGATAGTCAAGGCGCTCGGGATGAGTAGCATCCCTCTGAGCCAACTTTCCTAGGCTTTCTTCCAAGTGAATTATCTCCGCCTGTAGGTAGAGTAAGTTTTGATAATTGAGACTTTTAAAGCGCCGCAGAATACCAAATTCTTCATGTCTTCCCATCAGACTTGCCGTCTTGAGATAGCCTTCCATGTTCCATTCCTTGTGCCCGGGGTTTCTATCTCAAGAGATACAAATAGTATATCATCAGATTACTCTGGTAGTCGGGCCTACCCGTCTTTTCAAGACCAGGTGGAACAAGGGCCAGAAGGTTGTACGTAGAAAATTTCGCCCGGCTAGAGGCGAAAGTCCGCCTCGTTGCTACTACGCCTCTTTATTTATGTGCCACTGAGCTGTACAAGTGATATGTATCACAGTCTGTTTCCGTTCTTGTGTCCCACCGACCATCATAACTTTTTGTCGCATTGGATAGTCTTTGGTATGCCTGACACCTATGCACCTGGCCGAACCTTGGCTCTAGACAGAGTTCTGTCACACTGCACAGAATGGAATGTCATAGGCATCGTGGCAGCAAGTGGGGTGCTGTTGAAATCTTTGTCCTTCTTATTAGGCCGGACGAGCGCCACCTCCACCCAGTACTGAATGCAGTCTTGGAAACTCAGTGAACACTCATTCCCCGTGTCCTGGCTGTAAGAGAGCTATCATTGACCGGCGCATCGATCTTTTTCGCAACGGGGGAATGTGCAACAATGCCATTACCATTGGTCGATGCAATGCCTTTGCAGCAACGAAGGGCAGGCGAGGACCTCCCTTCAGCCACCTGCGCAGTGGCTGTAGGAGAACCCAGTCAGAGTCTTCAAGGTATTTGTAAGGTACCATCTAAGTTGTCCTATCTACTTTGGAACGAGCTTCATCTTGCTGATCATGTCCATAGCAACAAGTACACCCCAGCGGCTGGAAATGGATGTACATCCACATCCCTACTGGGAGTTATCGAGTACCCATACGCATAAAAGCGGAACATGATAGTGAAGGACTGCAGACCAATTATGTGACATGGAAATCAGTTCGAGAGTTAGCCTTGAAGGTTGAAGACATTAACAGGTGATGCTGAGCGCGCCAGGCAGCGGGAGGAATACGAACGCCAGAAAGCCGAAAAGAAGAAGAACAAGTCTGCAAAGAAGTCCAAAGAAAAGAAGTAGGATCACATCTGGTGTAGGACGCAAGAGCATCAAAGCAAAACCCGGTTCAACGTGTTAGCGAATGTCGGCCAACTTGAATTCCAAGCCGGCTAACATCTTCCAACTCACTTCGCTCGGCATATCTGGGTTGTTCTTATCACCTTTCTCATGTAGTTATCTCTTATCTTTGTTGGAGAGAGGAGATGTTGTCCAAAACCCCGCAGAGTGCTTGACGGCTGGTCTTGGCAAGTCCACTAGATGCTCTGGTGCGGAGAACTAGGAGGGTCGTATCAGCGATAAGCAAGCCAACTCCCGACAATATAGCTAGCTTCTTGCCGAAAGAGGAAAATCGCGGCATTTTGTCCGTATGCAAGATAAGCCATCCATGACAAGCTTGATTTGCAAAGCCTGGGAGCAGGAGATTCATCGCCAGATACACCAGAGCAAACTTACCCGATGGCTGGATTCAATGACAAATGGGTTATAGGCTGACGCTAAATGTCTTAACAACCTTCCGGAGCTTTCGGTAGCGATCAATCTCGTGCATATTGGGTGGGGGGGGCTGGGAACATGGGAAGCCCAAACGGGCTTGGACAGTTCCCAGCAGGTTGGTGCTGGTGTCGAGACAGAAGCTTGGCAGATAATCAGCTCGAATCATCGCTCTTGCATCATGACGCGATATCTCGCTGGGTTTCCTCTCGTGGATATAAGAACGTGAACGGTTCCCACTGCGGCATCCAACACTCCATCCCTTTCTTTACATTGGATCTGCAATTTAAGTCAACAGCCTGAGTCACCATCGTGATGTTCCCCCAGCTCATCTCGAAGGCCGGCCTTGCCGCTGCTTTCTACACTCTTGCTCTGGCATCCCGGTGCTCTGCAAATGACGGCCTAGAGTGGATCTCCACTGACTCTACGCTCCCGAAGGTCGTGTAAGTTTGAAGACGAGAGATGTGTCAAAGCAATAGGAACAATTGGTATTGATAATGCCCAATAGGATCTATAGTACTGGCGGCACCATCCTGTCTGCATCAAACTACAGCCGGCTTGACAACATCAAGTACGGCCGTGGCGTTGGGCCTACGCCACAGCAGCTAATCGGCAATGTGTCCGAAGTGCTTAATGTAGCGCAGCTCGCAGTTGTGACCTTTCCTGCGCCGGGAGGCTCATCTGGTATCAACTCGTCTCTCTACCTGAACATCAGCCAGTACGCGAACCGCCAGCTTTGCTCCAAGGGCTCTGACATTGCCGGAGCAATCATGTTTCACGGGACGAACACGCTAGAGGAAACTGTAAGTGACTAGATTTCCCTTCCAAAAGCATGATTCACTGACAGATGGCCCAGGCTTTCGGTGTGGACCTCACGTTCAACTGCTCCAAGCCCTTCATCGCCACGGGCAGCATGCGGCCTGACACATACGTCTCGCCCGATGGCCGCTCCAACTTCTACCAGGCAGTCGCAGCTGCTGCATCCCCTTCATCACGCGACCGCGGTGGACTCATCGTGTTCAATGACCGAATTACTTCCATCTACTACTCCAGCAAGACCAACGCCAACACGCCCGATACCTTCAAGGCTCTCGAGCAAGGCAACCTCGGCGCTTTCCTGGGTGGCCAGCCCTACTATTTCTTCGACCCTGCGTATCCCACCGGCCGTCCTACATTTGATGTCACCAACTCCACTGTTTTGCCCGCTGTACTTACTCTCTGGCTGCACCGTAAGTGATGTTGCTGTCTGCACTCCTGTTCCTCCTCGGAACAACACGAGACTGACTTATTGCTATTTGACAGAGGGCTTCGACAGCTCCTTGATGTATGCTGCTGTCGCAAACGGCGCGAAGTATGAGCCTCTTCGTAATACCACCTGTCAACGCTTGCTGACTGTTGTCGTTTAGGGGTCTCGTGATCCTCGGTCCAGGCGCGGCGCAGCTCAGTCCAGCCGCCAGCAAGGCCGCAGACGAGTTGTTCCTCAAGGGTATACCCACCATTGCAGTGCCGCGTCCAGTCACCGGCTCCGGCATGCCCGATCCCTTCCCTGGCTCCATGTATGTCATAAACCTAAATCCACTCACATATCCTTGCTTAGCTGACACGAAGACCAATACAGTATCTACTCGAGTTATGTTGGTGGTGACCAGGCTCGCATCATGCTTCAGCTCGCATTGAACGCAGGCTATAGCATGGAGAAGATCCGAGATCTCTTCGAGGGCCCTCTGCGCAAAGCCATCTTTGGGCCGAAGGTTAACCAGATGACGTACTTTGGGTTATCTTAACTTTTAAATACCTAGTCGAACAGGTCTGAAAGTATACCTTATAATTACTAGATTCCATGATTCATGACATGGATCCAATATTGAGACGACTGTGACAACCAATATCTATGGATATTATCCTTCGTATCTCAGAATCAAAATTTTCTATTTCATACGACCCCGATCTGCTCAATTAGCTCTCGGGTACTCCAAACCGCCACAAGTGTTCAGTGTCTTCCCCACACAGCAACGGCGTCATCAGCAACGGCATTCTGGAACGGATGATTGCCTAACCAACCGTTCGCGGTCTCTTTGATGGCATGCTTGTCGAAGAAGTCATTAAGGGCTAGATTGAGATCTAGTAACACGAGGCTTTAGCTGTGATACTAGCTTTGGCCTGATCAAATGTCGGGCTTACCTTGGAGCGGCATTGCTTGTGCTGGCCGGAGAGAAAACCGAGAAATGTATTCATTAATCAGAATGAGATGGCTCGGTATAGGTGTTCCTTGGTACTGCTCGTCAGCTAATATGTGAGAATGCAGAGTGAATGAGCGGATCAAACCTCGTCTGATAGTGAAGATGTACGGTGTCTCCACCTCTTTGCCCTCATCTTCGCGATCAAGCATCTCGTCATAATACCGGCGGATGAACTCCTGCATCATAAAGGTGTTGGGATACAGCACAGCACCATTTGAAACTAGCCCTCGCTCTTGGGTTAGCAGGCGTCGAGTTGCAAGGCTTATGCAGAATGGGCGCCCGCTGACCATCGGTTGTGGGAGGTTCCCGATACACAAGACCATCCTTCTCTACGATGGCGCTCTCATCAACAAGGTCGTCCGGTCGATCCTCAGACTCTGCGTGGTCGTATAGCCGCACCTGCCAGCGCGGGCAGTAGTGCAGCAGCGTAGCAGGGAAGGAGGTGTGGGACACGCGCGTCGAGAGGTAGCGCTGGCCTAGGGGCCGGACGATGTGACGCCAGGTAGCGTTCTGCGATAGGTGGCGAATCATCATGATCCGTGGTCTTGCGTTGTATTAGTGATTGTGTTTCGGATACGAAATAATGATCAAAACCATCAATGGTGTGACCGAGGAGAGCAGACGCGGGTTGGCTCGGCCAGACGCGTTTGTGGGTGATGGTACGTGCGTTGGCGGCCAACTGCTAGAACACTTGTCCATGGATTGGTATCAGACCAATAAATTTCAAAAACCATTACTTCAAGACTTGTAATATGGACGGTTTCTCAAAGTGTAACTATATACTATTAGGAATCACCAATCACTCCTGCTGCAGGGTTTCTAGTTGAGTTTGGAACAATCACGGATGACTACTCTGTGCAAGTAATACAGTAGAGTTGGCTTTGCCTGAGGCATCTGATCTTGAAGGATCAGCACCCCCTGGAATTTTTCGTCACTCGGAATGTTCAGGATTAAGACACCTCAATCTCTCCATTCACCATTAGCCCACTGGGGACGGTTGCGAAGTACGCTCGCTCAGATATTTGATATAGAGTCTTCTCATGTCCGAGAGATGGCGACGGCTCGGAACCTTATCTCTGTGTTCAGGCAGTTTCCTAAGGAGTTGTTTCGAGTCAATGATGGCTTCCAGCTGCGGCTACGCGCCTGGACACCACAGCGCCGATTGTATGACATTTACGTCGAGAATGAATTGGTGCTACCAAAAGCACTCAACGAGTCCACATACAGAGGTTGGTTTCCAACTGATGCAGTCAAAGTACAGGGACTGACACTCGCCGAGCCAGCTCCCAATGGCGCTTCTATGCGGCCTAACTCCCCATATCAACAGAGTCTAGTATCAGGCAGATTTCGAAGCGACAATATGGTTGTTTATTCCATCCCCAAGGGTAAGCAAGATTACATTAATGATTTTCAGGACGTTACTCCACACGGTCCAATCTCCAACAGTACATACTGCAGGCTGCTGAAGCATCCTCTAGGCACGCACCTACCCGAGGACCTGCTCCTGGTGCACGAACGATCGGATCATTATTCACTGCAACCAGCAAAGGTTATGACATTCGATGGTAGTATACTAGCGAACACTTCCTGCGAAGCACACTCGACTGACTTGGCACAAGATCTCAATAGAAGGATTACGCAATTCATGAGGTGCCACGGTAGTATGTTCAACAGGGCACAATGGCTTGAAGCTTACCCCAGGGCAACAGAAGCTCGCGGATGAGAGATCGAAATGGTAGCGCCTACTGAACTGGCGTTATCTGAGCTTCGGTTGCATTAGAGACTGGCCACGAAGTTTATCGAGTGGAGGGATGGGAGGAGCGATGCTATTCACGGTCGGAGCATGTTCCGGACTTGTGCCGGTTGTCATTGCAGATCTCACCTCAATCAGCATGCCTGTCAGGGCCAGCGGGGTTACAGCGAACCCCTGCCATGTAACTGTCATTTCTCTAGTCGGCCCTGGATTGCATGAACTCAGAAAGATTAGTGGTGCGCATAGCAAATGCTGCTTTCCCGCAGTCGTATACCCTCACACGCTCCTCTATGATGTGCCGAGCCTTGGCCCGTCTTCCGCTGTGAAGATCGGGATATGGATTACTTGCAGATTTTGAGGACCTTTGGATCGCGAAAAACCAAGGTCTGAAGGGTGACAAAGAAATACCAAGCTTCTGAATCATAGTATGGCGCATGGAGCGGATCCGCCAAGTCCTCCGGTAATCGTCCGGGACCACCCGCATCGAAGATCGTACATGGGGTCTTGACACTCCACAATACAGCATCCGGGGTCCGGGGTAGATCAAGGCAGTCTCTTTTCCAAGCATACGTACTCGTGGAGTAGAAGTATAAAACAAAAGAAAGATCGTTTCCCGTCTCTAAATTTCTTGCCTTTGCAACACTCATACTTCATCACTCTTTCTTGGCTCACAAATCTTGTTCTAAGAGAATATTTCGTTCGCAAACATGAAGTTTAACATCTCGGCCATCCTCGGCCTCGCGTCCGTCTTGAGCTCAGTCATTGCGACTCTGGTCTCGAATGACGAGCCTCACAGGCTTGAGACAAGAGCTACTAAACTGACTCGACGTGCTGAGAAGGGTGTCTCCTTCGTTGATGGAGTCTACGTTGCCTGGCAGCCAGGCTATCTGAGTTTGTCTACACTTCACCAACGCAGATTTGCTACTACTTTCTGACGTGTTGTTTGCAGCCGGAACGTACCTCCTGTTCCACAACTCGGACTATGTCACCCTGAAGGGCACCGGTTACATTCTGCTTCGATGGGAAGTTGAGTACTGGAAGTAAGGCAGATATTCTTTTCTCGTCTCACGGAAGAAGATGTTGATTTACTATACAACAGGCGTGCTGGATCTACCACGGACATATCCATCTCCAAGTCTGGCACCTTCAACCTCGTTGCCGGCGGCAGTGGTTGGCAGTTTGGCGACCATCCGGCCCCCTTCTGCAATGACCCTTCTGGCACCTGCTATAACGCCACCGGCGGTACTCAGTACGGATATACCTACTTCACCAACGGTGCCAATCACTGGCACAACGAGTACTACTGGTTGGACGGCCAGGTTACACTCCAGACTCGTGAGGGTCAGGGCTTGTACAACGTTGCTGTCAATGTCACGAGTAAGTCGATTATCTTTTGATGAATCTCGCACAGGCTGACAATGAATGTTTTCAGCCTACGACTACATGCTAGGAGAGGTCAACACTGCCTACAGCGCTCCCTCGAGAATCGGCAAGTCTTTCGACCCGTCTCAAGGCAACTGTCCTTGCAGCGCCTGATACTTATCTTTCAGCGGAGAATTCAACCTTCACTTCTTTGTTTGTGCAGGCGAAAAAAATCCTTTCCCCGCCGTTGTTGAAGCTGAGACCTGACCGCTGCGAGGAAACTTCCCACTAGAGTCGATGTCAAATGTGAAGCCTTCCAAATGCCTTTTTCATTTTCTGACGCATGTGTCTCCTTCGCCTCAGACGCACCTGAGTCTCACCCGAGTCTACGTGTGTTGGAATATGACGGGCCTAAATCGGAGGTACTTGAGATCTGAATTCCCCAAATTCCCTGCCCCGGAGCCGAGGTGCCACCTTGAGAATTTTCAAATCTTGTACTTAGGGTTTAAGACAGAACAATCATTCACACAACTATACGTTCCCTTGGGCCTGAGTTTTTGAAGCTTAAGTCATGCCCTGAAAACTATCCTCGAATTGTGGATTTGGAATCAGACTTTTAGCAATGAAGATTTAGAATCGACAGATGGAAACAGCTAGAACGGCGCCAATTGCAATCCATGGAAACCGCGATCCCCCAATTGCAGCCCGGACTCCAGCGAAGAACGCTACCAAATCGTAAAGCAGAACAGCGGCCAACATCAGTACACAAACAAGTCTAAAGACCATTGCCTCGTATGAAATCGCAAACACTTGTCCCCACTGTAATCTATTTAAAGCTCCTGTCAGTTCTTGCCTGTCTCGAGAGGTAAATGAACTTTGGCAATTAGCCAAAGTCTCGGTATAGGAAAAGCCTCGAGCTGAAAGCGGGGATACTTTGCAGCTGATGAGAATAGCATAAGCGCGTAGACTCTTTAAGGGACAGAAAATCCACCAAAGAAACGCGAGTATCATAGACTGTGTCTGATTGGCCTCTTGGTTGAACTCGTCCACCGCTGTGGGTTGACACCTCCTCGCCTCTACTAAGCCTGTTGCAGATTGGAGAATGGCCAGTGTATACTCATCTACCGAAGCAGTGATGCAGTCGTTATCCAGCTCGTCTATCCAGTGCAGCTCTTCAAGAACGGATCGTCGCGGATGGTGCAGCTTGACGTAATCCTGAGCAAGCTGCAATGCTGTCCTGCCTGCTGCATCTGCATGATGAACCGCATCTCTCGGACTTACGGCGTGGGATAGAATCAGTTGAACGCACTGGGGCCTCCCAAACTCGACAGATAATGTGAGCCAGGTGTAGCTCTTGACTGACTGCAAATGCTGTCTGTCGGTGGCGAACATATCGTCGATCGTTGAGTACAAGGGTGGATTTTCGTGTAGTAACTTTTTGAATACTTCGATCCTGTTGTAGCGAATTGCCCAGAAAATGTAGCTATGACATACAAATATGTCATCGGAGCCATGTAGTCTTGAAGTGAGAAATAGACTCTTATCGATTAACGTCAGCGCAGCGTTAGGTCGGAGCTCTAGTGCCCTGTCGCATCGGAGGATTGCAGTGAGCGGATCGGGGAAATCATCGTCCCCAAGTTGGCCTTCCTCGGAACTTAGATGATCCATTAGCTTCGGGAAGAATTCTTCGAAACCTCGTTCGTTCCCTTTGCACCATCTGCAAGTGTCTGGAATAGCCCTTGCAGTGCTCCCACCAGCCTGAAGTAGCATGTCAAAGACCTTTGCATCCGGATTCAGCATGGCGGCGGTTGCTAAATAATTTCGGGTATAGTAGGTGCAATCCAGGTCTATATCAGCCTCGAGAAATGGCTCAATCATTTGCGGAGTTCCTTTCGCGGCCAGTGTACCCATCAATTTATACCCTTCATAGGGGTCTGCTGTTCGCAAGTCGTCAATCATATTGTCAAGATCGAAATATGTCCTCAGAAGTGAGTCAACGACACCATGTGAGGTCGATCGAAACCCACGAACGTATGACAGCACGGCCTGTTGGAAACTTGGGTCTGTATGAAATAACAGCGCCATATACCATCGACCTCTGCCAGAGATATCCTCCAAGGTCCAGAGTTGAGACCGGTGGAATAGACAAGACCTTAGTCCTTCAAAGCCCAAAGGGCCCTCTACAATGGCAGTAATCAAGGATGCCTGGAATACACCATCAGAGTCGCCGAAGTGTTCTGAAAACCACCCCGGCGGGACGAAGTGCTTTGATGGGATACTCCGGGTACACATCGAGGGAGCTTGCATGTCGAGAAGGGCCTGAATATAAGACTTTGCCAGCTGTGGAAGCTTTTCGGATTGGTCGTAACACCAATTTCTTTCCATACCCACAAACAAAGCGATTATACTCTCTGGTCTGTTGACTGGTATCAATATGGAAACTGTAGAAGATTGAAAATATGTATGAACATACGTCGTATCAACATCTTGACTTGACATGAACGCAAGAAGTTCGAGATGCCTCGATATTGCGTGGCTGCAAGGCGTTATCAATGTGAAACTACATAACAAGGCCTGATGAATCAGCATAGGGAATAGTAGAGAGCTGAGATCTATATAAACTTACATCAATCAGACTGATTGGCTCATTCGTTGTGAAGTCCATGATCATATCCGTTGGCCGAGCCTTTTTTCCCCTGAAAATGTTCATCAATTTCAGGGTATCTAAATTATGTAGTGCCTCCAGCAGCTCAGGATTTCGATTGAGTGTCATTGGATTAAGATTGAATATTGGATTTGGTGAAGGAATGGTTGATTGGCTGGCATGGTGTATTTCGATTAGAAAGGCTGTCTGTGACAGCCAGGAAGGAGGGAGGAACGATATTTTCAGTCTCTTCTGAATTTGCGAATGTCCCCGCCCTCGACAGTCGACCGCAATTCGCCGGTGCGAAAGTCGACCAAAACCGAAGTCGTAAGTCGCCTCTGTCTCGGACTGTTTGATTAAAGAAGATGTTGAGATGCTACCTGGCCTGGTTGTACGAGTATCATGATAGCGAGGCCTATCATGCGGCTGTGATGAATGACCTGAACGATCGAAGAGTCTCCTCTGGGTGGACACCAGCTCAGACCACCCTTTCATCTCATCAAGTATATGGGCTGTATCGACACGCAGAGATTCGATGTCATAACTAATGTTATCATGTTAGAAGAATTTAATCTTGAAATGAATACACGACGACCCACGCATTCATGAGGGTCTGCATCACACCCAAGTAACTAATATGTGTCGCGATTCTGTCCTGGGATTCGGCTATTGTGCCTTCCGCAAGGAGGTGGCGGATCTGTGCTTTGAATCTGATTGCACTTATTGGAGTTGGTTCAGTAGCCAGACTTTCTAGGGCGTTTTGCAGTTCCAGCAAGTCCTTCTCCAGTTGTACGACAAAGCGTTCACAAAGAATACGCAAACTTGGAGGACGACCTCTGGCATCCTGCTCGCAAAGTCGACTTTGAATGGCTGTCAATAAGGCACGGAGATCCTGTAGATCATGCTGTAGCCGTAGGATCTTGCTAGATGCGCGCTTCAGTTGGGCCTGTAATTGGGCAAGCTTTTTCAAGATGTGAACCGTGACATCTATCAGCGTCACCAGACTAGCGCTGAGCCCAGTAAAGGCCAGGACAGCAGACAGAGGATCCATCTGCCTACCCGCTGCCAGACAATTGCAAATCGTCCGGTCCAATGAGTTAAAGCATCGTAATCGAAATTGAGTGACTTTGTAATGCCAGCCGGTAAGAGCGAAGATGAGAAGGGAGAACAAAACGTAACTACATCATCAAGGGACCTTGAGTAATAAGGTGGTAATAGGCAATCCGCTTGACCATGTGATTTTGTGCGTATGACGGTGTCTGCCTTGCAGGCTGCCCTGAATCGTGGCGTGGAGATAGCCAACCAACAACTTTAATCACTTCTCAGAACCAACTTCCCCATTGGCTGCTACAGGTGGAGACGTGCATCAAACACCAAAACCGGGCGAGAATTTGGTCTGTTCGAATGGGGAAAGCTGGAAGCGCAAGCCGATAGCGCCCCCTCCGCCCAGAAATTGGAAGGTCTTGCTGATGACTAGTCTTCTCTGTATTCCACTACCTACAACTCACGATTCTTGTGGGAGCTCTATTGTCGAATTACAGTGCAAGGCACGTAGCAGGCCGGGATGTAAAATCAACGAAGCGATACAACGTGTCAGATTACCGACCTACAGGCCCCTCACCGCCCATGCATTAATTAGCAGCCAAACTTTGGAAGTGCACTGAGTTTTTCCTTGGCCACACGCAGACTGAAGTGCTCCTGCTGACACGAATTTCAGAATCGCTGCCTTTGACTACAAGTTAGAGATCTGTTATGAAACACTGCATTATATAAACAATCACTTTAAGCAGCAGATTTGAACATGTTAGCTCCCAACCATACAAGTGCGTTTGCTTTGTTCTAAGTATTCATAGCAGACACTGCGAGGCTCTCATAACGTTCGGAACACGCAGCGACTGAAAGTGCCCATCGGGCTGTGCTCGCATCGAGACGGATACTCATTGTTTGACGGATACTCATCGTCTTAATGCCGGCCAGGATCTCTCGACTCAGGAAGAGCTGGAGGGGTCTGTCAAGTTTTGCTAGGATTAGGCTGTCTTGAGGGCTCTTGCGTTGTCATGGCGAGTGTCCACCCCTACCCTCTGTTCGTTGTCAATATTGGATGTCAGCTAGCAAACTAGGGCTCTTACCCACTTCATCACAATGGCCTGGTACTTCCATGGTCACGGATTCATTTTCATTGCAATATGGACGAAATTGGGAAGGTTTCAAATTCTTCGGTCTGTATTTTTCGCGCCGTAGAAGAAGAAAAGTAGCCAATACTCGAAAAGTCATCTGCTTTTACCAGCCTAGATCCCGTTACTGATGGTGGTGAACTTCGTATGCAGTCCTGATTGTGTATGACAAATAGGAAAATGCTCTTATCTATTGGCCTTATCATTTCCACCCACCCCCGCGTGTGCCATTTCACGCTATTAATCGGCTCCGGCCTTCTCCACCCGCATCGATCTGGTGGAGTTCGCGACACAACCCGGTCAGCTCTTGGACAAGCAAGGAATGAATCCAGCTTTGTAATCTGTCAATGGATGCATGCAGATGGACTCTTCGCCAGGCAATTTTCGAACTTCGCAGCGTCGGCCGCTTGCGTGTCGAGGTAGGTTGGTTGTTGGGTCTGTCCAGGCTTAGCGTCCAGTCATCAGCGAACTGACCGATACTCCAGAATGCACGAAGAGGAAGGTCAGGTGCGATAAACAAATACCGTGCGCACGATGCCGGCGGTTGAAGATCGACTGTTCGCGCGAGAAGGTCCGGATCAAGCGGAACATTCTCCAGAACGATGACCAAGTCCAGTTTTTGAACTCGATCGTCGCAGATCTGGAGCGCGCTGCTTACCACGTCGCCTTAAACCCGATCATCATCCGAGTAAAAGACCGGATCCAATACTTGGAGTTCGGAGATGAGAGCTCCGTTAGCCAGGAGGCTGGTCCATCGTCAGAGATTGGCGACACGGCTGAGACTGAGAGTCCGACCGAGCAGCAAGTCTCGGATGCCCAGGTTGGATTCCGGAAGTTCCGCGACCCATCACTCTTGACCGCACTCGAGCACCTCGCCTGGGGTCGCACCTCTGGCAAATGCTTCCCACACAAGGCGTGCGGGTGTAAACATCGCAGACAACATGCAGAACTGCCTCCAGTGGATGTACCGGGTCAAAGCATTGAAACCGGAGAAGCGCTGGCAATATTGCCTGACCCCGATGATGCGCGGAAATTGATCCATTTCCACATCCATCACCTTGCATGGCATCACAACTGCTGGCACAGCCCGACATTTCTGGCCGAGTGTGAGACATTCTGGACTACAGGGACATACACTCATCCCCTCTGGCTGGCCCTCTATCTGTCTGTCCTGAGCGCGACCGTCTTTGCCACGCAAAACAGCGACAAGGCAAAGGCCGATCTCGGCATTGACATGGCACAGCTTCCAACCACGCGAGAACTCTTCTCTAGTATGATCACGATACTATATCGAAATCACTTTCTCCAGGACCTCACGCTCTATAGCGTGCAGGCCATCACCATCTCTACAGAGGTCGCTCACAACCTTGGAGAAAGTGAACTGAATGCGACTCTTATTTATTCAGCGATCCGGATCTCAGAATGCCTGGGCCTGCATAGAATAGACGATCCGCCGATGTCGTCCGGAACTGTCGAAGACTGGGAGACCACAGTTGAGAGAGAAGTCGGGAAGAGGGTGTGGTGCCAGCTAACGATCCAGGACCTCTTTGCCATCCCATTCACCGAGACGTACGGGATATCACCCAGCCAAGTTTCAACAAGTTATCCAAGCAATACGGAGGATCATGACCTCGTCCATCAACCAGAAGAGATACCCACTGTGAGCAGCTACTGTCGCAACCTTGTCCAGCTAGCTGTCCTCATGCCCGAGCTGGTAGACGGCCTGGGCACCGTGAAGCAACAACTCCCCCTCAAGCAGCAATACAACCACGTCTTGAACATGGATCGCCGCGTGCGCCAGGTCGTGAACCAGTTCCCATCCTTCTTCCTCAAGGGAGATCCCGAGGCTGAGGCGCGGGTCCCGTGGCTGCAGATTGCACGCAAGTCACTCGCCATTACGGCGGCCGAAAAGATCATCATGGTACACCGGCCGTTTCTCTTCCGCTCCTTCCAGGTGCCAGCATATAATTTCACGCGAAAGACGGCCACAGCGGCTGCGACGACGATTCTTCGGGAGCACAAGGCGCTGACCGAAGCAGATGATGTGTCTATCTGGACACACACCGCTTTCTGTATTACAGCCGCCGTGATACTGTGTCTGGAGATATATAGCACGCTCAGTAGCGATGAAGGCACGACAGAGCGCCATCGGCAGACTGTCAGGGAGGCGCGACAACGGCTAGCCGCTCGAAGTAGCGATTTGCTAGCTCAACGAGGCGTGACACTGATCGACGTCTTACTCAACGAGGTTGCTCCATATGACGAGCCAGCGCTTGATGAGCGGGTAACGATGGGGTTTAAATGGATTACATCGCTCCTCTATCCTGCAAAGAATCGACCGGATAATGTGGAACAGCAAGTCCTTACGCAGGACGGTTACGGTTACGGACCGGCATCTGACGTTTCTCCTGGAACTTGGACAAACGACGAGGGCATGGGCGCCGAGTTTGACGTGTGGTTCAACAGCTTGTTCTTCGACAATGCTGAACATATGATGCTGTAGAGAGTTATATTCGTGGGCGATTCAATTTGTGTGCCGATAGCTGAGTCCGACTCAAAGCTAGATCTACCATCATCTCGCCCGCCTCTTGTGATGATCAACTCTATGAGTTGTGCAACCTCTGAATTCCAAATACATACTACTCGTCCCCTTGCGAGTTGAGGCAGGCTGGCGAGAGGAATATCGACGGGCAATCCCACTGTCTAGGCACCATAAAGTTTCACTTGGTAAATTACTAGAGACGCATAGTCTGCCCGTAGAGGGGGTGAAATGGTCACGTTGATTGGGGGAGACTCGAAATGTGGAGCCGCGGGCGAGTAGCAAAACTCGGCCGTGCTTGTCATTATCAACTATGCTTATCTCATTCGGCCATGACGTTGACCCAAAAAGCAGCAGACTACATAATATAGGACCATTCATATGTAGTCACCTAGGCTATGGGAATTTGCCATCGGACGAACAACCTGTCTTGTCCGTGCACATTGTTGTATAAAAGCTTGACGGTGGTCTCAACGACAAACAGCCTCAACTGCTGATCATTACTATTCATCCAAACAACAATTGAATAGCGCGATAACTGCACTTTTGACACTTTACAAGCTATGGGCTCTCTAGCTTTCCAAACTCGACCGATCTCCGTGTCCAAGTCGTCTAGAGTAGACTTTGGTGCGGAGGTGACTGGTATCGACCTCAACAACCTGACCGGTATGGTAGGCCTTCGTGCGAGACCAAGACATCACTAATGGAGATCTCGTGAACTAGACGAAGATTTCACTCTTCTTCGCGACTGCCTCTATACCAACCAAGTTGTCGTGATTCGGGACCAGCAAGCATTGACTCCGCGTGCCCAGTACGAGCTGACCCGACGCTTCGACCCCGAGACCAATGTCTACGGCCATGGCAAGACGCTTGATGGCCGCAGCATACTCCACAAGGACCTGAAAACCATTCCTCACCAGCCCCAAGTTCAGGTCATCGGCCAAGGCTTCGTCAAGTCCTTCGAAGGCCTCGAGAACATCCAGCTCAAGCACCCGCACCACAACACGTTTCACAAATACCCTGTTCCTGCCGAGGAGGACGACGACTACACCCACTTCTACAGATGGCACATCGACGCCGCCCTGTACGGCCTGAACCCACCCCTCGTGACATCCCTGCTTGCCGTCAAGGTCCCCCAAGGCCGCCGTCAGATCTGCCGGTACGATGACGGCACCGGAGCCGAGCTGGACGTCCCCCTGGGCACCACCGCTTTCTTTAGCGGATATCGCTCGTACAAAATGTTGTCGGAAGAGGACAAGGAGTTTGTCAGGACGAGCCGCGTCGAGTACGCGGCACACCCCTACGTGTGGATCAGCAGCGCCCATGCCAAGTCCACCGGCCTGGGGCTGTTCTCCGAGGGTCTCGAGCTGGCAGACGACGACCTGCCTCCCATCGAGGAGTCCAAGATCAAGACCTTCCCGATGGTCTGGAAGAACCCCGTCACGGGCGAATACGCCTTCATGGTGCACGGTACCCTCATACGCAAGATCCACACGAAAGATGGCGAGGTGCTTGATGACCTGGAAGAAATTAGGGAGCGGATATACAAGCTACAGCGACCTGGCATCGACCCGGAGCTGGTGTACCCGCATGACTGGAAGGAGGGAGATCTGGTGCTTTTCAACAACCATGGAGTGATGCACTCCGTGGTTGGTTCGTTCAAGGAGGGCGAGACGCGGATATTTAGGCAATGCAACCTGGCCGCAAGTCGAGAACCATTGGGACCTGACATATATTAGACCTTTGATGTTCTCTTGTAGCGATCATTCATCGGTTACGGTATCACATTATCTGTGTGATGAGTATTAATACCAATGGCGCAACACTTGACTTTAATCAAATACGCATTCATGCACTCTTTTCTCTAGGTAATCCAGACGAGTTCCAACCATATACCACCACAGGCTTCAACGCTCCTCAATTGACTTCCTGACGATTCACTCTCTGTCTCTTCTTCATTGGAACGACTGCCCCATCTGCCTTCAGCCTCGACCTGTTTTACCATCTTCTTTTTGCTCGAGGTAAGATCTCCGACAATTCCGAGTTCGTAAGCCCACCCCAACGAATATCACGGTTGCTATTAGCTCCGGTACCAGACTGAGAAGCACACGGACAGTGACTGATCCTGTGACCGGGTTGAGATATGGTTTGCGTGTGCAGAGTGCAACAAGGCTGTACAGCACGCGGATGCCTATGAACGGCATAGCGAGGAGGATGGACGTGATCATCTGGAAGGTATGACAATTAGTTTAGTTGCGGAGAGCTTTAAAATTCGGGGGAAGGGATGAGAGGTACCATCTTCCCATCGCGACCGGCCTCGTCTCGGATCACATTGCTTCTTGCGCCCCATGCAGAGAGTGACGCCCAGATAAAGAGGATTACCCATGACGCCGTCAGGATGCTAATGCCTATCTCGACCATTTGGACGTCGCTTGCTTTGGGATTATTGCTCTGAAGGGCTGAGGCTCCAACGCCGAGCAAAGCCACGCCCGTTGCAACAACAACATGGTAGAAGCCCACAAGAGTCCACTCAAGTGAGGTATTGAGTCGGGCGACGTGATATGTTCTTCTGTTGCCTGTCAGAATGTAAAGCCTTTACCTATCAACCATCGCTCCATGAACTCACCCTTCATGCAGAATTCCTGACGCCGCAAGCAAGAGAGGGGAGAGTCCAACATTGGCTATAATATTGCCAGACCCCGACACAGTATTCAGAGACAGAGCACCACCGAGGAGTCGAAGTGTGCAGAAAGCAAAGAGATAGAACCAGCCAAGCATACCACGCAACCCATGTCGGAAAAGTATGAACAACACCGGGAGTGTGAGAGTAGCGTAGATGGCTAGCTCGGCTGTTGCAAGCGGGTTCGTCATGCTTTGACTCGGTATGGAGGTGGTGAGTCGTGGTAGGACGACTTTCGAGGTAAAGTGTGAGCGGTTTGGCCGAACTCGTGATCCTGACCAGTATCTTGGTCAGATTCACTGTCTGCTCGTCGGCGTTTGGCTTTTGACTTGTCCTTCGACTTCAAGACGATGGCGGTCAGTGAGGCGACAAGGAGAAAAAGAACCCTCATAGCGTAGTTATAGAACCACACCTGTAGCTGTGATGTGGCGGGAATGATTCCTATGTTTCAAATATGTTGCGAGAGTAGAGGCAAGTAGAGGTTGAAAAGTGAGTTTTTGGACGGGGATGCCAAGACCTGACTTTATATCACTAAACAGACGGCTACCTCATTGTCTACGCGCGTCAACCCCAAGACGGGACATCACAAGGCATATGAGTCGGAGCCTGCGCAGGGTTCGAACATGGTCCATGGTACATCGATCACCAATCGTTGACCAAGTTCCCTGAGCTTGAGCTGGCGATGTTAGGGAGCTACTTGTGTTTCAGGACTGAGTACGGCTAGAAGCAAGTACCATTCAAACATGCCCATTTGTCTCCGCAAATCGGTCATTGGATGATTTTGATCACGCTAATGAACGATACCGAGGATCCCTGTTCAAGCCCGGGTCGTGACCCACATTCCGGTCACCATCCACGACACAACCACGCACCCTGCCCACGTCGGGTACCAGCTTGCTTTTACCCTCTTCGTCCAGATTGTTCTGTATCTCTCAATGCTGTAGCATATCGGTTTCACTCAGAAGTGGCCTTGCTTTTCTTAGCCCACCCACCTTGCAACGTCATCCAATTCCCCCTGCCCCACTGTGACACTGATGGACGCGCCGGCGGAGGCAGCCGGCAAACATCAACGGGGTCCTCGTTTGTACCACACAAAGTCTCGAAACGGCTGTGCTAGGTGCCGAGCTCGGCGTGTCAAGGTACCTTATTCTTGCATGAGCCCTGTCTAAGATTGCTGACGGAGTCAAATGTGTTTCAGTGTGACGAAGGGCGGCCTGTTTGCGTAAGTGTGGCGCAAGCCAAGATGATTGGATGTCCCGAGACGAGAGAACTTATATTATCTTGTAGAACAACTGCCATAGGCATGAAGTGCCATGTCATTACGATCGCGGCGTCTCGCCCACAACTTTGCAGACTGGTCCTCTCGATGTCCCACCTTCGACTACCATACGGCGTGGACCGACCTCCTCGACCAGCCCAGCTGTGTTCTCTCCCAGATCCGACCTCCGGCTTTTCTCGTGGGAGTTCAAGCTCTTCCACCATTTCACCGTTGCCACCAGCCACACTTTGCCCGGAAGCCACATCCCGAGTGTTCAAGACTGCTGGTCTCTCGAGGTTCCGCCTCTGGCGGTCAAGTACGAGCCGCTCATGTATGGCCTCCTCGCCCTGTCAGCCCTGCATCTCATTCCAAAAGGGTACAGAGAACCTGACCTGTTGAGCTGTCGCGACCTTTATTTGGATGCCGCACTACGGGCACATCGACAGGCGCTCAGTGACTTGCGCAAAGAGACGGCCAATGCGGCATGCTTTGCTTCGATTCTCTTAATGGTGGACACATTTGCCACCTTGAGAGAGCGACCGCTCGAACCATATGCGTCTCCCGGCCCATGGATGCGGATCGTCCAAGGTGTGCGTGTTGTTTTCGAAGCCGCTTGGGCTCATATCAAGGACGACCCGACCGCTAGTGCCATGACCATCGTCAAGACATTCACTTCGTCGTCGGGACCTTCGGCATCGCTTGAGAAAGCTGATATCGGGCCATACTCCGAACTATTGCAAGGACAGCTGCAAGATGCTGGAGAAAGCTCACGAGATGCTGAGCCAGACTTGCTCGAGGCGTACCCGAAGGCCTTGAAACACATCAGGTCTCTTCAGATAGCCGTCGAGTCAGGCGAACACCCCTTGGCACTCTGTCGAATCATAATGTCATTTGCTGGCCTGGTGCCTGAGAGATTTCTGGCGTGTGTCGAGGAGCGAAGACCGCGTGCTTTGATCATCATGGCCCTCTTCTTTTCACTTTCCTCGAACGCTCAGGATATATGGTGGGTTGGACAGTCTCCCAATCGAGAGGCCGAAGCAATTCGCAAGAACATTCCACAGGCGATGTTGTCACTGTTGAACGATTTATAAGATATCGGATGGCCTCGAAACATTCTTTCTTCGAAAGGCCTTCAATGGAGAGCCGTAACAACTAGCCCGAGAGACTAGGTAGCCATGAACTCCTCCCAGCCCAGTGACTAAAAACTATTTTAGTGGACACGTGATAGTGGATTACTCTACCAAACCGCGCTATAATACACGACCTAGACACATTCCATCAACTACAACTCCAACACTCTTGATGTTATCTCATGTTGCAATAGCTCTCATAAGAGTATTCCACTGCCAGACATCTCATTCTTCCAGATCGACAATTGCGCCTCGGCTTTCTATCGTGCCCATGTCAGGCGCGTATGGTGAAGATAGCCCAGTAGGCACACCGGAGCTAGCTGCTCGCCATGGTCAAGCCTGTGACAGATGCCGGCGGAGGAAGGTGAAGTGCGATGGCAATTCTCCATCTTGCGGCAATTGTCTCGGTGCAGGACAAGTTTGTCAAGTGTCAGCAACGCGGCAGAGAAACAGAAAAGTCCGCGGCTTCGTGAAAGAAGCCAGCGAGACTTTACGACTCCAAGACGACGTGACAAGACTTCAGAAACTTGTCGGAGACGAACGCAAGATTAGCCAGGATTTGCGAAATCAGCTAGCCGAGAAATCACGTCTGCTGGCTGTCCAGGCCTCTGATGTCCTTCCAGAGCCGGATGGTCGACCTCAGCCCGATAGATTCACAAGCAGAAGGAACGTCAACACGGCATACGTTATAAAGCACATGGGACGAATGGTCACCGATGAGGCTGGAATCAGACGGTTCGCTGGCATCACCACGGGAGCACACTTCGTTCAGAGTGTTGAGGGTCTATGGAGATCTTGCTCTAGCAATGCAGGGCCATTCCGCGATCGATGTTATGGTCTCTTCCTTGCGTCTCCAGTATCAGACGCACTTACTGCACCGCATCAACCTTTCAGTTCTAACGCAGTATCAACGGGCGAGATTATGCAGTTCTTATCTCATCCAACATCGCATTACACAAACCAGGTTGACATCTTCCTGCAGAAATGGGAAACGTTCTGTCCAATCATCATTCGCAATCAGCTCATCAACGACTTGCTGCATCTCCTCCAGCGTACACAAAGCGGCGATGGCTTATTTGATAGCACCAAGTACGCCTCTCTTCTGGCAGTTCTAGTCATTTTCTCTGTGAATGAGTTGGGAGCAGCCGACTCGGGCGGCATAGAGAGCGCCTCCCGACGCAAACAATACATGGCGACAGCCCATCAACTAAAACCCCTAGTTGTGGCCAGTAGCAGCTTGAGAAGCTTGCAAGCCCTATGCTTATTTGGCTTCTATCACCAAATCACAGGGCAATCTCCAGAGATCACTGAGCTCAGTGGAGTTCTCGTCCGTATGGCCCAGTCTCTGGCTCTTCATCGCCATGCCAGAAGATTCATTTTGAACGCCTCGGAAAGCGAGCATTACAAACGGTTATGGTGGTGGGTTTATGCGTTTGATAAGTGAGTTCCTTTTCTATAACCCTTACTTGACCCTCATATGATGCTAACTAATAGCTTGTGCAGAATCTCTGCCGTGACCTTGGGCCTCCCTACGCTGATCAACGATGCAAATGTCGATATCGAAATGCCAGTCGATTGTAACATCACGGATATCGAGTCAAATGAGCTCAGCTACCCTCTTCCTGGAGATACTACACCCATATACCTCTTTAATCACTATATCGGTCTGATGAAGATTCTGTCGATGGTGCTTAGCAAGCTATATACTACTAAGGACCGTCACAATGGTGTCGAGAAGATTGATCAGCTCGCCCGAGACTTGCAGATGTGGAGTCACACATTCAACACCTGCGAGGACGTTATGCCCTTTCGGATTGGACGGCCGATACCCAATGCAAGTTACGGCACTGCTGCCGGCGCCAACGGACTCATGATATTCTGGCTGATGCTGCTTGCTAATTTGGTTTCGCTCCTCATCCACCGGCCAGCACTCACTTTCAACTCGTCAACCCCTGAGTTTGCTCAATGCCTTGCAAGGTGCGTGGAAGCAAGCAAAGCTATGCTCCATTTCGTGGATATATTTATCATTCCAGACGCACTGCGAATGATGTGTCCTATAGGGCCCGCGGTCGTTTTTCAGAGCGCCTTGATGCATATATACCAGCACTGTGTCCCTTCGACGGTGACACGCGAATCAAATTCTACATCAGAGAATATTGTCGACATCCTATCAAGGGCAACTAGGATACTCAAAGACAATCTCAGCAGGGCTAGCAAGACCACATCCGGCAGCAGAACGGAGAGCTTTTACGTGGACTCTGTGTCAGACGCGATTGCAACGCTAGAGAACCTGATCGTGTCTTTGCAGCATAACGAAGAAGAAGAGACATCTCTGAATAGCCCAAGCAGAGGGCAAACACTCTCGGACTACCCTTCAGGGGTGCATGTCCTTTCTACAGAGCTGGATCACACCTTGCTGGACTCGATCAATTATGCCGATCCTGCCGACTGGATGGACTTCGACTTGGAGCTGTTTCCGGGGTCTCTGGGTATTTAGCTTTCTGTTCATTTTGAGCAGACTGTCCTTGATCTTCTGCATTTTAGTTAGACCCTCTCTGTATTTGAGATGATTGCCTGTCAGTCACGCTTGAAAATTGCCCTTCAAAATTCGAACTTCCAGAGCTAGGAGTGAGCGCACCTTGACGGACACGTATGACATACCGTCCCATGAGAGATGTTCCACAGTCTGTCACTCCAGAGATTCGGTGCCTGTGACGAGCGGAGTGCCTGAATCGGGCCCCGCAACGCGCTTTTGCCCCCCTGATATCGGCTTCGGGCTAGGCCATCGGGTTTAGAGCTTAACCCGATTGCGGCGAACAACCGATGAGCGAACCTCAACATCATAAATAGAATGGGTTCAGGGGAATGTCTGGGGGCAATCTTCGATATTTCCAACTGTTTGACCGAATTCACTGGAAAGCAAGCCAATAAACATACTAACTGTCGCGCGATCTCTCATCACCGCCATGTCGCCATTTCTCGGTCTTCGAGGCAGGGCTTTAACCCTGGCCCGGGTACTTTTCATTGTCTGCCCAGCCTACACACTATACGGCTACCAACAATCTGGCCTCGGGGGTCTGGTCAATCTGCCTGACTGGGTAGAGCACTTCCCGCAGATCGACACGGTGAACACCACCGGCCACACCAAGAGCGCCAACTCGACACTGCAGGGTGTGGTTGTAGCAACATTCGTGTTGGGAGCCATCATTGGTTGTCTATCGTGCAGCTGGAGCGCCGATAGATATGGCCGCCGTCCCGTCATCTTCTTTGCAGCCCTCCTGGGACTGGTTGGTACTTCCCTCGAGACTGCGGCCTTCGAGCTTGCACAACTCATCGTCGGACGAGTCATCATCGGCCTCGGAGTCGGCATGCTTAGCACTGCAGTTCCCATGTGGCAGACGGAATGCTCCAAGGCCGAAGATCGTGGCAAACAAGTCGTGTTGGTGGGCATGTTCCTTTGTCTCGGGTATACGCTGGCGTCCTGGATCGACCTGGGCTTCTATCATTTCTCACCCAATCCGATCTCGTGGCGCGTACCTCTTGCAATCTCAGCCGTCTTCCCCATGACTGTAATGGCCCTGATCCCGTTCATGCCGGAGTCTCCGAGATGGCTCGTCAAGCAGAACCGCATTTCCGACGCCAAACGTACCCTGTCCGCTCTCAAGGACGCACCTGAAGACGACGCTTCTGTTGTTCAAGAGCTTGCCGCTATCGAGCTCATGTTGGAGAATGCGTCTCAGCGCACAACATCACTTGTTCAGATCTTGAGCAACGGCGAGGATCGACTCCTCTATCGGTTCCTCATTTGTATTCTTCTTCAGTTCTACCAACAAATGTCGGGCGGCAGCCTGATATCTATTTACTCGACCATCATATTCACATCCGGACTTGGGATGGAAGGAACCACGGCTCGCATCGTGTCGGGTGCAGTCCTGACCTGGAAGTTTCTGGCTTGCTTCATATCCTTCTTTGCGATCGACCGGTTGGGCAGAAGAATCTGCTTCATCATTAGCGGGACGGGCATGGCGTGTTGTATGCTTGGCCTGGCGGTGGCGACCTCGTTCCCGCACTCCAATTATGCCGCCCAAATCATCAGCACCCTCTTCGTGTTTCTCTTCAACCTGTTTCTGCCTATCGGATTCCTTGGGGCAAACTTCCTGTATGCTGCCGAAGTGGCACCGAACCACCTTCGAGCCGCTATGACCAGCATTTCTATCTCGAATCACTGGATCTGGTAAGTCCGTGGGCACTCCAGTGATGTAGGCCGAAGCTAACACGGCTAGGAATTTCGTCGTCACCATGATTACACCCGTGGCTATCAACAATATTGGCTACAAGTACTACATTCTGTACGCAGTAGTTGGCTTCTGTATCCCGGCATCCATTTACTTCCCCTACCCAGAAACGACGGGGTTGACTCTGGAAGAGATTGATCTCGTTTTCCGGGACAGTCCGTCGACATTCGCTACTGTGAAATATGCAAAGGAAATGGGTCGCCGCCGCCGCCATGGTGGTCAAGAGGTGGAGCAAAAGGTAGTCGTGGTACACGAGGAGAAGGACTAGAGCTGCCGCTTTTTACGAAGCCCATTAATTGTGATCCATGAGATGAATAGGTGATAGATCACAGCAGTGAACCCTTAGGCAGTTCGAGCTAGTTTTGGTATCCTTCGGGTAGTTCTCAAGTGTGTACAAGAGGTTCTGCAGTACTTCTCTGTTTTCTACCTAGTAAACAAAATACTCGCTTCAGCGTCAAGACAATCTTCTGAATGTGTAAAAGATCCCCCCTGCCTGTTGTGGGTTATAGCCCGGATCGTAATTGTGCAGGTTTGTAGGATTCGAAGCCTTCTCGGCAAGCGTCATTTCCGAGTTCGGTCGCTGACTCTCTTCAGTAATTTAAAAATTGATGAAATGATGAATAGTAGCGGAGAAACATGAGGATGCTACAAACAGGGCGACTTGATGGCACAGGCTATGGAGAACCGGGCGCGCCCCGTGATTGACCTTGTTCCCAGGACGGACGGGGCAGACCCACAGGATCGGCTTTCTCGGTTCGGCGTAAGACGGGATAGGCGTAGCACTCCATAACCCGATGACAGGCCGTTTTCAAGGCAAACCCCGGCTAATCCTCAATTATGTATGTATAGCTGTATCTTTCTTGGCAAGTGAGTGTACAACTTGGCCCAATAACCCTGTAATTCACCAAAAACATGGCACCCAGCGCGATCGTCGAAGGGGAGGCCGCTGCCAACGGCACATCGACTGCTCCGGAAAAGGTATGTCAGTGAATTTTCCTGAAGACACATTACATAAACTAAGCTTTTTCATATTCAAAACATGTAGCATTACCGCTGGGAAGAAGATGCATTCGGCCCCGTCCAGATCCCCACAGACCGTTACTGGGGTGCGCAGACACAGCGGGCTCTTGGGATATTCAAAGTAGGCAAGGAGCGGTTTCCGCCAGCCTTGGTGCACGCTCTGGCTCTGCAAAAGATGGCAGCTGCCCAGGCAAACCTGCGTCTAGGATGTCTAGACGATATACGAGCCAAAGCTATTGTGGAAGCGGCGCGAGAAGTTCGTGAGGGACGCTTCGATGACCACTTCCCACTACCGGTGTGGCAGACTGGATCCGGGACGCAGACGAATATGAATGGCAACGAAGTGATCGCCAACCGGGCCAATGAGATCCTGTCCTCGGGGACAAAGCCTCTAGGGACAAAGAGTCCGGTCCATCCCAACGATCATGTCAACTGCTCGCAGTCCTCGAACGATAGTTTCCCAACCATGATGCACATCGCCACTGTGATCATGCTGCAGCAAAAGCTGATTCCTTCTCTTGAAGTACTACGCCAGATACTAGAGTCAAAAGCCCACGACTTTGGCCACCTTGTTAAGATTGGCCGCACTCATCTTATGGACGCTGTGCCCATGATGATGGGTCAGACATTCGACGCCTTTGCTCGCCAGATTTCACACCATGTTGATCGGATACGGTCAACATTTCAAAGGCTTCGAGAGCTACCACAAGGAGGCACGGCAGTAGGGTCCGGGCTCAACACGTCTCCTGGGTTTGATCGGGTGTTCTGCGAAGAGCTTAACAGTCTGCTTCAGGGCGACTCAGACATCAATACAGGCCGCTACCCTGAGATCACATTCATCCCAGCAGCTAGCAAATTCGAGTCAATGGGCTCCCACGATGGCCTTGTCGAAGTGAGCGGTGTCCTCAACGGCTTGGCCACTACGCTTCTCAAGATCTGCACAGATCTCCGTTTCCTAAGCTCCGGTCCGCGCTGTGGCCTTGGTGAACTGATTGTGCCACACGACGGCCTCACCTCCTCCATCATGCCGGGGAAGCAGAACCCGACACTGGCCGAGATGTTGAGTCAGATTGCCTTCCAGGTAATGGGCAACCACGCCACCCTCAGCATAGCGGGCGCCGCGGGCGGCCACTTCGAGCTCAATGTCGCTAAGCCGGTCATCATCTACAATATCCTGCAGAGCATAGATTTGTTGTCGGATGGAATCCCCATTTTCGCGCGCAACTTAGTGCAGGGATTGGTCGCCAACGAGAAGACACTCAAGAGGAATGTAGAGAGCTCGCTGCTGCAGGTCACGGCGCTAAACCCGCATATCGGCTACGAAAACGTATCCAAGATTGTCCAGAAGGCCATGGCTGAGGACCTGAAGCCCCGTGAGGCGGCTCTGATGTTGGGCATTATCTCAGGAGACAACTATGATCAGTGGACGGATCCTCTTAAGCTGATTCCAACAAAAGCATTCTCTGAGAGTTGAGCCACTAATTGCTGGAGGTGCATGGCTACTTTCATGACGGGAAAGGAATGCTATAGCCACTTGAACAGAGAACATGGGGGGATTTTCGAGGACAATGTATTCGAGTAGAGCCTCTACTACTCCTTCGACCCGATGAAACTTTGGCGTGCTGGGGTCATCGGCGGGCAAGAATGTCCAAAAATAGGATATCAGTGCGCTTTATCGCGATTAGGTCATACTGTGATTCTCACAAATGCGGGAACGAAGGATTCTTTATTCCTCAAATGGATTGTCTGCCTGGTTTAGACTACTTGCTATCGGGAGAAAGTAGTAGCGGAAGTTATTGGCAAGTGTCAAGATGCTTACCCATTACCCCAACGACCCCACGGACTTTTGCATGCTCAAGGAAAAGCCCGAGTAGTTCTTTAACTTTGACCTTTTTATCACAAGATGCCACATCAGTGTCTTCACTGATATTCTGTCCCATTCAGGATTGAATCTACGATCTTTGATGCTTTCAAGCACCTCTCATCTTGGAAGCGCGGGGCGATAACCTGAATGGCACAAGGAAGACCATCGAGGGCGTCGGGATCGTCTGCATAGTATCGGTATCAGCAATTAACTAAAAAACAAATAAGGATAAGAATGAGTCATCAAATTTGCTTACACGGAGGTCCTTGAGCAGGCGCGACAAAGGTTACTGGCTCTGGGTCGGCTTCTTGTGAAACCTGGGAGAATGGAATGATCGAGGCTGGGTACTAGATATCGAAATATATCGATTAGCCACGATCAAGGTGTAACGCGATGAAAATGACCCACATCTAGCACATTCCACATTACGGTATATGGGAAGAGGCCGTATGAATCATGGGCCACCGCAGTGTTCTGTGCTCCAGGTCCAATGACGATATCGAGATCGAGATCCACAAATTGCTGCCGCCAAGCGTTCCCGTAGTCGATTCTCTGCAAATCTAGTCCTGCGAGATCTTGGATGGAGTAGGTCCGTCGGTCGGGCGATGGCTTGTCTAGACCCAACACCCTGAGCGAGTTGATGGCAGGTTCGCCACCGTCCTGTATGTGGCGCAACGAGGTTGTCGCATCGTCCAGGGAAAAATACTCCAGAGATAAGTCGAGGCCCCTTCCTGCAGACGTCGAATGGTCTAGAGGAAGTTTGATGACCTCGTGTTCAGCTTTTTCCAAAAGTGCAACGGCATCGCGAATGGCTCGCCGGACTGGAGGATGCAGTGGCCATTTGGGATCTTCTGCGAGGACACCGATCTTGAGAGTGGATTTCAGACTGTTCGCACTAGCACTCTGCCATGGGACGGCGTGAGCAGTGTAATCGTACTTCCAAGGTTCTGCTGAGAGAATTGCCGTCAAGAAGAGCTCAGTATCGGTGAGTGAAGTTGTTAACGGCCCTGCTGTTGCTAGAAATCCAGGATGACCAGCGAGGGTGTGGTCGACAACCCCTCCATATGGCACACGCCCAGTGGTAGGACGGAATCCATAAATACCACAGCATAAGGCTGGGATGCGAATCGAGCCGGCAAGGTCAGTTCCTACTCCCATGACGGAGCCACGAAGAGCAACTAGAGCCCCTTCGCCGCCGCTGGAGCCACCAGGTGTCAGTAAAGTGCGGAGGGGATTCAAGGTGCGACCGAAAATATTGTTGTCAGAATCGGCCACCTAAAACTGCGTAAGCCTCAGTGAAAACAAATGTAAGACTTTTACAGTTTTACCGACCATCATTGTCTGTGGGATATTGGTTTTGACATATAGCACAGCTCCAAGGCGCAGCAGCACATCTATGATCGCCGAATTTGTCTTGGGTGGCTCGTGGTCGAGGAATGACACATAGCCAATAGTGCTGGGGATGCCTGCGATGTTGTAACTGTCCTGGTTGGGGCGTCAGTCGCCAATCCTACAAACGCATTGTGTTTATTCAATAGCTATCATGAGACGAACCTTGACGCTGACAGGTAGACCATGAAGCGGCCCTATGACCTTTCCCTCCCTCTTCAGATAGTCATCCAAGAACCTCGCTCTCTCAATTGCCTCATCGAAGAGGGTTTCGGTAAGACAGTTTGTCTAAAGTCTCTTGTCAGCATGACCTAAGGTTCCAGCATTCAATCGCTATTCACCAGCTGCTGTGCAATCGCTGCTCTCTTGGAAAACGCCCGAGTGACCGCCTCTGCTGTGACCAAGCCAGCGGCCATCTTTTGGACGAGTTGTGTCGCTGTGTACTTCTCTGTGATCTCTAGCTCTGCTTCAGAAAGCAACCCGGCTCGTTGAACGGCATTCAGAGTGATTAGGTCGATTGGCTCATTTTCCGAGGCGTTAATGCTCTCAAGGTAGCTCACGGGCAGCTGCCAGTCCTCAGGGATTCGTTTCAGATTTGCATGTCGTTTGGCGGCAACCTTCTCTTGCCACGAGGCCATCTCAGATGTATCAAGAAACAACCTGTGCTCAAGAAGTGGCCCCGAGTTTGCATCAAATGATCTAGGGCGATCTGCAGGGTCATCCACGAGGTTTTATTACCAAGAGCAACGACGTACGCATCCGATAGCAGAGGTTTTACGCCGAAATAACATGAAGCATAGGAATGTAGTGGGCAATTTTCTAGCCCCTACCATTTGTCAGCTCTGCTGAATAATAGCTCGATCCTTTGGCGAGATCTCACGACTTTGTAGCGGTCAGCTCCACCCATCACGTTTACTAATTAGTTTCGAGATCGCATTACCGAGGTTAAGGTCTAAACGAAGCTGAAAATACTAATCAATAAATTGGATAGAACAAGGAGTCTTTGTTTGAAGGCTTGAGATGTCACAACTAGTCCGGAAGGCCAGTCGCTGACTACAGGCATTACCGCTTTCCAGACCGACCCACCCGCTATGGTCTAAATAATCGCTCGCGGCTCAAGCTCGGCCAAAAGGATGTTACTACGAGTTATGCTTGTTGTATACTTCTCGATGACATTATCCATGACCCAACATGACGAAGTTGAAGAGGTCTATGAATGTCGGAAAGGGGATGGTGTCCAAGGCGTAGTGGGCCGGAGAGCTTTCTGGTCTGCCGATTTTGCTGAAAGCCGATGTTCTTCAGTAATCAACCTCAGAGTATTCATTTGGCCCTGACGTTTTGGTGCATAGCCCATCTTCTTCATCTTGTCTCTTCGTCCAGAGCCGATAGCTAGGAAGGGATCGGCACTACCAGCTGTCCAGAATATTTACCAGTCCCTATGCAGAGCAAATATTCGAGAGCTACATTATTTACGAAATAGCTTTAGTGGATGCTGTAGCGAGTACATGCAACGCCTTCGCAGGACAATCTTCACCGAGTCTGGAGTGATGGCACGGAAGGATTCTGAGATTTGGATAGGAGATGGAGTGGTATTTTGCGATCATCAATGGCGTGGTGTGTTTGAGAGATTTTTGCTCGTCGTTGGGAGAGTGATGATAGGCAGAGCATGCTTAACCTGCAAAACGAGCTGCAAGAAATATTCCATCCTTTTCAAAGTCGCACCTAATTGGTGATCAGATTCGCCGGTTGAGTCATCTTGTTAGGTGGAGCAAATATGCCGAACCATTCATCCAACGGGAACACAGTGGTATCCGGACATCGCGGTGGAGTCCACCGACTTCCGTGAACCTCTCCGGATACTAAAGGGACCGGTAGATTACAGTTTACAGAGTCTCAGAGACCTGGTACCATCGCAGTATTTTGAGGCATTGTTCCCATAATGGCGAATTCTTTCAGCCTTGAACGGCAAGCCGTCGTTCTGTTGGAGACAGCTACAGTCCCTAGCTACGTTCAAAGCATTATCGGCAAGAGCTCGGCAGTCTCCGATGACATCGAAGAGTTTCGCGGTATTCCATTTGCCCAAGTGCCGGGAAGATGGGAGCACTCAATTCTGCGAGATCGCTTACCCCGTGACGTATTCGACGCTACAGAGAATGGGTAAAGCTCACGCATTTCAATATCGTGGACCGTGGCCCCAGTCTATGCGCTGATGCAGCCCGATTTCTACAGACCTCGCTGCCCTTCGCCAGGCGTTCCCGACTCGAGATTCTTTCAATCTTACTTGCCGTTCCCTGATGAACGCCAGGACGAGTTCGAATGTTTGAACCTTCTTGTCGTGCGTCCAAGCAAGGCTGCACTTGCAAAGCATGGATTTGATCCCGAGACAACGAAGCTGCCTGTTCTTGTCTGGATTCATGGTGGAGGTTTCGCAGAGGGTTCGGCCGCGAGCCCCGTGTACGGTATGTTAGTTCGGCAATTGCAGATCACGGTAAAATCAAGAACCGACCAACTTACTGATAGCATCATCTTTCATGCGTAGACCCCGCCCGGCTCGTTCTTCGTAGCCTTTCGAATAATACACCTATCACCATGGTGGCTATCAACTATCGTCTGAACATTTTCGGCTTCGGGGCTTCGTCTGACATGCTAATGGCACAAAACAGCCATGCTCCTGTCAAAGGTGTAAACTTTGGTCTCAGAGACCAGAAGCTTGCGCTGATCTGGATAAAGCGCAACATCAATGCTTTCGGCGGGGATGAAAATAAGATCACCATAATGGGCCATTCTGCAGGTAGCATATCATGCCACATTCACCTGCTCGAGGCCGAGTTTGATGAGAGAAAACCGCTGTTCCGCAAAGCCTGTCTCCTTTCAGGTGCCTGGGGAGGTCTCGATTTTAGATCGGTGGAAAAGGCAGACGAACGGTGGGCAGATTTGTGCCGTATATGGGCAGTCGAGAATGAAAGCCCGGCCGACCGGCTCGATATGCTGAAGAGAATACCAACGAAGGATCTGCTCCGCAGCGTCTCGGACCTACGCTGGAGTATTTTCACCATGGTCATTGATGAACTAACCATCAGCAAGAGCAACTTGGGCTGCGAGGTTTCTTTTAACCTCGGCAATGACGGTACGGACAAGCAGCTCAAGAATGCATCTGACGAAGAGGTCCAGGTCATGCTTGGCTTCACCTCGCAAGAGTTTCATGGCTTTGTCTGCGTGGCTAAGTGGGACTATGACCAGTTCCGCTCTCTCTTCGTGCCCTGTTATCCCACGGAGACGGCTGCCGAAAGGGTGCTTCGGGCTTACAACATTCTGCCGACTACACCTGCTGATGAGCTCTTTGAAAGCTTCGTCCAATTCATATCTGATGCGACAATGTGCCTCAGAGTGTATCGCGCAGGGAGGTTCCTGCAGACTTACCGTGCGCAGCGGGCTTCACTCCGTGGCCAGGACCGGGAGCGTGTGGGTGTGCACTTCCGCCACTATGAGTTCGGCAATCCGTTCCTGGGCCCCTCGCACGGCATCGCACAACACGGCGTCGAGCTAATCTACGCCTTTGATAATTTCCGTGAGGCGTTGGAGAGGGCCGACGAAGGTGTTCTGGAAGGCTATGTCGACCCGATCCAAGACCCTGCGGACACCACCTCTTCTCACATCTCACCTTCCGTCAAGGCCAAGGCTTACAGCAAGTCCAATATTGAATTAAGCATGGAACTTCAGGATGACCTTATTCAGTTCGTGGTTGAGGACAGTCGAGATACCGCTAAGCGCGCAACTGCGGATGAGATCATTGCATTTGGTCCTGACCGCACCACTCGTATAGATAGTTGGACACGCAGCAAGAAATGGAAAGCAAAACGGAACAGGCACGATGCTTTGGAGCAAGACATAGATTCTATGCTAGACGCCACCAGGAAGCTAGTAGGAAGCGTCATAGGCATGGCATTAAACTGAATTGTCATTCCAAACCCCGGAAAGTCACATAGGAGGCATTCCACGCTTGATCGGTTGTTGTTCGTAGATTCTACGCTGTCGTTACATGAATAGCTTCACTCATACTGTTTCATGAAGTCCAAAGCCTCTGCATGTTCCCGCGCGATGGTCTCAGCATGCGCTTGGCTGCGCACCTTGATTTGGACCTTGAATGGCAATGGCGACTGCAGGACCCCGGAGCTGTAGGCTTCTGGATCAAGGTGCTCAACCTTCCCAGTGACTGGGTCGACGGCCTCCGAAAACTCGAATGCCCAAAGCAGCTTCGCAGCGATGCGCCACATGTTGCGCTCGGCCAGGTGGATGCCGGGGCAGATGCGGCGGCCAGCACCGTAGCTGTAGTGGTCGCGGTTCGCCCAGTCTGGACTTCCGGCGTAGTCATTGGCGAGCCTTGGGTGGGACAAGAATCTTTCCGGGCGAAAGGTCTCCGGGTCCTCATAAATATCGTCGTTATGATGCACGGCCCAGGTCGGGAGGAAGATAATGGTTCCCTTCGGGATGAACATGCCCTCATATTCGTCATCTGGTTCCTTGTTAGTCACTACGATACGCAAATGACGACGTGCTGTCCCACCTTGCGTAGCTTTGTGTGGAAATCCTGCAACGGTACTGCAATTTAAGCGAGGATTAGCAGCGTGAGCATGGCTAAGGTGTGATGAGTGGGCAAACTTGCATTGGCCTCCATCGCATCCCCTCTTTCACAATACAATTGATGTACGGCAGTTTCGAAAAGTCGTCCCAGCGGGGTGATCTAGTGGTGCCACATGTATCATCGATCTCAAGCCGGGCCCGTTCTTGTACTTCGGGATGCATTGTTAATGCCAGGACTAATGTCAGTAGCTGAGAAGATGTCGTGTCGGAAGCAGCCTCGACGATCTCTCCCAAGGCGCTCGTAACACCATGCTGGGTCAGGAGGGCTGGCCAGCCTTGTTTCTCGAATTGGTCCAACATGCTGTCCGCGATGCTGTTTCGCTTGTCGCCGTTGGCGCGACGAGCCTCAACACGCCTCCTAGCCTCATGCGTCACATCGTACCATCTTTGCCCTGCATCCAGAGCCCGCCGTTTCCAAAACGCTAGAGATGCTGGGATGTAACGCAATATTGGGAATTCATCTACAGGCGGATTGGCGCCTGGCTCCAGGCATACCGACCACTGTATGATTGTCAGCAGGCCATAGATGTAATGGGGGCTACACAGGCTACTCACATCTTCCATGATGTCGTATACACTCTATTGCGACGTTAGATGTTGTTTCAACACAAGGTTAAGGAACACAAGGTTAAGGAACAACATCTGCCACTTACACGACCCCAGAAGGAGTCAAACTTGGGTGCTCGGTAGCCATATGTGATCGAAGTGACGACGGAAGCTGTATAACGGCGTATCTCATTGTAAAAGCCTTCGGGTTTGTGTAAGAGATTCGCCATCAACTCAGTGGCTCTAGTACCTTACTTAGTGATTTCTTCATGGTACACAATGCCTCATAGAACTTACTCTGCCTCTTGAACCTTGAAGTGCCTTTCGTCGAGACGCTTCGGTGTAAAGTTGTGCGAGACGATCTTGCGCTTCTCCCTCCAATCAGGTCCCACTGACTGGAAGGAGATTTGCTCTCCTCTGCTGAGGAGATCTCCAACATAGCTGCTTGGCCGGCCCGAGTAGATGTGGCCTTTCTCTACCAAGAGCTTGTGCACTGCCCGACGATCGCAAAGCACAACAATGTTCGTAGGACCAACTGTCAGACTAAAGATCGGTCCGTATTCTTTGGCCCATGCTAGGAACCTATGTACGTTAGTGCGGACTCGATAATTTTTCAGTCGTAAAACGGTGTCTTGGATGTCAATGACGTGAACCTACTGTTTGTATAGCCCAGTTCTGGGTATTTGGAGAGCATTCCCCAGCAATGGGACAGTAGGAGGGCCATTTGGCATACGGGGATGCCGTTTGCCTATGCTAAGGATCCGGTAGGTCAGCCCTAGCACACCTATCACGATGAGAATAAGGGTGAAAGCCGCCATGATATCGGGGTAAAGGTCGTAGTCAAAGCGATGCACGCACTTCTGAAGCTCTGATTTGCCTATGATACCACTGAAGGGAAATAAAAGATTCCAAATTAGCGGAGAAACAAGGATGGGGGAGTAGAAGTTTATACGGGATCGATGCTTCTGTTACGCAACAATACTGATGTTGCTGATTGGCGAGTATCGTGCAGTGTACTTCAAGCCACACGTCGAAGTGCATGAAATCAAGGTGTTGTAGCGCACGCGGTGTGACATGTCATACATCTAGCCAAATGAAACTGTGATAGCCTAGATACATAAGGTAACCATTGCAAGTTATACCACGCCGGGGACATGTTCAAAAGGAAGGATTCGTCCGAGAGATGCTACTTTAACGGCATGTGTTGACCGCAGGCGCTTCCAAGGAGACTTTGTAGGGTACCAGGCTGTCTAAATTGGTCAACAGAGGCGGCCCAGCCCGGACGTATTGGTTGCCCAGGTGGCCTTTCCCGTCTCGTGCAGCCTGCAGTTGGTACAGTGGGGTTACATTGATTACACATCGGCCATGCCGTGGCACACACCGGCACGTACTGGTCTTGCGACAGCAATATCGAGATAGGCTACTTTATGTGATGAGACGTTTGATTCGCGACAGGCGTTGTCTAGACTCCGATCTCTCCGCCCACACTTCAATCGACTCCCGCCTGATGGTCACCGAAGGGTTCTGCCAAGCCAAAGAACTTACTGCACAGGGAGTGCGAATGTCAGGATCTTCAGGTCCGGGCGCTTCGTATTAGGCCAATTCACGGGTCAATAGTAGGATATTAAGAATAGTTGACAGGGGCAAGTCATTGCCACTGGGTGATGCAGCAAAGCTCAGCTGGAGCAGCCTAATCGTCACCCATTCGAACAAAAGCTTATCTTGGTGCCTGTTCCACTCTCGGGGCTATGACACTGGTCGTGCCCGACCGCCTATCGCCCTCCACGCATTGATCACACATCCGCTGGCCCTTCAGACTTCATTGCCAACTTTACCACTTCACCCATGACCTGTGCCTCGGGCTTATACGACCTGAACTTCCGAGCGGGCACACCCTTCACGAACATCTCATCGAGCTCCTCGTAACTGCGTCCGGCGGTCTCAGGCAGGCAAAACCACAGATAGGCCAGGGATGGGACGGACAGGCCGCCAAAAATGAACGCCACCTTGGCACCGAGATTCGCCTGGTCGGGGTTGAAGAGATAGGGCAGCACAAAGCTCCACATGACATTGAGCGCACTCTGGGCTGCCAGTCCAATGGCGATCGTCTTGACTCGCAGGCGCGAGGTCGAAACTTCGCAAAGGACAGTGAAGGCGGTAGCGCCAATGGTGACGTTGTATGACCAGCAGTAGATCATGATCATGGCGACGGTCCCCTTGATAGCACCGGGAGTCCCGGCAACCGCCAGTCCGCCGGTCAGGAAGAGGACGACAGTGAGGAATACCAAGCCGTAGTTAGTCAAGCTCCGACGGCCGACATGATCAACCAGCCACCAGGACATGACGTTGCCGACTAGCGACAGGACCTGCTGCACGATCTGGAGCTTGAAGCTCTCGGCAGTGCTGTAGCCGGCGAGCTGGATGTAGTATGTTGCGTAGGAAGCGATGAAGGCGATACCCGAAAGAGACTGGATGCACAACGGCGCGATACTGATTAGGGTGCGGCGCAAGTTGGACTTGCGGAAGCACTCGAGGTAAGTCACGCCGGCAGTCTCTTGACTAATCTCGTTGAGGGTCAATTCGATGATGGCAAAGCGCTTGACGCACTCTTCTTCCGAGTAGCCCAGTTTGGAAAGGTTGTTCAAGGCCTTGGACTTTTGGTTCCGAGAAGCAAGCCACCAAGGAGACCTGCCATGAAGTCAGAGCTGGAACTGTGAAAAGTGGTAGAAGGACCAGGACTTACTCTGGCATGAAGAAAACTCCGACAGTCGCGACTGCGGCGAAACCGTACTGCGCACAGAACACTGCCCGATAAGCCCATCGGTTTGGAAAGTTTCCGGTGTCGTTGACGATGAGAGCACAGACGAATGGGCCCAAGGTATATGACAAGGCTGAAAAGCAGGTGAATAGTCCTCGTAGTGCAAGCGGTGTGACCTGAAGCACAAGAAAGTCAGTATTTGATCTCGAAGGAAGAACTGTTGAAGAGCAGGTCACTTACCTCGCCAATGTAGGTAACAGTCACAGATGCAAGTGCACCAGTCGCAAAGCCGTTCAGGAACTTGCCTCCGAAGAAAAGCTCTGGTGTTGTTGCGACGAATTCCATGGTGATGGCAGCGTAGCTGATGACCAATGCGACCATGATAACCCGTCTACGGCCCATCCAGTCGGCTAGGGCCGCAGATCCAAGGGAACCAATGATCGAACTAATAAGGCCAGTCATGTTAACAACAAGGGGGTGCACCGTTCAGTCTGTCAGAGCCGAACTTACGAGGCAATGGGGGCGCCACTGAAGGCTGACTGCCACTTGGAAGGAAGCACATAACTACCCTGGTAGTAGGAGCCAAAGTCTTCACGGAACTTGGGGATACCAAGGATGTTTCCGGAGGCCTGATTTTCGAAGCTGACCAGAAGAACACACCACACGGCATAGACACACCAGAAACAAGCCCAGGGATAGCGTCTCAGCGAAGCTAACTTGCCGAGATCGTGATCATCCTGGTTGCCGAGGTGGGCGAGTTGCGCATTAGGCTCTTCAACATGGCCTGCGTCGTGGGTAGACTTGAGGTCTTCCGTCATGTTGCTTGAAATCGGCAAGGCACTCGGACTGTTGTGTATGTTTGTGTCGCAAATTGAGAAAAGAAAATCAACCAGCTGAGTGAAGCGCTGAATGCAGCTGAGTCTGAGTTGTGCCAAGACAGGTTGCTCTACAGAAGTCTAGCAGGAGTAGATCTTCCATCCTTTATAGAGTCACAGCATGCCTCTCTGCTCATGTCTGCGCGTCTCTTCACGAGGTGTGGGTCAAATCGGTAAACTAGGGGTGGTGTGCTGGATGAACTACCGAGGCTGCCTCGACTCGCAGTCCCCGTGGGGGAAGTTGGGTTAGCGCCCTTCAACACATGGTCTTAGCCGCTACGAAACCGCGACGCGCACCACCTTCTGGGCGCTTGAGTCTTCCCTTCTGGACAGCGCTTCCTGATGGTAGGGCCAGTGCCGGGCAATAGTGGGAATAGAATCATTCGACTGCGGCCTGGAAACGCTGAATCAAGTCTTCGTTGAAGGATCCGAAGGGGAACGGGCGTCTAACATTGCCCGATCGACTCTAGTTCTGCCCCAGACATCCCCAGAAAGCGAACACATCAGGTGGTGACATGATGTTTGGGTAAGTCTTCAGCCGCTCCGAATGACTCGAGAAGGAATAGTTCACCGAGCCCAGAGCAAGGAGAAGCACATTAGCACTCCATTAGCGACATTTCAAGCGTTTAGCATTTCCCTTTTGGAAATTTGTCGTCTCCAGAACCGTGGGGCACCGGGAAAAGTTCGGGTCGGCACACGGTCTCGGAAGCGCGAATCAAGATGAAACCACAGAGACTGCGGAATAAGTTCGGAAGAACTAAAACAAGGCCGAATTAGGCAAACCTTTCCACCACAGCATTCTTTCCAAGCCCGATTAAAACACGGCCTTCACTTGCATCAACCACTTCCTTCTCATAGGCCAGATTGCTCAGACTGCCGGAAACATGACCTTAACCCAGAGGCTACAGACTTACCCGTCTAAGCCGCGAGTGTTCATCATCTCAGACATCTCGAATGAGCCAGATGATGCAGAGTCGCTGGTTCGCTACCTACTCTACTCCAACCAGTTCCAGACCGAGGGCCTTGTTGCCTGCACGTCGACATGGCTGAGAAACAAGACTTGTCCCCAGGACATGATAAAGATCATTGATGCCTACGCAGGGGCTGTCGACAACCTCCAGAAACACACTCATCCTGACTTCCCTTACCCGTCCGCAGAATACCTAAAGAGTATCGTGAAGTCTGGCCCTCCGGTCTACGGATATGCCGCGGTCGGCGACGACATTCCATTGAGCGAAGGTGGCAAGCTGCTGCTGCAGAGAATCACCAATCCCGATGACCAGCCACTGTGGGTGCTGTGTTGGGGCGGCACAAACGTCCTGGCTCAAGTACTCCTGAAGATCAGGAACCAATACTCTGACAAGGAGGCAGCCGCCTTGCGTGCCAAACTTCGCGTTTACACCATCTCTGATCAAGATGACACGTCGGCATGGATTCGCACACAGTTCCCAGACATCTTCTACATCTCTTCCGTCCACGGGTGGAATCAGTATGGGCTCGCCGCCTGGACCGGCATTGCGGGTGACAAGTACTACCTCTTCGATCAAGGTGGACCGGACTTCACCAAGATGACAAAAGAGTGGATCAAGGAGAACATCCAGATCGGACCTCTGGGCTCTGCCTACCCAGACTACCTGTTCATCCCCGAAGGTGACACTCCGACATTCCTCTACCTCATACAGAACGGCCTCGGCGTGGCCGAAGATCCCAGCGCCGGATCATGGGGAGGGCGCTACCAGCTCACAGATCCGAGCACCGCGGGCCAACAGGCGCGGCACTTCTCTGATGCAAAAGACGTAGTGGTGGGTAAAGATGGTTGCACCTACCACTCGAACCACGCCACCATCTGGCGTTGGCGCGACGCCTTCCAGAACGATTTTGCGACCCGCATACGCTGGTCGATGGAGGGTGAGTTCAGCAAGTGCAACCACCACCCCGTTGTCGACGTCAATGGTAACACCGGACCGGCGCCGCTGTATATAGAGGCCGAGGCCGGGAGCGTGCTCAAGTTTGACGCGCGAGGGACGCACGACCCAGACGGGCGCGACAGCGGACTAAACTTCCGATGGTGGCACTATCGGGACCCAAGCGCATCGCAGTGGACGGTGCACTTCGAGGTCGCTGAGATGCAGATCACATCACTAGACGATACCAGACGGCAGGTCGAGGTGCAGCTGCCCGGGCCTGACAAGTGTTGCGTCGAACTGATCAGCCATGAACCGGTGGCCAAGGGGCAGGTGCTGCACCTGATACTCGAGGTCACCGACGATGGATCGCCGTCTTTGACCAGCTACAAACGGATCATCATTCAGACGACGAACAAGGATCTGAAAGGCGATGGGGGAGGTGCAGACAACATTGCGGACGCTATGAGCAACAGCGTGGTGGATAATCCTACTTGAAAGGATGGCATGGTAGAACTTGAATATACTTTATTTAGACAGATAGAAGGCTCTTAATGACTACCTCGCGGTTGAAGCTCATCTCTCGTGAAGACCTGCTTAATGCTCGTCCCGGATAGACGGCAATCTTTACCGATTTCAACTAGAATCCAGTCACCGAGATGACTAGGTTGCCGAGACTGTCTCGCCAACCTTGTTGTTGATCCATCAAGGCGTGCGGCCAACTCGGATTTGGCCTGCATGAGGGCCTGAGGTGTTCGATACCAACGTGCATTTGATCAGAGCTAGCCGTTTTGACACATTAGTTCTCAGTCAGGTCCGAAGGTGAGCGAGTCCTCAACTCCCAAATCCACATTTTTCAGCCCTAAAAGACCTCGAACTTGACAATTCAATCTCTCCAATAGACCAAGTCCTATTGAGATCCTGGTATGTACAACCCCAGAATTGCTTCTTCCCAAGCCTAGTGTTACTGTACAACCCGGCGCGTGGTCTTAGCTTGAGATCGTCAACACTAACTGGCACCGGCCTCTTCTGGCGGAACAAGAGGTCGACTTGATCTCATGCAAGCAATGCAGACAATGGCAATAGCCTCCCTTTGTGTACTTAAGCTCTGCTCATGTCATAAAGCATTGTTCATGATTAAGGAAGGGCAGACACATATCACTAAGGGAGGCTTGGGGGACAGCCGCCCTTGCCGTCTCAGCCTCACCTAAACTTAGACTGAACTGGTGATCAGTCCTGCATTAGCTCGAGGCGACGTCTTTAGCGTAAGCGCCTGTCCAACCATGAGGGCGGCAGAACGCCGGTCTGTCATCTTGGAGAGGCGAAGTCGAAGTACTGGTCGATAAAGTTGGCTGAGCATTCGGGTCGCTTCTTTCCGATGATCACGCCCTAGCTCATCCACTTCTGCATGTCTCGGGGACTGAACGAAGCAAATAGAGTTACATCGTAATGCAGGATTCTGCTAGAGCTACAGACGATTCACATCGGACTTGCTCTTCTCTGTCTTCAAGGAACTTCAACAACTAGTCATCTAGGGGGCGTTACAATTCCTATGCTTCAGGTGGCAGGTGGCTGTTCGTAGACCACCTACATGGCAGACCTAACCCCCAAATAACCTAGGGGCCGTGTGCAGGGACGAGCCGGTAAGATAGCACCGCCCCGACCACTCAAAGCCTGGATCTAGCTCGTCATCACTTGACTAGCCCCAACGACGCCATGAAGCTACTGCAGGTGCTGTCACAGCTGGGTATCACTGAAATATAACGCGCTACTCGTCCCAAACTCCATTTTCTCTGCTTACTCTTGGCATATCTTGTTCATTATTGACCAAGTCCATTTGTCAGGCTTGACAGGCCCATGCAACAATGTCGTCGGTGACCCAATATCAAAGCGGCGCGCCTTTCACGCAGACGACTGCCATACCACTGACGACGGTTCTCACCCCGAATGCGGACTGCACGGCGGCCTCGGCATATGTCTCGACCTTTTGGGCTGGCAATCAATGGGCCTACCAGCTGGACAGCGGCATCCGCAAGCCGACATGTTATCCGTCAGACTTCAGTGCCTACCAGTACAAGTCGAAGCTCTGGTATTCTCCGGGTGTATGCCCTCAGTCATATCAATATGTAGCAACATCCACAATAAGTCATGACAACGCACCAGCCACGACCTTTGCTGTCTGCTGTCCACCGTACGCCGCTCACTCGATATCACCCGGCTCATCTGTCCCGTTGCTGACCGTTATTTCAGAGGCATCTTTACCCAGGCACTCGAGGGTGGATGGTCATGCATCCAAGTCCTCACCACAGCTGTGCAGGGGGGCCTCAGCTTTGCGAACAAAGCCACGACGACACAGGCCGCCACGACCGCCTTCGCGAACCCCATCTCCGTCGCATGGCAAGAATCCGACTTGCCGCTATTCACACCCGCATCGGCTCCAGTACTCGCACTCAAGAGCGCCGGCGTGTCCCTCCCAGCCGAGAGTACGAAGCCTAGCACCATCTCCGGCACGACGGCTCCTACGTCTTCAGCACCGACAAGCAACTCGCGAGGCGGCGGCCTCAGCACCGGTGCTGCCGCAGGGATAGGGGTCGGGGCCGCCGTCGCCGGAATGCTCATAATCGGTTTGATATGGTGGCTGACTCGACGGTACAAGTTTTCGAGGCGAGAAAAGAAGCAGGGAGGCGGGGAGTACAGCCAGGCTTGGAATCCCCAGTCTGTGCGACCAGATGAGTACAAGTACGGCAATCATGCACCAGTGCAATACGCAGGACCATATGAGGCGGACGACAGGAACACGAGAGCGGAGCTTGCTAGTTGACGGAAGAGGCAAGAGCTTAGATATGCAGCAGTCGTCTCGATATAGATACCCTTATTCCCTTCAGTTCCAAGCAACAGTCACACTGGAGCCAATTCCAAACCTTCAAGCAAGTCCTGCCGTGATCCCTCTTCTGCCATGCCACTTTTGCCCAGTCAAGTCCCTTGCTTAAGGTCCGTGGAGAAGGTCTGCTTTTAGTCGTCGGATCCGGACGGAGTATCAGAGAGTCTAGAATATCGGCCGTCGCCATCCTCGTGATCGTCGTCGCTCGTCGAAGCGTCGTATCTCATCGGCCCTGCGCCAAGTGCTGGTTCCACATCCACGATCCATTCGGCATACGCATCTTCCTCTCGGACCGTCCTATGACGGCTAGTGGGTATGCCGCAGCAGGTGGCTACACTGCAGAACTCCGCGATGGTATCTCCGTATCGCAGGTAGATGGCCCGTAACAAAACCGCGAGCCACGGCAGTGGCCAAAGCACCATGCCGAGGAGGATAAGAAGCGGCTCTGCACAGAACCGGAAGCAGCCATCTTGCGCAACAGTGTCGGGCACGAGACGTGACGGTCGGAGAAACGACATTTGCTCCCTGCACGCTACTGCAAACACCATAGCGATGCCACCTAGTAACAGGTAGATGAAGCCACAAAACTCGAGATCGTAAGAGTTCATATTTTCCGAGGTACGCAGCGCGTGGTCTCAAGACGAGGACTCATGTCAGAATAAAAATGGGTGCAGGAGTCCTCTTTGTGTGTGCGTGGGTTAGAGAAAGTTAAAGCTGTCAGTGATGACTCGCACTCACCCGCAGGTTGTGAAAGTCTGTTTGACACGAGCTATATCCATGCTTGGCCTACAGATAACTTCTTATGACAAGATATCATAACCGTGAAGTTACCATGGATGCCCAGAGTCTGGTCAATGAGCGAGCCCTGGGATCATTGCAGCCTATCAGATATCCCTCCAGTGGCAATGCGTGGACCTGCCCAGTTCACGGTGGTTTAGCGGACCGATGCATCAAAGCCCTCATCTAATACTTTTGCCGAGATGGCGGATTGCCGAAAATTGCTCATACTGGCCATATGCTGTACGAGAACTAGATATCAATAAGTGGCTCACTACATGAGCTATCTCTCTTGGTAGGGCTGATCATCGAAAGTTTCACTGTCGTAATAGAGATTAATAACCTGGAAAAGATGTTGTTGAGAATAAGAAATGTATTAGGTCATCAGTTTCGTTCAAAAGTCAAGACGTTAACTACTGGTTGAGTTGGGTAAACAAAAATGCTGGAACCGCCGCCCATGTACTTTGGATATCATGTGAAATGCAACGCAATGGCCTAACCTCAATGTGTATCGCTCAGCGCTGTGGTATCCAACTGAATTCAAGGCAGTCTCATCATACGCGACCTCTTCACCTCCGGACCATCGGTGCCCAGATACCTGAAGGTATACAAGCTAAGAACGTTTTTGTCAGTCTCTTTTGTCTCGTCAACTAAATTGGGAAACTGTCAATGTAAGCGTACCTCCAGTGTAGGTTGCCGAGGGCAATATTGCGGCAACCGTTGATGAATTTCACCACATCGCGGTCGATCTTTTCTCCCCAGAATGGCAGGCTGCGCAGTGCCTCGTACCACCTGCGGTAGCACTCATACAGCATCTCTCCAATGTGATCAACAGCCTCCTGATCGGTCATGCCTTGATCTTTCAGGATGAAGATGACATTGCTATCTTCGCCCTTGATCAGATCTTTTCTGTACGAGCAGAGGTCATTTTGCCTGCGTTTTGACCGTTAGTCCAGGTTCCATGGCGGGGAAGAAAACAGGGGTGTCGCCTACAGGGTCACCAGGTCGCATGTGATCCGGGAGATCGCTTCCAGAGAAGGATGATCTAGAACGTATTGCGGCAGGTCGATTCCCTCGGCATATCTATTTGTTGTCCCAAAAGTCAGTGCTTGGGCTTCCTCTCTCAATTTCCACACGGGTGCAGCGAATAGCCTATTCGAAACACCGCAGCCAGTCACATTCCCGCGGGCGGGAACTTGGCGAGGTCGTTAAGCCAATCGGAGATGAAGCCTCATGCTTACGCCCTCACCGTCCTCGCCCAAATTGCGACGCTGCGTGCCGTGTGCGGCTGATCTTGCCACGCGATGCGGCTGAAAAAACGGGTGGACTGGGTGCAAAGACTTACTCCATGAGGCCAATGCAAGGATACGCGCCCACGCAACCGGCTCGCATGTCCATGTAATCCTCCACGCTCTGCCGTGAGGCTCTGTTCTGGACCCCGACCTGCTGCAGCACGCCAATGCAGTACAACGTCAAGTGCCGCTTCCACCGGTACTGCAGCCCGGGGCTGGAGCGCTCGCGGAAGCGCATCCAGCACGACTGGAGCGTGTGCCTCAGCGGGTTCTCGTCCGGCGTTACAACCGGGTGGATATCATCGAGCATGGAAAGCGTGTGAATGACCTCCTCGGCGGCCTTGATGGGGTCATGGGCAAAATTTCCCTCGTCGAAGGCTACAGGGTTCGTGATTTGCTTCGGTCAGCGGAAGGGCCCCTTGTCTAGTTCCAAAGGAATGTTCCCACGTATAATACACGGGGATTAAGCGATTAAGGCGCGTCGATCGCAATGCATCCCTCCTGACCCAAGAGCCCGGACAACGGCCGCCGTACCCAGACCTTAACTTTCTTGTTGGGAATTTAAAAAGGGGGCTGACTTACGGTCGTCAAAAGCAAAGACCCAGCCATTCCAATCGTTCATCAACTTGAGCGTCTCTGCATCGGCATGCGGAGCGCAGATTGCGCTCATATATGCGATGTCCAGTCTGCTCCATATGCTCGCTGTCTTCTCATCCATGCGCAGCGCGCTTTGATTTTCATCGTCAGCATTTCACACTGGCATCAATTGATTTCGCAATTCAATTCAGGTGAGTTCTTACTTTCGCAGCCACTCGTCTGAGAGGGCTTTGGATGTGGCGTGCGCCGGATTGATCTCCGGCTCCACCGACATGATGGAGGAAAATAGCGCCTCGGGGAGCTTGATCCAGTGACCGTCGGTGTAGTCCTGGAGCTTCTCGGCATTCTTCTGGGCATTTTCGAAACAAGCTTTGCCCGGTAGCTCACCGGAACGGCTTGGTGGCGGTGTGATCACGGCGCTGGGTGCCATCGTTCACGATGTCGCACAGACTGGTGTCTTCCTTAGTGTCTCAACGGTTTCTCTGCGCTCGGATGGGCTGGTCTGTTCGCCCTACTTTTTGGATGGAGAAGCTTGGGAATAATAAGAAAGGTGAAAAGAGCGGGAGGGGCTGGGATCTTGCGACAACAAAAGGACAATCCTCTCTACCTCCACCGCGGAAGCGGGAGTTAGCTCCTCGAGGCCATGTCTACTTTGAATCAAAGATGCGACTACCTGTCCTCCAATCGGTGGGGGCATACAGATTGACGGGAAATCCCACGCGGAGATCAGGTATCCTGATATTCATCAATCTGTAACTTCATCCTTGCCACTCTAACGGCTGTTTCCCTGATACACGTGTACAAGCCGCCGGGGTAATCAAGGTTAGTTTGCCACTATTCCAGGATTCCCATCCACTTCGCCCAGGGTTGCGTCAAGGGTCTAGGGACCTACATGAACAGGGGGAGTTCTGCGCAGGAAGTACCAGTTTGGACTTGTTAGCTGCAAGCTTAACCGGTCTTGGGTAGGGAAACGAGGCTCTGCCCCTCAAAATTTCCCACTTGGTCCTGACGAGCCAGTCAGTAGCAGAGAAAGCGGGCCGAGGCGAAGAGATTACTGGAGCCCCAGGGGCCTGGAACCGCAGCATGTCAACCAGGATAATCCCTCACCGCCATTACACGTATGGCGTCTGGAGCTATGGACTTTACGGAAAAGATATGCCACCAAGGTCCCTTGTCAATTTCCAGCGCCGTTTTGCCTAGTGTCGTCAAAAGGAATGCGTTGAAAAGTGGACTCGGGCGTCGTGAGGGGTTGCCAAGCGAGAGACAAGCGAGAGAAGATTCGCAAAATGAGCCCATGCAGACTTTTCCCGTTTTTCCCGTCATTCATATTTCTCCTTCCTGACAAAGCGAGCTGCATGCGCGACTGCCGATAGCGAATACTACATACAATGGCCTCGTCAAACTCGCTCCGGCCCAGGATACGCTACACCAAGTTGAGCCAATCTCGCGATGAGGTTCGCTTCTTGGAGATCGAGCCGGCCAACGGCATCAACGACCAGATCGTGTGCCGCCTCGTGAACCTCCCTCTGCGCAAGGAGACCGAGTTCATCGCCATCTCGTCACTGCTCGGCGACTCGACACAGCAGGAGAGGATCATACTGGACCGGGCACCCATCCCCGTACCGACTCACATCGCCTTGGGCTTGAAGCACGTTCGCGCCGTGTTCTACCCAGCGATCCAAAAGGCGAGCCAGGAGAATGTCGGCAGGAAGAACAGCTCGCCGGGATGGCTGAAGAGCTTGCTCAGGCACTTTGGAGGAAAGGAGCACGACAGCGGACCGAAGCTCCGGGTATGGATCGACTGCATCTGCCTCAACTCCAACGACGCGAGGGAGAACTCCAAGCACAGGGTCATCATGTATCACGTTTACCAGCAGGCGCAAATGGTGGTGGGCTGGGTCGGCCTCAAGATCCCCCAGACCGACCTCGGTATCCAGCTCATCCAGGCATTCGATCAAGCCATGCCCGAGGACTGGCAGGAGCCCGGCGACAAGGAGGCGCACCCGGAGAACTATTCGCCGCATCACGAGTGGGCGATACCGGTGATTGACCTCTTCGATCCCGCTGCCGAATCGGCCGTGGGCACGGCCGACTTCCTGAACCGCGACTTCTTCCACCGGCGCTGGATCCTGGAGGAGATGGCTATGGCGAGAGTGCCTACTTTCTTGATCGGCGACGCGATCGTGTCGTGGAAGCAGATCCTGCGACTGAACCTGGCGATGGAGGAGTTCAAGGATCACGAGTCCAACGTCTGTCCGGCAACTACGAGACCGCTTATTCACGAGTTCCCGCTGGGTACGATTCACGAGCTACTGGATGAGTTTGAGAAGAGGAAGAAGATGGCCAAGATGGAGTCTCTGAACAGCAAGTCCATATCGGGAAGCACTACGAGTGCCGACTCGAGGAGCCAGCAACGTTCGTGGCAATGATGCGAGTGGGGAAGAAAAAGAAAAGGCAAAGGAAAAGAGGGGAGGATTTTCTGGGTATTGCTTTCGATGCGTCTTTTTGATTTTCTTGCGTTTAAAGCAATATCTGCTTGCTTTGCTTCACAGCATCATACCCATACCCATATTTGCATTTTACGACATCATTTCTTCAATCAAGCATTTGGCTTTTGTTTATGCCCATGCATCAGACAGAATTTCCCATTGCCCATGGTGATTTTGACTTGGCCCAGTGTTTCAAACCGAATGCGCTACGCAGCCACTATTAGAAACCGGTTCGTGAACTAACTAGCTCCGTCGGACCACGAAGGAGCAATTTCGTGAAAGGGGCAAGATTTGCAAAGGACCCCTGGTCAAGTTCCCATGTTTTGAGATATGACGAAGGTCACTTGACGATGTCGCCGACCCCTGCACTGCCCGGCATATATGCCTTGTCAGCTATTAGTGGAGTGAAAGGGCACCTGGCATGCCTGGACAAGCCTGGGCACTGCTCCTTTCGGCACAGCGCGGCATGCAAAGCATACCGAAAATCGGTTGACGTCTAACGTTATCCTCCCCTCTCTCCAGAGTCTGTGCCCCTCCCCCAGGTGAGAGCGCCTCTCCCGCCTGGCTCCCGTCCCGTCCGGTTATCGCTGCCTGCCACACAAAGCCAAGCTTACCCGTACCGAGCATTTCACCGTCGGGGGGTACCTAAAACACCACTCTAAAGTAGCCGCCGTTTGCGCGCGATGGACCGCTGTGGAGGCCCTGACTATTGACGTGCTACTGCATGTACATGTGGCCAACTACGCCGGATACAGGAGATCGCACGCCACGCTCGCTCTTCTCGGGATTGTGCCTCTCTTGGAAGGGATTTCAAATGCCCCGCGAGTCGGGGTGGCAACACTTTGAGTTCCTCCGCACACCTTCGCTGAGGGCACTCGACTGACTGGCTGCTTACGGTGTAGCACCTCGTGCTGGGGGGGTCTTTAGCGTAGGTGTGCGCCTCCATAAAAAGCAAGTTGTACGGAGCAGTTGGAGCGTTACGGAACACTTGGCTCCCTCCTTGGTAATCACATTCGAAGCACATCAACAACACTTCTTGCATCAAACGACGTGGCCTTTGCAGTTCCCCCTCTCTTCAGTCGACTTGAAGATTTTTGACGTGCAGCCAACAGACAAGAATCAATGCAACGGAGATGCACCTCTTGACCGACTTCTCTCGTTAAAAAGGGATAAGAAAGCTCAACGGTCCATTCAACGGTGGGATAAATTCCCGAGGACCTTGTCGCTGCCAGGGGTGCCTGTCGGCTGTGGAGACTGACATGGGTATTCTTGGTTTGGTACCTCTTGGCGCTGGAAGTACCCGACAAGGGTGTCGGCCAAGGAGAACTCTGGAGATAACATTTTCGAGCCAGGATGAGCACATGGCCAAGCATCTCGGCCGAACCAATAATCGGCCGTGATCCTACAGGGGCACAGCTGCTAGATTCGACTAGGAGCATTTGCAATGAATCCATGGATGTGATATCTGATGTTCATTCCTCGAAAGGACTCTGAAAGTTTTCGGTGATTGATTCTCTCCTGCCATTGGTACAATCGTAACGCCCGCATTACCTAACACCTGATATCTAGAGCGAACACTTGGGCGCCTGATGTCGGTGTGCCTGACCGAAAGTACTGCCCAGATGTAGCAAAGTAAAGGATGCCTTGGTCGGCATCAGTCTGGCCAAAGACAGCCGATACAGGTTGGCTGATGTTCGGTGACCCAGAATCCCATTCCGCCACCATCTCCACTTCACCAGCAGTCGAGATCTTCTCGATTCCAGTAACCCCTCCCAGCCCAGTGGCGAGATAAGCAGTGTCGTGCCGACCCAGCGTGAAGTCGTCAAAGGTCGACCCGTCAATGCCATGTGCGATCACCTCCGCAGGCGTGCCCACTGCGAGGCCGTCTGCCGTGATCCCCAGCCGCCCATAAAGACCCTGGTCGGTGTTTGTAAAGTAGAGCCATCCGTTGGCTGCATGGACGCCGTTGATGCCGAGGGGTAACTCGGAGCTGAGGTTGGCAGCGAAGAGCGGGTCGGAGCTAACAGTCGCGACGGACCCTGTCCGCGCATCTAGCCGCAGCAGGGCACCTGCAAGACAATCTGCAAGCAGCAGGTAGTGCGGCGCACCCGGCACGGGCGTCAGGCCTTTGAGCCAGCCCGCAGACGGAATAGGAAAGGCCTCCGCCTGCGGGCCGCTTTTAGTCAAGGTGACACGATACACGACGTTGGATCCCGCCTGGAGCGAAGGCGGTTCCGCAGGCGATGCTCCAAACGAGAAGTTGGTCGCCGTTGCAGCAATGGTATGCGGTGAGATAGATGTCAGGCCAAATATAGCTTGGGAATGGGGGGCGAAAGAGGTGACGAAGTACGGAAGGGCTTCCGCTGGGCCATTGAGGGGGTTGATGCCGTTGAGCTCTGCGGTAAAGGCGTTGCAGACAATTAGGGTGCTGTTTGGCAGGATGGCAATGTTTTCAATTCTCACTGTCGGTGGGAATTGGGTGAGCAGCGTGGGGGTAGTGAGGCCCTTGACCTCGGTGAGGAGGAAGGAGAGGAGGCAAGCTCCCCAAAGTGTGGACTGGTGGCAAAACATGGCCATCAACTTCGCAGAAAATCTAGGTCTGATAGACTGTAATCATCATCTGTGTTTGCATCTAAACGGGCATCTGCGACTTATATACTCGGACAACGCCATTTCTCCTACCATATGCCGCGATTCAATGAAAGAGGAGCTCCTGGGCAGGAATACGAGGAAACACGTCGCAAGCAAGCGATTCAAGAAGCTTGTGGACACTCAAGCCATGCGAAAGAGCGCAAATGCAATCATTCTTAGCTACAATGACATGTGAGTTTCCTAGTATTGAGGTATTGTATTTCACAAGCGAGATGCTCGTCCCTTGAACGGCGAGACCAGATTCGTGGGATGGGATTGTGAAGGGGGCTCAAACCTGATTACGTCGAATCCCACCTCGCCAAATCGGGTAATGAGAACGAGCACCCAATCATTTACGCACAAAACCTTTTGTATTGGGTTGCAATGGTGTGCGCGGGGAAGATTTTTGAGAGGCTGGAAACCGTCTGATGTAAGCGTCCGCCTGAACATGCATGTATGCAGTCTTGCGGCAAGTCACATACATGTACGAGATTATAGTCGTCTGCGTCGTTCTCATTTCCTATTTTGTTGCGGCTCACCAGAGCTCTCGTTCTCATTTCCTCTTCGACATGATCTGATCTTTCTCATGAACGCGTGGAAGGGCGCACGCTTGTGACATGTGCGCGGTGCTGCACGCTGAAACCGCCCTGACCAGCGCGTCCCGAGGCTTATCCTAAAGAACTCACGAAAGCTATGTCTAACAGAAGAACAAACCCAAAAGCCAAGACCGGTTGCATCACTTGCAGGTAAGAGAGATCTGTCTGCGCGCATCTGGCTGTTGCCCACAGGATCGGCCCGATGTCACTGACTTGCTTTGCTTCCCCCAGAGCCCGGAGGATCAAGTGCGACGAAGGAAAGCCGGCGTGTATGCGGTGTTTGTCGTCAGGCAGAAAGTGTGATGGATACGCAACAGTGTTTCGTGTGGCCACGCATCCGCAACATAAGCCTGGACCTACCGGCCAGAGACAATCTGGCTCGCTCCTATCTACGTACCGCCCAGACGGAACGACTCCAACGAATGATGACATTGAGAAACTGGTTCATCTTTTCAAGATGAAGAACCGAGCGTCCAGCATTGGCTACCACGCCGAAGCCCGTGAGATTCTCACTGCAATCTGCGATCCATCCATCAGGCATGCCCTCCTAGCTCTCGACTCCCTCTGCAAGGCATTCGAGGCGCAGGGATACATCGTTATCAAGGCCAACGTTGTTGAACGTGCTGATATCAGGCACGGACTGGAAGAATACAACAAGGCAGTGTCGAGTCTGGCTTCGAGAGTGACCAGCGAAGCATCCATCCGCACATCGCTCCTGTGCTGTCAGCTCTTCATCGGAGTCGAGGTGAGGGTCGGCAATTTCTCTCTGGCCGTGCAGCATTTCAGCCGCGGTCTTCGCATAATGCACCAGTACCGCTGCCGTCCGACTGTGAACGACAAGGAGCGGATTGTTCCATGCGGGGCCGGCGATCTACCTCTTCTCGACCTATTTGTCATGAAGCTCTTTGCGTCCGCCAATCCGGTGGCGTGGCAGACAGAGAGACCGACAGGGTCAGCTATTCCTACCGATATGCTCAGCGCAGAATACGTCCCACTACGCATACGGGCTCGGAGTGAGCTAGCGACACTGTCAGACCAAGTCGTCGCGTTCCTTGGTCATGTTGCGACCTTGCGACATCAGAACCAAGTGCAAGGGCTGCTGCAGTGGAAGTTCAGAATCCTTGACACCCTGCGGAAGTGGGACAATGCGTTCGCCGAGCCGATCCGAAATGTGCTAGACGGTGACGCGACGCTTCGGCTGCGTTATGCCGTGGCTTTCTGTCCCTTTCTCTATCGGATCTTGAAGATTGTCACAAGTCTAGCACTGAGCGTTGATAACAAAGACTTGGATCTGCTGACCGGCGACTTCGAAGCCCTGGCAGATATCTCATCTTTGTTGACAGAGAAGAGAAAGGAGTTTCCAATTCATAATCGTGGGTGTGGACCAGGACAAGCACAACAATGATTGTGCGATGGCTCTTGAGAAGAGACAACCAATTTCCGACTCAATGCATTCGTCCAACACAACACATTAACCCAACACAATACATTCGTCCAACACGATTGCTACAACATCTGAACCTCAGTATCTTAATCATTTTTCACAATACTTGCACAACATAGATACATTTCTGAATTTACTGCCTCGGGCTCGGAGGTTTGACCCATGTTGATCACCCGCACGTGGGCCGGACTAGGATCCGAAATTGAACTCGACAACGGCCGCCGATCCCGTGATTTTGGCGTGACTGCACATGGCGTGCGTCCGAACAGCTACGAAGTGGGAATGTTTCGGTGTCTCAAAGTAATTACTTCGCCATTCATAGCTTCCTTGGCAACACTTTAAAGCTCGCCATTTATCCCTTAGAGGATTAGTTAGGGGACTGGCTTCATCGTGGCGCACGTCATTGCTAGGCTTCAATCGCTCTGATTGGGTTTTCAGCTGGCGGGGCGCAGTTCGTCCGCGCTGATGCAGATCATCAAAGGCCCCTCTCAGCTGAAAAGACAAGAGGCGCAAAACAACTGAATTGGCGCCGACAAGCTGGCCATCATCCTTTGTATCAGCATCATCAAAGTTGAGACCAGAAAGCTTTGAGAAATGCTCTGCGAGTCTTGCCAGTTCATCCCGCTGGACTTGTTCCTCCCGTTGCGAGCGAGCGCGAGGCGATTTAAGGGCGGCAAAGCATGGCACTGTGCCTACATACACACGAAGGGCGAGGACGCCACCGAAGTAGTCGAAGCATCTGCCAAAGCCGGCTGCACGGGGTGCAAGATCATCACCGCTGCGCTCGATGCAGCCGAGCCAGCCTGGGCCATGGGCGGGGGGTTTACGAGTCGCGGACACAATATGCTTCTCAACAACCCGAGCGCTAATGCATTGCATGGGCCGCTCCCTGACGGGATCTCGATGTCTGTCACGGCTGAGGGCGAACTGGTTGTGGCGGATGGTGATTTACAGGCGGGTCTGTACTGGAAGTACAAACATTATGGCGAGGAAAAGTGTGAGTGCTCGCAATATTGTCCGACCACGGTAGTATCGCGGTTCTAAGCTGACGGACGGATAAAGCCTCTGTGAACGGGACGGCGGACTGTGAGGCAAATATGAACATGGCCAAGTCGTGGCTCAACACGTGTCTCTCTGAACACGAGACGTGTAAGAGCGACGTTGACGCTGACTTCCTTCCCGGGAGGCTGATCGACCTTGGCGATGCTGGATCCGATCTGGTTCCGCCGCGGCTCATCGAAACAAAGGGTAACACCAGCTTGGCCAAACCAGTACGGTACATCACGTTGAGTCACTGCTGGGGAACCGAGCACGGCAAAACTGTTCCAAGGACCACGAAGGCTACCCTGGACGCACATTATTCGGCCATTTACCTTTCATCGTTACCTAAGACGTTCCGGGATGCCATCGTGATTGTCAAGAAGCTAGGCTATCGCTACCTTTGGATCGATTCTCTGTGCATTGTCCAGGATGACAGGAAGGACTTTGAGCGAGAATGCAGTCAGATGCATCTTGTCTATTCTCAGTCCCAGTGCACCATTAGTGTAAGTGGCCTCTTGAGAGACCTATCACCCTTCGACTTTGAAATCTGACCCTTGAGCTATAGGCAGCTGACTCTCCCGATGCCGATGGCGGTTGCTTTCTTCCGCGTGACCTCGACGGTATCAGGCCTCTCACCATGAGATGCAAGAACCAAAATCTTCCCTACAGGAGCGGGGGTATCATGGATATCATCTTTGGACGCTTCGAAAACGACCCCGATTTTGATTATGTGACCATATATCCCAACTTCGGTCCATGGATCACGTCTCTGGAATACGGCGCTGTCTTCCAACGTGGCTGGTGCTTGCAGGAACGCGAGCTCAGCCCCCGAGTCCTCCACTTCACCCGCAATCGCCTCCTCTGGGAATGCCGCGAGTGCAACGCGGCCGAGGACAGTCCAGTCATGGACAAGAAGGCGATTACCAACCCGAAGATGGCGGCGCATTTATCGACGATGCGCGCGATGGACATGGCTGGGACCTATACGTACTCGAACACCCAGAGTCGCGTCAAAGCGCAAACACACAAGTGGGACCATCTCGTCGAGATGTACTCACGGCGCCATCTGTCCGTCCCCACGGACAAGCTTCCGGCACTATCGGGCCTGGCGGCCTTGTTCTCCGCGCGTCGTGGGGGCGACGACATGTACCTCGCCGGTCTTTGGAAGAGCAACCTTCTCAAGGGCATTGCGTGGGCACCGAAAAGATCTAGAGCCCCTATTCCTCTTAACATGAATGACTGGCCGCCGCCGGCAATCGACGGCGGCTCACCGTCCTGGTCGTGGGCTTCCCACGACGGCGAGGTGGTCCATTGTGCGGAATCATGGTACGCTACCGGCTGGGGCTCTGTTATTGGTGAGGACGGCAAGGAGACATGGGCCAAGAAGCCGTTGGAGATCAGGGTCTTGGATGTCAAAGTCAAGCACGCCAGTGACGACCAGTTTGGGCGGGTCTCGGGGGGCGAGCTTGTCCTGGGTGGATGGACCGTGACTGTGACACTTTCCGAGGCTGACTTTTTGGACGACCCCGACAGGGAGCCAACCCCTGGACGAAGCAAGCAGTATCGCGATGAAAGGTATAAGGCGTTCGTGTACTTTGACGAAGATGTCGATAACCTCTCGTTGACCAAGTTCACGCTTCTGCACTTGGGAGATGGGAAGAACGCTCGCGGGACCAGCCCTAAAGCCAGCAATGGCTTGGTGCTGATCAAGAGACCAGTTGACGAGGGAGCATATCGAAGAGTTGGTTTATTCGATATGACTGAGGAAGCTGGCCAGATTGCTTTTCAAGTAGTTGGACATCGGCAACATGTAAGAATCATTTAGAAACTCCATATCAATTGGTCACCAGTTATCAAGCTCTAGCTCGGTGCCAGTAGACGCGTGCCCCACATTGGCGTTCATTCCAGCACACCACCAAAAGTTACGGTGTCCCGCTATGCCCACCAGCGCAGTGAAGATCTTTGACCCAACACCTTCACAGCCTTCACCTCCTTATCCTGCACTGCGCTGTATTTGTTGCTCGATTTTTGATAGCTCAATAGTATGCGGAGCTTAAGATACAGTACTTCGCGGCAGAAGTCGTGCCAGCAATGCTCAATTGCCAAAGCCAAGTGCGACCGCAAGAAAGACCGCTGCACGCGCTGTTTCGAGAGAAATCTGGCCTGCATCTATCCAGCAGTCTCATCGCCTATGGGTGGTAATGACGGTGGAACACGAACGTCCCTCCACACGTCTGGATCTTCTCGCGTAGCCCAGAGCCTGCTGCTTCCTCGCGACGTTGCACAGCCCATGGCGATTGATGACGATGCAGAGAAGCGGGATCACAGGAGCGATGGCACATCAGTCACCATCAGTCCGTCAATGACATCCGCGTACCTGTCTCCAAAGGCGTCAACAGCATTTCCTTCTGAGCTGACTGAAGCTACCGACTTCTCGCATCTCAGCCTCGTTTGCCCCATTGACGCCGAACAGATCAGTAATCGATGGCTCAACACGTATGTTCCATCTCCCGAGCAAACGGTCAAGGTCTATCCTCCTGGTGCCACCGTCTTTCTCCGCAGCATCTTGCACTCGTACGCTAGTATGACTGCTTCTGGGCGAAACTACCCGCCTTTCATCCATGCACTTCAGACGAGCGGAACAAGTGCCAAGGCACCCCTATCAACTTGTCTAAGTCTAGTGAGGGCTTGCGAGCGACCTTTGCCCGGCAGCGAAGAAACTGTCTTGAATTTGCTCAAGGACCAGATGAACACGATTATGCAGTCGTATGATGTCTACGGCCAGCCAACTCTCCTTGCAGCATTTCAAGCCTACCTCATCTACTGTCTTGTGCTCTACTTCATCTACGAGACCCAGTCAAAGTCGTTCCTTAGACAGGCAGTAGTCAACATCCAAGTGCTCGCTTCGTCAAGCGCCAAACAAGGCCTCATGTGCACTGCAGAGACGCATCACTCACGGCCGAGATGGGAAGAGTGGATCGTCGCGGAGTCGAAACGGCGTACTCTCTTCACCATGTACCTACTCGACAGCCTGTTGCTCATCGAAGACGGCCTGACTCCGTTCCTTGGTGTCGAATTACGAGGACTACTGGCACCGTCACGGAGCTCGTTGTGGAATGCGCAGGATCGGAGCATCTGGGAAAGAGCATACAATCGACACCTAGCTGACTGGCCCGACGCACATTTCCGGATCGATGAACTGTGGGCACTGGATCCCAACGCTGACGCCTTGGCTATCAGCGAGAGGGTCAAGAGGATACGGTTATGGCTCGAAGATGTGGACAACTATGGGACCATGATGTATTCGATAACGAGTGCCGCACATGGCATTTGATCATCTTCTAAGATACTGATATCGCACAAAAGACGACTTAAAATACATGGAGTAGCCATCATGTCAGCACTCCCATGCTGTTCACAGCGACTTGGCCAGCTCGGCAGTCATCATCTCGACTGCCTCGTCCCGAGCTTTTGCGTTGTCGAAATCTATGATAAAGTCCCACCTCGGCAGTAGCTTCTGCTGTAAAACTTTTAGGTCCAGCCCAGTCTCATGCCCTCTGCCAGTCATGATCTCTCCGGTTCCCCGACTCGACTCCACGATACGCTGTGTACGCGGCCGGCGAACACGATCGTACACTTGCAATGCCACGAGAGCCTCAGAAGGCGACTTTGAGCGTCCGAGCAGCGTCGATAGGATCAGACTGTCCTCCAACGACATCCCGCAGCCTGAGCCCTGCCATGGCGTGGTGGCATGCGCGGCATCTCCCATAACGCATATTGCCCCCGATACATAGGTGCGAGCAGGCGGGTGGTCCCAGAGATACATCGCAGGCTGCTGTGGCTGATGGCAGAACAGCTCCTTCACGGCCTTGTTCAGAGGTTCTGGCCAGTCCTGATAGAGCTTGGAAATCTCCTCGGAGCTCACCATGCGGTGCCACTGATCAGATGTCTTGGCACCCTCGTCGGATGCGCAAAGCACAACCTGCGCAAGCTGGCCTTGGTTCAAGACGTTGTGCATCAAGTAAGCTCCGTCTCCGATCCACGAGTGCTCCCGCGCGTTGTCGGCGTCAATAAGAGCCTCGCCAAAGCTCGCCCGTGCCTCTGCGTACGGCTTCAGTGCCATAACTGCCCAACACCCGGCATTCCTCGGGCTTGCGGCCGGATCTTCTTCGCCAAGGATGATCTTGCGCACAGTACTATGAATACCGTCGGCGCCGATAAGGATATCGCACACATGATTCGTCCCGTCGGCGAAATGAAGCGTGACGGGTCCGCTCTCCGCCCGCTCCACGCGCTCGAGCTTCTTGGAAGCGTGCATGCGCTCGGGAGGGGCTCCGGCGAGCAGCTCCCGCAGGAACGCCGCGCGGTGCACGATGCTCACTAGGCGCTGGCCGTCGTCGTCCTTGGCCTCGGCGATCATGCTGCCCTGCCCTTCGCCCTGGGCGAGCATGAACCGGACGCCCTTCTGGGGCACGGCGCCGGCGCGCTCGAAGCACTGGGCCGCCGAGTCGCCGATGAGGTCCAGCGCGGCGAGCCCGTTGCGCGCGACTCCGATGGCGGCGCCGGCCTCTTTGAACTGGGCGGCCGACTCGAAGATGTGCACGTCCAGGTGGGGGTGCGCGAGCAGGGCGTGGAAGAGGGAGGCGCCGGCGAGGCCGCCTCCGAGGATGGCAACTCTGATGGTCTCGGACATGATGCTCGGACGGACTTGTCTCTGGTTTAAAGTCGGCGTTGTCTTTCTCGATTTGTCTGCTGGCGGACACTACTGAACTTTGGTAACGGACGGTGCGGAAGGAAGATGAAAGCTTTGTTCATTAAATCAAGGTTGGAACAGCGCCATGTTTCTCCAAAGAGACATAAGACGTCAGAAGTTGAGGGGGATTACTGACAAGGATCCTTAAAGCGTCCTTTTGTGGAGCAGTCAGACTGAACCTCGAGACGATCAACCTTGGTCGTCAGCAATGGAACAAATGCGTCGTTACTCAGCGGCACAGCAAAGAGGTGTTGAGATTAGGCTGACCAACTTTCATTCACATGATATAGGCTACTAAAATGCTTCCTTGGGCTTGAGCGGTAGTACAGGCCACTGATACTCTCTCTTAAACGTGCTTTCGAATGTCCAGACTCCAGCCCCGACAGTCTCGTGCCTCTCGTCTTTTTCCGCTGGAAGAACGACCTCGGTAGTAGTCCCATATGGCACCGTCAGATCCAACTTCATCCTCTCCCTCCCATCGTCCATGACCGTTGTCTTCCAGGAACAGGCAATAGTCCCATTCGCCGTCTCATGCGAAGAAAACCCGCTCGTGAACTCGGCTCCGACCGCCGGCTGCACGTGGCACCGCTTCCATCCCGGCTCCAGCCTCTTCAGCCCAGCGATCCTCTCGTGGAGGAACTTGCCCACGGCGCCAAAGGCGTAGTGGTTGAAGCTCGTCATCTCGCCCGGGTTGACGCTGCCGTCGGGCATCATGCTGTCCCAGCGCTCCCACATCGTCGTCGCGCCCATGGTGATCGGGTACAGCCACGACGGGCAGCTCTTTTCGAGAAGCATCGCGTAGGCGACTTGTAGGTATCCTGTTGTGGCCAGAGCCTCGAGAATGAAAGGCGTCCCCGCGAAGCCTGTGCCGATGTTCAAGTTGTTTCGGCGCACCAGCTCGGCGAGCCTCTTGCCGGCGCGGACGCGCTGCGTGGGCGTCAGGATGTCGAAGCAGATGGCCAGCGCGTAGGCAGCCTGACTGTCGGAGATGACCCGGCCGTTTGCCGTGACGTACTCCTCTTGAAACTGCTTTCTGGCCGCAATTGCCTCTGCTCTGTACGCTTCGGCCTCGGAGGGCTTGTTGAGGATGTCTGCGATTTGGGCGATGAGATCGAGGCTTTGAATAAGAAACATGTTGGCCACCATCTTTGCATCCGTTGCGCCTTTCCATGGTTTGTCTGGCGGTGCGGAGGGATCCACCCAGTCCTGGTGACCGAGAAGATGAATGTTAGTCTGTCTGGTACTACATGGGGGAGAACAGTTCTAAACACGACTTACCCCTAATTGGTACGGCTTCTGATCCCAGAGATGCGTCAGGCCATTTCTGTCCCGAGGCAGCACTCTCATCCATGTCGCCATGCTGTTCCACTGCTGAGCTAGAATACTTTTATCTCCAGTCTCCTGGTACAGGATCCACGGCGTTAGGATAGTGGCGTCATGCCAGATGGCGCAAGGAACCTTCCTGTACCACACCGGATCGGCCTTTGTCGAGTTGGGACTGATCATTGGTGGCACCCCATTCAGCAGGTCCTGGTCGTGTTCTACATCGATGAGCCAGTTTCGAAGCATGTTGTAGCAGTCGTAGATAAGTACACCGGCGGGGGCAAACAGGCACAAGTCCCCCAGATAACCTAGCCTTTCATCGCGCTGCGGACAGTCCGTCGGGACGGAAAGAAAGTTCCCACGCATGCTCCACGAGATATTCTCATGCAGTCGATTTAACAGAGCGTCGGAGCAAGAGAATGAGCCGGAACGCCCCATATCCGTATGACAGACCACGGCTTCGACCGCATCCAGGTCTACATCACAGCCCTCAATCTGTGCATACCGAAATCCGTGGAAAGTGAAGCGTGGTGCGTATTGCTCTCCTTCTGGTAAGCCCTTCAGCGTGTATTCATCCGTAGCCTTGCAGATGCGAAGCGGCCTTATTGACAGTTCCCCCTTTTCGAGAACCTCAGCATGGGTGAGCTTGAGCTTATCTCCCCGCCGACCCTTGATGTTCCTAACGTGAAGATATCCGACAAGATTCTGCCCAAAATCAAAGACGGTCTTCCCTGATGGCGTGACTATCTTCTTCTGGGGCTTGACAACTTGTATCCTCCGCACGGGCTCGCTGAAGCCAGCCGTGAGCCGTGTGGAGGTATCCAAAGGAGGTAGTACCAAGGCGGCTTCCCAACCTGAATTCGTGGATGGATGCTCTGCAGAGACCGAAGACCAGAATGGTACCTCCCGCGTCGCGTCATATCTCTCGCCGTCGTAGATCTCTGCACGCTGTATTGGCCCCCTGGCTACACTCCACGATCCGTCCGTACATATCCGCTCCATCTGGCCATCTGAATAGTTTATTTCGAGCTGTGCCAGTAGCGCGGGATGTGTGCCCCAGATGTTGCGGTTGCCTCCAGCAAAGCCTATCCTTCCGCAGTACCACCCCTCGGTGACTCGTGCGCCTAGGCAGTTTGGGCCATTGGCTAAGGCGTCTGTGACGTCGTATGTCTGATACTGCAGCCGACCATCATAGGAGGTCCAGCCAGGAGCCATGAAGTGGTCGCCAACGCGCTGGCCATTGATCTCTGCCTCGTAGACTCCCTGTGCCGTGATGTACAGACGTGCGCGGGCCACGGGACCAGGAACGGAGAACTCTCTGCGGTACAGATGCTCACCATCAGGTGCAGCAGAGGCTGCTGGCGCCCACGGGGCAGTTATCCGTTTCAATGACCAGTCATCCGGGTGTAGCAAACCAACCTCGAGGTAAGCCGGTGCGCTCCAAGCGGTAACGCTGCCAGCCTGGTCCCATACCCTCACACGGATGCCAATCCTTTGCCGCGACCGAAGTTCGTGCTCGTGGAAGGGCCATGGAACAAGTGTGTTCAGTGGCGACGCTTGCTTGGCTACAGTGATAACTTTGCTTCCTGAGAACGGGTGGTCCTCAGAAAGCTCGACCTCGTAGCTCAGCTGTTGAAAGCCGGATGGTGCGTCATTGAACCTCCATGACAACCTTGGCTTGGTCTCTTCGACCCCAAGGGTGTTTGGGGCTCGGTAGTGCTCGAACTGAACGTCAAAGACCGAGACCATGACTTCCTGGCGATGTTGAAATGTGTTGTTGAAAAGAGTCGCTAGAAGTAGACAACGACTGAATCGCGGCGCTGAAGTTTGTAGACTGGTAGTAAATATGTCCTAAAATTAACCCGCGGGCATTTTTGCGCCGATCAATCGGAGCTTGGGTGGAGATTCAGGGCGGGATCGAATGCACCGAGATGGGGCGGGCTTGTTGGGCGGGACCTTGGCTGGTTTCCCGACGTCAAAGCAGCCAAATAGGATGGAGCGGAATGAGAGCTGGTGGATTGTGGTATTGGGAAGAGGGTCCTCCCTTTTTCTCCAACGGACCCTTCAATCTTTCGATAAAATGCACCCAGTCCCAGATCATGAGCGGCCAGTAGATGTGCGATTTCTCTCCTTTCTCCCCCTTTCCCTCCCTCACAGGACTTCGTGACCTGAAACCAATCGACCATGGCTTCCGAAGCGGCCATGTTCTCGGCCGGCGACATAGTCGCGTCGAGCGACTACACAGGTGATGATCTGAAGGTCGAGGAACTTCCCCTACCAGCCGACTTTGCCTGGGGCGCTGCGACGGCAGCATATCAAGTCGAGGGTGCGGTGAGCCAAGACGGAAAGGGGCCCTCAATCTGGGACGTCTACGCCCACCGCGTGCCGTCACGGACCAATAATGAGAATGGAGATGTTGCGTGCGATCACTACAACCTGATGGCTCAGGACGTCGACTTGATGGCCGAGATTGGCCTCGAGGTATACCGCTTCTCCATCGCCTGGAGCCGCATCATCCCGCTTGGTGGGCGCAAGGACCCGATCAATGAGAAGGGTATCGCCTTCTACGACGATCTAATCGATCGTCTCCTGGCCCGCGGTATCGAGCCCGTGGTGACGCTATTCCATTGGGATCCGCCACAGGCACTCTACGAGCGCTACGGTAGTGCCCTCGATACGGCCGAGTTCAGTGCCGACTTTGAGAACTACTCACGCGTCTGCTTCGAAAGGTTCGGTGACCGGGTTAGGAAATGGGTCACGTTCAACGAGCCGTACATCCACTCGATCTTCGCACACCTCAACGGCACTCTTGCACCAGGCCACTGTCGTGGAGCCGGGACAGACACCAAGCACGAGCCCTGGCGCGTCGGCCACACTCTGATAATATCACATGCCAAGGCGGTCGAGTTGTACGCAAAGGATTTCCAGCCAAAGCAACGGGGCGAGATCTCCATCGTGCTGAACGGGCACTTCTACGAGCCGTACGATGCCAACAAGCAGGCAGATATTGACGCCGCTGAGCGTCGGATGGTCTTCTACATCGGCTGGTTCGGCGACCCGGTCTTTCTAGGCAAAGACTACCCAGCCGAGATGCGACAATATCTAGGCAGTCGCCTGCCTGAGTTCACCGCTGAGGAGCGAAATCTCATCCAGCGAACGGCGCACATCAATGCCTTTTACGGCATGAATCACTACTCTACCAAGTACGCGCGACAATTGACAGACCCTCCGGCTGATGATGACTGGACAAGCAATATCGAGGAGTCGGCGGTGAATAGTGAGGGGAAGGAGATTGGGCCGATGTCCGGCGTGGCGTGGTTGCGGATGGCCCCAACTGGGTTCCGCAAGCTGCTCAACTGGGTGTGGAAACGGTATCGGCTACCTGTCATCATCACAGAGAACGGGTGCCCCTTGACGGAGGACACGGATGTCGAGAAGGCAAAGGAAGACAAGTACCGAAAACAGTACTTTGGTACGTATCTCGACGCCATCTCGCGGGCCATCTACGAGGATGGAGTCAAAGTCACAGGCTACTACGCGTGGACACTGATGGACAATTTCGGTAGGTGTTCCTCTCATGTGATCAGATCTTCGAAGACCACGAGAACTAACCCTTATCTGCGAACAGAGTGGTCTGCCGGATTCGGACCTCGATTTGGTATCGTCCACACAGACTTCAAGACCTTAAAACGAACACCCAAGGGCTCTGCCAAATACCTAAAGGACACATTCAAGAGGAGGAGAAGGAATAGAGCATCGATCTGACACTGCCAATCTAAACCTGCCTCTCTTTTTAGACCGATAGAAGACAATAAAAGCCTTAGATAATCTGGTCCCGAGAAGCTTGTCTTTCCTGCCACTTCACAGGGTAGTCTGCTACGGATGAAATCAGGGGTGTACCGCGACTCGGCACCGCGGTCACGAACATTGCTTTCGTTAGGGGCGTGCTCAATAGCTTGGGTCTTCGGCGAAATGGAGACCGACATTTCAACATTTTTAAGGTCGAAGTCATGAAGATTTATCGTCATGTGGACATTCCAGAACCCATGGGATCTAGATCTGGACTGTCGAGGCCCACATGGTGGATCGTCTACGTTGTCGGGATTGGAGTCGGGAAACCCCTCGCCCCAGGCCACTACGCTGCCCTAGTTTCCCCATTACGAGGTTAAGTGTCACATAGGTCCAGAGCGCTCCACGCTTTGAATATAGAACGCCGAGGATGTGGGAACTCCGGGCTTGCCCCGGCAAGGTTTCTCCCGTCAAGTTTAGCTACGACTTCTTCGAAATGCGAGACTCACCGCCCCCATCATAGACCGGACAGGCTTGGCTCGTTTCGTAGATGTGATCGTCTTATGAGACGCACTTGCTAAAGACAAGGCAATCTTATCGACATTTAGGCAAGTTTTGGAGAGGCAAGCAGGGCGTAACATTCCCCTCAAGATTGATTAAGGAAAGCCATCTGAACTGGCACTTTATAATTCTTCATCAACTGTCGCTCAGTGACTCAACGCACCAACAGACCAAGTTAACATGCCACCCCTTGCAACCTAGATTATGACTAGAGTTCCACCGAGAAGCAAGAGTCGGAGAACGCGTGAAGGGGATAAGGACCTTGGCCCCATAGCAACAACGACAGTCGGGGCTGGTGTCGAAGAAGGCTTTTCTGGTCGGCCATTAGGGTTCTGCGTGCTGCCACCGCCGGTCCCTCCATTGCCAGCTTGACCAGTACTCCCTCCAGGCCCCCCATTCTCCCCAGTATTGCCACCTGTCTCACCTCCTCCGTCTGATCCAGGTCCACCAGACGGATTTTCGGACGCATTCTCACCTCCGCCAATCCCACTGCTTCCTGCATCTCCGCTCGGCCCAGGGGCAACAACCCCTCCTGCACTAGGACGTAGACTCTCGGGTTCGGGCTGAACGAAGACGAGGCCACCCTCACACTCGGTGCATGCTTGCGGGGTATAGATAACCACACCATAGGGCACGGGCCCTAGAAAGGGGACAGGTCTGTACACCACTAGGCCCGAGCATGCCTCGCTACGACATGCCGCGAGCATGTAGGCCCAACCTCCGAGACATGAAGCACAAGGCTGTAATAGAAAGACCCACTCCGCTGAGCTTAGGGTTCCAACATACGCCTCAAAGATGTACCACTTGCTGCAGTAGTCCTCGACACACTCGAAAGGCACCGGATATGCAGTAGCGGTAGCCGTGACAGTGACTACGGCCGTCACATCCGAGGTGGCTGTCCGCGTTTGCTCATTGGTTGTTGCCCGTGTCGGAGTGCTCCCGGAAGATGGATAGGAGGTGATGTTTGGTGGGAGTTTGGCTTTGTTTACATAGACCGACAGGAGAACATTATCGGGGACCGCTTGCCGTTTGACCCTGCTGGAAGGCCGTACGCCACCGCAGTGCTGCGAGGGGTTACCGGGACAGGGGATGCTGCATAGACCGCCCGGGGCCTGGACGGCATCATCGAAAGTTTCGGCGCAATAGCAGTCACTGTCTCATGGTTAGATACCGGAGGGGTCAAGTCAAGATGACTGAGAGCGGACTCACGTTGTGTAGACGCCTGCATATACACTTCCAGAGCAGTTGGTCACACAGGTGTCCAAGTCCATGGATGGACTGGAAGAGATCAAGCTGAACTCGGTATAGCTTTCACCCGATCCTGCACAGGCAAAGAAGCTGAACTCGCCGATCTCCTCGGGCAGGGGCCCATCTGTCGATGTCGGAGACGGTGTTGATGTAGCTGATGAAGGCGGTGGTGGGCCTGTCCCTGTACTTCTTGGGGGATCACTGGAGGGTATGTCAGGCAAAGTAGTGGCTGGCGAATCATCAGTTTTGTCTGTGGGTGGTGGAGAAGTGGTATTGATAGTAGTCGATGACGAGCTATGCGTTGCCGACGAGGTTGCCGATGACGAGCTAGTCGGTTCCTCCGTTGTAGTAGTAGAAGACGTCCGGGTCGTCGTTGAGGAGATACTTGGCGTCGTAACCATGGTTGGGCTGGGCGTGGTAGGTTCGACATTCGGCTTAGGCTTGCAAATTCCGGAGGCTTCATCTGCCACCCCGTGCAAGCAAAGGCAAGACTCCGAGCAGAGGTCACCCGGGGTTCCGTTCAGACTGCCGTGGTCGCACTGTTCACCCCGGTCGGGCTGATACACATTGTTACCACAAGCAGGCTCAGTGAGACAAGTCCCAAGAGTGGCATCGTCAACGCCGTGAATGCAGTAACAGGACTCCGAGCAAAGATCGCCTAGAGCGCCGTTGAGAGCGCCATGGTCACACTGTTCACCACGATCCGGCTGATAGACATTGTTACCGCAGGGAGGTTCGGTAAGACACGTGCCGAGAGTCGCATCGTCAACTCCGTGGACACACTTGCAGAGTTCTGAGCAGAAGTCGCCCGGCGGGTCGCACTGCTCTTCAAGATGTGGCTCGTACGCTCCGTTCCCGCAATGAGGTTCCGGCTTGCAGCTGCTGGTACCTGCATCGAAACCAAAGGCGCACTCACATTCTTCAGTGCAGATGCCGTGGAGCGCACCGTTGTCTAATCCTTCGTCACAGACCTCCTGGCCGTTGATGATGCCGTCGCCACATCTGGGAGGGTTGCAGGCCTGGGTCGCCGTGTCGAAGTCTGTGACACACTGGCAGTCTTTAGAGCAGACATTTCTGCTCTGTCCGTTGTTGGCCCCATTATCACACTGCTCTCCCTCTAAGAAGTCAGTGTAGCCGTCTCCGCAGAATGGTGCTTCCCGACAGCTTGTACCATCTGAAGCCAGTCCGTGGCGACATTGGCATGTAGATGAACAGAGACTGTCGACGGCACCGTTCTCAGCAAGGCCATAGTCACATTGCTCTGAAGGGGGGTCAACCTGTCCATTTCCACACTGTGGCAGCGGCAGACAAGCATGAGTTGTGGTGTCCACCCCGGCGACACATTTGCAGTCCTTTGAACACTCGTTTGTGATAGCGCCATTTCCGACCCCGTTATCACACTCCTCGCCGTGCTCTATCTTCGAGTTGCTGCAGACAGGAACTGGGAGACAGGTGCTGATGCTGGTGTCGAAGCCATAGCGGCATAGGCATTCCGAATCACACAAAATGCCTCCATCGCACTGCTCCCCCATTTCGGTTTTCTGGTTCCCGCACACAGGCTTAGGATTGCAAGTTGCTGTGCTATTGTCGTAGCCCCAGGCACAGGTGCAGTCTATCTTGCAGATGCTGTCGGGGCCACCGTTTCCGGCTGGATCATCGCAGAGCTCGTTGGGATCCCTTCGGCCATCACCACAAAAGGGAGCACCCCAACAGGTGCCGGGCTGTTTCAGTCCATAGACACAGGTACAGTTCGATCGGCATAGATCTCCTACTTTTCCTGTGTTTGCTCCGTTGTCACACTCCTCGCCTAAGGTTGACTGGATCGAGCCATCTCCGCAGGTAGCATCTTTTGTGATGATGTATGGCACTCCGCTGGAACCGTCCGGAAAGGACATAGACCCAGTACCGGTGAGATCTTTGGCGATGGAGACGGCGGTGAAGTCAGGGGGATATACGAGGACTTCGCGAACGCTGCAGTTCCAGTCTACCACATCAGCGTCCAGTATCATGCCTATCATGACAGGAGACGAGGGTTGCACGACGTGAGCTTTGTTGTAGCACGTGGTCCCTGTGGCTCCTGTGCCATAAGCATAGAAGTTGCCGATACCCTTGAGGGCGTTGATCTGCACCGGCTGTGTCTCTTTCTCATACCAGCAGGACAGCGCGATGTAGAGTCCGGTAGACGGCGCCGCGAAGGCGTAGTTTGTACCCCTGGTGATGAGGTTTGCCACGCCCCATTGAATGGGCTTGTACCCCGAAGTTGTGGTCCCGATGATGACGATGTTGCCTTTGACCGCCGGTCCCCACTTGGCTGATGTCTCGGTGATGACCGCAAGATCTGATGCGGCGTTGCGACTGCAACCGGTTTTCGGGTCGGTAGGTGCGATGACGATGGCTGCATAGCTGGAGAAGTCGGCCTGGCTCATTGCTCGCCATTCTGCTGGACTCTTAGAGATTCCTGGAAATAGATTGCTTTGATTAGTTGCGGATGCTCCTCATTTATCTTAACGGCCGAACTTGCTTACTTTCATAATAGTTGGGATTGATTGAATCATATTCGGCACCGCCCAGCCCATTTAAGAATAGCACTTTTGGCTTCTGAGCCTCCACGGCGCCGGTCAGCCAAGCCGCCACAGAGGCAAGAAGGGCAGCTCGCATCGTGCTGGAATTAAGTAAGATAGGACTCGGTTGTTACGCTCGGACAGTTTGCGAACACTGGTAACAGCGGCTGAGCATCGTGATCTTGCCTCGTCAAGCTGCTCAGAGGTCTAGGCATTGTCGCGAATATGAACATTTCGATCGTACAAATCTTCCAAACAGTCTATGATCCTTACCTACACTTTCTGAATCTTGGAGAATTATGAATATTTACACTAGACTCCTGAAATGGTCAAGAGTTGACTCAGCCAAGAGTCTAAGTAGCGCCACAGCTTGATCTGGGGTTCAGCATGGTCCCCGGTTCTTAGGTGCCAAAAAACCTAGACCGTGTCGACACTATGCCAGAGAGATGCCGACTTTTCCGGAGCAAGTCAAAACATTCAGGATTCACCGGCTCATCATGATCGAGGAACACATCATCGAGCTCCAAGTGTTCCCTACGAGCTCAGACACATGTTTTGTCGTTCGATCGGAATGCGTTGAATTGAATTGTGAGCGTGTGATAGAAGAGAGACTTCTCCCATCTGGATACCTTCGCCTGGTCATTATACTTATTGCACGGTCAAGTACCTGAGCCACTGTTGGTTATGATTGTCCCATCATGAAGTATCGAAAAGAGAGCGCATAGTATCGAGACCAGAACTAATCGCCTCTAATCATAGCTAGTTGCTACAAAAGATCAGGCCGTCGACCCTCGAGGTGATAGACATGACTCTATTCTCAGGGAGGCACCGGGCAATGCCTACCATCAAGATGACTTAACTTGAAAGCATATATGTGCAGGCCCTTTGGGCATCTACAACAAACAATAGCATCGTCTTTCTTTCGCCACAATAAGCCGCCCATCTAATAAACGTGAGACATGAACCTCGGTGAACGGCGACTACCTGCGACATGTGTCGGGAAAGCTAGGCTCAAATGATCCTTTCGGCTGCACAAGCCCAGCCATTTGTGTCCGAGGCACCCGGGTTTCGTACCCAGTCAACAGTCTGCGAGCCTGAAGTCGGACCACTTTTGGGCCTGGCCCAAGCCTCGTTCACCTATTGCCAAGGCTGCCACACAGCTGGATCCTTGGGTTGTCTTCGTTTACGAGGTGAAAATTAGCACTTGTCTCATTCGCTTACCGTTTGTGGTCTGACACGAGGCCTCCCAGCGCTTTGTTTCCTGTCTTAGGTGGTATTGTGCTGATTCGTTGTGCTGAGCTCGATGTCTCACCATATCAAGCCATGCGAGCTGCCACGCAATGCATGTCCAATGGCATGCAGGAATAGCCGGTCTCCCCTCTGTGAGCTCAGCTGAACCTCCCGACAATGAAGTCCCCCAGATTTCAGTTTTGGTTTTAATGATTACTAACGATAGCAATCCATTATGCTCCTCGAAGTTGTTCTTGGAGGAATCCCTCGCCCATATGTTGACTCGGCCGAAATGACTCGGCCGAAACAGATTTTTCTCTTACGTGTACTTTTCGTGTTTACTATTCCCCGGATCAGGACTCCAATCAGTCATTCTCATGTACTTGCAATCTTGTATCGTATATACTACTATATGGACAGTCTGGAGACCTTTGGCCAGGATGACTTTGCGTGTGGCAGCGTTTGACCTTTTCACATCTACGAAACTAAGAACCAAACATGCCGATTTCCTCACTTGCAGTATCAACAACGCGGTCGCAAGCAAGGTTCAGGACGATATATCTGGTTGTATGAAGTTGTCATGAGTTGGCGGCTCTACCTATATAATAGATCTCACAGAGCAGACGACCATCAAGGAACAAAGTGTCGCCTGCGGTTATGTAACATACGCTTTGGATGGCATTAATTACTAAGCTTTGAGCGATGTGCAAGGATTGATGCTGTTAGTGCTGATGCGTAGGATCGCGACCCGCCTTTGTAGTTGGGGGTTCATTTTGGCGTTATATGCTTATTTCCTCGCAAGCCATCACGGCGCTCTCCTTCCCATCTTGCTTTTGTCCAATTGTCCCAATCTTGAGGTCATCTACATCATCATGTCCGGAAGTGAAGGCACAGTACTGATTACCGGTGCAAATGGTGGCATCGGCAGCACCATGGCGGCGCAGATCGCAACCGATCCCAAACTCTCCAGCTACACCGGCCTGTACACCGTGCGCGACCTGGCACGCGTGCCCGGCCTCGCGGCTACCCTCGCAAATAGCAACGACCATCGATACGAGACCCCGATTCTGGACCTGACAAAGCTCGACAGCGTACGCCAATTTGCTCGGGACGTCAATGTAAGTCAAAGGAGGGTCACTCTCTGAGGCGAATCTTGGCCCAATCGCCCCCGAAAAACAACAGAGCACTCATAACTTTTGTATCGTAGAGCCGGGTCACTGCTGGCGAGATCCCCCGTATTCGCACCCTCATATTGAACGCCGGCTTCCAAGATTTCGGCCAGCAACGGTTCACCGAAGATGGGTTCGACACTGTCTTTGCCACCAACTATCTGGGCCACTGGCTGCTGGTCATGCTATTACTCCAGAGCATGGACAGGAAGAATGGGCGTATCGTGCTAGTTGGGAGCCAGAGTCACAAGTAGGTGTTTCCACCCACAAGTGCGGTCATAAAGAGCGGATCAGTCTTGATGCTAGCGACGGCACGTGAGACCAGGGACTCATGCTAATTCGCGATATCACAGTCCGTACGATCCCAGAAACAAAGCTACAGGCGCCTTCGATGACCCGAAGTACAAGACAATCATTTCCAACGCCGCAAGCTTCGAAGCGATTGCAAGAGGCACATTCAGTTCGGCTGCCGAGGACCCGACATGGCGGGCTGGCTTCCGGAGATACGGCGCGTCCAAGTTCCTGGGATTTATGATGCAACACGAACTACAAGCACGACTAGATAAGGAAGATGAGCTGAGAAACATTGCCGTCGTCGGTGTCGACCCGGGGACTATAAGCACTAATCATCAGCGTCTGGCGCCGTTTTGGATTCGTGTGGTCCTGTTCTCCATCATCTACCCGATCATACTCTTCTTCTACCCTAATGGGCCGATCAACTCGGTCGGTCGCGGGGCGCGGGACATCTTGAGAGCGGGCGTCGCTACGGATGACGAGGCCGAGCCGCCGCGGGACAAGTACTTCTTCGGTACAGAGCCGTTTCCCACTGCTGAGGAATCGATGGATCCGGCGAAGAGAAAGATAGTGTGGAGTGAGACAGCCAAACTCGTTGGTCTAAAGGGTGGCGAGACTATCCTCGCTGACTGGCAATAACCATACTTCAAGGCAGTTTTGGTTTGAAAGACTGATCACCGTCTCTATACCCATGCGACAGTTCTGCGATTAAATCTCTGCCTGTATTCCCCTGGCGGGCAACAGTTATGTATTGAGGGACTAACTCTAGCACCATGCTCATAAACCAAGCCTTTCAAATAACGCTGCTCATTGGTGTTCTTCACTCAAAATGGACCAGAGATCTGAGATCATGGTGCTCAATGCCATCATCCTCCTCCCTCTCACCAACTGGCCGAGCATGCTCCAACATGAATCTCAACATCCATCGATCCAGCCGGAAAGATTTGTCCTGACCATCAAGACAAGCCTTGTGAAACGCACCCAGCCTACTGAAGGAGGCCTTGAGGCCCGGCCAGTACTGCTGGAGGAAGCTGATGATGGTGAAGTTGTGCTCGAGGCGAGATTTTGCGACGGCGATCTCGGACTCGTCGCTGCTGAAGAGCAAGGTATAGATCTGTACGGTAGACGCCATGACCAGCATGTGACCCATCAGTGGATATCGAACCTCAGCGTCGGGGTCCTGCCGCGACTGGTATATGATCTCGCAGAGTGATGCGGCGTAAGCTTTACACCGCTCAGCGTAGACGCTGTTCCAATCATCAGAAGCCAAGAGCGTGGGGTCGAGAGAGTGATACAGAAACTGATAATACAAGAGCTGCCCGGCATGGTTCGCGTTGGTGTGGAGAATGACAAAGTAGGTGCCAAAGCCAAGGCTAGACCAGTAGGAGAAATTCTCCAGCGTGTACTGGAGCTCGGGCGACATATCAGCTCTCCAAGAATCCAATCGCCTCGATAGGTCAGCGACAGTATCTCGATTCTCGATCTCACCAACAGATCCAGAGGCGACTCTTGTATTGAACCTGTTGATGTCGTATAGCACGCGGTTGAGCCGGATCATCTCGGCGACTAGTGATGTACAGTGCTCTGGACCTGTATTGGATCGCAGACTACTGGCTTCCTCGGGTTCTGGTGGCTCATCGGGATGGAGATTCACAAATACCCTTTCGTCAATGGGCATGGGAATGTCATAACGAGGTTCAATTGCCCTGGGCAAGCCAAGAGACGTCGAAGACCAGGTGTCGATAGCAATCACCGACCACCATACTAGAGAAGGTTAGTTTTGGCTTGTCATTCATGTCAAGAAGGTTCCTACCTCGCGTATTGACTTCCTGCTCAATACGATTCGTTGTTTGTACTCTGGGTAGATCCAATATCATCGCCATACGTGCGCCGATAGTCAGGAATATTGCCTCTGTTGTCGAGTCCATCTCGATGATCTGGCAATGCCCAAGTAGCATACATGCCTGAATGGTGGTGAGGCATGTGTTGTGCAGGTCAAGAAGCCTTTCGGCCTCTTTGGCATACGGCCGCCCTCTTTCCTGAGGAGCGACTCCTGCATAACTTGGATGGTTTGAGAACCTGGAGACAAGGCTGATAATACCGAAGAAGAGGATCTTAGGTATGCTCCCATCTCTGACAGAACTTTCCAAAGAAGGTCGATGGAAGAGATTGTGAAAGGCCACATGGACGTAACGGAAGTACAGATCGATCAATTCCTCGGTCAATGCTTGGTCGGGAATCAAGCTAGAAGAGACATGAGAGCTCGAGGCCCTATGAGGGCTAATGAGGGGTTCATAACCACCCTCAAGTTGTGTGATCACTCTTTCCTCTAAGATGCACTCAAGCCCTCTCTTGATACAAAACGTGCAACTCGTGCCTTGTGCGGGGCGGTTGCAGCGTTTTCGGCGGTCACTGTCATGCCATTGTCAGCCACGAGTGGTCCATATTTACCTCAGATCTCTTCCCTGTACGCGGATCGGGCTGACTCGACAAAAAAGGGATTGTTTAAAGCAATTGCAAAGGCGGGTTGAAAGCTCAAGTTGTTCAACATGCAGTGGTGCAGAGCGAACACTGCTTGAGTCCCATGGAGTGCAGAACAAGGTTCGCTTACCGACAGGCAATGCAAGCTGACAAGGGTCTCATACTTCACCGAGGTAATGTGATGAGGCTCTTCTATCGGAATTCGGGGGCGGGAAAGCCATATGTTCGGCTGTTGTATTCAGGAAGCCCTGGCTTTCACTTATTGGGAGTGCAAAATTTTGGATCCCATGAGCACCCTCAGATGCATTATTGGGGTGCATGTTCCGCCAATCTCCACAGCATTAGTCTCTGAAGCTAGCAGCTGTGTGGGGAGAAACCAACGCAGGGGACCAACCAGAACGCGAGTCGCAGTGTTCATTGGAGTGGAATGAAGGCTCCTCGGCTCCCCGTGGGGTCTGGACTTCGCATCAAGCGTCGGAAAACATGTCGGGAAACCCTAGGTCTGGGATGCAACTCCACCATGAGTCGAGATCTGGGATCCGGTAGGTTGGGGTTTTCTGGGGGGCACCCAGTCTCGAGGGCGTCGTCAAATTCGGGGAAGACAACACCGATCACGAACACGACCTTGGTCTCGACTTTCCCCAGACTGTAGTTAAAAAGATGGTCTTGTCCGAGTCCAGATTCGTAATGTTCTGATCCCGACTCAGGTGCAAGGACTGGAGCTCACCAAAGCAAGGCCTTGAACGATCCCACATCAACTACTACGATCCCCCTGTCGCTTCAATTTCCTCGATGATGGCTGCCAAAATAGAACAACACGACCCGGTCGAGCGCGTCGAAGACAATGGCGAGATTGAGAAGGTCAAGGATGTCGCCGTGGACGCTGCCGTAAAGGGCCAGGCCACCACCGGCTACGAGACCTTGAGCCTGTACGAGACGGTCATGACTTTCAAAGTCGCGACTCTTGTCTGCTTCTTTGCCGCCTTCAGTGCCGCTACCGATGGATATCAGATCGGGTGAGCAGATCATACACATCCTTTCACGGCAACACCTTAGTCAAAGCTAATTATGGCATGGCAACAGCATGAACTCGGGCATCGTCGCAAACAAGGGGTTCATCAACCAATTCGCGACCCAGCAGGCTTCCGATGGCAAGATGGTCCTCGCCTCCCCGGTCATCGCCGGCTGGGGCTCCATCCAGTCCGTCGGTCAGATCGTCGGCATGGTCTCGCTCTCCTTCGTCTCGAGCCGCTTCGGTCGCAAGGTGGCCATGTACACCTACTGGCTGATCTTGGCCTGCAGCGTCATCGCCGAGTCGCTGGCCCGCTCCTGGCAGGTCTGGCTTGTCGCCAAGCTGCTGGCTGGTATCGGTGTTGGCTGCATGCAGTCGACGCTGCCGACGTACATCTCGGAAGTCGCCCCTGTGCGTATCCGCGGTGGTCTGCTCATGCTCTACAGCTTGTGGTGGACGGTCGGCACCTTCTTCGCCTACATCGCCATGCAGACCATGAACAAGCAACACCCCTTCGAGTACCTGACGCCCATCTACACGCAGTGGGCGCAGATCGGCCTCATGATCCTCATCTATGTGTTCCTTCCCGAATCTCCTGCCTGGTGTGTCACGCGAGGATACAGTGCCAGGGCCAAGAAGGCCATGCGACAACTCAACCGTGGCGTGCCCAACTACAACCTCGACCAGCAGTTTGAGATTCTCGTCATGGCTATCGAGCATGAGAGGGCCATTGCAGCCGAGCAGAAGCGCGAGCACTGGTATGCCATCTTCCGCGGAGTCGACGGTATCCGGACCCTCATCGCTCTGTGGACCAACTTGTCGCAACAATTCATAGGTTTGACACTGTTTACAACCTATGGCACGTACTTCTTCCAGCAAGCTGGTCTGGCAGATCCGTTCATGATCAAGTGCATCACGTCGGCTATCAACATCGCCACGGTTATCGTCACTGTCTTCACGGCCGATTACATCGGCAGAAGGCGCATTGCATGCTCCGCTACCACCCTTATGTGGGGTTCCTGTGTGATCATTGGGATTCTGGGTGTTGTCAAGCAGAACGATGCCATCAACTACGTGCTTGTGCTATTTGCCTGCTTCTGGAGTAAGTTCACAATCAGAATGGAAGCCTCTCGTGATCCTGGCTCAGACTAACCACCTCGCAGACATCGGCATGACGGCCAACGGTGCAGCAGGCTGGGGCTTCATCGGTGAGATCTCATCTCAGCGCCTGCGTCCGTATACTGCTGGCTTCGGAGCCGCCTGCACCTGCGTTGCTGGAGTCGCGATGGGCCAGCTCACACCGTACATGGTCAATAAGGCTCAGTGGAATTGGGGCCTCAAGACGGGCTGGTTCTATGCTGGCGTCGGCCTTCCTTTCGTCATTGGCATGTGGTTCTTTATCCCCGAGACTGCCAAGTACGTACACACGCTCTACAAGTAGAATGCTTTCTTTCCCAGTCTTCGGTAGTGACTAACAATTGCTTCACTAGTCGTTCCGCGGCCGAGCTCGACGAGTTGTTCGAGCGCAAGATCAAGCCCTGGCGCTTCCACAAGACCGAGACCGCTACACAGCGTCTTGTCGAGACCCAAAAGACTCAGGAGTAGAGGCTTTGCGCTTTATACGCCTGCCGAGTCAACCGAGTTCGTGAAGGCATGGTAGGAAACGGGCCAGAAGGTAGACAAGGACGCAGCCGTAGCTTCTAATATGGACGTCAAAGTTGACATACTAGTCAAAAGAGAAATCGAGATGTTTTCCTGAATTCACTGTTGGTCTTTCTGTGGTTCATCATGTTAGCCCGAGGAAAATCGCGCGACATCCTTCTCCTTTCTCCCTATTTCAGAGTCTCACGCGACAAGGACTTAAACTACTCTGGAATTAGTGCTGATTGTGCCAAATCACATGTGCTTCCATTCCTGAAGGACTGTCCCACCAGTGGGGTTGTTCAGTCACGATAAGCTGACATGCTTGGCAGCTAGCTAATCCTCCAATCCTCCCGATATGAAAAGTGTCTCGCCTCCTGGAGACAACGTTTCTGTGTCGTGACAAAGTTCCAATCCAAGCCTCACTTTCAAGAAAATCACCTCCTTGCCATAGCCATGTCATCAGCAAAGCCGGATGACCATTCGCGTAGCATCTACGCCCAGAACGAGACATTCTGGGACAGCTACCTCAAAGGTCGGCCAAGGGCTCCTGCCAAGTTCTTTGACCGCATCTTCCAGTATCACGAAGAGAACAGCGGCAAATTCGACGTCGTGCACGATATTGGTGCCGGCATCGCTCCTTACGCCGGGGAGCTCCGAAGCAGGTTCAACCATGTTATTCTCTCAGACATTGCGGCCGAGAACATAGCCATCATCCGCAAGCGTCTCGGTAATGACGGCTTCAGCTATCGGGTTTCAAAGGCCGAGGAGGCCAACGATATTGCTCCTGCCAGCGTCGACATGATCTTCGCAAGCACCATGTTCCACTTCTGCGATCAACAGGTGGCGATGGATACTGTCGCTAGGCAATTGCGACCCGGCGGGACCTTTGTCTGTTGCCTCATCGGCGGAGCCCGTTTTGAAGATCCAGCAGTCCATGATCTTTACACTCGGTCAATGCAGGCCGGCTCCAAGGCGCATATTGCGAAGTCTCAGAATCCGGACCACCTGATTCGGGTCCTGGAGCGAGCTGGGGTGATGTACGATGTCGCGCCGCTGAGTGACGAGCATTGGGTACCCGGGGCCAAGAGAATTCATATCAACATGGGAGACAAGGGAATTCCAGACATGGTACCGCCAGGGATGCACCTCGGCGAGCCTAGTTATACCGGTCCAAATGATGTCGTGCTCTTCGAGGATGAGGACGGTTGGGACTTTACCATGGGCCTCGAGGGGATCAAGGAGCATATCCAGTCGTTGGCTTTTCCTCCTTCGAGCGAACAAGACGAGCTATTCCGCGAGTGGGAGCGTAAGGTCGGGACGAACATGGTGAAGGGATGCTGGCCATGCAAGCTCATTCTGGCAACGCGTCGCTAAGAGAGAATGCATGCCCACGAACTTGTATGGAGAAGGGTCATATACAAGAAGATGCCAAAGCCATAATAGAATTATTGAAGCTTTTGAGTTTTGCGTGATGGCACCATTACGCGAGAGATGAGGTGCGTGCACTGCGTCCGCGCGATGCAGGTTTAGTCCAAGTGCCGGGCTCCCCGCCTTACCCCGAGAAAAACCTTAAATCCCCGTTTCTCCCCTTCCCCAGCCATCCGGTCCTCGAAATCCTCTCCACATCCATTGCATCCTCCACACTCGTCAGGGATGTGCTAGGATTGGAACGATTGACTGCCCTTAGGAGAATGGCTCGCCCATCCGATCCGACGGCGGCGGCCGCCGCATTGCAGCTGCGGTCCCCGGCTGATGGCTCCCCACCCGTCCTCTCGCACCGCCGGTCTGCCTCGGACCATTCCAGCAACGAGGACGCGTTGGCGCCCTTGGGGCCGCCGCCATCCAAAAAGCAGCGTCTAAAGGGTCCTGCCGGTGCCCCGAGAAGGCGCGCTGCTACTGCGTGCAACTTCTGCCGGAGCCGCAAGACGCGATGCAACAACGCGCGCCCCGCATGTGGGACATGCATCTACAACCGCGTCGAGTGTGTCTACCAAGACACGGTCGACGATCAGACCAGGTTAGTAATACACCCTGCTGCTATATTGCACCAACATCTGACCAGACTCCCGCAGCTTCGACCCGGCGAGTCGGATTATCCTAGAACGCCTTGATGAGCTCAAACAGCTGCTCCAGACTAAGGATGATGGCGGTCCTCCCAGAACCCATCAGGAGACCGACCTTGGTTCGACTCCAGGGGTCGCGCAGACAGAGTCAAGTCTTGCCGATGGTTCTACTACCAACGGGCGGAAACAGTACATCGGTGCGCACCTAGAAGCACCAGCCTACCCGGACGACTCGCATCACAACTCGTCATGCGAGGCCATGCTCCGATGGTCCATCTTCCAGGACTTGTTACTGGAGGAAGACAAAGCCATCGTGTCCTTCGTCTTGGACTCTCCAGTCGATTTTGAATGTTCCGGTTCCGCTTTGCCTCGCCGGGTCGCCACGAGAGGCGGGCCAATCTGTGGCAGCCCTGGGGTCCAGCCTCACGACTTTGTTCCCTTGTGCAAGAAATTTCTTGCCTTGGTCCATGCCAAGAATCCGATCCTGGACGAGTCAGATCTTTTGGACTACGCAAAGGACGCGGCTGAGAATGGCCTCGGATGGGATGGGCCGTCTTGTCTTGTAGTAAGCTCATGCACGCTCCCGGCTCCTCTACAGATATCGCACTGATACATTTGGGTTAGCTACTGGCATGTGCCTTGGCCTCCATCTCGGTCCCTTGGACGCCGCCCCATCCACTTGCACATACAGACCCTAATGTATCAAACGATACAGACCGATCAGGGGAAGACATGGTCAGTGCAGAAGCGTATTATCTTGAAGCCAAGAAGCGGATGGGCCTCCTGCAAACATCTATCGTCGACTTGCAATGTCTCTTCATTGCCAGCATGTATGAAAAGTTTGTTCTGAGGCCCTTGCGGTCCTGGCAATACATCCAAGCAGCATCTCTGAGGTTACAGACACACTTGGCCCGCAAGAACAGGCGGTATGCAGCGCAGCACAATGCCGAGACCGAAAAGGCGCACCAGCTTGAGCAACGACTCTTTCTGTCCTGTGTCCGAGCTGAATCGTGAGTACTGAGACGTAAGACATCGAGTAAAACATTCGCTGACCGAAGCACAGTGAATACCTCCCGTACATTCCGCTCAGGCCTAGTGGTATACAAGAATACCATTACCCCGATCTTCTTCCATCACTGCCTGTCGGTGGTGCCCAGAGTTACAGCTCAGGTAGCAACGGAAGCTCCATCACTGCCGCCGGGGGACAGCAGGGCTGGATCTTCTACGTGACCGAGATTTCTGTTCGTCGAAACATCACAGATGTCATGAGTGTCCTCTACCGGGGCGGTGAGAGGCAGTGGACGCGAAACATTAACCTTCTGTTGAGATATTACAACGAATGTAAGCAGCAAGTCGATATCTGGTAAGCATCTTAGCCCATCTATTACGAGCAATTCCCTCAAGGTCCAGGCCCCGTGGGACCGGCAGATCGACAGCATATTGACTCCGTTCCTTAGGAAGTCACACTTGCCCGAAGAAGTCAAGTCAGACGAATCAGGCCTTTATCGCAACGAGGTCTCATCCCTGCTGCAGGGCCGTCTCCTCATGTGGGACGAGCTCATTGCACGGCCCATTCTCTACTACGTAATACATACAGCATCACGGGTCCCAGAGGGCCAAGAAGCCGACCAACCCACGGAGATTGCGCAAGAGTCGATCTACACGTCCGCCAAGCTCATCATGCACATGAACCACAACAGGCGCCACGGCGGGACCTACTTTTCGTGTGCCATGTCCCTATCCTACGCGCTCAACATTCTAGCCGCGGTCCTGAGCCGGGGCAAGGTCAAGCCGCCTGAGGACTGGCCGGCGTATATCGGGGCGGCCCACCGCAACCTGAGCCGCTGGGCCCTCGAGGCGGCGCAGGTGGAGTGGATGCGCGCCATTCTGCACCGGCTTTTTCACAAGGTCTGCCAGAGGGTGGGCTACTCTGTGTCGCCAAACTACCTGACCTGATCATCAGGCCAGGGGTAAAAGGGGACAGTTACTAGTCGTGTAAATCGACTTCGCGGAGATTCGCGGCGAACTGCGGAGGTGTATGGATACTTCCATGGTAGCCCTGGGGTATGGGGTAGGGTGTTCAAGGGGGTGTCAGAAAGGTTGATGGTATTCGATCAATCTCAACCCAAACAAACAATGATCGATTCACGCTTAGGTAGTGGGATAATCCGTTTAGGTGTTCCACCGTTGTGGCATTCCCAGACTGAACGAGACCAATCCGCGTGATCGGACGGGAGGAGCTAGGGAGTCATCACGCAATCCGTTCCGAGCGAGGATGGCTTTGCGCTTGACTTGGATCTATTATAATCTAGGCCTGCCCTGTCATCTTCCAAGATCTTGGCTTTCAGGGCGGCGGAAAGACGGAGGGACAGATCATGACTTGATGAGAGTCAACCTAGTTAAATTCAAGGTGTACGATCACCAATGAGTTCGCTATTTAAAACCTCTTTTCTGTCATCAGTTATCACTACTCCACCAAGCACAGCGGACACCAAACTGGCACGAAGGGAACAGTTTCAAAGCTGGCTGGGTGAATGACTATATCGATATTGTTTGCCTCATTGATCTGTATTCAATAGCGCGCAGCCAAGCTAGTCTCTTGGCCGTGCTCCTGTTCTCATGGAAGGGCAGTTCGCTCGGGAGTGTTCCGGGCGAGTCTCCACCTCGGCTGGAGCCATCATGCCAGCACCGCCATCACGGATGCCCTGTGGCGAGATTGATTCGTCAATTCACTTGGATCCTTGCAGGATGCTGTGCGGTCACTAGCTGTCAGGTTTTGTCTGCCGCCATTTCCCAAAAGACGCGAGGAGAGGAAACCCTTTAGGCTCTTGGCGCCGAGGGAACACTGGCTTTGATCACGAACCACATTCATGAATACCCGAAGTTTAGACGAGGGATAAGGTTCTTCTGGTCTAGTCTGAAGAGCATGATAAACCCTGCCACCTAGATTCCAGTGGTAGGGGTCGGCTAACGAGACGCTCAGGCACGGTGTCAAGTATCTGGTCGACAATTGGTTTTTGGTCTAACAGACTCCAACATACCTTTGCAATTCCAGTGTGAAGACAAGGCTAGACAAAGGAATCGTGATCATTAATCATTCCCTTAGGAATGATGGACATTGTAAATACTTCCGCACTGAGTGCATCAGAACTGGTGGAGAAGGATGCTTGTCAAAAATACATCTCACACCATCCCTAGTCCAAATGGCGTCTTCTCCGCATCGGACAAGAACCTTCTTACCCCAGATTTACATCTGGGAGTTATGCAGGTAGGGGAGTATCGGAAGTGAAAGGGTGTTCCAAGAGGCTGGAGACTTGCACGCGGTAAGACGGGGAGACACCGGGCCAGCCATGCAAGTCTCCTCACTAGCTTCCCCTTTCCAGCTAGGGCTGCCGACTAGCATCGCCAGAGTCCCTGTTCCAGGTGACCACTGGCACCCACCTGTACACCACGTCCTGACTCTGACTACAATGTTCTAGCCGTCCTGGAGCCGCGCTTCAAACCCAGACTCCATGTTTTCCCCAGATCCAGAGTTCCACCCTTGCCTTTCGCAATGCCGAATCGGCATGGCGTGGTCAGGTTCTGATCGAGGCTCGTGTCGTCTAGACTTCTATATAAGACTCCAACACAGCTTGTTCCCCCCTACATGGATATCGCATCTCTACACACCAGACTACTGACAGATCCCTCGGGACACCAACTCCAACTTCTTATTCTTCGCTTCCTACAGAGCGAGAGAGGGTCGTACCACTGCAACAATGTCGACGCCATCCAAGTCCTCCCTCAGGGCGCTGCCCGGCTACTTCAACGGGCCCCTGCTGCTCTCCGTCATCCTCATCGCCATCTCGCAGGTCAACTTTGGCTTCGACCAGGGCGTCTTTACCAGCACGCAAGCCATGACGGCCTTTACCGAGAAGTTTGGCGTCTACGACGCCAAAACCAAGGTCTACGCCATCGAGCCTTACTTCCTGTCCCTGCTCAACAGTCTGACCTACTGCGGCTTCGCGTTCGGCATCGTCACGGGAAGCTTCATCAGTCGCAAGTGGGGCCGCAGGGCCGTCCTGATCGCTATGTGCGGCTGGGCTATTGTCGGCGCTATCATTCTTGTGACTGCCCGGGTCAAGGAGCAGATGCTCGCTGGCCGTATCATCGCCTACGTGTACATCGGTATGGAGCTTGCTGTTGTGCCTGTTCTGCAGTCCGAGCTTGTGCCGGCGCAGGTCCGTGGCTTTGTTGTCGGTACTTACCAGATTGGTATCTTGGTGCGTAATGTATTCTTCACAACTGCTGGCCTGTGATCGCTAACCAGTGTTCTTTTTAGCTTGGTCAACTTATTGGCGCACTCATCTGTCGTGGGACGAGCGACATCAAGGGCGACGCCTCCTGGCGCATCCCAATGGGTCTCCTCTTTGTCATCCCGTGCTTCATCCTTTGCGCCGTTTGGTTCATGCCAGAGGTAAACAATCCCGACTTCTTTCACTATCAACACCACACTAATTTCAATGTCCGCCACAGTCTCCTCGATGGTACCTTATCAATAACCGCGACGAAGAAGCCCTTGCATCCCTGACCAAGCTTCGCCGAGGGCGATTCACCCCTGAGCAGATCCAAAAGGAGTTCCAAGATCTCAAGAGCACAGTCAACCTCGTCGTGGAGGAGGGCCGTTTCGTTGAGCTTTTCCAGGGTAGCAACCTCCGACGTACACTGATCGTCATCGGGACAAACATCATGCTGCAGCTTACTGGCCAGAACTTTGTCTCTGTCTACGGCACCATCTTCATCAAGTCGCTAGGCACCGTCAACCCTTTCTCCATGACCTCGATCAACAGCGGCATCAACATCGTCGTTGTGCTTCTTGTTATGTACCTCTCCGATGTGACTGGCCGAGTGTAAGCCCTACCAGTTCTATTATTATCACTTGGGAGCTTTGTTACTAACATTGTTTGTGAACTAGGCCCCTGATGATCATCGGTGCCATCGTCCAGTGTGCTGCCCTCTTCACCATGGGCGGCCTCGGCACTGTAGCTACACCGTCGATGGCGATCAAGCAAGCTGTCACCGCCATGGTGACCATCTTCGGCACGGGCTTCTGCATCGGCTGGGCTCCCCTGTCCCATGTTGTCGTCGCCGAGATCCCGACCCTTCGTCTCAGGGATCAGACCTACGCGCTTGGTGCCATCTTCAACATCATCATCCAGTTCGCCGTCTCCTTCAGCATCCCGTACCTTCTCTATGCCCCGTACGCCGCCCTTGGCTCCAAGGTGGGGCTGATCTTTGGCTCCTTTGCGTTTGTCGCCATCCTCTTCTCAGCGTTTTGCATCCCTGAGTGTGGCGGCAAGACGCTCGAGGAGATTGACAGACTGTTTGTCTCGGGCACTCCTATCAGGAAGTTCCGCCACGCACACAGCACTATCGAGGAGCAGAACCCCGAAGCATTGGATCAGGAGAAGGGTATGGGCGAGAGGGTTATCACTGTTCATCAAGACTAGCAAATGGGTGTCAAAAAGGCTGACAGTCTTGGGTCAATCTCTACCTGAGTCACTCACAAAATGAATGATCATATGGGCTTAGGTAGTGGGATAACCCTGGGTGATCAAGCATATATGAGACACATCGAGAAGGCAACCTGTCAAGTATTTGGTCACTCACTTGACTAGATTCATCTTCGGAAATATGGTGGCATGCTGTCATACATCTCGTGCCTGATCTTAATTTATTGAGCGTAATGAGAGTTATGTACAGTCATGCTTGTGCTATATTGCACGGCAGTTTCGAACACAAGCTTTTCACACTTTCATCGCCACACTCTAGGTTCCTCGCTGCGTGTATCTCAAGATGGATTATGAGCTTATTGGAGAGCCTGGACAATCGAGTTGTAGGCGGCCTTGGGGGCGTAGCCGCTGTCGAAAAGCAAAGGGTTACCCTGGGGCCTCCACGAGTCCTGAAAAGTAAATTGATGTCAGTCACAAAATTCTGTCCGCTCATGGCTTCAGCACCCAAATAAGAACGTACATTGTCACGGACACCCCAGACGGTGATGCCGACGCACTGCTTGACGGCCAGGCAGCCCTTGGTGATGGTGGCGTAGTCGTTGGCATTGTTGCCCTGGATGTCGAGCTCGGTGACGGCGACCTCCTTGACGCCCGAGTCGGCGAGGGCCTTGATGGCGCCTGCCAGAGCGCTGCCCTGGCCCGCGTTCAGGTGGCCCTGGGTGCCGATGCCGTCGATGGGCACGCCGGCGGCGATCCACTTCTTGACGTGGGCGACCATGCCGTTGGTCAGCTTGGCGGCGGTCGGGCTGTCGAGGTTGTAGTCGTTGATGTAGAGGACGGCGTCCGGGTCGGCGGCGCGGGCGGCCTCGAAGGCGATGCGGACAAAGTCCTCGCCGAGGACCTGGGAGAAGACGGACTGGCGCAGGGATCCGTCTTCGTTGAAGATCTCGTTGCAGACATCCTGACCGACGCCATATTAGCTTCCTCCTTCTCTACAAGATAACAAGTGTCGAGTGTCTAACTCACCCAGCCACGGATCTTGCCCTTCCAGCGGCCAATGACCGTCTTGGCGTGGTCCTGGATGGCCTGCGTCAGCTGCGCCTTGTCGCGGATGTTGCCGACCCAGCCGGCGAGCTGCGAGTGCCACACAATAGTGTGCCCGCGGATCGTCTTGTTGTGCGACGTGGCCCAGTCCACCAGATAGTCGGCGGGGGCCCAGTTATACTGGCCCTTTGTGTTCTCGAGGCTCTGCCACTTCATGCTGTTCTCGGGCGTGACCTGGCCGAAGTTGGCGTCGATGATGGCGGCGTTCTTGCCGCTCGTCAGGCGGCCCTGGTCGGTGCAGGTGCCGTAGTACAGCTTGCCTTTGGCCTTGATCAGGGCGTCGATGCTCTGCGGGGCCTGGCGCGAGGCGAGGCCGACGTCGGCGGCCGGGGCGGCGAGCGCCAGCGGGGCCAGGAGGCTGAGGAGGGCGGCGGACTTCATCGTGGGGGAACAGTAGATGGGCACTGGTAGGAGAAGGAAGATACTGGGGTGGCGAGTCTAGATGGTGGTGATAGCTACAAGTTCCCTGGGACATTTATATAAGACCACTACCTTCCCAGCGTTGTTTGCCCCTGACACGGCGTCCCCTCCGCTCATATCTTCCGGCTCACAATTCATCTACTCGGCCCACCGTATCCGAACTCTTTTGAGGGATGTAGTAGCATGGCGGAACCGGCTCGCGGGTACGATATGATGTCTCTAGTCTTGGCATTGGCTGTCACCCTTATTAGCCGGGTATATAGCAGCGAGGTGCGCTGCTGAGGCTGAGAGGATGCATGTGAGCTCGTCCCGCAGGTGGAGAAGGTAGTGTTTGCCATGTTAGTCTCAAGGCAAAAGTCGTTGCCAATCCTGCCAAGGGCGACTAAGAGGTGGCACATATACAAATCGCGGAGTGGTTCCTGGTGTGTCCCCACGGCAATTTGTGATATTTGCCGGGAGCTCGAGGTGACAGGATGCGACCTTTATGTATTCTTCCCCACAGACGGGCCTCTCAGCCTGTGCTCAGCAGATATCTTCAACCAAACTTTCATCTAATGGAGAAATACAATTCCACGAATCGGTTGATTCCGTCGAGCTGACTTTGCGAACGGGTTTCGTCAGGTCGTTATACCCTTAACTGCACGCTCAACATCAACGCCAACATCCTGTCCTTAGATCCAGAATCTAGTCTCGAAAGGCTCAAAAGAGGTTCAAAATGTGCAAAATATGAAAGTGTCCGGTCCAATAGGGGAACAAAGACCGCTTGGTCAAAACACCAGGAATGCTTGCGCCGAGATTTGAAGGCAACGTGGGGGCATAACGCGTGTTGCCATATCGGCCGGAGTGAAGTCCTCCGTATTTGGGAGCTCTACCCGTACCTTGACTCTGTCTGGTAGGAAATTAGGACATTTATAACCTCTCATGTCAAATCCGGAGCATACTTTTGTGTTCCTTCCCTTTCCAAGACCGTGTATAATGTACAATTGCTTTCATTCAAAGTGAGTAGCGTCGTATCTTACAAGAATAGCAATACAGAAATATCTCCTTTATCAATCGTACAGATCAGACTCAGACCAGGGGTATCACATGCCCAATCCTCTCCAGCTGCTCTCCAGCCAACTAATGACAGGCCTTGCCGAACCGCCGCAGATTAAAGTAGTTGTACGGCAGCGGCGCCAGGTATCCCGCGGCCATGGACACGGCGGCAGCTACCCAAAACGCCGGCTGGTCGAGCGCCACGACGCCGCCGGTCAGGTGCCAGTCGACGGCGTTCTGCGCCGCCTCCATGGTCAGCATGGAGATGAGGCTCATGCCGGCCGCCGTGCGCGCCGCGGCGGGCCAGGGCAGGCGGTCGCGGCCGAGGCGCAGGAGGGCCGTCTCGAGGAGCATCGAGGTGCTCAGGCCCGAGGCCACTGTGTAGGTGGTGGTGATGTCAGAGAGAGAGATGGCAAGGAAAGGAAGGGAAAGTAAAAACGTACTGGAGATGGCCATGATGGTGGACATGCCCATGTCCGGGTAGAAGGCCTGCAGGTACCACATGGCGGCGAAGTCGCCGGTCGTGCAGCCGACGAGGCACCGGAAGGTGTTGACGCCGGAGCGCTTCCAGGCCGGCCAGGAGGACCAAAAGGCCAGCGTGGTCAGCGGCGGAATCGCCGCGCCGGGCTTAGTCGTCTGCTCGGCGCCCGCGCCGTGACATGATGAAGATGACTTCTTGCAGCTGCTAGTAGACTGGTATTGAATATGCGCCGCGGGCAAGAAGCGTTTGTAAGTGGCAGTCGCGCCGCAAACGGGGCCAATCGGCCGTAGCGACACTCGAGTGGCGAGTCGCAACATCTTGAGAATTCTACCCGGCGGCTCGTGGCCCGCAAAGTCCAGTAATGATGAAGGTGCGCTCAAATACTAGAAAAGTCAAGTCGCTATATGAAAGACAATAACCTTTTACATTTTGCAGGTCAGGCACACATGCGATCAAAGCCTTCGTGTTGAGCTGTTTGTGCGGTGATCAGACGAGTGATTTTGGCGTGTTTTGGCCGCTGTGGAGATCATCTCCGCGGCGCTTCGGCGGTTAAGATTTTACGACAGTAGTAATCATCACTCGTGCAATCAAATTTCCAGAGCTTTTGTTCAGCGCCTTCTGCGATTAGGACTATGTAGGTTTATGCATGCTGACCAAATGCTAATAGTACAGATATCAAACAAAGTCTTCTCATTTCTTTGATGACTTCTTGGCCTCATCCTTGACATCCTCGGCCAGCTCCTTGGCCTGCTCTGACCGCTTCGACAGCACCTCCTGCAGGTCCTTCATCGTCTCCTTGACCAGCTTCTCGGCGTCCTCGCCGCGCTTGTCGGCCACCTCCTGCAGCTTCTGCAGCTTGGGCAGGATCTCGCTGCCGCCGGGCACCGCCTTGAGCCACTGCTCCAGGCCGCCTAGGTCGAAGCCCTTGCTCTTGCTGACGGCGCTCTTGATGTACTTCTCGAGGCCCTTGGTGTCGCCGCTCGACGCGCTCTCCTTGACCTGGCCCCACAGCTGCATGAAGTTGCCCTTCTTCAGCTGGTCGGCGTTCTCCTCGACCAGCTTCTTAATCTCGGGGTTCTTGTCGAGGTAGGGCTTGGACTTCTCCAGACCCTTCTGCCAGGCCTCATCGGCGAGGCCCTTGAGCTTCTCCTGCTTCTCTTGGACCAGCTTCTTGACCTTTTCAATGTTCTCGGCCGCCATGCCGCCCGCGGCGATGTCCTTGATCTGGTTCCAGGTCTTGTTGACCTCCTCCTTGGCCTGCGGGCCGTAGTTGTTGCCCATCTCCTTCAGCTGGTCGAAGCTGCCGCCGACCTTCTCCTTGAGCTGTGGGTGGTTGTTGAGGATGTCCTCCGAGACGTCGCCGGCCAGGTCCATGAGGCGATCGACGTGCTTGGAGATGATCTCCCAGGCCTTGATGGCCGTGTCGGCGTTGACGCCGCCCTTGTAGCTCAGGTCCTTGAGCTCGTTGTAGGCCTCGCTCGCAATCTTGTCGAACTCGTCGCCGTGCTTCTCGCGCACGGTGTCGAGGTCGTCAAAGGCCTGGTCGATGTAGCGGCCCGCGCCGGGGATGAAGGCGGCGTACGACTTGGCCGTGTCGCGCACAAACTGGTAGGCCTCGCTGGCATTGGGCGTCTTCTCCTGCACCTTTTGCTTGGCCGACTCGGCGTACTGCTTGACCTGCTTGCCCGTCTTGACGACCTCCTTCATGCCGCTGGTCGAGTACCAGGTGTAGAAGACGATGAGGGATGCCGCGGCACCGCTGGCGGCGCCGACAAGGGCGGGGGAGCCGGACGAGGAGGCATTGGTGCTGCTGCTGCTACCGGAGGTTGTGCTCTGGAAGCGCTTTGAGGAGCGCGCCTGAGATCGGGCGTTCTGAGCGAGCTGGGCGCGAGGGGTCTGGCGGACGCAACGCGCCGCGGGTCTGATGGTTCGGGAGAGCATTTTGAGGGTGAGTTTGTGATTGTAGGTAAGGGAAAGAATTGAGGTGTTCGTGATGTGAGCTTGGTCTGGTCAAAACAAGGTGAGAGGTCCCTGGCGGGTATTTAAGAGCTCCAGGTGAAACAAAGTCAATTGGCAGCAGCTTAAGATTGAGGAATGACGCAATGGGACCTGAAGCTAGTCGCAAGGAATCAGACTTGGGTCATTTTTACTTTATTCCTATGTCGATTTCGATTTAGCTGCAATGGCAGGGGAAATGTCTCTCGTGTATTTGCGACGTCATCGTGACTCGTGGCGGACCAGAAGCTCCAGGAGCTAAGGCGGGTAGCTTGAGCTCTGAGGTATCACAGCAACAGAGCTTTGCCCCTTGCACACGGGTTTTCTTACAGGGCTGTTTCGACTGTGGTCTAGTCCTCAGAAAGAACTTCGATCACGTTTTCCGATGTCCAGGGCGGGCATTTACAAAGAGCCATGTCCATCGCAACATGACATCACCATCTTTCTGGAGGGCCCACTTTTCGATCGCAAGCCAACGCTCCCACAGCTCCCCAAGCCACCGACACGCCTAAGAGAAATCTAGATCGCCTGGATGCTTCGGTGCCTTGCTTGTGGACCTCTTTCTAGAATTGGATACGGTCATTCAGGTGCCAGACTGGCGGGTTGAGTGCTGTTCTACCTACCTACCTCCTTTACAAATTGAGCAATGGAGGATGCCGAGGATAGCCACGATCTCTGAGCGAGCGGCGTGCCTCCCCCACGAAGGAGAACAATGTTTTGCAAGACTCACCTTTCAAGACAAACCTGGGCACAGGCGTTGTAAAGAGAGCAAGGCATATGATGATAGCATCCAATTGCTCGTAGCGGCTCTAGGCAAGCTCATTGATCTCTCCAATGTCACAAAACCAATATCGCCTCAGTTGTGGTCAACGGGCCGGCCCTTCAGCTTCTGCAGATCTGGATCACAACGGCGACGGCTCATCCTACTTGAGATGCGGCTGTGATAATCACATTGACTTCGAAAAACCCCGACTGAGTGGGTGATGTACCCGATTGAAGCCATTCGAAGAGGAGCCGTGAGCCTCGGCATGTCCCTCAAGCTGTGAACAGGAGCTGCCATTAGCGGCGGCCGCGGAGCATCCCAGCACGATTAGCTAAGGGATACAGCCAGGCGGCAGCATTTTCTCAGGGGGGATTGCGGGACCAAGTACAGCAAAAGCCCCACCAATCACCCAATCCAGTCTAGCAGCCGCCGTTCTTGACACGATCCCAATCGACACTTTATTTCCTAGTCGCGTGGATGCACGCCCGAGGAGACCGCACAACTCCATCAATCCCTTCATCCAATCTGCTGTTCATCCCTCTCCTGTTTTCCCCATCACGCATCTTTTGCCTCCTCTCTTCCTTTCACTACTCTCGCTTTCGTCCCATTCAGTTGTGGACTTCTTGGATGCGTTTCTTTGGGTGATTTGTCTACCTCGGGGAAGTCAAGATGGCTTCCAAATACAAGGACAAGGATGCAGGCGTTGTCCTCTCCTTCAACGGCGCCTGGGTCAGCTGGATGCACACTACCGTCGCCTACAGTACGTCGAGACATTTTCGGTCTGGATGCGCCTCCCGATATATTACTAACTCTCATTGCTCACAGCCGCCTTCATCAGCGCCTTCATCGTCGGCGTCTCCCTCCACTACCACAAGATCGTCCAGAATGAGTGGTACGGATACCCTCAGGAGTGGTTCCCCTCCGTGTCTGCCACCATTGGCGACCGATACCCCGAAAGATCTTTCTTCATGCTCTTTATCGCCATCACATCCGGTATGCAGCTCCCCACTGCTCAACGACACGTACAATACTGACTCCGGCAGGTCCGAGATTCGCCCTCGTCGGTCTTTGGTACCTCCTGACGGCCAAGCCTGGCAAATTCCTCCCCAAGTTCGTCGCCTTCTGGGGTGTCTTCCGCACCCTGACTTGCGGCGGCTTCACCTATGTTACCTCGACCGATGACCACGACTGGCACGACATCTTCATGATCTCCTACATTGTCGCGACCATCCCCTGGACCTTTGGGTGCCTGGCCCTGAGCCCGCCCAATGCCAAGGCCATCAAGTACCGCAAGTATCTTTGCGGCGCTTTCTTTGGGACTATGATCCCCCTGGTCTACTTCTTCATCCAGCACAAGGTACACAGGGTGCCTGGTGGTATGTTTGCGCTCTGAACCACGATCTTCAATGTAGCTCTCCCGCTAACAACCCGCGCACCAACAGCCTACACCATCTACGCTTTCTTCGAGTGGGCTCTGATCCTCTTCGATGTTGGATACGATGCGGTGACTGCTCTGGACTTCTCGACCTTCGAGCTGGTGGTCAAGGATGTCAAGGGTCTCAGCAAGGGGTACGTGCAATGGCTTCCGAAATAGGTCCCCTCGACCCCGGCCTGTATATATCTCATTTACGCTGAGCCACCTAATATATGAAGTCATGAACCCATTCTAAGTTTGCTATTAGTGCACACCCGTCCTCCGTGTCCGCTGCCGAGCTCGAGAAGGAGAAGGAACTGGCCACCGGAGGCGTCTTCTCCCAGGGCTACACTGTGAGCGGCGTCATCGACACAGCTGCCGACGTCTATCTCGGTTTCGTGTTCTGGTCCGTCCTGACCAGTCTCGGCGTCGTTGTCTGGTTCTTCCCGCTTTGGTACATGGGCATCTCGGGCTACGAAGTCTTCGTCATGTCCAGCATCTCGCCCCTGCTGCTCGGCATCCGTCCCGTCCGGTCGCTCGTCGTCAACAACCTGCGGGTGGTGCACCTGCTGTCCCTCGCAGGCGTCATGGCCTACATGGTCCAGAACCCAGTCTATCGTCTGTTCGCTGTCGGTTTCGGTGTGTCGATGCAGTGCCTCGCCTGGACTGCCACCCTGTACTCCGAGTCGCTGCACGAGGGCCGCCTCGAGGCCAAGATCCTCGCTCTCATCGGTGGTTTACTTATGTCGAGCATCGTCAAGTTTGCTTGGCAGACCAACAACCCCATCTGGCCCATTATGCATGCCGCCAACGGTGGATGGAACGGCACCGGCCTGGTCCTAGGTCTTTTGGCCGTTCTGCGATCTACTCGCAGGGGTCCTCTGCACACCGGTGACAACGGAGACCGACAAGCTGGCTCGAGCATCCTGTCTGCTTTCGCCATCGCCGGTCTGTTCTTTGCGCTGCACTCGCTGCTGTCCGATACAAGCACTATGATTCTATGGGTGTGGGAGGGATACCCGATCCGCGGGCCTTTCTCCAACACGCATGCGTGGTACACCATTTTCGCCATGACTGGCGGTCTTGTCCTCGGTCTCCTGCGTCCGGGCTTCATTGCCTCCTGGACCGCTTATGGCATTGCCTGCGTCGGCGCTGCGATGGTCACTCTCTACAGCAACTGGTTCGGCTACTACGGCGCACTTATCCTTTCGGTCTACCTTATGGGCGTGTCCATCCCGCTCATTACCAGCGCCATCAAGAAGAGCCCCGCCGTCACCTTCGGTCTCGGCTTCCTGTTTTACAACTTTTTGGTCCTGTTCCACGTGTGGGTTGTAGCCTACGCGTTTGTCCCCGGTGGTCCCTTGGTCCGTGAGCACACCGACTGGATCATGATCACCATGATGCTGTGCATCGGTGCCGGTGTGTTTGACCTCACTTCCAACCGGGTCGGTCGCTCCAAGGCCAAGTACCAGAAGCGCCCGAATGCCTCTGCCCACCGCAAATACTACTTTGGCGCCATGGGCGTCCTCAACGTGCTCTTCCTGGCCGCCGCCTTCCTGCGCTTCCCCACCAATGACTACAAGCCGTACCACGCCGAGGACCGCGTCCTGACCGCCGGCATCTGGACTATCCACTTCTCGCTCGACAACGACATGTGGTCGTCCGAGTACCGCATGCGCGACCTCATCAAGGAGATGGAGGTTGACGTCATCGGCCTGCTCGAGTCGGACCAGCAGCGCATCATCATGGGCAACCGCGACTCGACGCAGCTCCTCGCCGAGGAGCTGGGCATGTGGGTCGACTACGGGCCCGGTCCCAACAAGCACACGTGGGGCGCCGCCCTGCTGTCCAAGTTCCCCATCCTCAACTCGACGCACCACCTCCTGCCCTCGCCCGTCGGCGAGCTCGCGCCCGCCATCCACGCCACGCTCGACGTCTACGGCACGCTCGTCGACGTCTTCGTCTTCCACTCGGGCCAGGAGGAGGACCCGGAGGACAGGCGCCTGCAGTCCGAGTACCTGTCCAAGTTGATGGGCAGCACTGACCGGCCCGCCTTCCTGCTGAGTTACCTGGTGACCAAGCCGCTCGAGGGCAACTACAACACGTACGTGTCGGAGACGTCGGGCATGCACGACGTCGACCCGAGCGACTGGGACCGCTGGTGCGAGTACATCCTGTTCAAGGGGCTCAGGCGTGTGGGCTACGCCCGCGTCAGCCGGTCTACGATCACCGATACCGAATTGCAGGTCGCCAAGTTTGTCCTGCCTCCGGCCGACGGGTCCGCCGAATCGGCGCTGCAGTCCCAGCGGGCGTGGGAGATTGACGCCGAGACGCGCAACAGCCGCGTGCAGGAGGAGGACTTGCCGGCGGGCTGGCGGTTCCCGGCCATGTTCCGCGGCGAAGGGGTGCGCGGGCACAGGTACCACGTCTTTGACGAGCCTAGGTACTTTAACTACTAGATGCCTGGTTGAGACGAGACTGGAGGAAGTGAAGTGGTGGTAGTATGTTGGGAGCAGGGAGGGGAAGGGAAAAGCATGGGGCAGGTTCACTCCTGCAAGCACAATGGTCTCTTTTTTATCTCATTTGTTTGTACAATATCTGTAAGAGATATCTGCGGTAACCAAAGAGTCAGATTGACAATATCTGGAGGCCTGTTCCACCTGAAGTTGCTGTAAATCCTGCGTGTGAGTCCTCACCTTCCACCACATCATCCATCTACCGGCACCGAGGCGCCGGGTTGCCCCGGCTCCGAATTCCCCGCGGTGCTGCCCTGCGCCGTGTCGGGCACCGGGAGATGCAGCGGGGAGAGGTAGACATCTCGAGGGAAGCGATGTCGCCGGGCAACGAATGGTCCGATGTCCGTTGGGCGTACGGGCGATTGGCGTGGGACTCCGGTTCAAGGGGATGGAGGAGGGTGATGATGATCCTAACCAGCTTCACATGCTTCCTGTCCCACAGCCCAAGCTGTACTAAATCAGGCACGTACGTAGATGTGAGAAAGAGAGTGTAACCCCAGACGGAGGTACCCATGCCATTACAAGAGCATGCTGAAATGCGGGGAGGGGCATCCCTCTCGGCAGTCTGGCAGATCTCGGCAGAATGAACCCCTGTTCGCATCGATCTTGGGGCTCCATTTACACGGCGCGTCTCGCTCGCGGGGTTCCCGGAGCCGTTGGCAGTCAATGTTACTTGCCACTGCTCAATTCCTCCACCAACAAGACATGGAGGGACATTGTGGTAATTGACGTTCTTGGCAAGGTCCATCTTCTAGTGCTTCGGAGGTCTTGTCCACGGGGCCGACGATTGGGCCTTCGCGTGTAGAGGAGCCGAGGCAGACACTGCCATCTACTACAATAATACGAGCGGTGTTAAATTAATAAAGATGGGCACTTCTTCTGCGGAGACATGAGCAGGTCGGAGCTGTAGCTTTCTGTGCTCATCTTTGCCTGTCAGCTTGTCCATAACAGACCGTCTAGTGAAGATGGTGAGCTTCAAGATCTTCAGTGTGCTCCTTACGCTTGGTGGCCTCGCCCTGTCGAGCCCGGTCGCCCACGAGGAGCGTGCAGCATGGCCCAATGGCCCGTTTGTGACCTCTGGCAAGAACATTCTCGACGCCTCGGGCAAGAGTCTCACCTATGCTGGAGTCAACTGGCCTGGCGCGGGCGAGGTCATGATCCCTGAAGGCCTGCAGTACCAGAGCATCCAGACGCTCGTTTCCAAGATCAAGGGCCTGGGCATGAATGCCATACGTCTTACCTATGCCATTCAGATGATCGATGAGATCTTTGCAAACAATGGCCAGGATATCACCTTGCAGAAGGCCTTCACCCAGGGCCTCGGAGCTACCAATGGTCCCAAGATCTTGGGCAAGGTTTTGGAGAAGAACCCGTCGTTTACGGCATCCACGACGAGACTGCAGGTAGGTCGCAATACTAGCAGACAAGCAACCAGTGTGGACCATTGCTAACGCGCAAGGATTCAGGTCTTTGACGCCATCGCCGCCGAGTGCGCCAAGCAGCAGATCTACGTGCACCTCGACAACCACATCTCCAAGGGCATGTGGTGCTGCTCGACCAACGACGGCAACGCCTGGTGGGGGGACCGCGACTTCAACATCGCCAACTGGGCGCGCGGGCTCAACTACATGGCCAACCACGGCAAGGCCTGGCCGGCACTCATGTCGATGGCGCTGCGCAACGAGCCGCGGCAGCCCGACAGCGGCAGCGCGCGCAACGACTACAGCTGGCAGTCGTGGTACAAGTACGCCAAGCAGGGGGCCGCCGCCATCGCCGACGCCAACAAGGACGTGCTCATCTTCCTGTCCGGTCTCAGTTTCGACACCTTCATGACGCCCGTGGTGCAGGGGACCGCCTTGACGCCCGGCACGGGCAAGTTCAGCTTCGCCGATTTTCCCGCAAACAAGATCGTGCTCGAGATCCACAACTACGAGAATTCGGCGAGCAGCTGCTCGAGCCTGCAGGGCAACCTCGTGCGCAACGGGTTCGAGGCCATGACGTCGGCGAGCGCGGCCAACAAGTTCCCCGTGCTGCTGACCGAGTTTGGGTTCCAGATGGACGCGACGACGTGGAAGGGCGTCTACGCGAGCTGCATCGCGAGCTTCCTGCCGTCCATCAAGGGCGGGTGGTTCCTGTGGGTGCTGGCGGGCAGCTACTACATCCGGTCCGGGACGCAGGACTACGAGGAGTCGTGGGGCCTGCTGTCGCACGACTGGTCGGCCTGGAGGAGCCCGGACTATGTCAACAATCAACTGATTCCCATGGTCAAGGGCACGCTGTCATAAAGAAAATTGTTCACTGGTGTGAAGAGCATGAAGAAAAGAAGAAGATGGCAAACAATAACATATGTTCAGTCTTGGACGTCAGAAGTATATATGTATTCAATGATGAAAAGCTGTGTTACTTGGCAACAGACCGGGTGTGAATGTTGAAGCATCCATGATGCTGTTGTGTGCAGTGAAAGCGAGATCAATTGATGGTGTTACTCAGTAGGCGACTGAAAAGCGGTGGCCCGTGCTTTGACGCGTGCGCTGGGGTCACCTTCTGCAAGGCTACAAGGCTAAGATTTTGTGTAGCTGCCGCTCACTTTAGTCGCATCCTCCATACATCACAACAAAGATCCAGTAGATCGACAAGCTGTGTGACTACCACTTGGCCAGGCATGCTTTTGACCACAGCACCTAGGTAGAGACACGTTTTCCGACGTGGCCGCCACAATGTCCAGGGCCGTCTGCAGATTCTTCCAGCAGGGCAACTGCCGGTATGGAGGTCGGTACCTCGTTGTCTGTCTTTCTCGATGCGCATTGCTAACGCCTGTTGTGTGCTTTCAGACTCGTGCAGATTCGAACATCCCAGGGCAAACAACAACAGATTTGGTGTTTTCGGTGGTGGATCTTCAGGACAATCCGGGGGCGCGAGCGGACAATGTACGAAATACCTGCCACCCTTCCAGCCAATCGACCTACAGTACCCGACGCAGCTAACATAATCATGATGCAAACAGTACCTTTCAACCTCAGCAAGGAAACAGTAAAGAAGGATCTTACCGAAGATCTGCCGCCATGGATCTTATCCGCCTACGGTCCTGGCAAGGATGCCCCCGACCAGCTCTGGGGAGGGTATCCCCTGGAGCAGAGTTTCGAGGAGCTTAGGTTACATTACATGATGGGCGCCATGTCAGGCAACCCGCAGAAAGCAGTACGTAACAGGATTCCGAGCCAAAGGTGAGAATTGACTGACAGTGTGGCGGCAGATCAGCGAGATGGAGGAGCTTTATCAAGGAGCGAGGCAACGAATTCAAAACGCCGTCAATAACGTCGATGGAGCGATACAATACATTGTCGAAGCAGAAAACAAGCACCCGAATAGGCTCGATATCTGCAAGGAGGGAACGCAGCCTGGAGGAACATCCGGCGAGTTCGCGGTGGGCAGGCGCACAACTGGCGGCGGCTTTGGGAGCTCAACTCCAGCATCAAATCCATTCGGTGCACCGGCTGCATCAGGTTCGACTGGGGCCTTCGGACAGCCGTCGACCATGGGACAGAACAAGCCGAATCCGTTTGGAACACCATCCTTCGGACAACCATCACAACCTGCATCGGCTTTCGGGCAGCCGTCACAACCTAGCGGGGCGTTTGGCCAACCGTCACAGCTTGGAGGAGGCACCTCGGCGTTCGGCCAGCCATCGCAAATGGGAGGAGGTTCTGCGTTCGGACAAGCCTCCGCACTGGGCCAGAAGCTAAGTGCTTTTGGTGCGCCGGCATTCGGACAACCTTCACAACCATCGACCACCGCCGCACCTGCGTTTGGGCAACCATCACAGCCGGGCACCTCGGGCGGCGGAGCCTTTGGCCAGCCATCACAAACTGGCGGCAGCGCGTTTGGACAACCATCCCAGCCTGGTGCTTCTGGTGGCAGTGCGTTTGGGCAGCCTTCACAGCTCGGGGCCTCGGGCGGTAGTGCCTTTGGACAATCATCACAGCTAGGAGGTGGGAGTTCAGCGTTCGGTCAGGCTTCGGCCCTCGGTCAGAAGCCCAATCCGTTTGGAGGCAACACGAGCGCGTCTAGTCCGTTTGGCAGCGTAAGTGCTGCGGGCAACACACCTGCATCTCCGTTCGGACAGGCAGCACAAGCTACTACAAGCCCGACGCCGTTTGGGGCATCCTCAACCCCAGCGGCGTCGCAGACGACGGGTCCATTTGGCAAACCGTCTGCCCTCGGTGCAACATCGAGCCCGTTTGGGCAGGCGGCAAACACCACGGGAGCATCGCCGTTTGGTAGTGCTGCACCAGCCGCGGCGGCCAATCCGTTTGGCAAGCCCTCCCAACCCTCGCCGTTTGGCGCAGCCCCGGCCTCTCAAGCTATGGAGACGTCCGCTCCGGCTGCGTCTTCGCCGTTTGGTCAGCCGTCGGCTCCTTCACAAGGGGCCGCGAATCCCTTCACTAAAGCCGCGTCCGGCTTCGGCCAGGCCAGCTCAGGAGGTGGTTTCGGGGCACCACAAACTGCAGGCGCCGCACCCGCAGCGGCCGGGGCGGCGCAAAGCGGTGCGTCCAGCAACCCTTACCCACCTAACGCGTCTCGGCAACACCCGCCTTTCGAGAGCTATACCACCAAGGACATGGCGGGTAATTTAGCCACATTCAAAGGCAAACCAGTGGCCTACAAAGCCGCGAAGGACGGAGGAGAGACTATGGCGGGCATCCAGAACTTTGACGGCTCGTTCATGAAGATATGGTTCCCCAAGGGACCGCCACTATACTACGAGGCCACCGAGGTGGAGGACAGCAAGTACGATGCCCAGACTAAGTCGGTGTACGAGGCGTTTGTAAGGACGGGCAAGTTCGAGGGCGGGATGCCGGAGCTACCGCCCAAGAGGGAGTGGTGTGCTTGGGATTTCTAAGGGAAGAGGATCAATATACCACGCATGCAATGACTGCCTACCAAAACACCATTTAGGACGAGGTCGTTGTCGATTTCCGGCGTTGAGGGAAATGGGTCGTATCTATAGACAGGACGTTCTGGGTGACGGGCAAAGAAGTGTCCGTTGAGGTAACAGCAGCACCGAGGACCATATATGGACATGACTTTGGCATGTATTGAAACTTACAATCTTCCTGTGCAAGACCGGCGTCCCTGGAGCTGAAGATGCCAGCCTGCCACTGCGATATCCACATGAAAAATGATACATAATGATGCTGAGAGCACTAGACTAATTGGCTCAGGGCTCCACTCAAGCTTGCAGCACGCACGACAGCGCGTCATTGGTGGGCTGTGGGACCTGAGTCAACCGGCAAGCAGTGGAGGCACCACCAGTACCACAACCACAGCTCTCAAGACGGATGTAACTTTGCCTCATCCAGTTAAAAAGAGATAGCCTGCGCTGCTGAGTCTGGGCCAAGATGCCTTGAAATTCAATATCTCAGTTCTGGAGTCACTTTCTCTTCATCTTTGTCCTTTCCATTCCTTGTCCTCCTCCAAGAGCAAGCGTGTCTTTCTCTGGCGCCCCTCCATCTGCCCCTCCATCAGCATCATCCACGCCCAAGCAGATCGCCAACACACAGCTATCGACACCATGACATTTCTACCTCCATTTGCAGATTTCCCATCGGTCCAGTGGCGGCAGGATATCGGCGCGGGCGACTGGGCGGCCTTTCTTGACGCCTGGAATCTACTGGCCGAGGCGCACCTCTCCATGTCGGAAAATGACTTCACCCGCATCTCACTCAAGGACGACTCCTTGTCGTCTTTCCTCACGAGCTTCACCAGGGAAACAGCCACAGCAGGACTGAACAGCCTGGGAAGCTCACCGGCTGCTGGAAAACTGCCGAAAGCAATCTTCTTTCTGGCTTCTCGCATCCTCAAATCACGCTACCCTCCGAGCTGGGTCCTTCAGTGGGAGTTCCTGTCCGACCTCGTCCGGGTCCACGGCAGGAAACGGGTCAGCAGACTACTATCCGGGCTTCCTCAGGCATTAAAAGACACAATCGAGACTTCCCTGCAAGGGGCGAAGAAGTTTTTGATCAAGAATCTAGATGAGGGAATCAATGGCGACCTCAAGGCGGTCGAGCAGCGCCTGAGCCGGCTCAACTTCTTGATCAGCGCGTCGCCGGACGCCGCTGCCTTCTTCTTGGCGGGTGACGACTTTGTCGACGGTCTGATCAGCTGCTTCAAGGTCATGAACCCTCCGCTGCGCAAGGTCATCGTCGCGGACCTGTATCTGTGCCTAATCGGGCTCGTCGACGGCGACAGTCCCAAGGCCTCGATGCTGACGGACCGGCTCTACTCCCTCAAGGCAGCTGCAGACGCTCACAAGGCTGGTCCCCTCAACGTTAACGACTCGCTCGTGGCAGAACTTGTTACTGCAACGCCCATACTCCAACAGGTTCAGCGGAAACTTGAAGCTTCGGGGTCAATATCAAGTCGTGCGAAGAACATGATCCAGGATCTGAGCCTGTTCCGCAAGCCGGGGGCGGGCATGAGGCCCAAGAGGCCAATCAAGAGAAAAGTCGACAAGGGCAAAGGCGTCGAGGTGGTTGATCACGACGCTATGGAGCAGCAGGTTCACATTCACCGCATGAGCCAAATAACGCAGATCCAGGATCTCTTCCCCGAACTCGGGTCAGGCTTTGTGGCCAAGTTGCTAGACGAGTATGGCGATGAGCCTGAACAAGTCATTGCGCACCTGTTGGAGGACACGCTGCCGCCGCACCTGAAAGATGCGGACCGCAGTGAACAATTGTGGGTTATAACAAATCATCTCAAATCATTATCATGTCGCTAATTAACCAAACAGGTCAACCAACGCCATACAAAAAGAACACAAGGACATGGCGCCCCGTTCAACGCCTCCCCAGCTACCGACGCGTCGTAATGTGTTCGACGACGATGAGATGGACCGACTGGTCATGGACACCTCGAAACTCCATTTCGGCAAACACGAATCCACCCGCACCACGGAAGATATCCTTCAAGACCGCTCTACCGCGCCCAACAAAGCGGCTATTATGTCAGCACTTGCAGCATTCGACTCAGACGATGATGAGCGCGATGACACGTACGACGCCGAAGATGTTGGCGGCACGGTCGACGCCACCATGGAGGAGGATCCCCAGGAAGCAAACGAGGAAGTCATCTTTAGGGCATTCCAGGCGGATCCAAAGTTATTCGGCAGAGACGCGACCACCAGGCGAGGTGTGGCGAGGACGAAGTTGAAGGAGGAGACAGGCATGACGGATGAGGCCATCGAAGGCTGGGGAGTCATGCTCTCGAGAAACCCGCAAAAGAAGAGGAGGCTCGAGGCCAAGTTCACCGCGTTCACCGGAGCTCAAAACGAGTTGGCGTCCACGGCCTGGCGAGCCAGTCCGGCTGGCTCCGGAACGGAAGACTCGGAGGCCGATGGCCGTGGAGCGCCAAGAGGTGGCAGGGGAAGGGGTCGTGGACGCGGAGGTCCAGGTCGTGGCCGGGGTGGCAATGTGGCAGGGCCAACAGGCGAAAAGGAGACGGAGCAAGCCAGGAGGCGAAAAGAGGCGAGCAAGAGCTCCAGGGCGAACCACAACCGCCGCGATCAACGCGCGAGGAAGATGGCACGAGGCGGATTTCCAGGCTAGGCCACTCTACGCCGTTTTCGCTCCCCGTGGCTCGAACTGCGCACCATGGGCGCCATCGGCCGCTTGCCGGCCGTCTTGTCAGAGATACCCTCGTCAGCATCGAATAGATCTTCAGCATCCAATTGCAACGCATATGGGCTTCTCATATCCGCGACTCGTAGATCGGTCGGTGACGTGAAAGAGTAGGTGAATCCCGGGATTGGTGACATGACACTGCCGAATGACGCGCCGCACTCCTCGGGCCCCGCGACGTGCCGGAGCCAATACGACTGATCCCGCGGCGTCGCCAGCTCCGAGATCACGTCGGTCGATTCCTTGTCGTCGGCCAGCGACTCGAGGTTCTGCGACTGGCCGAGCACGGACCGGTACGACTCGCGCGAGCTCCGCCGGCTCTCGAGGTAGGCCGTCAGGTCGAAGCACGGCCGGCACATGGGGTAGACGGGCCAGCACTCGCTCTCGTCGCGGTACTGCGGCAGCGCGGGCCGGGCCTGCTGCACGCACTTCTCCTGGATGTCGTCGAGTACGTCGTTGATGGGCGTGAAGTAGGTGTGCCGCGGCCCGCCGCCAAAGTACCGGTTGCGGCCCCAGACGTGGCCCAGCAGCGCGTTGGTGTCAGCGTCGACGACGGCGGCGCCGCTGTCGCCGGGGACGCCGATGCCGCCTCGGATCCAGGCGTCGTCCTCGCCGTCGCCGGCAAAGGGCTCTTCGATGAACCACTCGCGCGTCGCGCGGCCTGTGCCGTTGCCGGACGAGGCATCGCCCGAGACGTAAGCGGGTACCTCGCAGATCTGGCCGCGCTGGCAGCCCGACGTGCGGCCTGGGCAGATGACGTCGGCCCCTGGTGGCACGGGCGAGGTCTGCGTCACGAGTGTCTGCGGACCTTGGCTGTGCCCTTGCGCCGAGTCGGGGAACCTGCGCAGGATGTTGGCCTGGCGCGTCTTGGACGTGAAGAGCGTCCAGTCCGTTACGACGAGGGGCGCGTCCTTGTCGAGCTCCGCCCAGTACGGCTCATGGGACAAGCGGACCGTCTTGAGGTCCACGCCCGAGGTGGCGATGAGGCTGCCGAGCTCAAAGTCGTTGTTTTTGAGGAATAGCGCGTCGTGGCCCTCATCCAGACAGCCCTGGCGGTCGCAGGGCGCGGGGTGCTCGAGCTGCACCTCGTCGCGGTTGCGGTAGACGTCGAGGAAGGGGTGGAAGTTGCCCAGCCAGCACTTTGTCTCGCCTACGACGAGCGAGGGGCCCAGAGTGCACGCGATGGACTCCTCGGAGGAGGCCGTCCGCGCGCCGACGCTGTCGCCCATGCACGGGCTGATGTAGCAGAAGGGATTGCGAGGGCTGCACACCTCGTCGGGCTGATCCCTGGTCAGGCCCCGCGCCCAGACGAGGCGGTCAACTTGGCCCACGGCGAAGGCGAAGCTCGAGTGCTGCTTGTACGGCGCCGGGAGGATGTCGCGGACGTGCGCGGCGATGAAGACCTTGCGGGCGCGGGTGACTTTGTTCCCCGTCAAGATACAGATGCGCCGGGCGTGGGCGTGGCTCTTGCCGCGTGTGACCGAGATGATGTGGCCCGGGCCGCACCACTTGGCGATCCACTCGATTAGGAAAGGGAGGACGCAGTGCTCCCAGACCAGAGGGAAGGGGGTAACGGATTCGACTGGGCGCGGAGAGCGCATGTCTTGGGGGCTGGCTATTGAGCGTGAGGTTCCTGCTCACGGTTAGCTTCAATGTACGTTCATGGGCGAGAGGGGATTTTCCGAACCTCTTAGCTTCTTCTGCCTCCTCTCCAGTGCAAGTCGCAGCTGCTCCTGGCAGCGCCGCTTGGAGAGCTCGATCGACAACATTGCCTTGCGAGAGGGATCACCGATAGCGTCCCACTTCGGCGACTCCTTGGGTGTCACGGCCTCTTCTTCGTTCTTGGGGAAAGGTGCAGCCGGAGGGGGGAGCGTTGTCGCACGTGGCGCCGGCGTGACCTGCCGTGTTGGGTCCGACGGACCTCCCGAGTCCGGGTGGCAGACGCGGATGTGCGACTCGAGCAGTTTCCTGCTCTGAGACGGGGCTTCCGAGCACCCGGCCACGGGGCACATGAGAAGATGCTCGACCTGAACGTGCCAATTGAGCTTCTCGCGTGAAGCGAAGCTCGCCCCTTTGTCTCTGCACTCGCCCCAGTCGCAGGGCAGCCAGCTGTGCACGGTCCGGAGGTGCTCCCCGAGACCCTGGCTGTCGCTGAAGCGGCCGACGCATTGGGGGCTCAGACAGATATACGACTCGGCGCCGCCTTGTGCCGTCTCTTCAAGTCGGAAGCCGGGAGCGGTGCTAGAGGTAGAAGATAGCTGCCGCAACGGACTCGGGCCCCGAGACATGGCCGACGAGACGCTGAGGCCGTCAGTGGCGGACTGGAACTCGGTGGTAGCGACGGGTGAGAAGGTGTCGTCGCACTTGGACGAGGAGCTGAGCGTCGACGAGGAGGCTGAGGAGGCCGTCGAGTAGGCGCTGCTCACGCCCTCGCTCAGCGTCCGCGGGCGCTTGTCCGGAAGGTGAGCGTCGTGCGGGACGACGATGCCTTCGTGGTCGTGGTGGTAGACAAGGGTGTCGTCTGCAAAGGTGACTTGCTTCGGCGAGAGGCTCACGGTGTTATTACCGAGAAGGCACCCTGCCTGATACGGCTGTTGCTGGTGTTGCCTGCCGTCGAACTTGGGTAGCGTGAAAGGGCTGTAAGGCGGGAAGACCTCACCACCGTTGTGCTGAGTACCGTCACTGTCAACGACGACGGGCCAGCCGCTGCCACGAGGGCCGCCGTAGTAGTCGACGAAGTCGGTCCTGATGCACGGCGGGGCAAAGGTATTGACGTCTTCCTGCCTGGTCCGCTTGCGGGAGTGCAGGACAGCCCTGCGATGCCGGTCGCCGAGACCGTTGGCTAGCGACATGATGACTCTCTCCTCTTTGGCTGCCTTATTCCTCGAGGAGCGGGGGCAGAGGCAGTCAATGGATTACTAGAGTAGACTAGACGGTGTGCAAGCACATCTCTTACATAGAAAGAGGGCGTATAAGGCAGGGCAAGATGGAGAAGACTAGGCAAATCAAAGCCAGTGCCACTCCCACTGGATGTCTATGGGAGGTTGGTCAAAAAGTGCACAATTAACAATTCAATTCACACAAGTCACAAGTCCCAATTGTATTTCTGTTCGAGGTTCGTTCACTCGAGGGTGTAAGCGGGGGACCCCTCGTCCTGTCCAGCTGCTGCGGCCGGATGGAGGCGGCCTCCAGGCAGCCACCACCCCTGTCTTCTTTGGCAAGCTGACTGGCCTATGAGCATCGCCGCCCATGTTGGTGAGGAGGTGTAACTCACTGTGCTGAAGGACTGCCGGATCTTCAGTGGCAAGTACAGATTGGAAACTGAGATAGGCTGGTAAGGTCCTGGGACTTTGCAAATGTTGTACACTTGCTGTTAGTTGGCGACCATCTTTGCGGGCGCGTGCGTGTAAGTCGCCGAGTTGAACTCCATACAAGGGTCGTTCAACTCGACGCATCTCGTGCCTTTGGGACATGAAAGTTAGGTACACACCGAAACACCTCGTACTGTTCCGACTCTTCTGTTTGTCGATTGTCATTGTCACATTTGAAACGGGAACCAGACTTCAAAGTCGTGGCCCCGTACTGTAGTGAGACCGGACAACTACCTACTTTGTACCAATCACGATATGTTCTCTTCCGACATTTGCAGAAGTAATACGTCTTTCATACTGCTTTAAATTTCAACACAAAGAGGTATCTAGGACAGATCCTCCTCTAAAGGGGCTATAGTCCAGAAGCAAAGGCTTCTGTCGTGCATGTATGCCAACCCAGATCGGGTTGTCTTCCTCCTCCACCAGACCGGGCCTTGATGACCCCTCTACACGTCCCGAGTTTTCCTTTCCGTCGTTCAAGACCATTACCGGAACGCCTTGTATGCACTTTTATGTAGTGATCCATCCGCTTCTTCTTTCTCGTTCTCAACCCCCTGTATCATTTCGACTTGCTCGCATGATACAAGGCTTGCCAGTATTCATCGTCGAGTGTCCTTGTTTGGGTAGATAGTCCCCAGAATGCTCAACCATGCCGCTTGTTTTGCTTCTGCTCAATCTCTTTCCTTGTCTTCAGCAGACTTATCGCGCAACAGCAGCGTTAAGAACCTGGGTCCTGAAGAAGCCGCCCTTGGTCCGCTCAATCACCTGCTGGTAGACGGAGCTGTTGGGGTGGTTCATGACGACCGTGCCCTCCTGGAAGTCGATCTTGGCGTCGAGCCTCGTGTCCCGGATCAGGTTGACGATCCACTTCTCGCCCTCGTCGACGTTGAGGCCCAGCTGCGCGCTGAGGCGGTTCAGGTCGATCCTGGCGTGGATCTTGCAGTACGACTCGAAGAACAGGTGGCGCGCGGCGTCGACAAAGGCGTCGCCCGCCGAGACGAGGAAGAAGTCGGACCGCAGCACCTCCTCGGCGCGGGGCAGCTGCCTCTGCGCCTCCTCAAAGTCAAAGTCGATGTACAGCGCGCGCACAAAATCGGTCACGGGGTCGCTGTACTCGTAGGCCTCCTGCTTGACGATGCGGACAATGTCCTTGAGCTGCTTCTGGTGGACGCCCGTGTTGCGGACGCGGCCGCGGCCCGAGATGACGGCGGCCGTCAGGTACCGCAGGACCCAGGGGCACGAGGTCTGGATGGTGTTGATGTAGTTGGGCGAGAAGAAGAGCTCGAGGATCTGGTCGCGCGAGCCCTCAAAGTTGAAGAGGGGGAAGAGGGCCCAGTGGATCAGCCACGTGCGCTGGTGCAGCTGGCCGAGGGGGTTGAAGGCCTTGCCGTCGATCTGCTCCTTAACCTTTTGGATCTCCTCCATGGCCGACTCCCAGTTGGCCGTCAGGATCTCCGACGCCAGCCTTCCCCACGTCGCGGCGGCGACCTTGTCGTTGTCGGTGGACAGCACGCGGAACTGGTAGAGCAGCTCGGCGGCGGCGCCGTAGTTGCCGCAGCTGTACTGGAAGTTGCCGAAATCGTAGAGGGCGTTGACCATCTCGATGGTGACCTGTGATCGTGTCCCTGTTAGCATCTTTCCTTCTATTCCCTAGATTCTTCCCACGATTCCTTGAACCCGCAAACATCACGTATAGGCAGTCTTACGTCGTGCTCCTTCTTAAGAAACTCCAAGTTGGCCACCTTGTCGGACCGCAGGTTGCCGACGACGTCCTCGTTGCCGAGCAGGTCGGTGATCTTGGCCGTCTCGTTCTCGTACTGCTCGAGGCGGGCGATGACCTGTTGCCTCTTGTCGGCGTACTCGGCGGGCGGGTCGTTGAGCCCCTCGAGCTCGCAGTACAGGTTGGCGACGTAGTCGGTCATGTTGGTCTTCTTGAGCAGCTCAAACTTGGCCTTGAGCACCTCGCGAGACTTGGCCTCGTCCTTGCTGCCGCCATCCTCGTCCTCGAGCTGGCCTGCCGAGAACTCAAGCAGGGGGAAGATCAGGTGCCGGTCGAGGCGGGTCACCAATTTGGGGAGGAGGTCGAACTCGGGCAGGCCGCTGCCCTCGCTAGTCGAGTTGGCCATGGTGATTGCTGCGAAATGTTGTGTTGCAGGAGGACACCGTCACAAATCGTTGTGTCCTTTTTTTGTGTGTTGATGTCAGGCACTGTGGTTCGTTCGCAACACGCAGTCACGAAAAGCCCGTCCAGTCCGTCTCTTTTTTCGGTGGGTGGGGATTTATTGATATCGCCGTGGGGTTCCTTCGCCCTTTCTGCATTTGATGCAAAAATTCCCAAAAGTTGGTGGGCGCGGAAGGTGGGATGCGCCAGGCCCGCCCGCCCCGCCAAACGACAACGCCGTCTTTGTTTTTCCGGCGCCGAACGTCCAGCACCAGCACCAGACTTGACCACACCACATCCTTGCAATTCTGCCGGGCGGTCAACCAGAGCTCTCGCGACTTTTCTCACAGCGCTCCCCCATACGGCGATCACGAAGCATACAAGTCACACGAGCCGGGCGGAGGTGCAAACGGGGCTCTCTCAATTGCAAACCTACTTCTAACGACAGAGGCGACAACATCAGACGGTCGACCCCTCACACATCCCACCACAATGCTGCGCTCAATACCAACAAACCTCCGGGCCTCCGCCCCATCCTCCTCCTCCTCCATCCTCCGCCAGACCCTCCCTACCATCCGCCTCTTCAGCCAAACCTCCTCTTCCGCCGACTCGACCCCCTCGGCCCCCTCGTCACAAGAAGCCAGCGGCAGCAAAGCCACACCCCAGCGGAGGCCCTACTTCGTCGCCCGCAACTTCGGCAACAACTTCTCCGTCTACCACCTGCGCAAGCGCGGCGGCAACCTGCGCCAGACGGTCATCAAGAAGGTCGAGGGCGACGCGCGCACCCTCAAGGGCGACCTCGTCGCCGACCTGGCCCTGCCCGACAAGGAGGTCGTCGTCAACGCCCGGACGAACCATGTCACGATAAAGGTACATCTAACTCCCAGTATTGTCTCCGGAATTTCGGGGCGTTCGTGCTAATATAGTGTTCAGGGATACCACGAGGAAAGAGTCAAGTTATGGCTTGCGCAGCGAGGGTTCTAAGCGATGGGTGAGCCGTGGCGCCGTGGCGTGACTGCAGAAGATATATGTGTATTATATGAGTGGAAGACAATGTGTATCGATATAAGCAAGGTTCCAGCACGCAAACCTCGAGGCTAGGCGAAACCGACGGTCTAGGATACCGACTGGCGTTTGCCGTAAATGTAAACATTTCATCAAAATTCCAAGATTTCCTGTGTATCTGAAATGACTGGTTTTGCCAGCATGGTACCATACATAACCCGAGATTGCACCCATTACATATCACTCATCCGCGGTGCTGCTTTTCCATGGTGTAAGATACGTATGCGTGGGAAACACGAAGATATGTTCCATTGATCAAACTCTGAAAGTATCGAGACAAAACTCCTACCGCAATGCCTACACGCCTTGCCGCTTTGGTATTGAAAGAATCAACTGTTTTTTGATCGCCACCTGTCCTGGCGAGACATGCACCCGCAATAAGTGTGTGTAGTACAGCTACCCAAAACACATCATCAGGCAAAGATGCCCATATACAATTCGCTTTCCCCGTCCTCATTATCTCAAAGCGTCAACGCCAAAATCATTCATCCGGCCACAGCATCCCTCAGAAGTCACGTCCCCTGTCATCGAGTGCCGCGTAAGCAATCAATTGCTGGAGGAAGCCTTCCTTGGTCCACTCCATGCTGTTCATCTGCAGGGCTCCAAGCACAGTGTCACTCGAGGGGAGAAGGTTGGGAGGTATCGAGGTCTTGGGATCGCTCGGGTCCTTGGCTTTTTCACTCAGGCGCCGTAGCATCGATACGCCCAAGACGACAATGTAAACGAGCTCACCGTCCTTGCGTGGTTGTGCGCGGGATCCTCGAGCGGGCGGCGGTGTCTCGAAATGCATGCTGAGGACGCGAATAAGGCGGAAGAGGTTCTGGGCAAAGCTGTTGCCCGAAGATAGCCATGCCCGAGTAACTCCGCTTTCGTAACCTGGTGCCAAAGAAGCGATGATGTCGCCGGCCAGCAACCCTTGCATCAATGACGGCTTCCGCATTTCCACAACAGGTGGCAGGCTAGGGCCTCTGTGATCTTTGCTCTGGTCTGGCAACGGCGAGATGGCGAGAGCAAATGTCCGCGTCAGCAGCTCGCAAGGAGGCGATGACACGGCATCTTGTTCGAAAATAGCCTTGTAATGGGTTCTGTTAGGCTCGTCACGCGCCAAAAGCTTCGCGAGGGTATCAACAGCTGCGGGTAGATAGGGGTGCAGGGACGAGTCATAAGGCGTAAAGAAGATCTCATCGTCGGTCAGGGTCGGTACCGGGGTCGGGGCGAAAGCGAGAAGGAATTGCAACAGACAAAGAGCCTGCTCCCGGCCAGGCAGTTCAATCGAGTGGGCGATATTGGACAAGAAGATGATCATGTCCTTCATAAAGTCGAGAGTGTTAGCCTGAGTCCGCAGCAACATGGTTCGCGTGCCCAGGTATCGAATGACTACGCCGAGGAACTTGACAACCGTCTCATCCGCAAGGCAGCCGTGGTTGGCAGCTCCGAAAGACAAGTTCCGTAAGATGGTGGTGATACAGATGAGGCGGTCAACCGCTCGATCCAGTTCATAATCGGGTGACCCAAAGACCGGAATGTCGCGCAGACCAAAGCTTTCCAGCCGACAGTTCCTTACTAGATCTTCGTAAGTGGTGATAAGGATCTCGTCCGAGACTTCTGTCGTATTCTCGGCCAGTGCTTCGACCTGGTCCTCGGCACACTCGATAAGACTTTCGAGCAAGTCATCACACTTGGTCAGGTCAATCTCGAGGTTTTGCTGCGCCGACGCGGTCACCGTAGCAAGCGTATCCAAAGCCAAACGGACCTCGCCGTGGATCCCACTTTGCAGGCTCATGGTCAAGGCATGGATATCGATGTTACCCAATTCGATAGCGCTAGGGACGTCGGGCTTCCATCGCTCCATATCGGTAGCCAACTTGGGTATGGGGTGGAAGTCGATGCCGCCATAGGTTGTGACTTCGCGGGAACAAGGGATGTACTCGTCTGGATCAGATGAGAAGGGTGCAGGGAACCGCATAAGACTTCCATCGGCAGACATACCCTCACCGTCAGGATGGGCGCCGGGGGGTAATGAGATACTCCCGGCCTTGCCACGGGCGGCCGGCGATTGCAATGCGAACTCGTCTTGGGCCGGGGTCGCTTGGGAGTTGCGGGATATGCTGTTGCGGCCCTGCTGGGCAGCGACCTGTGCTTGCTGGCCTTGGGGAGGCTGTGGCGTAGCAAAGCCGTTGACGCTTGCTTGTTGGGCATGCTGAGCAGGCTGTTTCGAGGGCGTCTGAGCTTGCGGTGCCTGTGGCTGCTGCATTGCCTGGTTGGGTGGGCCTTGACCCTGCGGCATCGCTTTGGATGGTGTCCCTTGGGCATTCGGAGCGCCTGGTTGTTGCGGAGGCTGTTGCTGACCCCATCGCTGTTGTTGCTGCTGCTGGCTCATCTTATTGCGGGTCCAAGCTTCCTCAAACTTCAGTAGATTGCGCTCGTAGATACCCTTCAATTGACCGGGAGCCATCTGCATCTGGCCCGGGTGAAATCCCACGGCATTGGAGACTTGAGGCCATGCGTTGCCCTGGCAGATGTTCCGATATCCTCCAAACTTCGAAGCGGCCTGGAAAAGCATCATAAGATTCACGGGCCGGTCTCCGATCATTGGATTCGTTTCCAACGGCAGCTGCTTGGTATTCATGAAGACAGTAAGCTGCTTCATGAATTGCTCAAAGTTGGGCGCGCGCTGCATGCCGCCCTGCTGCTGAGGTACAGGTTGTTGTTGCTGCGGCCTCATCCCGCCTTGGGGGACCTGGCCGTTAGGCATTTGTTGCCCCTGCATCATGTTGCGCTGCTGGGGCATGTTTTGGCCCTGCATCTGACCTGGCGACATCTGCATATTGCCCTGCTGGAGCTGTCTTTGCAACTGCATTTGATACATGAGCTTTTGCTGCTCGAGCGGTGTCCGGCCCGGCGGCATCTGGCCTTGCATTTGACCCTGCATTTGGCTTGGCATCTGGCCCTGCATCTGCTGGGGGAACATTTGCTGTTGCATCTGATTTGGCATCTGGCCCATTTGTCCCATCTGCCCCATCGCTTGCATTTGTCCCATCTGCTGAGGCATCTGACCCATCTGCTGAGGCATCATCTGGCCTCCCATGGCGTTTGGTGTGGGCGACGGTCGAGCGGGGGAAGGCGTCGGGGTAAAGTTTTGATTGAAATTCGGGTTGAAGTTGTTCTGCTGCTGCATGAACGGGTTAGGCTGGGGCGTACCGCCATGTTCTGATGGAATAGGCGACGCCTGAGGAGCGAAGTTGGGGCCGGCAGGAGAGAAAGGATGAGGCGACGTGGTCGATACACGCTGCGGCACACTGCCGGGTCGCATCTGATTGCCCATGATCGGCGATGGAGTCGCGTTGGCAGAACCATTAGGCTGGAGATGGGGGTAGGGCGAGTGTTGACCCGAGTTCTGTTGTTGCATGGCACCTTGCTGCTGCTGGAAATTGGCAAACTGAGCCTGCTGGGGCGTGTCGGCGCGCGAGGTCGGTAGCATGCCGGGGTTTTGTCGCGGGGACGAGGCGATGCTATCCTCTCGAGGGCGCGGTCGTTTGGAGGGGATCACTTGGTTTGTTTGATAAACGGGATTCTGGAAGGAGGGTGAGGCGTTGCGCATTGGCCCGTTCTGCATGGGCATCATCTGCTGCTGGTTGGCAAACTGGTTCGCGGCGGCAGCATTGAATTGGGCCGGGTTGGCCATAAAGGCGGCGGGATCCATCATGCCGCCGGCGACAGCATTGGGATCCGACATGGGGAAGCCGTTGCCATTGTGATTCTGGACGGCGGCGTCGTTGGGCCAGGCGCTCATGGCTGGAACTGGCGATGGACGGCGACGATGGGGAGGATGACAGGGTTGGTGGTCGCACCCATCTGGCAGTTCCCCCTATGCGACGGCGTCAGCAATCAAAAAGAATGATTGTATGGCGTCATGCACCAGGAATAAAGATGGCAAATGATAAAATGAGGATAACAAGTGACACGGCAGAAGCTTGTCGCGATGGAGCAGTCGCGTCGCGGCGGGTGTGTGTAGGTTTTGGATGGGGCTGCTCTGCTCTGGGCTTTTGGGTGAGTGAGCGAGAGGAGGTGTGTGCTTTTTTTCGGGGGTGTACTGTGCGATTCAGAGGGGAAGATTGATGAACTGACTGACTTATGCGCAGCGAGTGGAGGGTCGGACCAGGTCCGTTCAGCGGAGTTCTTGGGGGGAGGGAGCGCTGGGCAAGGGTTTAGGGGGCAGTGTCAGCTGAAGCGCAGAGGGTTTGGTCAAAACCCCCAGCCAGTAGAGAAATTTTCGCGAAGCACCAAAGCACACTGTGGGTGGCAGCCTCCCGGGAATCGCGACGTCGGGTTTAGCATCAAAGCCTCAATCAACGGGCATTTGACAGCACACGTCACAAGACGAATAGACCTGTCGGCAGGCCGGGGATGGGGGTGGGAAAATCGGAGGAAGGACAAGGACAAAACAACGAACAGATCTGGTCGGGTCTTACCTAAGGCGTGTGTGTGTGTATGCACGCGCGTGGTCTGCGTGTCTGGTCGGCTTTGGCTGGTCGCAATCGTCTTTTTGGCTTTTCGCTGGCCGGCGGTGAGAGGGAGAAAGGTTCAGTGTGTGAAGGGGGAAGGAAGGGCGAGTGAGCGAGCAAAGTGGGCTCACTTCAGTGAGCAGATTCGGCTGGGCGAGGTGATGGGCCGCGCTGATAGGCTCGCTGGCATTTTGGTCAGGCCAACCTCCTGCCTTTTCCCAACCAGGAAGTCGATGCTGCCTTGATGGCCCCGGGGCTAGTCTTGATCGGTACTGGTGCTGGTTACGCGAGACGGCGTCCAGATGACTGCTTGAGCCAATCATGTAATTGTTAGTGCACTCCGTTTCCGCGTCGCCATTTAATTCCGCCATGCATGTGCTCATGCCGTATCATCAAGCACCGCCATTGCACATACTGTTGCAAACCACACTCAAGGTTGCAATGCAATGATCAAACACCACATATTCGACCCCATCCTGAGTTCTCTTCCTTCATAAAAAGAAAAGGCCCGATGTCACCTGCAACACAATCAGGGCTCCACCTGTCAATTGTGGTGTGTCGGACCAGGAGACGGCCCAGAATGTCCCAGGTCATAGAAGAGAAAGCAACAAACACGATGGGTGGGTGCTACACTAGTAGCATAGATGGATATGCTTATATTGCAGGGCTTGCCCGCATTGACGGCATACCAGTCCGCAGTCTGGTTCTATGCACCACTTGATGATAAGAGTGTCGACGGTCGTTCAGCATGACAATGGACTTTAAACCTCGTGAGTGCGATTTGACGAACGCTTCGAGCAACGGATATGGCACTCGCCATAATTACAAGCATGCCGTTCAAGTCCATAAAGTGCTTGCATAGCTGACGCGGCTGTTCAGCTGCCGTTGGTCGCGCTGCCTGAAATGGTCGAGGTAATGAGCAATCCAGGAACCAAGCAGCCGGGGTAACAGAAGCCTGAGGTATGGCTTTGCAAATTCAAGCCCCAAGAACGAAATTGACATCGAGGCACAACGCTTCTGGGCGATCGTCGTTTTCCCCAGGCGATTGAGGTCGATTCGGCGGTCTCGAGCACAATCCCGTCATGTAAGAGACGTTGCACACGATAAGAAGCAACTTGTGGCTCTCCCAATCTGTTCTGCGAGGACGCAATAAACCAAGAGGACAGAGAACAGGTATTGTAAAGTAAGTAGAAGTAAAACTTGTTCTCCTCATACCGGCTTCGCGTGAATGGCTGGTCGCTCGAAATGCCATGACATCCGTGGCTGGCTCCAGTTCGGTCGAGGGAGGGGTGCTGTCAGTCCCTGCACCCAGCACCGCCCAGAGCCTAGGGCGCCCCACCATATCCAGTACGGACAGGCAATGACACCGGCCTGCTTGATTAACGGTACACACTCGTGACCATCAACGCACGGGTTCCATCAAGGACAACAAGAAGGAAGATAGGATGGTGGCCTCTCCAAGCAAAGAGGCGAGGGGTTTGATTTGTTCCACGCGACGGGAGAGATGATAACGCAGCTTGCTTGATCCATCGATCTCGCTTGGGGCATTGCCGTTGGACGGCGCCCTGTGACCCAGCTGACTAGGCGAATTCCAGGCCTGGGGATCCGTCGCACACCGTTCCTAGTCAGGCAGTCGGGTGGCCTAAAATGGCGTGTCTGGGTCTGTCGGAACCCATGTCCACCCACCGACAGTCATTGGCAACACTGCTGCTTGCCTGACGTTCGTTCGCGGGAGAAAATAACTCTTTTCTTCCTGCAGAAGAAGAGATCATTGATCCCTCTCATGGGGGGTTGCAGATTGTCTCTTTGCCCATCTTTTCTTGCCTTGTCTGGTGCGTAGAGGGAATTGCAATAGCGTTGATGACGTCTGGTTGCTGTACCCCAGTGGAGTGAGGTCGAATCTGTAGGGTCGTGATAGAATCCAGGTACATCCAGCTGGAGAGCCGACAGAGAGCGACACGATGGCAAATATACGACAAAGAGTGAAAATCGAATGGAAGAGAAGCAGATGAAGCGAATGAAGAGTGAAAAGGAGATAAAACAAGAGAGGGGAAGGAGGAAGGAGGAGACCGGTTGGGTCATTCGTTACTCTTATGTGGACAACCTTTTTCTTCGACAAGAGACGAACAAGCGGTACCTGTGCTTCGCTGGGCTGCCACCAACCTCAAAGATGCACACTAAAATTCTCCGCGTACCGGTGCCAAAATGCCAGATCCGGCCATCCTCACACCCGCCAGCAACACAAGGTTTCTTCCGTACCGAAGCAAAAGGACCAAGAACACGTTTGCTTTTCCTTTTAATCCCTTTCTTGGATACCCGAGGGGAGAGTAAAGTTCAGAGAGAGCTGCAACGAATGAACCCATGGATGCCATCTATGTACCACCCTTTATTGTTTTTCTCTGGCCCTGGCAAGGGTCCCTGCCTGGTGATGTCTGTACAGACGCCACTAGAACATCGTCCCGTGGACCCTGGCCTGTCTGCCGACCTTGCATCCTCCATCATCATTCCTGTTGATCTTCCCTCCAGACCATGATAAAGGGGCTGTAGTCCTCGTCATTTGCTCTAGTCGCTTTACCCAAGCGACCTGATACAATCTCGCCCCTCAAACAATACATCTCCTCCTCTTCCCAAGCTTCGGTAGTCTATTGTAGTGCCTCATCACAGTCTTGGCTTCGGGAATAAGTAGGAAAAGATGCTTGCTTCTTTAATCAGACGGGGGTTGAAAAGCTGATAGCAGGGATGATCGCTTTCTTGGGTTCGATGTCGAAGCACCGCAAAACTCAGGGAGCGCAAGAGGAATATGCTCTCGGCTCCCTGAAATTAGCCTACCACCTGTCACACCAAGCGACGAATACATCTACATATGGTCAATATGCTGGAGAAAGTCCGTCCTTGGTTCTGGTCAGTGGGATAATCTGACGTCGAGAGTCTGGTATGGCAACTTTAGGGAAGCACAGCCTAGAACGGGTGGGCTTGCATGTGGCAGGCAGTCTGGGTCAGTCTAACATGCCCATGGATATTTGTACATGCACGCGCCAGCTTCACTAGCGCGTCCGACCCGGATCACAGCGAATTGTTCACCCACCAGCACCAGGGACATCCTAGTATTCTGATGAAATATTAACGAAGTGAACAGAAATATTGTCTGGCTCCTGTTCTTGCATGGGCTTTTTCTTCATTCTCACATCGTCTGGAACGACGATACTCTCGCAATGGCCAAGCGCAAATCCAGTGCCGTCGACGACGCCGCCGACGTGACGCCCAGGCGATCCACGCGCCAGCGCACCTCCGCTACGGCATCGGCGACTTCCACGCCGGCCAGCAAAAAGTCCAGCACCCCGGCCATGAGCAGCAAGGCAAAGGCAAAGCCAGCGGCAAAGGCAGCACCCGCACCGGCCCCCAAGTCCAAGCCAGGTGCCAGAGGTCAAGCCGTTCCCACTGCCAAAATGGCCGTCACCAACGGCGATGCAGAAGCCGCATCCGGAGAGCGGCAGTACTGGCTGCTCAAGGCCGAACCCGAGTCACGGTTCGAGAATGGCGTTGATGTCAAGTTCTCAATTGACGACTTGGCGGCGAGGACAGAACCTGAGCCGTGGGATGGTTCGTGTTTGGCCTCGATCAAATTCATGTGGATGTCACCGTGCTAACATCATCAATAGGAATCCGAGCATACGCTGGTGAGATGCTTTTTATCTATTAGAGGTATCATGAAGTATTATGCTGACTGTATCATCAACTGCTCAAGCACGCAATAATCTGCGCGCCATGAAAAAGGGCGACCTGGCCTTCTTCTATGCCTCCAATTGCAAAGAGCCCGGCATTGTTGGGACCATGGAGATCGTCCAGGAGCACTCTCCAGACCGTAAGCCTCGCCAGCCATACAGCCGCTCTCTCCTTTTGATCTAAATCTTGCTAACAAGTCCACCTCATAGTATCGGCGCACGATCCCAAGGCGCCGTACTACGATGCATCATCCAAGCCCTCAAACCCCAAATGGAGCGTCGTCCACGTCGGGTTCCGCAGCAAGTTCCCCGTGCAGATCGGCCTCAAGGAACTGCGGGAGATGGGCGGCGCGGGTAAGCCCCTCGAAAACATGCAGATGCTCAAGCAGTCTCGTCTGAGCGTCAGCAAAGTCAGCGCGAGCGAGTGGGAGCACCTGAATCAGGTGGCTGAGGAGAAGGCCGCGGCCGCCAAAAAGTAGATGTATGATAGACCTGAGCTCGAGGTCGACCGGGAAGTCCCTCATGCAGCCCTGTAGAATAGACTTGTCCCATGATGGCTCAAGAGTTTTCCAGCTTCCTTTTCGTGTGCTCCAATACAGCCCTAATGCCCTCGTCCAGATCCTCTCTTGCCAGAAGCGGATCAATCCAGGCAATCGTCTTTGCTGCCAGCATGGGCTTGTCGCTCGTGCTGCCCAACGCGGCATTCAACTTGGCCAACGCTTCTCTCAGTGCCTTGGGGAATGCTGCGGTATCGGCCTCCACACCGATGAGCGGTTGTCGCACCTTGCAGCTGCAAGTCGACGGATCGTTGGGGTAGGCCTCCTCCATGGCATCCAGAACATGCTGCACAGTCTTGGGCTGCGATGCAACCTCCGCGAATCCCGAAAACATGTCAAAGAATGTTTCGGCCGTCCGCGCCTTGAAGAAAGACTGCTTCCTCGAGATGTCAAATACGGCCCGCGGTATCGCACCCTCGAGCGCAGGGCTGTTCTTGATCTTCTCGACCGCCTCCTCGCTCAGTTCGGGCGCCGCCTTCTTCCCGCTGCCGCCCCGCGTCGACGTGATGATGCCGTCCGCAAAGTCGTCCTCGTCCTCCTCGTCGCCGCTGTCGTCGCCGCCAAACATCATGTTGCCGTCCTCGTCGACCTCCTCGGTCAGCTTCTTGGCCGGCATGGCCTCGAGCGCGACAGTGCGCCGGTTCTTCTTGCCCACGCGCGCCAGCCACTCCATCTCGGCGCGCGCGTATTCGACCCAGACGACCTCGTCGCGCGTGCAGAACCGGCACCCGCGCATGAACATGGCCCTCGCACCCTCCATGTCGCCGTCGGCCGCGGCCCGCCTGCCCGCCAGCACCCACAGGCCGGCGCTGGTCGGGTGCATGCGCAGGGCGCGCGTCATGATCTTGCGCCAGCGCTTGGTGGCTTTTACCCGCGAGGCATAGTCGAGGTACCGCCGCCAGAGCAGCTCGCTGCCCGGGTGTCGGCCCACGGCGCGCTCGTAGATCTGGAAGACACGGGCCTGGCCCGCATGGTTGGTCGAGTGCTTGATCTTCTTGCGGCGGCAGCGCTTGAGGCGGAGGTCCTCGAGGGACTGCTCCCAGGCGATGTAGGAGAGGAAGTCGGCGGGGGTGTTGCCGGAGGAGAGGATGAGGTGCTCGAACTCGGTGCGCTTCTGGACGAGGGTTCTGATTTCGTCCTGTATCGGTTGGCAGCGGGGTCAGCAGATTTCTTTACCTTGAGGAAGGTTCTTTGCCTATTGCTGTGTGGATTGTACTGACCTTGGAGAAGATCTCTTTTTCTTCAAATTCGCGGAGCTGGGGTACTGCCCGCTCGAGGTAGAAACGAGCCTTTTCCGCAACGCCAGCCATGGTCTATCGCTTGGATCTGCAAGCACCAGAGGCTGTAGTCCTAGTGAAGGCGAACAATTGTGCAGAAGCTTGGTGTTGGTGGTCAAGCAATCGAGGTGGGAAAGCAAAAAAGTCACCCTCAGTTGAACTTTTTAGTGGAGTGGTCGATTGCTTCTTTCACGCTAGTACTAGTTTGGCTGGGTTGGTGGAGATCCCAAGTGCTACCCTGGATACATCCCCTCCTAGCAACGCGCCGTGGGCTCGAGCAAGTATCTTCCTCGAGGTGCTCAGGCTTGATGAAAAGGTTATGGCTGGATCAAATAAAGTTTGTGGCATTCCGGGATTTTGTTCATTTATAGCCAATACCTGTTCTTAATTTAAGTATCAACATCTAACTTCATTGCTTGTTTTCATTTATTAAGAATGATTATGACTTGTAGAATACAAATTTTATTTTTTACGAAATTATGTTCATCAACTATTTGATCTCCTTCTATAAAAAGTGCGGACTGTATGCAAATCATAGACACTGCTTGTGCTTGATTTCTGGTTGTGAAGATGGTCAGCGAAATCATGATCGTTGATAGCTCTTTCAGTCAGGTTTACCATTTACCTACCATCACTTGTTTACACAAAGGTCTCATAAGTTAACCGTATCTTTCTGTCTAAATATTCCCGACAAAGGCCATTGCTTTCTCAATCGAACAATACAGTCCTCATAGTCTGATTCGGCGCCAGTTCTATAGATGGAGGCTCCAGCCACCGTTCTTCCAGAATTTTGGCATTCTTTGGCATGTGCTATCTGCGAGGCAACGAACGGGGAAGTGCGAAGGCGACGGCTATTTACACCCGACAGTTTGCTTGTACATCCTGGCAATCTAGCTGGTAATCTAGCTTTGAGATATGGTATTGTCGATGTCCTAATACAGCCAGGAGAATTGGTCACCGCCTAGGTGTCCCTGGACAAGTATGCGTTGTCCCTCTGGCATGAAGACGAATAGAAATGGACAGCAGAACGAAGCACCTTTGGTGCGATTCTTTCTCGAAGTGGAAGAAGTTCTCCGCCAAGAGTCAGAGCTCGAGTGCGATCATTCCTGGACAGGTGTCCAGAGGTTTGTAGCCGTGTAAATGGACATATGCTTGAATAGCCAGAGGTTACTTAATGACAAGGTTCACGCTCAAGTAATGTCAAAGTGACATGATGCTTCCAATTTTGGACTGCCGCACTTCATAGAATGACTAAAGTATGTGGTCAATTGGTTGGCAGCATGGTGACTCTAGCCATTTGCTTTCAGATGTCTTATCACAATTTCAGCGAGTTACTACCGTCTACCAAGCCGGAAGAACTCTCTACCACACACATGAATCCGGGCTGTGACATGGTTCTAATAGAAGACAAGAGTGAGGAATTGCTTGGCATTTCACGTCCTGGGCAGATCAAATACAGCATGAGCTTTGCAGTAGTACATCCCAAGCAACAACGGCAGCATTCTATTAAGAAGCAATCTCTAGTCTGAAGTGGCAGTTTAGATGACTACATAGGTGAAATTAGAACAATGTGCTTGCACAGCTTGTGACTGCTGCTATGCGAGGCCCATGCGCAGGAGCAGGTTACCAAACTCGATCAGATAGTAGTCTGCATACACCAATCCATGATCCCGGATCTGCCTTGCATGGTTGCCGTTATTCGATACCGTTGCGTTCTTCAGGATGGCCTCGAATGTCCGGCCCGGCTCTGCGTCGCTCCCAGTGACCTCGCCACTCACGGCGTCGAAGCTCAACACCGCCTTCTCCTCCGCCAGGGAATACGCAAGGGTGTCTTCCACGATATTGAACGCGCCGTCAATGTACCTCGCCGCCAGTCGGTGTTCTCCCTGGCCAGCCAGTGCCTGGGCCAGCAGGAGCATTCCGTTCGCGGCACATGTCCCTGCCGAAGTGTCCCGCAGCGGAGGCCTATCGCCGTCGACCGGTGCCGCAAAGTCCCAGACTGGAACGTAGCGTCCCGCCCGCTTAGGGCGCGCTCCGGCGGCCCCATCTGATAGCTCGACCTCGACGCAGCTGGGTGCTGTCTCCAACTTCAGGAGGAAGTGCTCCGCAAGACCACATGCTGCATCTAGAAACTCTTTCCGGCGAGTCCAAACGTACGTCTGGGTGTAGCCCAGGATCGCCCAGGCCTGTCCTCGAGACCATGTCGACGTCGCGCTGTACCCCTGAGCTGTGAGCTTCTCCCGAACCTCGCCAGTGGCCGGCGAGAAGTTGACCACGTGGCCAGTGCTGTATAGCATTCCCGGGAACCCTTTTCGTTGCAATTTCGGCTCGGGCCTCAGGTGCGTCCCCAGGACGGTTCGGGCATGTGCCGTGGCAACATCCGCCAGGTAAGTAAGCCCAGTCTGGGACGCAGCATAGAAGAGTAGGTCAAGGTTGCACATGGAGTCCATGATGACGATGTAACTACCCGGCTTGCCTCCTCCTTCAGACACCAGCTCCCAGATATCCTCATCCCATGACCGTATGGCGCCGACGGTAGAGCTAAATCGAGTGGCTAGATTCTTGGCCGATGTGATGATACTGTTAAGCGCCGCCTCGTCGTGGTACAGCTCCCAGCGGGGGCGCATGTGCGGCATCATGATGAAGCCCATGTCGTGCGTGTTTGTGAGCCTCGACTCGCCGTGGATTGGGTCCGACCAGACTCGTCCGAGCTGCTCTAGTTGCCTGCGGAGAGCCCCTACATCATGCCCGTTGTGGGCGCTTGACGTTATGCTTCTCGGGTACTTGATCGCTCGCTCCAGGAGCGAATAGATACAGCCCGGAAAGAACCCGCAGGTCCAAAAATCGATGTTGCGAGACTCGTACTTGCCGGTATTTGGGCCCTCCTGGGGCACAATCTCGGGGTAGTTCACCGGGGGGTTCTTTAGGTACATTGTAAGCGCCGCCGTCTTCTACCTGCCACCAGGATCAGGAGGATGCTTACATTATTCTCCAAGTGAAGAGTCGCGGTTCGTACGATCTTGGCGGTAATGTTTTCCGAGAATAGCTCACTGAGACAGCCTTCGAACTGTAGAGAAGGCTGAGGTGTGACTTGAGGTGTCAACTCTCGAGGAGTAATGCTCCCCATTGCAGCTCACTCTACACTCTGAACAGCCAGGTCAGATTGAAGTTGATTAGGTAGGGCTGAACAGTCTTCACTATTTGTCCTGGCTGTCCACTTCTCGACTAGTGTTCCAAATCTTTATGTAAATTGACCTGGTCTCCAAAGGCGGTGCTTACAGGACTAGTTCAGTGCATGGTCCCTCTAGTGGGTTGGAGCTATTCGGACTCCCGGTTGTCGGAGCGGGAGCCGGGTGAATGGCGTCCCCGCGGCTCCGACCCCGCAGTAGATCACGGCCGAGGACTCTCCGCCTCCGCATTCCTCTTTGTCACTGATGGATTATGACACGAAACATGGACTCGATGACCCTATGTTAGCAATGATCATCTTGTGGTTATCAAGAGCCTGAATCCATGTCGTCAATGACCGACCAGACCGAACCTTCCACTCGTTAGTGTGCCTCTGACGGCTATCTGCAAAGCACAAACGGACAAAATGCCTGGCCTCCATGGCTTCACCGATAATCCCTTCCAGTCACGCAGTGATGTTGTCCGAGCTGCCGAGGCTCTTGTACAGCCCCTGATCCAGTACATGTCACCGGGCCGCGGCCGTGTCAAAATCCCCCATGCGACAGGTACCCACTTCGACGAGGCGGCAGCCCAGCTGGAAGGGTTTGCACGCCCACTGTGGGCTGTCGCGGCCCTGATGATGGGCGGTAGCACTAACTATGACGTTATTCAGCCCTGGCTCGATGGCTTTGAGACAGGCACTGACCCGAAGCACGATGACTACTGGGGTCCAATCATGGATCAGGTGCCCTGCGACCAGCGAATGGTCGAAGCAGAGATGATTTCGTTCTCACTCCTTGCCGCTCCTCGGGAAGCACTCTGGGAGCGTTTGAGCCCCAAGGCCCAGCGCAACCTGATCGCCTGGCTCTCTGGGATGCACGACAAGCTCATCCACCCATCCAATTGGCTGTGGTTCCGAGTGTTTGCTAGCCTTGCGCTCATCAAGGTTTGCGGCGTGAAGGACGCCAGCATAAGAGAGGTGATGAAGAATGACCTGAAGAACCTAGACAGCTTCTACATGACAGACGGCTGGTCTAGTGATGGGCGATGGAGGCCCACAGAGCTCGACGAAGAGGAGTACGAGGTCTACTTGAAGACCGGCCGGGCTAATTCCCTTTTGAACGGACGGCAAGCATGCTATTATTCAGGGAGCTTCGCCATCCAGTTCAGCCAGCTTCTCTTTGTCCGATTCGCCCGGGACCTTGACCCTGCCCGAACAGAAAAGTACTACCAGCAAGCCCGAGACTTTGGCCTGGGGTTCACTGGCTTTTTTGACACCGATGGTAAGATCTCAGCCTCATTGGAAAGGCACCAATGATCAAATGACTAACCATGCCTCTAAGGTGCCCCGATACCCTTTGGGCGTTCCTTGACGTATAGATTTGCATGTTCCGGCTTCTTCGCGGCCTTGGCACTGGCAGACGTACCTGGCATGCCGGAACCTCTCGCCAACCCCGGGCAGATCAAGGGTTATCTACTTCGAAACCTACGCTGGTGGGCAAAGCATTCAGAAGACATTTTCTACCCGGACGGCACGTTGAACTTTGGCTGGACATATCCGTGAGTTGTCATCCCTGTTAGTCAATAGATCACCCCTGACTGATCTCATCGTTCAACACAAGTCAAATGTACCTTACCGAAGACTACAATTCTCCCCAGTCAGTCTACTGGGCTTTGAAATCCCTAGTCGTTGTCGGCCTATCAGCAACCGACGCGTTCTGGGCCGATCCAGAGGCGGACGCCCCGGTTCTCGACCCGAAGTCCGCCGCAAAGGTGCTTCCTGGACCACGGCAGATCGTATGCAACCACCCGGGCGGAAACCACCACTTCATTCTTTCCACCGCGCAGTTCGTGGGCCTGCCTTTCAAGGGGATCATTGCGAAGTATAGTAAGTTCGCCTACTCGTCATCATTTGGGTTTTCTGTCCCGGCGGGCAGTGGAGCGAGTCTAGGTCAGATCGTACCCGACAGCACGCTGGCCCTGAGCCGGGACGGCACGCAAACATGGGCCGTCAAACATAGGTGTGCCGAACCGCAGTTCAAGGTTGCGAAAGTACAGGGTTCCCAGCCTGAAGAAGTGCCGGCGGCAACCATGCCTTGGTATCCGTGGGCCGATCGCGATGTGGTGGTCAACACCACAGTGATTCCCCCAACCTCTCGGTGGCCAGACTGGCATGTCAGAGTACACCGCATCACAGCGACAAGGGATGCCGGCAAGTTGTTTACTGCTGAAGGGGGCTTCGCATCCAACGGTCGCCAACGAGGAAACACGCGCCCATTGCCTCCTCTTAATGGAAACGATCTCAGTGACAACCTGATCATCGGCGTAACTGAAGGGATCTTCCAAACGCATAATACTCTACTTCTTCTTAGCGAGCAGGGGGCTTCTGGAGTTGTCACGGAAGTGTTGGACCCGGAGCTAGGCACTACTTCGACCATGTCGCTTAAGCCTGAGCCAAACACAAGTGTCATGCGACAGCGAACACTCGTGCCCATTATTGAGCACGACATCCACAAACTATCTCAGGGGATGGAGGTGGTGCTAGTTACAAAGGTCTTTGCAATCTCACAGGAGGCTAACGGAGGCTGGAGTCAACGAGGTCCATCGGTACGCGAGCGGTGGCTGGATCCCCCAGTAGTTCGTCTTGGTGATGGCCACGGAAGCGGTGACTTCATCTCCATCGATTACTGAAGAAATGCATCTCCAACAACATTCAAAGTATATGAAGAGCCGGAGCACTTATCACTTGCTATCGAGCTCCGGCTTCAAGACGCTGATCATCGTCCCTGGCCGGGACCGCATCGGCCGGGAATTCACCCGTCACTCGCCGCTGGACACGCGTGTGTGTGGGTCGGTCGTAGAGATCACTAGCCATCGATCATTCAACAGGGTAATTAGGGTTAGTCGGCATCCCCACAGTGTACGCACGCACGCACTGGATGGAAAGAAGATTTTCTAAGATGGCATTGGCATATCTTCATGTCCTCTCTTTAAAATCACCATCATCCAATTGCTCAAGTCCGTAGTGGATTTGACGGAACGCACGCATGCCCGCGGGGATGGTCCCGTCCCAATCCATGGATCCCGTGATGAAAATGCGGCTCAAGGTCTCCGCCTGCAGCCGGGCACCGACAACAGCCGAATTCCCCACAACAATGCCCCGCATTCCGTGGCTGGCCTCTAAGCTTTACCCCAAACCTTCCCATGATTCAAGGGAACCAAGGAGGATCGAGTGATTAAAAAGAGATAGCCTGTCAGATCTCCAGCGGTAAGCGGCAGCTCTGTCGGCATTGGAACTGCTTTCCGCGCGAGGTTCACGCTAGACAGAGCATCAAGTTCGATGGATATCGCAACACCAAGTCAGCGCGTCGCTATGGCTGGCTGTCCTTGCGGCGCATTGGTGGGCGGCGGCCGCTCATGGAGCATTACAAACAGGATGCAAAGCTCGAATGAATAATCCAAAAAATCGAGCAGGCTGATGCTACAAATGACGTCGCATGAAGGCTGGTCTCGTGGCTATCGACACCAACATCTTCTCTGAGTTAGGGCTTATCTCACATTACCATCCTTTTCCAATACGAAAAGCCGGACGTCCCGCTAGACAGACCACCAAAATTCAGGACCCAAGGCCGGTCGAGAGTGGGGCGGTCAGGATTCCGCTCGTTGTGATATGCTTTCCGCACCGCCGTCTCCGTGTGGAGCCATCCGCAAATAGCCGTCACACCCACCTCCAGCTGTCATTGTGACGACGTTAGAAAGAGACAAAAAGCTAGGCACGTTCCTACTAAGCCTATGTAGAAATGCACCCGTGTCTGTATCTTTGTCGAACACTGTTGTGTGACTCTCAGCTCTGTGTTGTCACTGGGAACCAAAGATGGCAATCTTGACGTTTTTAGGGACGCCGTCCCTGTTGTCGACGATCGCGGTAGCGGTCATCATACTAGGCGGATATGTATGTTTCGCGACACAGTCAAAGACAACGAAAAGATAGTACTAACAAATCTAGGGACTATGCGTCGTAATATACCGACTCTTCCTGCACCCGCTCGCGGGCTACCCGGGGCCCTTGCTCGGCAAGATCACAGCATGGAGGGACGTTTACCACGCGTATCAAGAAGACAAGCACCTTGACCTGTACGAGCTGCACGAGAAGTACGGACCCGTCGTCCGCTACGGTCCCAACACGCTCTCTTACAATGACCCGACCGCCCTCAAGGCCATCTACGGCCACAAGTCAAACGTCCGCAAGTCCGACTTCTACCTCTCCTTCCCCGCGCGGCCGAACGCTTTCTCCACGCACACGGCTATCGACCGTACTGCCCACGCCCGCAAGCGCCGCGTCATGAGCCACGCCTTCTCCGAGGCTGCGCTCAGGGGCGTGGAGGAGTACGTCCTCGGGCACATCCGTCTCTTTATCCAGAAGCTGGCCGGCGGCGGAGACCCGGGCGCGCCAGTCACCTGGACCGAGCCCCGGAACGTCGCCAAGTGGAGCACCTACCTCGGATTCGATGTCATGGGCGATCTCAGCTTCGGCCGGTCGTTTGAGATGCTCGAGGGCAACAATCAGGAGAACAGAGACGCGCCGATGCTGCTCGCGCAGGCGGCGAAACGGCACAACACGGTGAGTCGGATGTGATCTTGGTTGTGTAAACACCGTGAGTGCAATTACTGACAAAATCGTACATAGACTGGCCCGATGCCTTGGCTTCACCAGTCCGGTCTGGACCGGATCCTCTTTCGAAAGTTGAACCAGGACCGCGACCGTTATCTGGCTTTCAGTAAGAAGCAAGTCGGAGCGCGCATGAACAGCGACATCTTCAACTCGAGTCGCAAGGACTTCTTCTACTACCTCCTCAACTCGAAGGATCCGGAAACTGGCAAGGGTTTCGCGCAGAGCGAGCTATGGGGCGAGAGCAACACGCTCATCATTGCAGGTATGTTGCAGACTCGCTGAGAGATTAAATGAAGTTTCATGGGTGCTGACGTTACATGTGCTGAAGGATCCGACACCACATCAACAACAATGACCAGCACGATATTCTACCTCGCCCACAACAGGACGTGCCTCGAGCGCGCCTACCAGGAGGTCCGCTCCAAGTTCAACGCCGTCGAGGACATCCGCGCCGGGCCGGAGCTCAACTCGTGCGTCTACATCCGCGCCTGCCTCGATGAGGCAATGCGCATGTCCCCGCCCGTCGGCGCCATCCTGCCCCGAACGGTGCTCGACGGCGGCCTCGAGATCATGGGCCGCAAGGTCCCCGCCGGAACCGGCGTCGGCTGCCCCATCTACGCCATGCACCACAACGCCGACTTTGTCGAGGACCCTTTCGTCTATCGGCCCGAACGCTGGGTCGAGGGCGAGTACGCGACCGAGGACTCGATCAAGAAGCTGCACAGCGTGTTCAACCCCTTCAGCATCGGTCCGCGTGGCTGCATCGGTAAGCCGATGGCGTATATGGAGTTGACGATTGGCGTGGCGAGGTTGGTCTGGAGTTACGATATGCAGCTCGCCTCGGGAGATCTGGGACGGATCGGAGAGGGTGATCCTAGTCTGGGCAAGGGGCGGGAACGTGCTGACGAGTTCCAGATGCGTGATATCTTTGTGAGCAAGGTTGATGGCCCGTACGTGAGCTTCAAGCCGAGGTTTTAGGTAGGCGATGTGAGGAGCTTTGGAGCAGAATGAGTAGGGGGGATAGCTCAGGCAGAATCCCTTGCATCTCGGTCTGGGTAGGGAAAGGATGTCTTGTGGATAGCCGAGCGTTTGGCGTCATTAGCAGTGGAAGTAATGTAAATTAGCTTCAGAGCTTCTACCTTGAGATTCGCTATATATATGGCACGTATTGTACAGGATGACAAAAGGACTCTCCCTAAGACGAAAATAGCAGCCGACCCATCAAACTTTTGCCTTGTAACCCGGGAGTTCGAGCTTGGGGTGGAACATTCCGTCTCAGAATGTAACGCGACCAATCTTGTTCACACCAGATCATTCGCCATATTCCCTGTCAGCTTTTATCGAGCACTGCTCAGGTCTGTTCTTCGTATTATGAGGGTCTCTGTGCCGGGCATCCCCAAATCGTAATTGCAGCAATCGCTGCGCCGTATTGATATCGCCATCTTTCCCTTCACTGTCCAGAGCTTCAACCCACCCAACTTGCCTGAGAGGATTCCATTTCCGGATACCAGCCGAGGCATTCACAATGCTTCCTTCACCGGTAGCTGCTGGCCTATCCGAGTTCAGCCCGAGAGCTAGGAGTTCTGGTATGCTGTCCCACGCATCACTCGTCTTGCGATATATGAGCACAACACCCAGATGGATCAATGCGATAAGGGTGTGTAACACAAGCACCGCGACGCTAAGTCTGTCGAACCACCCAGATACCCTCATTGCGAAGCCATGAAGCGACACGTCCATGGTCATTTGTACCAGATTCGTTGCGTTGGGATGACGAAACACCTCTCGGGCATCGCCCTTGCGCACCAGTCTCCGGGCTCGGTCATCAGTCATCTCACTACACAGGGGCTCGAGCATGGCGCTGTAGTTGCTCGTTCTGTAGCTCGTGGATCTTGACAAGCCATCTACCACTATCGTGGCGAGTGCCACCTCCAAGGCTGCCGTAGTATATGCGTCGCCAAGTCCGGTATTTGCAACTTGATTCAGGATACTCTCCATGGTGCTCTGATTGAACAGGTCGGATGTCGACCCCAGAACCGACTGAGGAACTTTTGGCTGCAAAGCCGCGAGCCAAGCATTCGTGACGTTGATCCGTCTCCAGGTGCCATCGTTCTCGGGTGCAAACCTGGCCCAGCTGAAATCGATGTCGTCCAGTTCAAAGTCTACGAGAGCCCGGCTTTGATCGATAGTGAAGTTGTAAAGATTCGATCGGGAATCTGCCTTGATCATGGACAATCCCTTGGTCCAACGTGCATCGACGGAACATGGTTGGAGGGCCCATTGGGTGAGGTTGTTCCTCTGGCGGCGTGGGCTCATGAGGATAATACCTACCGAGCTGGACTGATTGGCATCTGGTGGAATATGGACGCTCGTAGCTATAATGGCATCGTCTGGAAGTGAGCTGTTCAGATTCTCCACCAGCTTGGCTCTGATGGCCTTTGTCACATCGACGTATTGAAACCACATTATCCACTGTTGGTCTGGCGAGGCTTGTTGAAACCGTAAGGCATACTCAGGAAGCATCGGAAACTTCAAGTCCACGGTCGTTTCGTTTGCGAGAATGTGAACATCGTCATTACACACAACACGCGCTGCTGGCAGCTCGTTCACCACTTTTACCGTCCGGTCATTGGAGTAACTCAGCAATCGAGGTTGAGGATTCGACCATGAAGCATGCAGCGTGAGGTAGTCCAATGCATTCCTCCACACCATATACATGGCACCTTGAGTAATGGATGACGGAGCATGACCGGTCATCGCCCATGTCTCCACCTCGACAGACCAAGGAAGCCGAGCCCGAGCGTAGACATTCTTCCGCAGCTGAGCATCCTGAATCTGGAAAGAGACCTTTGAGTCACCAGCTCCTATCTTCCAGTTTCTAAATGTTTCGAAGATGGGCCGATAGCCATTGGCAATGCAGTCAGACCGATCGAGCCAACGCCCAGCGCCGCAGTGCTGATATTCAAAATCAGGGGCGTCAAGCTTGCTCGGCCACATCTCTTCTCGGGATCCTGGGAAATGACTATCAATCGCGCTGAATTCGTCTAAGTGGACGATGAGGCTTACCATTGAGCCAAAAGAACCCACCGCCAGAGTCCCAGTCGACTTCTCGCGGGATCATCAACACGGCGCTGGCGGGTCCGGCCAACAAAGCAATGCCACCAGAGATGAGCAACAAAGCAGTGATACCCAGTTTTCTGAGTCCATGCAGTTCGGAACGAAGAGTTGGTCCCCAGAAGTCTGCAGACCAGAAGTAGCTGGCCATATACGTCAAGTTAGTCATCACTCATCCGGACATATCCTGCTGGGACATATTGTAACGACTAGGTATCGCGCCAATTCATACCTCAGTGTGGTGAAAGAAAAGCCAGCCCCCATCCATCCAAGAGGTAGCCCAGCTCCGAAACCATTTCGTTCCTCAGCACGTGAAAGACAACTGTTGACATACTTGCCACAATGAGAAGTTCTTGGGCCTTTGCGCAGACTTGCAGGACGCCTTGTTTGATGTCATCCTGGTCCTCCGGACCTTGCAGCTCGTTGCCAATAAAGAATCCCAAACAATTGATGACAACAAGTATGATCGAGACGAATGACGGAAGAACATGAACTCCGCCCCGAGACAAGGCGGACCCGAGAGAGGTCTTGATCAAGGGCTTTGGCTTTTCTGGACCCGACGTTATTGTGAGTATCCCCAGACCGACTGCTCGAATCAACGACTCGAATTTGTTCGCGCCCCCTCTCCACCACCCCCCGAAGCTTTGTATAAGGGGCCTCAAGGACATGCGGAGGCCCCGATGTCGTTGCGGGGGTACCGCCGTTGCTGTCATTGGGATCGCTTGGTCTTTTCGCTTGTTGTCTCAATACGGTATCTTAGGCATAAGCTGAAGAAGGAACACAAAATCAGGACACTGCAAGCTTAGCTTCAGAGTGTTCAGACTACTCTCGTAGATTTATGGAAGGACAACGGGACAGTCTGTCGGAAAGTTGTGAGCCGCAGCCTGATGGCCGGGGTACAAAAGAATTGCACCTTCTGTCAGCTTCTGGAAGACAACCCACTGGTTGCCTTCCTGCACACTCAATTGGCTGTAACCTTCAGCCACTCTAATTTAAGCAGCATAGAAAATAGGGACTAGGCTGCAGGTACGCGTGGAATTACGGAAAGCCCCCAATGCCCACGCATAGTCAGCCAACATGTGCTGTTCGAATCTTCAGCTCGAAACTTTCTGTCGAATGATATGGATGGCGCGTCTCATTGAAAATGAGCATACGCATCACCCGAGAAACAAGCAATAAGGCTACACATGAGCTGGGCGTAACTGTGGGGTTCGCCACCCATGGAGTTCTTGGCAATCACCTTCGAAAAGGGGTACAAACCCTTCAAAAATGGTGAAAAGTCTTTGCATTGAGTGAGGTGACGGAAGCCTTCGACAATGCGGCTCTATCTTGATTTGAGGCCCGTGATAACAGAAGCGCATCCTATAGTCCTTGTTCCCATTCGAGATTTTCCAAGTCCATCTCAGTGTTCCATTAGCCTGTGCAGCTCAACATTGACCGTTTCACATTTGATTTTCAGTGCTCAAACAGAGTACCATCTTATATTCAATTTTCTTGGGTGCAATGAGGCAAAAGCTAGGGCTCATTTTGATCGGGATGATGAACAGTACAAACAAGTCCTGTCCCTGGCGTAAGCAACCAATTTCATGCGACTTCGTCTCTTACACCGAGAGTTGAGACTTGCTTCCTTCCCAACTGATGTCACCGGATCTAAGATCCTAATCCTTTCCATTGCCATTACCATCGACACCTGCTGTCTGGCTTTGCTTCCCCTAGTCGACGAAGTCCTGTTGCTTTCAGGATACTGGTGCCACCAAAGATTAGGTGGGCGTTTCCGCTTCTCCCAGATCTTGACAGGCAAGCTGGGCTGGACCGGCTCAGCATCGAATACAGTTTTTGACCAGAATTACACGGCCTGGCATGTTCTAACATCATTGAAAAGGACAGGCCGGGCTGATTTGAACTTGCGCATATGTACGCAGTGATGGCCTAGAACGGTTGGCGCTGTCGGAAACTGGTGTGGTCGATGGCGCATATTGCACAAGAATGGGACATCAAGATGTGATATTGCGTCTTCACCTCCGCACATCCAACAGGCCTACACCAAAAATGAGGGGAGGTCGAAACGCACGCACATGAAGCCTTTACCACAAGTATAAAGCGATACAGAATACTCCCTTATACAATTGCCAGTCGTCTCAGATACATGCGATCTGCTTGCTTCTCTGACACATTGTCTGAACAATGGCAGCAGTATCCCTGCGAGAAGGCGGCCCCGCGCTTAAAGGGCCGTTCGACTCGGAGGACAGCCCCCTTAGCCGCGCGGCGAGACAGCCACTGCTGCTGGGCGTTTTCCTAGACCTGCTCGACGCTAAAAAGTCAAGCTTTCCCTCAAGCAATAGCTGGACCTTCGACTACAATGTCGATATCGTGCGCAAAGCCGATGATCTTGGCTTTGACATTGCTTTCAGCCGCACGCAATGGCTTCCAAAGGGAGGCTACGACGGCGAGGCGTCTTTGGATGCCTTCATCGCCCTCGGAGCCATGGCTGCGGTGACAAAGAACATCCTGCTCATATCAACGATCCACGTCCTGTACGGGCCGCTCCATCCCCTCCACATTGCCAAGTACGGAGCTACGCTAGACCACATCTCCAAGGGCCGCTGGGGCATCAATATTGTGACCGGGCATCGCTCGATCGAGCATCAGATGTTTGGCTGGAACCGCATTGAGCATGATAAACGATATGAGATGGCCGGGGAGCTTTTCGACGTGGTGAACAGCCTCTGGGGCGAGACCGAGAACCTCACATACGAGGGTCGTGTGTCTCCCTGGAAGCTCGAGAACGCATGGATCACGCCAAAGCCTCTCTACGGAAGACCGGTGTTGGTCAACGCCACGGGGTCTCCAGCCGGCATTGACTTTGCAGTGCACTACTCCGATTTGGTCTTCATCACGTCACCCGGCGGAGCCCACATCGACAGTGCCCTGGAGACGCTACCTGCTCACATCACCAAGATCAAAGAAGCCGCTAAAGCCGTGGGTAGGACGGTGAAGATTCTAATCAACCCTACCATCGTCTCCAGAGACACGGCCGAGGAGACAGATACTTACCTGCGAAACATCGTGAGCGGCATGGAAGATATCAAACAGGATGTGAAGTTTGGTTTCGCCACATACGACAGCGACGCGCACGCATGGCGTGGGCGGAAAGATGCGTCGCAGAAGCAAGGCTACGGTCTCGGTGGCAATATCGAGATCATTGGTACGCCAGAGGAGGTGGTGGAGAAGCTCGCGGCCCTGCACCGCATCGGCATCGATGGTGTCCAGCTTGGCTTTTATGACTGGAAGATTGATCTAGACCACTTTGCAGAGAAGGTTCTGCCGCTACTCAAAGAAGCAGGTTTGCGCGTGGACTAGGCTGTCAGATGGACTGGGGATAGGCTCAAGAGCTGAATCTAAGATACTCCCTGGATTTCTCAACTTTCTCTGCGGTCATTGCGGGAGCAGCATAGACTAAGTGCGAATTGTTATCAAGACCATTATGTTGTGATGATGGGGAGCAAGGTTGATACCCTGTTTGGGGAAACACGTCCGCGTCACGCGAAACACGCACATATGACACAAGCAACCACTAGCCCCCACGAGATGGCCGCCACCTTTATCTTCTCTACTGCATGTCAACCCCCCCGGCAATAACACCATATCCTGCCCCGCTAAGAGAAGACAACGTTGGAGAGAAGGCCTTGATTTGCAAGGCATTTGCCGAGCCTCAGCTCCGGCCGCCACGCGCCTTGTCCACTTCCCTAGTGTCCCCGGTGCCGCACCACCGGACGATTCCTTGCCTATCGGGAGGTATTCATACAATGGGGTCATTCGCCCCCTTGGTGCTGCCACGAGATAATCCTCCGCTCTGGCCAAATCACATCAACGGGTATGCGATCGCGCAATGGGGAATCTCTGAGAGTGGCTGTCCGTATATGAAGATGCCGTGTAACCTATTTCTGTGCTGTGTGTACCTTTGACTACATCAAACACTATATCTCTATTGCTGAGGTATTAGTACGTTTCTTTAACGGCAAAACCAAGACACGGCATCATGACTACCATGGTCAAGCGAAAATGGTGGAGTATCCAGTGGTTTTCGGCCGATGATACGAATGAGGATCGTAGATTTCTGATGAAACTGGACATGATAATGATTCCCTTCCTACTTCTCACATACTGGGTGAAGAACCTGGACCAAAACAACCTCAGTATGTACTCGGCGTTTGTCTCAAACCTAGGGGAGAACCATGCTGACTTCTATAAGACAATGCTTACGTTGCAGGAATGAAGGAAGAACTCGGATTCTATGGCAACGAACTCATCCAGTTACAGACGATGTACATTGTCGGCGCCGTGCTTGGGCAATTGCCTTTCTTATTCCTCTTCACCTATCTTCCTATGCACTGGGTTCTTCCGGGCATGGATGTAGGATGGGGCATATTCACCTTGCTGCAGTACCGTGCCAACTCATTTGGCGAGATGATGGCGTATCGCTTCTTTGTTGGGTGGTTTGAGGTATGACAATCCGCTTCGAGCGAAGTCGATGAGAGTTACAGACTAAAAAACCCCTAGGCTGCATACTTTCCGGCTGTTCATTACGTTCTTGGTAGGAAGAAGACCCCTGTTACATGTGCGACGAGAGTTTAAGCTAATCATGTGTAGGATCCTGGTATCGCCGACATGAGATCAGTCGCCGGGGCGGGATATGGTATCTCGGCGTGCCCATTGGCACTCTTACTGCCGGTCTCGTCCAGGCTGGTGCAACCCAAAGACTCGAAGGGGTTAATGGGCTATCGGGCTGGAGGTGAGTAGCATTCCTTTTCGTTAGAGAGTTCATCAGATACTCACATGTAACTATCGTAGGTGGATGTACATCATCTGCGCCATTATTACTATCCCAATCGGCATCATTGGCTACTTTATCATCCCAGGCACAATCGAACAGCCTAACCGGTGGGTGTTGAGCGACAAGGACCTTGAGATCGCGAAACGGCGCCTGGAACGTAACGGCCATGTCACCCAGGGCAAGCTCAAGCTCCGCCACGTCAAGGAGATATTCCTCAGCAAGCACTTCTACATTGTGGTCCTGGTCGACATGCTCTTCTGGAATGCCGGTGCCAACACCGGCGCGTTCCTCCTGTGGCTCAAATCTCTACAGCGGTACAGCTCGCCCAAAACCAACCAATTCGGTACTTTACCCTCCGCGCTCGGCATCTTTTACACGCTGTTCGCAAACTTCTCTTCGGACTTGCTCTGGGGCCCTGCGTGGGGCATTACGTTTGCATCGGGCTACAATGCCGTGGCGATGGTCATCCTGGTCATCTGGAACGTGCCGGAGGGCGCAAAGTGGTTCGCCTTTTGTAGCACGTCTTGGTCGTATGCCTTGTCTAGCGTGTTGCATGGATGGGTGAACAATATCCTGAGAGACTCCCCAGAGACCAGGGGCTTTACCCTCGTGTTTATGAACATCATGGCACAGTCATCGACGGCTTGGTAAGTGTGATCTCGGTGAATTCTTGGTCGGATCTTTGCTTACATGTTTCTACGTACAGGACGGGGTTGCTTGCATATCCAACAGTGCAAGCACCACGATTTCCTCACGGCTTCGCATTCTCCCTTAGTTGTGCGCTTTGCCTCATTGTGGGCACACACATTTTGAACCTCTACATGCAGCACAAAGAGTCGGTCTCCCTCTGTTTACAGCAACCATTGAATTCTACTGATGATAGGACTTCGATACAGAAAGCAAAAGATCGAACAGCTGCAGGTCGAAGAAACTGATACTAGTGATAGAGAAGGATCGACTACCAATAAGCAGTCGGATGTGTACGTGCAGCCGTTGGTGACGGACTCCTTCCCTCAACTTCAGGAGAATTCTGTCCAAGGGGGTCATAACCATACGGCGATTTCTCACGAAAACCCGTCGAAACTATGAAGAGCATGATCTAGAAGAACAAGCGGAGAGCATCAAAGTGTCGGCCTGGTCGCACAACATCTTTCGCCGCTGAAAAGTTCTAGATCCGTGGACCTACAGTACATGAGCCTCTTTTTGGATAGAAGCAATTCTAGATTTTGTATAGACCCCTAGCATACACTATCATTACGGTCATCAACATCCAACTTCCTGCCACACATGCTCAGGGTATTGTCCTCCCTTGGACAAAAGCTTCGTGTGGCGGAAAAATGGCGACGTGGCGCGATAGATGCCATTCACCTCGATTCCCAGTAAGCCATGTCACGGCCACGCCCCATGGCTAACTCTCCGTTTTGCTGGCACTCGTACCACGCTGCGCCGGTGTCGTTGGTGGCAATACCTGTTAGGGGCGCGTAGAGTACTTCATCGGAGCTGATGACCCTGTCCATGTCCATAAACTGCTGGTCCATCAGCGCCTGAGACAGCGCGGAAAGCTGCGTCGCTCCAGCCGAGAAGTCGGACCATCCCGCGCTCGCTTCTGCAGGACCTTCCTGCGTACCGACGGTGACTTCATCGGCAGGCTCTTTCGATGTCTGAAGAGCCTGCTCAAGGGGTTCCTGAGGCTCATGCCGGTCTAGAGTTGGGGTAGCCTTCTCGAACATATCGTAAGACAGATGCTCCCAGGCTGAATCTTCAGACAGCCCGGAGATATCAATGATGAGACTCGGGTCATCTGTACATCTCTTGTGGATTGTCCGGAGGCGCAAGGCAAAATGTCGGAAAAGCGACGTTTCTGGGGAGCCGGTCGAACGGGCTCGTGGAAATCCATGCCATCGTGTATGCATTTCGTCCAAGCTCTCTACAATCGACCAAAACTCTGGGGCCAGCGCCGCACTTTGGAATCTCGAATGGGCTACGTGTTGTTAGACAGAAATCACACAAGACAACCTCGGCACCTTGGGGTAGTGAAGATCGTACCAAGGAGAAGTCTCGCGCTGACAAAGGCTGCAAATGCCATCTGTGGTGAGACAAGAGTGTCCCGAGGCCATATCTTGAGGTAACTCTTGGTAATGTTGGCTACCTCAACAGCAGCGCTCTGGCATGTCTCGGCACTGTACAAGCTAGGCAATTTGACTGCTCTCAACTCGGGGGCTGGATATGCAATCCTGTGGTGGAGCAGGATCATCGACGCGTTGTGTGTGACATGTGCATTGGTCATGTTGGGATCCATTACGCCCGGCATGGTCTCCCTGGACATGCCAGAATCTTGCCACACTCGAGGAAGAGACAGTTTCCAACTGAAGAATCATAGGGTCAGCAAGCTTTGACCAAAGCTAGATATGTCAGGGGATTTTCTTTTAACGTACTGCACAAGTCGAAGATCAAGTTCCTTGAATCGCATCAACCAAGCAGCCAGCAAATTTGAGTCGTTGAAATCAATCTTTTGTCGCAGAAAATATGCGACCACACGGCTTAGAGATTCGACAGACTCTATGAAATATGCGAAGGCGCCGACATTCGACATGTCCACCGGCGAAGCGGCAGGTCCAGGAGCGCCTGGGTGATGGCGTTCCAGAACAGGCTCTTGTGTCACAGCAGGTGTATCTGCTGTCGAAGCCGTTTGAGAGGGACTCGGATAGTGTTCTGGGAGGTAGGCGATAGAAGTGCCAATCCTGGCCGAAGAGTGCGACCAAATGCCGAAATACGGGGTGGGAGACCGCTTCCCTCGATACCAGACTGACCCGCAAACCGGGAGTCGCCGAATAATATCGGCGGCACTTAGGCTTGTATTCCACCTGGGAGCATGTTTAGTCAAGTCCAATCGCCTCAGGGGTTTGTTGTTGAACGATGGGCTTACCCAGTCGCAGACGAACAGAACCGATCCAGGTTAAATATATTCCAGAATAACCTCCTCCTCTCCTCCTCCTCGACGAAATCATGAGGCTGATCCAAAGGCGATTGAGGCCACAAGAGACCTCCGTAACGGGGTCCATCCTCGGATTCAATTGTCAACCCCAGATAATGGGCGGTCCTTGCTGAAGACCCAATAAGTGACCAGGCCTTCTCAGGCTCTCCGTTCCCAATCTGATCACGCGTTAGCCAATACGGAACAAACTCCATTCGATTCAGAAGGAAGGCTCACATCAGAGAATGCCACAATAGTCAACGCTTGGAGGTTCTCCTTGGAAAGGCCACTCATGGACGTCAGTATGACAAAGTCTCTCGACCGCTTGACCTCGCTGGCGACGTATTCGGGTGACAGTGGTGCTCCATCTTCATCGGTGACAAAGCGTAGCGCGGCGACGTTGATTGCATGAAGGACAACCAAAATCTTCTCTCTCTGTGTAGGATCTTCGGCCAATTGTGGGAATTTGGTCAAGTGTAAGATGGGGAGCCATGGTTGGACTCGTACGAAGAATTCGTGCAGGACAGATTTCAATCGCTGCCCTCGGAATAGGTCTGGGATATCTTCGCCCAGCTCGGGTTCGAGATTGAATGCTGTGGTAGTCTCCCGGGCTGGATCCGACACATCTTCGGTCCTTCTCCGTTTCGGGGCATGCCCATCAAGAACATGACTCTGCGTCACAAGGTTCTCCAATCCATTGGCCTCTTGCGTCTGGCCGAGGACATCCGTCGAGGGTGATAGCTTAGAGATTGCGGAACTAAGCTGATCGAACCCCTTCGTCAAAGTAGATAGTACATCCAAAATCGGCTTGCTCGGATCGACCACAGGCTGCTGCGTAGCATCTCGTCGTGCTGGAGAGGTTTCTCGGCCACCCAAACCCAAAGTTCCAATGTCGCCATGTTTTGCAGCTTGACCTCCAGAGAAGAGATAGTTCTCGACGAGACCTGTGACATTCTGTTTCAGTACGCTGGGTAGGTAGTCAACTTCCAGAAGGGCAGTAGCACCCACCTAGCCTGCGATTTAAATTCTCTACTACACCGCTCCTGAGACCTGGCTTGTTCCTTTTGTTTACATCATAGAAGCACTGAGTGTCTATTACGTCGGAGGAGTCCGTTAGCAAAATAGGCAAGATATTCGAAAGGGGAAGTGTCCAAGGTACCGAGTCGCGTGCAGTTCGAGCATTGGGGCAGTCGTCGAGAGCATTTCAGCTTGCGCTTCTTGCATCCCTCGCAAGACGGCAGGTCTGCTCTCTCGATCAGGAGAGTCTCGGACCGGGTAGGGCCCTCGGAAGAAGACTGTTCCATCAGCGGCAGAGAGGTTGCTCGAAGAGTTGACTGGCCGGCTCGGACGAGGATCATACAGTGTTTCCGGACCCGCAATTATTGTTGCTTCATTGCGCGGGGTATCGTAGCCAACATAACGCGGATCCTCGGACAGCCCTCGCACGAGCATTTTCCCGCCGCTACGCTACCACTACTTCGTAGTGTCTTAGCATCTACCGAGGCCCTCTTTTAGCTCCATTTTTGATGCCTCATCCACGCCATAATCGGAGTCACAAGTTCAAGGGAAATGGAGTCGTACGATGGAGTATGGTACAACATGCACCGGGGTTAGTCGCGCACTCTGTGGTAGTCGTGTACCAGAATGAGCCATTTCACTAATCCTTTTGAAAAGCCTCAAGCCTTAGCATTCGGAGGAAAGTTGCAGCACGGCAAAAGATCCCCTCGAGCACATCGACAAAACAACTTCACCTGGTAATCATGACTTTTCTCAAACATTGCTTAAACTGCACATATCTTAGTATCTGCCTTTCTACTATTCAAAGATTCAAGGATTCAGGTTCCAATGAGAATATAGCGGTTGTGTGAAAAGTTTGCGATCGAAAAGCCTGTTCTACCCATAGGCGAACCCTTCGATCCAGGACAAGGCTCCTCTCCGAGTCGTCTTGCTCAATACTGTGCTATGACTACTCCTTCAGGTTTCCACTTGCCGCTTGAGCGTCCACTTCGTCCTGAATTGTGGTTCTAGTAGAAGCAAACCTCCAAGCTGGGATACCCCGTTGAAAGAGCTCGTCGAGCTCGGGATAGGTGCGGCCCTTGGTTTCTGGGTAGAAGAAGATGCAAGGGATCAAGAAGAGAAGGGTGGTACCACCGAAGAACAAGCCAATTTTCTGACCCCAGCCCGCGTACTGATTAGACAACATCAGGGGCACAGTGTAAGTCTACGCATATCGTTAGCGACTTGAAGTTCAGACATGTTGGGGGGTTAGGAGAGCCTACAAAGAGAAGTCCACTCAAGTATTGTATAGTGACCGCGAATGATGTGGTCTTGGCTCGTAGCACTGGAGTTGAGAGCTCGACAATGCTGACCCAACCTGTGATCCGAATTAGTCAAGAACCAGAGCTGGAGCAATGGTGTTGTCTTACCGACAGGGGCAAGAGACAAGGCGTAAACAAAGGCCCAGATTGAGGTGAGGGCAACCAAGGCACTTCCAGAAGAAGGCGTAGCCTTCATAAAACCAAGTCCACCAACCGTGAACGTGATGATACCCATCATGGCACCGCCAAATATCACCAGTGTTCTTCTTCCGACTCTGTCAACCATATAGAATGAGAGAATGATACCAAAGATGAGGACCATTTGTTTGATGATATTGCCCAGGAACGGATCGTTCACACCAGCAAGTTGGAAGAAGTAGGTTGTGTATCCAAACATAAGTGGAACACCAACAAAATTCTGGAAGGTGAAGGGCAGAGTTGAAATCAGACCACGCTTCAAGTTGGTCTTGTCCTTGAAGAGGAGGGCCCAACTACCGTTGGCCGACTCTTCCTTGGCTGCTGCCTTGGACTTGAGATGATCGTAACGGACGACGGAGTATTCGTGATCGATATTGAAGCCATTGACGTTGCCAACGAGGCGGTGGAGGGCCTTCTTGCCCTCTTCATCTCTGCCCTTGGAAGCGAACCACGCCGGAGTATCGGGCAGGTAGACCATGGGGATCAACCATATGCCTGTAAAGACGAATTCGGAGTAGAAGGCATTGCGGAACGCCAGTGGATGAGTCACTTGAAGGACCTTGAGAGCGATCGCCTGGAAAGCCTGACCGAAGGCAAATGCGAGGGCGAAGCTAGACAACAGCGCCCCACGGAACTGAGGCATTGCGACCTCAGACATGTAGATCATGACCGACGCGCCATTCATACCAGCAGCCAAGCCCGCGATGAAACGTGCAATCAAAAGAACCCACCAGTTGGGCGCAAAGATCTGGATGATGATGGACTTTTGTGCTGTGTGTTAGCGGGCCGGCCATTCATGAGACTCCATCGAGCTGAGGTGGGATGCCTACCGTTGTGAGGAACCCGGTTACGAGCCACATGTTGAACTTGCGACCAAACCTGTCTGCCGTATAGGGAGCCACCACTTGGATCATGATGGAGGCGACATAGTATATAGCACCCCAGAGAGACACATGTTGCGGGTTCAAAGCAGGCAGCTTGGTAACAGGGTCGAGGGTTGTGGCAAACTGATTGATGAAGCCTTGATTGGCGACGATGCTTCCAACGATGGAATTGGCATATCCAGAGTACCTGGACAACAGTGTGAGTAATTAGCTCATACATAACGTCTCTCTCTGGGCTGGGATCAACATTCAACCTACATTCCTGCAAGAGATACGGCCACGCCCGTAATGTAAAGCCTCCAGAACTTTCGGACGCACTGGCCACGGGTCAAAGCCGCAAATTCAGACACGACCACATGGGTTGCATCCTCGGACGGCTTTCCCTGTTCAAGCTCCATGGCTGGTTGGTCGGCCTCCGAATGCGTGACCTCGGTTTTCGCCGACAAGTCGTTGGCCATATCGATTGGAAGGATGGAGGGATATCAGTATTGTGCAGAAACTCGGTCAGTGTGGGTTGAAGGGGTGCGAGTCGTGAAACACTTGGCGACTTGGAAAGATGATGAGTTCAAGAGAGCACACCAATAGGCTGATAGATGCCGATATATATACAGCACAGGGCGGGACGACGAGAGCCTTTTGTTCCTCCGTTCGGCCTCGACTCCCCAGGAGCACTGACCTACAAGCGTGGGGAACAGCCTGGGGGTCGTTCACCCCCGCAAATCTTGTGCTTCAGACTTCAAGAACAGTCCGAGCTAGTGGGTAATGTTCGGGAAACCCGTCATGTCTTGCGTCGAGGCATGCTTCATACGCGTCGAATGAGCCGATGTGCAGCAGAGGAAACGCCCCAAAGCCGCTCCTGTAGCCGACACAAACTGTGGCACTAATCTGATCCTAACTAGTCACTACGTACTCCCTTAGCTAGCTGAGATCCAGCTCCACTTCAATCAGAGCCAGAACGCCGGTTATTCATGACGCTCATTGGACGAGATCACGAGGACAATGCGAGTGATAGATAGAGAAGAACACCGGTGGAGTCTAGGGCACTACCCGGCCGAGCATTCGCCTAGATCCCGAGATGTCCCCCAAACGATGGGATCTAGACGCGGCTCATGACATTAACATCGTCGAAACCCCGAGGTTTACCCAGATCGGCGGCCTAGGCAATGACCTTGATGGAGAATATTAATGGTTGTATTGGTCATCGGCTCGCATTGCGCCGGAGGAAACGCACGCGGTCCCGATCCCAAAACAACATGGAGTTTGTATTTTGCGAGTTACCATATGTTGTTGGCTGAGATCAACATGTCTTTTTGGACGGGCATTTCGACATCCCTTAGTGCCATAGAGTCTTCTCCCGCCCAAGGTATCCTCCATCAAGATGCTCAAGCCTCAAGCGAACCACGTCCGATCAGTCATCAACCTTGACGGTATCTGGAACTTTGCACTTGCTTCAACCGTCGACATCGAGGTAGAGCAGGCATGGAAGACAACTCTTTCGCCGCGGCTTCAGGTCCCTGTACCCGCAAGTTACAATGATATTTTCATCGATGCACAGGTGAAGAACCACGTCGGATGGGTTTATTATCAGCGTCACGTCACCGTGCCCAAGTTCCTCGACGGACAACACTACTTTCTTCGCTTCGACGCGGCAACCCACCACGGGCGTGTCTATGTCGATGACCATTTTGTGGGTGACCACACTGGCGGATACACTCCTTTCGAGGTGCCGATCGACCATCTCGTGGCTCCCGGGCAACGAGTCCGGCTGACCGTGGCCGTGAGCAACGAACTCACCTGGGAGACGATTCCACCTGGGGAGATAGAGACCACCCCCAACGGCAGGAGGAAGCAGATTTGTCGACATGACTTCTTCAACTACAGTGGCCTGGCTCGATCCGTGTGGCTTTGCAGTGTGCCCAAAGTCCACATTCAGAGCGTTTCTGTCATTACCGATGTGATCGATAACGGATCCAGGGGCATAGTGAGCTACGAAATAGGGACCAACACGGCTCTGGATCCAGATCGGAGGCTCAGAGTAACTCTGATAGACGAAGAAGGACAGGATGTCAGCCATTTCTTTCAACAAAATGGCTCGATTGATGTTCCATCTCCCAAGCTATGGCAGCCGGGCGCAGCCTATCTCTATGACTTAGTCGTCGACATTCTTCACGGCGAAGAAATTGTCGACTCGTACACATTGCCCGTTGGCATTCGCTCCGTCAAAGTATCTGGACACCAGGTACTCATCAACGATAAACCATTCTATTTCACCGGCTTTGGCAAACATGAAGACACACCTATCCGTGGGAAGGGCCACGACCCAGCGTACATGGTCCACGATTTCGAGCTCATGAAATGGACGGGTGCCAACTCGTTTCGAACGTCGCACTACCCCTACGCCGAGGAGGTCTTGGACTACGCAGATCGTCATGGCGTTGTTGTCATCGACGAGACTGCGGCAGTTGGCCTAAACTTGGCCATCATTGCTGGCATCACGGGGAAGAAAGCACCCCCGACATTCTCTCCAGAAACGGCAAGCGATAAGACGCAGGAGGCCCACAAGCAGGCTATCAGAGAGCTCGTACACCGTGATAGAAATCATCCTTCGGTCATCATGTGGTGCATTGCCAACGAGCCTGCGTCAGCTGATCCCGGGGCGCGTAGCTATTTCGAGCCACTCGTCAAATTGACACGAGAACTCGACCCGACACGGCCCGTCTGTTTTGCCAATGAGAAGCAGGCTGGGGTGGAAGAAGACATCATCACCGACTTGTTCGACGTGGTCTGTCTGAATCGCTACTACGGTTGGTACCTCAACACTGGCGATCTTGAAACGGCCGAAGTCGAGATGGAGGCGGAGTTGCGTGCCTGGCAGCACAAGTACGGAAAGCCCATGGTCTTGTCAGAGTTTGGTGCCGATACACTAGCGGGCTTGCACAACGTCATGGACGTGCCATGGAGCGAGGAGTATCAGACCAGAGTTCTGGAAATGTCTGGTCGAGTCCTTGACCGTCTCAACTGCGTAGTTGGCGAGCATGTTTGGAACTTTGCAGATTTCCAGACAGCTTCGAGTTTCATCTTCCGAGTGGACGGCAACAAGAAAGGCGTGTTCACTCGGGACAGAAGGCCCAAGGCCGCCGCTATTGCTTTGAAGAAGCGGTGGGAAGGACTGCGGGATACTCCCTCGAAACAGTGATCTCGATGCCCGCTTTTAGATGAGGGAAGCTCAACGCTATAGGAGTCATCACTCGAGAGCGATGACAAATAGACTCAGATATGAAATCGATTGTATTCATGTAGATCATACTAATGACTTGCTTATAATGTAATGATCACTTTATTTCCCTCTGCATCCATAAGAGAAGTCCCCTTTTCCTGACCGTCACTGAGAATATCCTAAGCTGCAGTCTCCCCAATCGGTATCATGGCAACAGTCAGCCATGCATGACCCACAGCTTTCATCGTAATGGTAGCATTCTTAAGCTGTGCTGCCGCATCGCAAGATATATTGTCGGAGCAAAGCGACTGAGGCCTATCTAGGAGGGCTTGAAGCAGCCGGATAAGGGGAACCTAAGACTCAAACTTGTAAGAAGGTGAGGGCGAGAAATAGGTAGGACCATATATCAATCTATAAAACTGTCAAGGCAACTTATACACGTTTTGTGTGGCGATCGCGGGGCAACCTATAAAGGCTCAGATTGCAACTCCACCATCGCTGATCTGTTCTCAAGTACATATCTTCTGGCGAGATCCGGCCTCCGCTCTATACCCTCCCCCTCTCCAGGAACTTGTTGGGGATGTCCACGTGCCTATTCCTAATGTACTCGCACAAGTTTTTGCCGAAGGGATCCATGCTCGAACTGCTGACAGATCCGCGGTCCAGGTGGTCCTTGAGCAGGAAATGCACAGCTTTGACGCCGGGGAACTCGCAGCGGTCGATGCGGTGGCCCGTGTACTCTTTGCCGAGCAGTTTGATAAAGGTCTCGGTGGAGAGCAGTGTGCGCAGCCAGTCCCACTCGTCGTCGTTCCTCACAAAGAAGCCCACGTCGGCATCCGAGGCCTTGTCGCCCGAACGGCCGAGGGCGATCCAGCCAAGGGGGCCGCGGGTCGTGGGGCCGTAGGACGAGAGGTCGGCCGGCTTGGTGGGCTCGTACGACTTCTGCGGGCCGTACGTCTTGGTCTCGGTAGGGCCGGCGATGTCGAAGGACTGGCCGGACCACTCGAGCACGGCGCGCTCCTGGAAAAGATCCTGCGACATGGTCGTGGGCCAGTACTCGAGCATGGGCCGCGCCATGGACTGGCGCGTGTCCACCTCGACCGTGGCGCCGGGGCACGACTGCAGGAAATTCTCCAGACACCACCGCACAAAGGTGCCCGTCGTCATGGTGCCCAGCCCGGTGCCCGCGGGGCCGCCGCCCGCACCCACGATGGACGGGTCGCGAGTCTGGGCGAACACGCGGAAGTCGACCGTCGCCGCGTCCTGGCTGTCGGCGTCGGGGGCCGAAGAGCCCACCATGTGGAACTTGAGCTGGGTGAACTTGTCAATATGATCACGCATGGCGTAGCGGATCTGCTTCTCGGTCCAGGCGGCCTGTGAGGTTTGTCTCTGTTAGCTATAATGACCCCTTGCGAGCGCTACACACATGGTAGAACGGGGAGGGTATTCCAGGTTCAAAATAAAGAATTATAAGTGTTCGTACCTTCTCCTCCATGTCCAATCCCACGAAGAAGAAATGGAACTCGGCCTGCCAGAGCTTGCCTGTCTCGCTGGTCACACCGACCTTGGTGGTCGGGGGAGGCGGTAGGCCCTTGATGCCTGTCATGCGCACCTGGTCCTTGCCGACTTGGGTCAGGGTCAGGCCCTCGATGTCGGCCACGACGTCCGAGTTGAAGTAATAGGGGCCCTGAATCTCGTAAAGCAGCTGCGACGTGGCGGTGCCGACGGACATCTCGCCGCCGGCGCCGGCGCCCTTGGTGAAGACGGTTTCGCCGGTCGGCTCGATGGCGGCGATGGGGAAGCCGAGGTTCTCGCAGCCTTCCATGAGGTTCTTGAAGCCAGCGTAGTATCCTCCTGTAGCGTAGGCCGAGCACTCGATGATGTGGCCGGCCATAAGGGCGCCCGCCAGCTCGTCCAGGTTGGTCCGGTCCCAGCCGTACCACCAGATGGCGGCGCCTACCGTTGGCGCGGCGTCGGCCACTCGCCCAGCGATGACAATGTCCGCGCCCTCCTGCAGGGCCTTGGCGATGCCGAAGGAGCCGAGATAGCACCTGAAGAGAGAATCGCCCGTCAGCGAGGGGAGAGGACCTCCAAAAGCAGGGGGGAAACAGCTTACTGGGCATAGAGTGGCTCGAATCCCCATTCGTCCATGGCCTTGCCCGTGTCGAGGTTGCGCAAGGGGTCGCCCTTCTTGCGCAGCTCGCGGATCTGGTCAATGCACTCGTCACCCTCGATGTAGGCGACCTTGAGGTTAAGGCCGCGCTCGCGCACCCGCGAGGCCACCTCCTTGGCGAGCAAGCCGGCGTCGCTGGCGCCGGCGTTGACGGCCAGCTTGACGCCCTTCTCAGCCAGAACGGGCAGCGCGGGGTCCAGCGTGCCCAGAAAGTAGGGGTCGTAGCAGGGGCCGCTAGCTGTGTGCGGATCCTGCAGCTTCTTGGACTTGTTTACGCCGTGCATCACCATGGTGCCCTCGGCCATCCAATCTACGGGAGGGGGGTCAGCGAGCTCCCTTTACTCTCAAACGTTGCTGGACCATATTTTCTTTCTCATGCTCTGGATTCCAACTAAACTTACCTCCCACGATGACATCGACTTCGCATTCCTTGGCCAAGTCGTGGATGGCGCGCTGGCGATCCGTGTAGCCGCCCGAGGCTCCGGCCACGCGGATGGGACGCTTATTCGAAGGCATGGTCGTCGGTTCTGTCGGCTTCCGTGAGAAGGACACGATGGGTCGCAAGAATATCGGTCTGACTTGGGTAGTGAGACTGACGACAGATAATACCGGCTCCTCGCCGGAGGACCGTCAAGACTTATGTGTGCGCCGAGGGGATTGTGGGGTATCGGGGTATTTCTCCCTTCATGGCGCTAATGATTCATTCGCCCGATAATGATTCAGAATTGGGGTAGAGCGCCCCGCGGGGTGCTGGAATTGTCGCCTCCTCATGACCACCAAGAACTACGCCTAGACTCTGAAAGTGTTGCACCGCGTGTCATTTTCCACGCCGTCAGAACAGTGCTAATTGGCGGGCCGCTGACAAACTCGGTAATGTCTGTCCACTGCCGCCACAGCTTTAATTTTCCGGATATGGACGTATTCAAAGATAGCGAATCACCTGTGTAGAAAAGCTGTTAGGTAATAACATGGCAGAACCCCACTACTAACCGTCCGGTGCCCTGACCTGTGAGAGCAAAGGAAGATCATACTCGGCGGAAAAAGTTATCAGGGGTAGCAACCTCGAAACCCTTCCTCCACCTGACAGTACCGCCTGATCTGCTGTAAGTCTCTTATAAATCGAGGTTGCCTTAACAAACAACTTTTCAAACTTAATAATAGACTTTCTGTTGGACCAAATTGAGATCCGTAAATGTATTGATTGACTTCTGTCCTCCTCTGTTTTTCTTCTTAGGAGGCTGGTTCTGTGGGATTTCTAAGGGGATTCTGATCTTGGCACGAAGGGTCCCAGTAAGGTAGGCTCAGGTGAGGCTCGGGTGCCGCCGAGGTGCGGCACAGCCGGGAAAGGAAGTCGCTCAGGTCTGAAGCCCAAAAGGGAATTTGGAAGAGCTCGTATCTGACGTTGACTCTAGTGGAAGCTTCAAGATTAATAAAGGTTGCATGAACCTGCCAGGAAACAAAATGCAGAGGTCAAAAATTGTGACAGGTTAGTGGTGCATCATGCGAACACTGGCTAGTTTCCTTGGCCCATACTCTTCTCTTGATCCATGAAATTGACATTGTTCTACTATCGACTGGCTGCTATGTCTTCAATGCGCTTTGAAACCAAATCAATGGCCAACTCCTCCTCCTTCAATCCAAGGCTTCGCAGCTTCTTGAAGAACGGATGATCGGGACGATTAGTCATGAGACCTTTGATCTTTCTCGAGCTCACATCCTGGGGCTCAAAGGTGGGTGTTTCCCCGGCTGCAATGAGCTTCTCATGCCGAGTACCATAGTTAATGAGACCATCAGAACACTGGAAATCATTCACTCTGAACCTGGAGGTACTCAAGAGGGACAAAAGGGGACCAATGCCGAGAATGTCAAACTGGAGACAAAGTCTCTAGATTATGAGCCTGTATCGCTTGGAAGGTAGAGACAGGAGTGATCCACACTTCCCATTTCACTATCATGTTTATCCCTAGTGGCAATGGTAAAATGGAACGTGTTTCCGTACTATACCGAGATTTGCTTGAGTTGTGTCAAAGATTCTATTGATTTATCATGCATGTGCTTCCCTTGACGGGAACAAACCCCGCTACACCGATCAAGCGGGCGTGTATTTCAGCTCACCGCCCGCCCTCCGTACCACCATCACAAATAGACGTGAGGTCATCTGCTGCTGCTAATTGACAGAGAACCCGCCTCAGCCTTTCGGAAGTGTAATGGTTGTACGTCGGAACATCAAGAACAAAGTACCCTAACATTGCGAAACCCCGCCGCACATCCCAGTAACGCCATGGACGAGTTCATTCCTTCGCTTTCGCCCTCTCCCCCACCACCACCTCGCCCATTTACTGCACATACGGCCGCAACACATTCGACATCGTTAGAACACGACGTGCTCTTCATCGAACAGAGCCATGACTCTGCGGCTTCGTTGCCATCGCCAGAAGAAATTGAGGCCTGTCAAAACATTCTCAAGGACTGGCCCGGTAGACGCACGGTTCGGATCAGCGAAGACATTATCGCTAAGTACGGAATGGATGTTGACCCAATCGAAGGCGAAAACATGCGCTTTGTGCGCGAGCGAACGGATATCGAGACGCCTCGGCTTCTCGCAGTATATCAGCGCCGGCAAGAACCGAGCTCTGATGTATTAATCACCTACATCATCATGGAAGCAATTGCAGGCTCTACTCTGGAGAGCCTATGGACCAGTCTCAATGCGTCCGAGAAATCGAACTTGTGCAGTCAGCTCCGCAACATGTTTGAATCTCTGCGCCAACTCAGCCCCCCGCAACATTTTGGAAGCCTTGGGGGCAAAGGTCTCCTCGACGGATTGTTCGTATCAGCAGAAACAGGCTCAGCATTACATGGACCCTTCAACACTGAATATGACATGCTAGGAGCCATAGTCGATAAACTTGTCGCTGATTGCGGCGAAAGACTCGCGCACAAGGCAGTATACTATCGGCGCGTCTTTCCAAAGGTACTCAGGGGCAATGACAAGCCCGTCTTTACGCACAACGATGTTCAGCCGAAGAACATCATTGTGAAGCCGGATGGATCCATCGTACTTATTGATTGGGCAACTAGTGGATGGTATCCTTCGTACTGGGAATACGCTAGTGCAATGTTTGCTGGCGGAAGATGGGATGATGACTGGCACCTGTACATCCAAGACTTTCTTGAAGAGTTCCCGAACCATTTTATATGGCTAGATAGGGTACGCCTGGAGTTGTGGAGCTAGGACTACTTCCAAATGACAGTAACGGGTCGGCCTATGGAACCCATCTCAGACTGATGCTACAAAGCCAGAGGATGCAAAACTTTCTTGGAGCGAATACGCAGACCAATACTACCCCCTTCTTAGCATTGGAACGGAGCTGGGCCTGAAGGAATCACTGTCAGCAGTTATCTTCCAGAGCGACTTTCTTCTGATATCCTTACCTGGAACAACGTAGGGTTTGGTGTTCAAGTTCGTGTTGTAGATATCAATCGTCACACCGGGATCCCCAGACTAAGCGAGGCGTCAGCATATTCCCCTGTTTCCGTATGATTGCTGACGTGTGGTACTCACTTTGTAGATGCCGGGAATGCTATAAGTCTGCGGCTTCTTCGATGCCTTGCCGCCGGTGATCTCGATCTGGGCACACTCCATCTGACACACACCTGAATATTAGTATAATGCATAGAGGGAAGGACACGGTGAAGCATTATGACAAGAAAGTGGATGCGTACATAGAACTGAGCACCTCCGGGACTACGGGCGCCGTGCAGGGCGAGCATCTCGGCGCGGAGGAGGTACTGCCCGTCCTCGATGCACTCGGGGATGTGGATGACCTGCTTGCCCTGGTTCTTGATGACGACGTCGGTGCCCCATGTGCCGCCGTTGTAGCCCTGGTCTTGGATCTTGAACCTGGTTTTGATGTGAGTCTCATCGTCCCGAGACTTGGCCAAGGTGGAGACAAGGTCGATACATACCATCCGGCGCCGACGCCATTGTCGCTCTTGGCGTTGGTGACCTTCTTCAGGTAGGCAAACGTCGGGCCCTGGTTGCAAAAGGGTTAACAGAGCTTTCAATCAACAGTAGAGAAGGGCTGTATCGAACCTTGTGGCCAGGGTCCATAACATCACTGGGTCCGGCTTTGTGTGAGTTGCAGTGTTAGCATGAGCAAAGTTCCCATCGACGACAGGCATCTAGACGCACATTCGAGAGTGTGCCTCCAGACCGCGCTGACATTGGAGCCTGCAGTGACCGAGACGATCTTGTCAGAGGGCTTTGTCGGGTTCGGTGGGCCGTTGCAGGCCATGTTTTGGGAGTTCACGTCGGTTTGGGGCTATGATAAGGTGTCAACTTTGGTGAGGCCGTGGAGTGTTACGGTTGTTGATGCAGTACATACACCATCGTAGGACGGAACTCTGATACCATATCCGACGGCTGCGCCATCAAGTCGATTAGAATCTATTTGAAGACTTGAATGGAGATGGAGAAAGGCTAACCGTTAGTCTTGCCCTCAGCCTCGAGCTGGCAGAATATAGTATGACCCGATGCCAAGTGGCTGATTCCACCGGCGAGGATCACGGACGAGATTCTCATGGCTTCGATTGTTCTGTTTTGGTATATTGATCAAAGAATAGAGTATTGTTATTCGTTGCACATAAGTTCAAAGCTTATGAAGACTCGACTAGCTACCCGAATAGAAGAGCAGACAACGTCCGTAACACCCAAGGTCTCCCTTTCCAAGGCCCCATCTGATCTTTATTGTAAGCACTTGACTGCTCCGAACAGCAGTGTTATGCTGTTTTCTTAGGCTTTGCCATGAGGATATTGAGGTGAGATCAGAAAAGACATCGAGAGGGCGGAGGGGGGCCGTCCGGTTACCTATTCCGGCAAAACATGGGGTGCTGTCGAAATGGAGCACGTAGGTTTTTGTGCCGTATAAAAGGAAATCTGGGGAAAGGAGGCCGGCAGTGGAGATGGTAATGTTTGAGTGGATGTTGTGTAGATCATTCACTGGACTGAGAATTGATACGGCACCTTCTCGGAAAGCATGCGTGGCCTCGCTGATAAGACTGTCTTCCTTCATTATACTGTTATCTAGAGTCTTGTAGCCCCCTTGGCCTCAAGATGTCTTTCATCAAATCATTTTCTACGTAGAGCTAATAGATCTGAACAGCTTTGTTAGGGTAATGAAGGCCAAACTTGCCGTTTCAAAAGCGTAGCAAGCAAAGACAGCTTCGGTGCTGCGCTCATTTATCCAAAGTAGGTTTAATATACCTGTCCCGCAAAGACCCATGTTCTGCTGTTGCTGCCAAGCACATGTTCCCCAGAAAAATGTTCATGAGCCGGCATTCAATGCCAAAAGATCTGGTTCATGGTTCGCTCCCGTGATGCTCTTCATGCCCCCAGAGGCCGATCCCGTTGCCTATTCTGGATGCTTCTGAGTGGAACCCCTGGCGAGACTGCAAATGCTCGGACTGCGTAGTATCCTTTGACACATGTGAACATGTATGTAAGGTTACCGGGCATGCCGCCCACGGGATACAAGAGATGTCAAATTGGCCTTTTATGAGTGGTCCGTTCTTGCACACTGCTCCTGAAGCTGTCAATATTTTCTATTACCTGTCGTCACTGCGTTCAACTCTGTCTAACGATGCTCGCGTTTTATCGACCCAAACACCTCGTTGCCGTGATAGCTACCTTGTGTAAGTTTCAATTGCCATCCATGTGCGCTGCTGCCTCTACTGATGAACCTCAGGCAGCGCACTGTGTCTCGCACAAGATGGGACGATGACGCAGGGCACGTATACCGACTCAGAATCAGGAATCAAGTTCACCACCTGGACCTCGACTCCAGAAGCTGATGGAGGCGCCGCTTTCACTTTCGGCATGGCGCTCCCGGAGGACGCGGCGACCAAGGACGCGATCGACTACATCGGCCTGCTGGTAAGCCACTCCCAGCACAAGAATTGAATTCCTTGACCAATTGCTCACCAACTATATCACAAAGAGATGCCAGAGCCTCAGCGCGAACCAGACGGGCTGGTGCGGGCTCGCCCACGGCGGAGGCATGGTACAGGACCTGCTGCTCATGGCCTGGCCGCACGAGGACACGGTGCTCACGTCGTTCCGCTGGGCGACCGACTACTTCCAGCCGGGCGTGTACAGCGGCAACGCGACGCTCACGCAGATCGGATCGCGCGTCAACGCCACGGGCTACGAGGTGCTGTTCCGGTGCGGCGACTGCCTGCGGTGGAACGAAGGAGACGACGCCGGGAGCGCGAGTACGATTGCTGGCGGCCTCGTGCTGGGCTGGGCGCAGGGCGCTGATGGGCCGGCGAATGCGGCCTGTCCGGAGGGGATCGACTTCATTTTCCACAATAACGGGTACGGCATGTGGCGGGCGGACCTGGAGGGCGTGGCCAGCCCGTCGTACACGGAGTGGGCGGCGCTGGCGACCAAGACTGTGACGGGTTCCTGTCCCACGGCGAGCTAAAGCCCGGGAGTTGCACTCGGGTACTTTATCAGAGAGAGAATGATTCAAAACCACGCTTTCTCTCTAGCGTCGGTGGTCTACATCTCGCGTGCTGGCATGCAGCTTACTCATGACAAGCAGGATGGTGGAGACGAGGCCAATGACCTGGCCAAAACCCGGCGCCCGAAGACACATGGTTGATAGAGAAAAGACATGCTTGAAAAGAATCCTTCCATCAGATCTATCGCAAGATAACTCATGGCTATACGGCTGACAGAAAGGATGAAGACATCAACAGCATCTATGAATTAAATGGGAAACTCGCCCACCTCGGCACGACAGCATCGCTCCACTAAATCAACAGCTTGAGCTCCATTTTACAGCGGGTCTGCCGCTGAAGCGAAAGCTTGTTGCGCCCAGCTCCCCTGTCCTGCCCCCCATTTTTTTGTTGCGACGGCGCACCCGGTGCTGCCGAATCCCAGCATCGACAATTGAATGACGTCGTGTTCGCCCAAGCTTGTTATCAGCGACTACTTTTCTTTCTCTTCCTGACCCTCAACACCAACAATCGTTATTTGGTGATCTCTTCTTCCTCTTGTAACTAGACAGAAGCTTCTTGGCAGTGCTCAATTAACAGTACTTTGTTTAGAACAGCTTGTCGCCTCGGTTCGATCGCCTTTCCCGTTTCTTGTTATCAACAGAGCTCCAGATTCCCTGCCGACCTCCTCACTTCCTCGATCCCGACCATTCCGACGTCGACGATAGATTCCCGAGAGCGATTGACCATTTTAGAGCTTGAATACAGCTTCTAGAGACTTCAACATACTTCGCTGCATCTTTTAAAAACGTTACAATCTAGACCCGCTACCGGCACACGCCGTATCACACAACATGGCAGCAGCCGCCGCATCAAAACAAGACGACCTTCCGACCTTTAGTCTCCCTGACTATGTCAAGTTCTTCGGCGCGGGCGCTCTCGCCGCCACCCTCACACATGGAGTAAGCTATCTCCTGGGCCTCAATTCTTTCCAATATGGCATACAGCCTTGCTAACAAACGGCTCTCTACCTCCACGCAGGCCGCCACGCCCATCGACGTCGTCAAGACGCGCATCCAGGTAGACGACGCCCTCAAGGGCTTCAACATGGTCCGCGCCGCGCGCCACATCGTCGCCAACGAGGGCGCGTCGGCCCTGCTCACCGGCTTCGGCCCCACGGCGGTCGGATACCTCGTCCAGGGCGGCGGCAAGTTTGCAGGGTACGAGTTCTTCAAGCGCGCCTACATCTCCGCCGTCGGCGGCCCGGAAAAGGCCGTTGACCACCGCACCGCCATCTACCTCTCCGCCTCCGCGTCCGCCGAGTTCTTCGCCGACATCGCCCTCTGCCCCCTCGAGGCCACGCGCATCCGCCTCGTCTCCCAGCGCGGCTTCGCCACGGGCCTGACGTCGGGCTTCGCCCGCCTCGCGCGCGAGGAGGGTTTCCGCGGGTTCTACTCGGGCTTCGTTCCCCTCTTGTTCAAGCAAGTCCCCTACGCCGTGGGCCAGTTCTCGGTCCACGAGGCCGCCGTCGAGATGATCTACCGCGCCATGGGCCCGGAGAAGAAGGCGCGCCTGACGCACCTCGAGTCTACCGGCGTCGAGCTGTCGTCGGGCATCGTGGCGGGCGTCGCGGCCGCCGTCCTGTCGCACCCGGCCGACACGCTGCTGTCGGCCATCAACAAGGGCGCCGGCGACCCCAAGCAGAGCGCCACGAGCCGCATGTTCTCGCTGGCGCGCGAGTTTGGGCCCAAGCGCCTGCTGCTGTCGGGCCTGGGCCCGCGTGTCCTCATGACCTGCGGTTTGGTGTCGGGACAGTTTGTCATTTACGCCCAGTGCAAGGCCCTTGTGGGCGCGCCGCCGAGCATCGAGATACACAAGGAGCAGCCGATATAGAAGAGGGATGATACATAAGAAGGGCAAGGACTGTTTGTTTTGGGTAGAGCATGCATGTTTTGGGAGATATTTTAGACATTCGGCGTTCGTAGAGCATAACATTTTCATTGAAATTATTCACTATTTCTCGAGCACCATCAAGTAAGTAGTGCACGATTGATTCATCTATATTTTACAGTCCCCTTCATAATCAGTAATCATGATCCATAAGGGCCTTTACATCTACTTGTCAGACACGTCCTCAACACAACGCCCTTTAAGCGTCGCAAGGAGACCAAAATTTAGGTCGCATCAGTCCTCCTGCCCAGCAAGCCAAACCTTGCCTTTGAGCATATCAACAACACTGTCCCGCATCCACCACGCCCCCTCGCCGCCACCGCCACCAGCAGCCTGCTTCTTCTTGCCATCCTTGCCCTCCCCAGCCCTCCCGCCCCGCCGGTCCGCCCACTCAAAGAGCAGCCGCAAGCCAAGCAAATCGTCCCGGCTCCAGCCCTCCACACTACTCTCGAGCACGAGCCTCGCGTCGACAGCGCTGCTAGACCCGTCACCCGCGCCCCCGCCGCGACCCGCCGCCGGGTCCAGCACGACGGCGCGCTCCGTGTGCGTGAGCCCGCCGAGCGCGCCGCCCAGCCCGAAAACCCAGTCCAGCGGCTCCTCGTCCTCTCGCACCTGCTGGTCCGAGGACGAGCCCTCTTGACCGCCACCGCCCAGCGCCTGCAGCGTCGACGCGAGCACGCCCTCGTGCGCAGGCCGGCGGCGAAGCGACAGCGACTGATTCTCGCGGAAGGCGGCCGCCATGCTCAGGTCGCGCGCAAAATCGATCTCCAGATCCCAGTAGCCCTGGTTGCCGGCGTCGGTGCGCACGCTTGCGATGTCCTCGAGCGGCGGGAGGAGGCAAGGGGTTTGCCGCCTGATGACGAGTGCCTCTGACGGGCCGTCGGGAGCAGTCTTTGTGCGTGTCCGACGGGTCGACTTGGAGGACGTCTTGGACCGCGTGCGGTTTGACGGTGTGGATGGGACCTCTGCTGCCGAGGGGTGTGACTTTAATGTGATCATGATGGGCACCGAGATGGGCTGTCCAGTGGTCATGTCCTTGGTTACGAGGCAGCGAGGGTCAGTGGCCAGGACCCAGAAGTGTCGGAACGCCTGTAAGTGTGATCGGTTGTCCTGGACGTCGGCAGGGAAGAGCGGGTAGAACGAGATCAGCAGCGCAGCGATGGCAAGGTTGCTGGTGCCGAAGGTCGCGGTGCCGCAGCCGAGGAAGAGCGATCCGATGGCAAGATGTGCAGCTAGATGGCTGCCATAGGTAGTGTGCGCGTCGTCCCGGCCGTGGAGCGCCCGCAGTCTCCTTAGCACAACCAGGTCTCCCGTGCCAGCCATGACGGTCGCACAGGACAGCGCAAGGATGTCCATGCACATGCGGGCGTTGGCTCTCGTCATCTGCGCATCGAACTTGTCGGCAGGGATGTGTACTATGCGCATGAACTGGTCGAGGAAGTATACCAAAAGGTCTCGGACATTGGTGTTGGCCGACCCGGCGAAGCGCATACCGATCGAGAAGCATATTCCTGCAAGGATGGAGAAGAATGGCAGGTCACGGCTCTGCAGTCTCTTAATGCCCGTGAGCCGATAGCGCGCTCGGAACTCTGCCGGTAGGCTGGCCTTGATCCAGTCGAAGGATGGTTCGATCTCACTCCAGAGAATCAGATTCTTGGCTAAGGTGCGCAGCAGCAGGATATCTGGTCGGACATAGTCAAACTGCAGAATGGAGTCCGGTACATCAATCTTTCGGGCGACGATATGGTCCTCACACTTCATAAAGATGAGGGCAATGGCAACAGTTGCTCCTGCAACCGATCGGTCGAGCACATTAACCGCCTCAACCTTCTTTGTAGACGACGCAATCGTCAGGAGCTTCTCGGTGATACGCATGTCGTGAAGTGCCTTATGATCCCTGCCTTTGCCCAAGTTGATGAGGCCAAGGGAGAAGCCGGCTGCAAGACGATATCCCTCATTGCGCAGCGGGTCTTCCTCGTCCTCGTCCTCAAGGAACTCGATTTCAGACATCATAATCTCGCTCATCCGGCGATGCTGGCTGTTGCAGTACAAGAGACCAATGCCCATGATACCAGTAGTCTGGGTGAGATGAGAGAGGTTGAGTTCGGCGGCGCCACGGGGCAACATCCTCGTAACGTGAACGGACAATAGTCTAGTAATCAACGAGTCCATGGTACCGATATGAGATGCCGCCAGCCCAAGCAGCAAGCCGATCGAGGTCATAGTATGTTTCGGAGTGAGGTACTTGAACGCCACCCACTTGGCAACTGACTTGAGATGCCCATTCAAGCCCAGAGCCAGTAGGAACCCAGCATGCCTATTGTTGAGGTCGTGGCCTGGCTTATTGTACAAGATCCAGGAGGTGTCAATACCTCGGGCTTGAGGCGATATGGCAAGCCCGTTCGAGACTCCCTGATGGAAGAACGCCCAGTTCACCTTCTCCTCTGAAAAGAGCGACTTGTCAACGCCCACTGAGACGTTGGTCGGCCTCACCACACAAGTCAAGTTGAAGCCGCCAATGTGGAACTTCTGTGTCAGAAGCGGATATCGTAAGCTGTAGTACAGCATACCACGGCCTACAGGGATGGCAAGCGTGCTCGTGGCGAGCGTAGTGACGAGCTCTTTCTGGCGCTCGAGGTATTCGGACTCTGTCCATTTGGGATTCGGGTCGAGCCGAACAATTCTCGGCTTCTGCGAAGATAACAAGGCCTGTGCCTCGTTGAGGCGTCGATCCTCCTTAAACAAGGCGCGGACGACTGCTTGTCGCTCAGTGCCTTCGCCCTCTTCATAGCCGAGATTATTGAAATCATCTACTGTCTCGCAAATCATGCGGAAGTCCCAGTTCGCAGTGTGGGACGGGTTCTGGGCTGGCTGTTAGTGTCTGGTATCGTAATGGGGAGGGGAAGAATGCACTCACAGGGCTACCCAGAGAAGCAGCTCCAGACGGCTTGTTGGATTTTAATAACATGTTGATATCGCTCCGATTTACCAAGCCCAAAAGCCTACTGGGCCATGAGGACGGAGGGCTTGTTTGGCTCATCGCAATCGCGTCCTGTAGAGGGACGAGGATGGCCTCGGGCAGCGTCTCGAGCACGGGCAGAGCCAAGCCACACTTGTACATGGTCTCGACCATTTCATGATAACGATGTGTGGGCTCGAGAAGCTTGAAGAATCGCTTAAACATGAAAATGCGAGGTGTTATTGCCTTCCATCGAGATTCGCCCGGGCCGTCTTTGACATCCTGTTGTTGAGCCGTGGCAAAGACATCGGCGAGGGTAGGGAACTCCTCTTGAGCCTTGCCTGCGAGCTCTCCCTGAATCCATGATATCGCACAGGGGATATTCTCTGGCTCGGGTAAAGGTGGGCTTAGGCTCAACTCTGCGGCGGTGTCAGTAAGCGATAATCCTTGGTCGGTGTTGCGATACACTTACCCATGTCAAGGTGCGAATCGACTTCAGTCTGCATACCAAGCTCGTATCGAGCCACAAACTCGTACCATCGGAGCCACCTCGCGATTTGGCAAAGGACGACTCTTAGATCAGTGCCATCAGGGTACTCGGGGACCATGAGATCGAGCTTTCCCTCCTCCAAGAACAAGTGCAGGGCGAGGAACAGGGACCAGGCCATGCTTCTACGTCTCTCGAGGCTCGAGGCCAGCGACGTCGGGAGACATCCATTGGGTCCGATGGCAGCTTGGCCTGGCGGAGAAGCCATGAAGTCTCTGGCATATCGGGTGTGTATCGTCAAGAAGTCCTTGCGCTTGCCTCCGGTCGAGACGTGACTACTTGTCAAACCTTCCCCTGCCTTCTCATCCATGATCCATTGCCAGCCGCGACCCTGCATCCAAGGCGGACAGGCAGCCGCGTTGCGGCTCTCGTAGGATTTGACCAGATCCCAATCATTTGACTGCATTTGTGCGCCATGTGACCGAGCCCTCTCAGGATTCGGCGATTCGGTGTCTCCTAGATTGAGAAACGTGGTGAATAGAAGGACGACAAAGCTAGACCATTCTAGGTCCGCCGGGCGCTCGTCTTCTTGCTTGTCAAGCCATTGCATGACATGCCACCATGCAGCCAGGATTCTATCCGCGTGTGAAGCAGGTAGTATGCTCCGACACACTCCGATTGCCCGCCTAACCCTCGGGTTGGAAGGCTGAATTTGGATCTGCACACGGTGAAATCGGCCGTCCCTGTCTTGAATATCGAGAACACCCCGAGGCTTGGAATGACAGAGCGCATTTGTCTGGGTGCCAGAAACTCCGATTCCGATAGATCTCCTGCTGCTGCCATGTTTCTTGACGTGGGTACCAGAAAATTCGAGACTACTTAGGTTCTCGACGAATAGCAGGGGCAGGTCGATGGCTGTCAGCTTGCTCCACGGTGCCTGCACACTCAGTTCCCGCTGGCCCTTCTCGCCCTCTGAGAGGATGAGAATCATTGAATGATTGCCGTCGGTAATCTTGCACGAATCGACCACGTTCTGTGCCCGCATGAGCTGTCCCCACGTCACAACAGGTCCATCTGGTGCAACCAAGGTTGTTGACTTGGCAGGATCGTAGGCCGAACCAGGCTTAGTCCGCGACTGGACATGAAGGGGCAAAAGCTGAAGCCGCTTATCCAAGATATCTTGGATGCAGATCAGCAGGTAGCTTCGGTCTTGTTCATCGACGGCGTAGGGCGTGCCGACCACGAAGAAGACCTTGCACTGATTCCTGATGGGGGCCTCAGAGAGCGAGTAGCGGACATTGTTGTTGTCCATGGAAACGCTATGGATCTTGGTGAGTAGGATTTCTCTGGTCAGGCCGTCAAACTCATGGTCGTCGAGGCCCATGCTGGTGAAGCCTTCGAAGTCACCACCAGTCCGAAGCTCCTCCAAAAGGTCGTCAACGGGTGCCTCGAGCAAGCTGTTCATGGAGTGAGTAAAGTTACCGCTCTTGTTCCCTGCGACAAAGCTACTCTGCGCTCGTCTACGGGTGTTGTGATTTTGGGTTGTCGCATGTCCAGTGGCAGGCTGGTCTGCAAAGGCTGCTCTCTCGTGGGATGCAGAAAGGTCCGCCCGTGCCAGCAGCGAACTCTGTCTCCGAGACTGCCTCCTGTTTACATTGCCGCTCTTATCTGGCTCCATGGATAGCGCCTGCTCCAAAGTCCTATCAGTCTTCTCGCCGCCCCTTGCCTTCTTGACCGGTAGCTGGGCCCCTATGCTTTCACGGAAGCTGGCGGGCACTGGTGTGGCGGTGCCGCTATTGAGCCCCGGCTGCATGGAGCTTCGCCTTGGCCTCTTTGTCTTTGCCTTTTTCCGACTACCGATGAATGGGTCGCCGTTTTTGATATATGTCAGCTTCCAGACGCTGTACATGTTGGTTTCTCGATTGACCGTCACCGCCAGGACCAACTCGTCGGTTTTGGTCGGGGCGCTCTGTCCTGGTTGCTTGATGGCCTCGACATGTAGAATCTCCTCTGCTCGGTTAAGGAAGGGAGATCTCGTAGAGGTGCGTCTGTGCCTATCCTTGGTCGACTTGTCGGCTTGGGCAATAACCAAGCCCAGCTCTGCTAGAGGGTCGGTTAGACAGACCAGTCGAGGCCAGTGCGAGTCGTTCGTCTCCAGCGGCGGTTCCCACATATTCTCCAGCGTCGAGCTCAGTCTCAGCGGCAACGTCTTGGGCTTTCCCAGGCCTTCGACTGAGAAGGCCAGCTGTGAGCTGCCAGGTACAGCTGGCGATAACTGCGACGATACGAATGAATTCGGCGGGACGCGGGGGAACCGTAAGGTAACGGGAGATAGGTTGTCGAGCTTCGCTTTTCTCTGTATGATGACGCCGCAAGGGGCTGCGCAGGCAGACTCAACCTCGAATGGCATATGGACCACATGGCTGGTTCCAGAGAGGAAGTATATGTGGGCTTGACTCTTGAGGAAGACCACCAGGGCCCTCGAGAGGGTAGCTTTTTCCTCGATATCCTCATCCTCCTGCGCTTCTGGCCCAACGTGCCTTCCATCTCTTGGAAAGTATGTAAGCAGGGCCTGGGTGATCGTTTCGTTTTCGACGTCGAATCGGAAGCACTTGCGGAAGATGCCTCCTCGCGACCAGATGACGCATTTCGGAGTGGTGAGCAGCTCATCGTCGCATGCAGGTTCCTCGCGGGTATCTACCACAGTCTCCCACTGATACAAGTCGGGGCTCGGATCGGAAGGCAGTATCCCTTCATCAATGGCATACTGCAGGCCGGTGGGCTGGTGTAGGCCCAGAGACTTGACTGCCGCCATGTTCGCACCTGAATTGCTCCATAAGCAGAAAGGGATCCAGGTTGGCAGAAACAGCTAGAATTCCTGCTCGAAACAGTAGATAGGCTTATGGAGAAAGAGAGTTGCAGTGGCAGCAAGGCTGTTCCGGGAGCATCGTTGTGCAGGATGTCGGTTGATCCTAGTGAAGTATTTGATGTGTCGTTTGGTAACAGCGTCCAATTGCTGAACAACGCGTTTTGCGACGCGCCTCTTTTGCTGTGACGACTTTTGGAGGGGGCTTTACAGCTTGGTGGGGCATCAATTGGCGGGATAGTTCAGCGCTTACTCCACTGTCCGGCGACGCCTGTCTGGCGGTCGAGGCGTCATGCGCTCACTAAAACCAGCACCAATAATCGGACAAGGCACTGGGAAGGGGTGATGCCTTAGGCCACGAGATGCCCATCTGTGACGTATCCAGGGAGCTCCCACCCATGGATCCAAGCTTCGGGAGCTCTGCACAAGCTCGAGGTACCGGTAAACAAGACACCCTCTGCACTACAATTTCTCAACGGCCTTGACCTAGCTCCGTCGGGCCCGGGAATCTGCACTGGTTGGGTGTATATCAACATGCTACACTGTAAATCTCTTGCACGATCATGACGGAACGAGCAGTGTCGCCCGACGCAGGCGGCAACGAGGGCTCTCGTTCCGACATCGCGGGTCCGTCCAAGGACAACGACCAGCCCACACCGCCGCCACCTGCTCCCGCGAAGTCGCACAGTGACGAAGAAGAGTCGACGGAGGATGACGATGACGATAATGAGGACGACACAGAGGAGGACGAAGAGGATGACGATGAAGAGGACGAAGAAGACGACGAGCCGCGGCTCAAGTACGCGCGATTGACCGCAAATTTGGGCCCTCTCTACCGAAACGGCGATGCGACAAGCTCGTTCCTCGTCGCTGGAGACAAGATGATCGTGGGGACTCACAATGGAAACATCAACGTCATTCAACTACCGATTTTTCAGTCTCTGCGCGTCTACCATGCGCACTCGGCGTCTGTCACCTCGGTCTCCATCTCTCCCTTCCCGCCCCCGCTCCCCAACCTGAAGCCCGACGCAGTCAACAAAGTTATAGCCCAGGCGCCCTCAAGTCCATTACGACCTGGCTCGCGGCAGGGCGAGTCATCTCCTGCTGCGGCGTCAAGGAAACCGAGGGAGCCAAATCCGATCCCGAATACGCCTTCCAACAACATATACATTGCCACCTCCTCCATGGATGGCAATGTCTGTATCCAGTCGCTCATTGACCACAAAGACGTTCAGTTACGGAATTTTGCTCGCCCTGTACAGGCGGTTGCCCTGTCGCCGGACTACAAGAATGACAGAACGTATCTATCTGGTGGGCTGGCTGGAAACCTGATCTTGACTGTGGGTGGCCAGCCAGGAAGGAGTATCTCGTCCACAGCTGGTACTGCGGCGGCCACGACATCCGGCTGGCTCGGAAGTATGGGTCTCGGCTCGAACACGGCAAAGGACACGATCATTCATTCTGGCGAAGGTACCATTAGTACAATCAAGTGGTCGCTCTCGGGGAAATATGTGGTCTGGCTGAATGAACACGGCATCAAGATTATGCGATCGAAACTCCATCTTGAAAGTGCGGATGCTGACGACGCCTGGAAGCGCATCGGTCACGTCGACAGGCCCGAGACAGAGGAGTGGGAAACAATGGCGAGCGTCTGGAAAGGCCGAGCGGAGTGGATCGACGAGCAGGCCCTCGAGACTGACGAGGATGACGAGTCGCCCGAGACTGCATTGACGGCTTCCCCAGCTATTGACAAGCTTAAGCAGCAGCAGAGCAAGGGAAACAGTGGTATTGAGAGATTGATAGTCGGCTGGGGAAGCTCCATCTGGATCATTCACGTACATCCGGGCAGCGTCGGCGTTGGGAAGCATGTGGGCGAGAGGTCGGCTGGAAGAGCCGAGATTGTCAGACTGTGAGTTCTCATCAAGAATCTGCCATTTCACTGTTGCTAACTCGTGCCAACAGTCTTCGAATGGATTGCATCATCTCTGGTATCTCCCTCTATACACAGAACTTGCTCTTAGTCCTGGCTTATTGCGTTCCCGAGGACGAGCTCGAAGACGAGGACGACGAAGTACAAGTTCATCCTCGGGGCCACAAGTCTAAGCCCTCGAACGCCTCAAGTAGCAGCGAGCCGTCCGGGGGCATCCGACGCCGCCAGAATCACCTACCGCCGGAGTTGCGCATCATTGACCTGACTTCGCAAGCTGAAGTTGACAAGGATACGCTTACTGTTAGCCGTTTTGAACGACTGTCTTCGAGCGACTACCATCTTGGCATCTTGCCAGCCCGCAATGCGGCGGCTGCGGTATCCTCCAAGGGTGCACTAGAAGCACTCGCCGGATTCGGCACCGACATGTGGAATGCCGCCATCAATCCCAAAATGCTTTTCAGCTCTGGAGCTAGTATCAAGAGCAAGGACAGCAACGATGGCGCTTCGGGCTCCAAGGTGCCCAGCACTGTGGGCAGTATGAGGCTCGGACAACCGCCATCGTCATTCACTGTCCATCCCAACCTCGCCAAGCCTGGAGTAAAGATCTTCATACACAGCCCTTACGACTGTATCCTGGCGACAAAGAGAGACCTGGGCGACCACCTTGCGTGGCTGATTGAACACCAAGAGTTCCAGCGTGCATGGGAGCTTGTCGATGACCATCCTGAAATCATGACCACTGCAGACAAGCTAGATCTGCCCCCGCCGACTCCTACCAAGACACAGACAACGCAGAGTTCAGATGACTTCTATGAGGAATCTGTAATCGATGCCACCAGCCGGACATTCAACTCCTTAGCCGAACGGGAGAAGAGGCGCATCGGGGAGCTCTGGATCAAGCAGCTGGTTGAAGCAAGCGATTGGGATCAGGCCGGTCAGGTCGCCGGCAAAGTCTTGAAGAGTGCAGATCGGTGGGAGAGGTGGGTGTGGACTTTTGCTGGAGCAAAGAAGTTTGATGAAATCACAAACTACATTCCCACAGAAGTCATGCAGCCGCCTCTGCCGGGCACGATATATGAGGTTGTCCTCGGTCATTACATCCAGAATGACAAACCTCGTTTCCGAGAGCTTCTAGACAGATGGCCGGCGGAGTTATTCGACATCAAGCCTGTAACAGATAATCTCGAGAATCTACTGAAGTATCGAGATGTCCGAGAGGATAGTGTCGAGGATGGGGAGCGAGGGCGAGACTGGCGAATCGTCATGGAGAGCCTAGCAAAGCTTTACGAGGCGAACGGAAGGCATCGGGAAGCACTGAAGTGCTTCATCAAGCTTCAAGATGCCGACTCCACGTTCCGACTAATCCGAGACCGTCATCTCGCAGACGCCGTCGCCGATGACATACCGAGCTTCATTGCCCTGCGCATCCCCATGGACCAGGTCGATACTATGAGTCGGGACGAACTGCAGGAAGCAACATCTGAGGCAATCACTCTGCTAGTCGACGAGGCACAGCATGGCCTGGTGAAGCCCGACATTGTTGTTTCGCAGCTGCAGAAAGAGGAGCATAATCTGTACCTGTTCTTCTACCTACGAGCTCTTTGGATGGGCGAAGGCATCAAAGAGCATCAGGGAGAATCGCACGACCGCCTCGTACTCGAGAGCAGGGCACTGGTCGACAATTTTGCCGACCTCGCAGTCGACCTCTTCGCAACCTTTGGCCGGCCACTCCTGATGGAGTTCTTGAAGGTCTCCACCTCATACTCCTTCGAAAAGGTAAGTTCGAGGCGTACTTGAGAATAATGGATGTCTTTACTAATTCCCAGACAGGCCGCCGAAGTTTGCGAGAGTTCGAATTTCATACCAGAACTCGTTTTCCTGTATTCCAAGACTGGGCAGATGAAAAGAGCACTTTATCTTATCATCGACCGCCTCGGGGATGTCAGCCGCGCGATTGCTTTTGCGAAAGAACAAGATGACCCGGACCTGTGGGAGGACTTGCTCAACTACAGCATGGACAAACCACGATTCATCCGCGGCTTGTTGGAAGAAGTGGGAACCGCGCTTGATCCGATAACATTGGTGAAGAGGATCCCCGAAGGGCTAGAGATTGAGGGTTTGCGAGACGGTCTTAAGCACATCATGAAGGAACACGAGATTCAGTACAGTATCAGTTCCGGGGTTGCCCGTGTCTTCCGAAGCGAAGTGGCCACCGCTCAGGCGACGCTGCGAAACGGACAGAGGAAGGGGATCAAATTCGAAGTCATGGTCCAGGGCCAGGGCCATGTGGATGTCGAGGCGCAAGATGTTCCTACAATCAAGGCCCCGAAAGATGCCAGCAATTCAGAGGATACCCCAGAGCTGGAAGAAGACGGCGCCGGCGCACAGCCAGCCAGCAAGAAAGGCCACAAAAAGAAGCACTCGGCAGTGCAGGGGCAGCCGCGGCCAGGCCACTGCGCGCAGTGCTACGAGCCGTTCACGGAGTGGGAGGCGGAGACGTTGGTGGGCTTTGCCTGCGGGCACGTATTTCACCTTGCGCATTTACTGGAGTTTTTGCATCCGGGCGAATCAGTGGACACCAGCTTCGGCCTGAGCAGCGAGGGTGGGACGAGGAGAAACATGATCGGCTCCAAGGTCACACATGCACGGCTGCTCAAGGACAGGATACGCGGCGGGTGTCCTGTCTGCCTGGAGAAGGCTGCCCAAGTGAGCTAGAAGAGCGTGGTTCTCTTTTTGGATTGTATATATCATATTGCCAGTAAATACATATCGAGCGCTAATGGTGTTCATTTCAATCTCTCCATCGATGTTGCCTGTTGCGACAGCCGTCCTTCTGTCCTCGAGTTCAGAAACCGATCACAGCATTCGCCTTGTTTACCGCCTCCTTGGCCCCAGGCTGCATGTCGGCAGTGACCTGCAGCTTCTCCAGACCCATGGACCGTCGCGCCATCGGGTCTGTGACGTCCTTGTCCGTGAAGCGACCGACGTGTTCGGCCTCGCCCTTGCCACCCGGGAAATCCGGACCGGGAGTGCCGTCCAAGAACGCCTTTTTCTGTCGCACGAGATACTCGGCATTGTGCTCCGTGACGGGGCACACGGGGATGTACAAGACACTAGAGTCAGAGTCGCCATTGTGCACTTTGTCAACGGCGTGGATTGCTGTTTTCACCAGATGATTAGCTAGGTGCATATGCATGACCACTTTCTGCGGCTTGGAGACTTACTGTCGCAGTGCCAGACGACAAAGTCGCCGGGCTTGACGTCCGGGATGTGCACCATGGTCTTGTCGAGCTCGAGGTGCGGGTGCATCGTCAGCTTGGGGAACTCCTGGCCCTGCGAAGGCTTCGCGCCCTGCAGCTCCGAGGTCATCTTCTCGCCCGCCGTGAACTCCCAGTTGGCCGGGTCGAGAAACTCCTGCCTGGCGGGCGAGCTCGCGGGCGTAGCGTCGAGGTCGAGCTCCTTGATCGGACGGAAGAACGGGCGCAGCAGCGTGTACGCCTGGGCCAGCTGCGGCAGCGGGTTAACCAGCAGCGTGCCCTTGAGAGGGCCGCTGTGGCTCATGCTCAGCCAGCCCTGGAACATGCGGAACATGCTGCACCCGCCGAGCCCCTCGTACAGGTCGATCACGGCGTCGACGCGCCCGCTCGCGTCCCAGGGGTCGTACTCCTCCCACCGGCCCTCGAAGACGGCGTCGTACACGCCACCCCTGCCATAGCCCTCGCGCTCCCACCGCTCGACACTGCCGCCGTCCTGGTGCGGGCCCAGGGCGAACTTGGCGTCGCCGGGCTGCCGGATGCGCAGGCGGTCTGCGTAGGTCAGGGGCTGGGATATGTCGATGGGCGCCTGCGGGGCCGAGACGTGCCAGAGGGACTCCATGAGGGCCTTTTGCACGCGGACCAGGTTCGGGTGCGAACGGGCCTTGACCTGCGAGGGGGACCAGTAGAGCTCGAAGACCTGGGGGTTGTCGGCGGGAAAGCCTCTTGTGCTGGGGTTCTTGCGAACGTAGTCTTCTACCTCGTCCTTGTAAGCTCGCGCCTCTTGCTCCGGGATGACGCCGCGGATCACTGCTGCTCCACGCTTCCTGAGCTCGTCTCTCATCCTGGATAGGTCGGCCTCGAGGTTGCTGAACTGGACCTCGGGGATCACGCCGGATTTTTGGCTGCCGATGAGGTCGTTCTCCCTTTGCAGAGCTGCCAGTAGTCTCTTCCAACTAGCCTGCACTTCCTTCTCATGACCTGCCACTAGCGACAATTTCAGCTCCCGGAAGCGGTCTGGGAGCGGCGTGTCTTCCATGCCGGACAGGGAGGCGAAGACATCGGAGATGTCGCCCTCGCGCTTGGGGGCCCTCTGCTGGGCACCGGCATTCATGGCGGCCATACTCATGGTGCGGATCTGATTACCGCTGGTCAGTAGCGCCCTCTTGAAAGTCGTACACAACATTTTGTGAGATTTGCTCTCCCATCCGTTGAAGTTCCGTGTGGTGCGCTTGTGTAACCCGGACGTAGCGGATGACTTATTATGAAATGGGACGCTGACCTGAAGCACAACAACGTTCGGGTGCACAACGGACTCAAGATGCAATATATAGAACCTTCCACAACGACGCAATGCTCAAAACTATTTTACAGAATAAGATTCAATGCTGATCTCACCCCGCTCGTTGATGCTTATGGACAGCCCAGATGTCCGTGGCGGAAGTGCTGGAAACGGCTTAGCGTAGGGCGGAAGCTTGGTGGGCGGACTTACGCAAAACGGAAAACTCTTAGTTCGCCGTTGTCTTGGAACCAAGAAACTGGGGTAAACGTAGAGAAGTAGCCGGAGCTTGTGGTAGCGGACTTTCGAAAAGTGGAAAACTCCTTTGGGTTTGCTCAGGAACCTCCGACGTGGGGTTTGCGGAGGCCCACGGAGTCGTCAAGCGGCAGAGAGGTTTTCGTATTGCATGATTTCTCATTGGAGTCTTCTTTCGGGCCGTCTCTGCAGCGATGGTTTCCGCTTCTCCGTTGAAGAAGTGATGATATCACGTCATGATCGGAACGTAGAGGATGGTTGTGCCCCTTCTTGATCACTAAATGCATCCCTCGCTAAGTGGACATACCTTCGTTGCATCTTACTCTACGGAAGGTTGATTGCATGTTCATCATGCGTCTTGCAGTACCTCATCAACAGATGAGTAGCTTTTCCTTGTCCTATTTGATGCACCCTCGATGGTACTGAGTTGAAGAGCACTAGTAAAGAGGTATTTGTAGTGTAGCAGTCGTGTGTCTTGCAGTATCTCGACGAAAATACCCTCTAGCTTGGAGAGATCCTGATCAGAGACAGACCAAGCGTCGTACATCTTACAGGGCGTTGCTGGAGGAAAATCTCGTGAATTGACTATTTCCTGAATGTTGGGTCGAAAAGCAAAAGAAAAGAAAAAAACGATTTTCCCCCCTATGCTTAGGAAGCTGGATACGCCGCCGGTAAACCCCTTCCAGGCGCTGTCTGAGTAAAGACAGGAATATATTCAAGAGGCTAAAATGTCCAGCAACAGTGCTTAGTCTATCAACATGCTCAGAAACTTTCTCGGTCGAAAGTCTCGAGGGCCTTGACATGAAATTGCTGCATATTTTTTAGCTAGCCCTGGCTAGTGTGCACTTCTTTTCGTCAAGGTGTACGATTCGAGTTACGGTCTCTTTCTTTTGAAGATTTTAGAAGAAGAACTTCCGGTACCTAATCATTGTATTATTCAACGTTCTGGCATCTGTGCGTGGATCGTGATGAGTGATGGCAAATTCTGGAGTGAAGTCGAGAGAAGTGGTGGCCCGTGCACTTTCTTTGCCAATCTAAGCTGGCATCTCCGCCCCTGCAATTGAAAGCCAGACACCAGCACGCCCCAATCAGAGGATGCGAACTGTCATCACGATCATGAAGAGGTCGCAACCAAGTCTACGAAGGCAAAGCTCGATCGCTGCATCAAAGAGGATATCAGTCCAGCTGCAGCCCGAGCCAGGCGAAGAGCCAGAGACAGCCACGCTCGCCCGTCGCACCCAAATACCCACCAAATCTAGCTCGTCATCGCCAGACGCGTCCGACGCGTCGAGCGAGTCGCCATCGTCGGAGTCGGCGGAGGAGGCACCAGAACCACCACCAAAGAAGCGAAAAGTAGTCAAAACCGCTCGCAAATCCAACGGCAATGCACATGATCGCCTCTTCGGCGCCGGCGCTGCCCAGGCCACGAGGGACCCGTGCGCCCTGCCCGCGCGCCTGCACAACCTGACCTACCACCGCCCATTGCTCCTCGATGGCGCCGAAGGACGCACAGGTCGCGCATCCCTGCTGAAGTGGTTCGACTCGGTGAGCACCGCGCGCTCCATGCCCTGGCGCAAGACCTGGCTCGACCCGCGCGCTGGCGGAAACGACATGCGCCGCCTCCTCGAGCGCCGCGCCTACGAGGTCTGGATCAGCGAGATCATGCTGCAGCAGACGCGGGTCGCCGTCGTCATCGGCTACTGGACCAAGTGGATGGCTGCCTGGCCCACGATCCAGGACCTTGCCGCGGCGAGCGCCGACGACGTGCTGGCCATGTGGCGCGGCCTCGGGTACTACAGCCGCGCGACGCGCATCCACGAGGCGGCCAAGCTCGTGGTCGCGGACAAGGACATGGCGGGTTTACTTCCCGAGGCCGTGCCTGAGCTTGTGGCCAAGGTGCCTGGGGTAGGTCCTTACACTGCTGGTGCGATCTCAGCTATCGTATTTGGACGGGCGGCGCCGATGGTGGATGGGAATGTCCTGAGGGTGTTGAGTCGGCAGCTGGGGCTGTACGGCGATGTCAAGACCGAAAAGGCCGTTATCGATCTCCTATGGGCCGCTGCGGGTGCGCTGGTCAAAGCAGTGGCGTGGGATGGGGTCGATGCGAAAGACGGTGATAGCGAGATGCCAACGGAGCCGCCTATTAGTGATCGGCCCGGAAGATGGGGCCAGGCGCTCATGGAGTTGGGGAGTACAGTCTGTACCCCAAAGCCGGACTGTGCTTCCTGCCCCGTTACCTCAACATGCAAAGCTTACTCTGAAGGAAGAGAAAAGGCTTCCAAGGAACCCGCAAGCAAGTCTAAGACTGCCGTCCAGGATGTCGAAGATCTATGCACCTTCTGCCAGCCGTTTGATGAGGACCAGGAGGCCGAGCCCTTGGAGACTGCAGCGGATGACAATCTCAAACTTAAGCCAAAGGCAAAGAAGCAGATGACTTTGGCGTCTTTTGTATTCAAGCCAGCCGCCACAGGAGGGAAGGCTGCACCGCCTGCATCCCAAAAGGCAGACTCTGGCGCAGTGCTGGAGGTCATAGTCAACCATGCCAGGAAGTTCCCGGTCAAGACCATCAAGAAGGCAGTGAGGCAAGAAGAGATCATTGTGTGTGCGATACGCCGGAACGATGGTCAATATCTTATCCAACGGCGTCCTCAAAAGGGCTTGCTTGCCGGCTTGTGGGAGTTTCCGAGCAAGGACCTACCGACCGAAGAGGACAGAACCCCCAAAATCCGCAAGCAGCTCGCAAGATCATTTGTCCCTGATCTTTTGCGCGGAGGGAAGGGCATCGGGTCAAAATTACGACACGAGGGAGAACTAGGCTCAGTCCCGTGGTTGTTCTCCCATATCAAACTGACTATGCATGTTCACTTATTCACGTTGGATGATGGAAATGAGGCGGACAGTGCATACGTCTCCAAGGACCCTCAGCGTCCCATCCGATGGAGTAACTCGGTAGAAGACGAGTCGATGGGCACTGGGATGCGCAAGTGCTGGGGTCTGGTGAAAGACATGGAATGACAACAACCAGGATATAGAACTAGAGGCTATCAGGCCAACTTTTGGGACATTGAATAAACTCATAATGAGAGGCTCGCCTATTCTTCTCAAACGACCATCACAACTTAGTCGTATTTGCCCTTGGGGAACAATCGAGTCGGTCTGCCGGGCGCAATGCGCAGTCGATAGGCATCCCGCCCCGGAAGCTTTTCCGTGCCATACGCATACTTTGACCCTGAGCTTGCCAGTTGCGCCAACTCCTTTCCGTCAACCATGGTATTGCCATCTCCCGCCTTGTCGACGACCTTTCTTAGCAAGTGCGCGGCCACCAGGTGGCTGTCGTCCTGTACAATCACCCTGTTCGCCAGGAGCGCGCCACCGACGGCCAAGATCAACTGTATGCCTGCCGAGAGGCCCAGGATCAAGTGCACGAATATCCAGTGGCCCACGTTCAGGACCGTCCCCGTCGTCGGCGTGCTGCCCGTCACGTTGACCCGCGGGTTGTTGATGCCCACGACGGAAATCACGCCCATGGCGAAATACGACATAACCAGCTCCATGTGCTCCGCCTGCCCGGCGCTCGGCTCCCCGTAGATGGTCTCGGCCGGGTAGATCTGGTACTGCACGTGCGGGTCCTTTGTCAGCGACGACGCGCCGTAGCCCTGCAGCGCGATCGCCGCCGCCGCCATGCCCGTCAGGTTGTTCCCGAGCTGGTGCTCGTCCATGCTCGCGTTGGTCACGTTGCCGATGCGCACGAAGCAGTCGTAGTACCAGGGGTCCGTCAGGGAGGCCTCGAAGGCCGTGACGCGGGCGCACGCCGGACCGCAGCTGTCGTAGTCGTTGGTCATGTAGGTCGTCTGGTCGGAGCCGCCCGGGACGGGGATCTCGGTCTCGCTGACGCTGCCGTCCTCCTCGGTGTAGCTGATGGACGTTGTGCTTCCGTTGCCGCCCTCGACGACGCGGTGGCTCGTGCACTCGACGAAGGTGCGCACGCTGCGATCCGTGACGACCTGGACGCCGTCGTAGGGGTTTGGCGCGTTCTCGATGAAGACGAACTCGCAGTAATTTTCGGGGGGGCCGCAAAACATCAGGTTGTCGTAGTCAGACCACAGCTCACCGGGCTCTTGAGATTCGTTAAAGTGTCCAATATTGTAGGCCAGAGCGACGGTCCCGTAACTGCGTGGTGTCAGTAGTGCTAGAAAAGCAAGATATCGGTAATGCTGACCTATTTGCACTGTACTGTAGTGCGCCTAGAGTGTTCGGATTTCCTGTCACTGTGCGCTGTGGTAGGAGCTGAGACATGTTTGTGATGCCTACGAGCCCAGGGTGGAACACCGCATACTCCTCGGAGGCATCGACAGTGTACGTCAAAGCTAGGGAGGCCACGGCAATTTGCGATATCTACAGCTTTGTTAGGAGAGGGAGGATGTAGAATTCAAAGGGGGGATAGGTAGACTCACAACGTGTAATGCCAGCCAGGCGGCGGCTGTCACATGGACAGTCCAACGTGATGACGAGAACAGCAATTGAATCACACGAGTGATGCATTCAATGCCGAAAATGAGGTCCATCTGCCAGAACGGTCAAGTTAGTGGTTTTGCCGCTTGAGGAGTAGTTTGCCTCAACCCACCTCTCGAAGAGATCTCTCGCGGCGACTGAGAATCCACCACCGCAGCTCGGTAGCGATGCGCTTCAAGCTACTCGCGATACTCAAGCCCAACATTATCGAAAGCCCAGTGACAAGTACGTTGAACTGTCTCTTGGTCTTCCGATCCATGACATTAAGCCGTGAATAATGGACTAGTACTCCGTAGAGGCCGCCGATGATGGCCGCGGTCAGCAGCCATCGCAGCAGACCATGGAAAAGGAGACCTCGGAGCTGCCTCTTGTGGCAGAACGTCTTTGGCTGCCCCAATACGCGAGACCGCTCCTCGTGAGATCGCGACTGCTCGCGAATTTGGTACTGTGCCGAGTCTTGTTTTGCCTGTGACTTTTCTGCCTCTGATGAAACGAACGACCCGGAAGCTGTCGCTGCAGCGGGAGGCATGGAAGCAGACCCGGGCCTGTCGTGAGGATGGGCCTCCTCAGTGTGCATTCCAGACCCTTCGACTGGGTGAGCATTCTGCTCTGGAGTATGCGGATCGTAGCCTTCTTCTCCAGCCATGGTCACTGCCAGTGCCTCTGGCGTACTGTACCCGGCAATCCAAAGGTCAGATAGTGTTGATAGTCAGGAGCATCCCCAAGTCATCTTTGCGAGATATTTTGTTATTCAAGCGGCACCACGAGTCATTCCTGAATAAGCGATGTAAATAGAGTTTTGGCAGCCGGGCCAGGCCTTTGGGACCGAGACGAATAAGAGGCCTCAAGCCCGCGCCGCCGATAATTAGCGTGCATTCCACAAGAGCAGACATCATGGATCTTTGCGGATCCAGTTCCCAGAAAGGGCGTGCTAGCATTTGAAATGAGGAAAGATAACCTTTCGGGATGACAAGAAATCCCCCCAAGCCACGCGAAGAGCACTCCTTTCCGGTAGTTAGCTTGCCCATCCATCAGCAAATTGTGGGCAGGTTACGGCAGATGCGTCTAGGGCTGACAGATCTGCAGCAAGAACCTTGGACAGAAAGCTTGGTGCCTGAGCATTCCTCAAAATAGCTATCTAGGTAGGTCAATGGTTAGTATGGGTTAAGTCTGGTTAGAGCCCTCGGCACTGGAGAAACAAGGTGCTTAGAGCCCTAGTACAATGTCTTCTTGCTCAGCGTCTACTTGTGAGGATGAAGTCGAACATGGCCCGGGTAGCAAATGCGGCACGCCTGTGCACCGAGACGGTGGCATGTTGTGGCTTGCTTAGGGAAATTGCCTTTCTGCCTAGGCGGAGGAAAGGTCTTTGCCATCAGCGACACCCGGTCTTGACTAACCTCGAAGCCCGTGTAGGTAGATCCGGTCTGACTGTGCGCCGAGGGCCGCGAGACCGTTGCTACCAGGACGGTTAGCTTCCAAAACTTGTGACCAGCTCGGTGGCGCCACAAACTTGCGCATCGTTTCCGCATGCGTGCCCGTTGCGCGACCGGCAGAAAGCGCTTGCAGGAGAACGCTTACGAGTGCTGTATCGGGAGGCGCACGGAACCAGACCAGACAGCCCTAGACCACGCAGTGTGACCGTTTGATGTGCTTGGCACTCGCGGCGCCGCTGAAACATGTCGAGCTCCATCCTCGGTGCGCCGCCGCTTCTGCCGCCCGGCACGGGGCGTCGATCATCAATGCAGACCGAACAGCTTGTCCAAGATCTCCAGTGCCCAGACGGCGAGGAGCGCTATTTAAAGGGATTGATGCGATCGCATCCTCTTGGCGCATTTGTTTCTTCTAGTATTTGTGCATTGCTAAAGTTTTCTATTTCGTTCCTTCTCTTATATATCTATTGAACTGTTCCCGGAGGTAAGGATCTTGGGCATCTGCTTGCACCGTCCACTGATTTTAGCTAACTCATTGTGAGCTGTGCTCTTACCCTTCACTCATTTACTTGAAACCGACCTATCGCCAAAATGAAGTACACTGGTGCCTTTGTCGTCTTGCTCGCTGCTTGCGTGGCAGCCAACCCTGTCATCAACGCCGCAAGGGCGGAGGAGAGTGTCAATGCCGCGGCTAGCAACGGCGAAAAGGTACGATACCTTGGTGTCGGGCCACACAATATGAAACGAAGCACTGGCTAACCAGAACACAGGGCCTCGAGGCCGCTCAGGAGGCTGCTGAGGCAGTTGCTCTAGCCCAAGCCGGTGATGGTAAGTATACATACTCACTCCGTAAAGACTGCAGATCATACTGACAACGCCTCTAGGCGGTGCGGCGACTACTGGAGCGGTCTTCCAATCCATCGATGCTCAGTTCGCCAAGGCAACCGATGCTGCCGATGCAAATGCTAATGCCAACGACAACGCCAAAGACGACAAGGCTGCTGACGACAAAGCCGCCGCCGCTGACAAGGCCAGTGCTGACAAGGGTGCTGCAGATAAGGCGGCGAAGGAGAACAAGCAGAATTAGATCAAGGGATGTAGAATGATGAAGTGTACATAGGCTAGACATTAGACTGGCAATCAATTCTCATGGTCCCTGAATTTTATTGTCATTTTGTTCTATCTAGACACCCCTCATCTGCACTTCATCAGGCTACCAAGGCTCTATGACATCGGTGCAATTGAGATCTAGGAGACTGTTGTCCATGTGGACGCACTCCCATTGCGCGGGCATGCCACTGGCGGGTGTAATGTTGATGTTCTCGGCGTGGATGTTCCTGCACACGTCGGGGCTGCTGCATACAAGACTGCCAGCAGTAGGGTCGTGGTCAGTGTTTGTGGTCCCGTAGAAGTTTTTGTACCAGATGTCCTCGATGACAAGAGAAGCCTTCGGAGTCTCAGGGTCAGCAGACTATTGGAAGCTCATACCAAGTTTCGACTTTGACTTACAGGGTTCTCAGCGCATGCTTCGGGGCTCTTGGCGAAGTAGCACTGGGTGAGTTCAATGGCTCCTGAATTCAAATTAGATTTGATGTGTCTCTCTTGGAGCAGCTGAAGGTGCACTTACGCTCGTTGTTTACATTCGTGAACCCGTCAAAAGTGATGTTTCTCACATAGCCGTCACCGCCACCGGAGGTGGTTTTGTTGGGCGGCGCACCAGCCCAGATCTTGATGCGGGCGCCGGTGGACGCATGGGCCATGTAGATGTTGTACGCGTACACGTTCTCGACGATGTCAAATTCGCCAACGTACTGGCCTAGACTGCCGACGGAGATGCCGTGGGAGCCGGTGCAGTTTAGGTTCTGCACGATCACATTCGTCGAGTTGGGCTTGAAGGAGACACAGTCTGTGTCACTTGTCAGCAACCAGATATCGCTTTCAGAGATCACGAGCATGCCTACCGTCAAAGTTGTTGATCACAGAGTTCTGGATAACAACATTGTCGCTGCGGTAGATGTCCCAGCCGTCGGTGTTCTATGATGGGCGGCCTATTAGTTTCGGTTGTGCCGGGTTGGGTTCTAGCTCTAGGCGACTCACCTTTGCGGGGGAAGTGGCATTGGTGATCTTCACGTCGATGGAGATATCCGTGATGAGCAGATCATTCGAGTTGGCCATGAGATTGAACCACTTGGGCGAGTTGATCATCTTGAGGCCCGAGATCGATCCGCCCTTGAGCCCATCAGTACCAAACAGCACCGGGCGATACGTCGAGCCATTCATCTTGTTCGCATTCCACCAAGTCTGGCCGGTTCCTGCAGTACAGACGTCAGTCTCGCCTTTGAATAAAGCTCTATCCCAACCCTGACGCACCATCAATAGTTCCGACGCCCAGCCCATAGATGTTGACGTCCTCCCCGCCGAACCTCCAGAACATGGTCGATTCTTGGTACGGGTAGTAAAACGCCGCAGTCTGCCAGTACTGCACGTCGTCGCTGAACTTGACCGTGCCCAGCACCGCAATGTCGATGTGTCGCAGGAAAGTCAGGTCCGTCGGCGTGCGGATCGTGTACGTCGTGTCGGGCGACAGCACGACGGTGCCGCCGTCGTTGCACTCGTGCGCCGCCTTGACAAGCGCGGGCCCGGCGTCCTCGACGTCGGCCGGCACGACGCAGAAGCGGCACTTGTCGCGCGGCGGGCTGACGGGCAGGGCCCTGGTCAGGGTCTTGGGGCCCACCTCCAGCTTGGGTCGCCGGGGAGCCTTGAAGGCGGACGCGCCGCCTGCGAGGACGGGCAGGGCGGCGAGGAAGGTCGAGAGCTTCATTGCGGGCTATGCGACACACCTGAAGAAGCGAAAAATGGGGTAAAGACCTTGCGCGGCGCACACCGAGAGATCAGCGAACGGGACAGCGAGACTGCTTTATCAATTGGCATGCTTGCCATGCTACCCCAAAGCTATCCCTCGGCCGGTAGCTCAAGGCCAAGGGTATGATGGATCCCCTGATTTGGCAGGTTTGGGTGCCTGCGTTTGTATGATCCCGGTACCTTGGCTCGAGATGCAGAGAGATAGATTAATCCACGACTCACAGTGCGAGACGAGGGCTAGCTCCGCGCTGTCAAGTTGGCATCCACTCTTCTCCTCATCTCGGCAAGGTATGGGCCGAATGAGCTTCCCCCGCAAACGGAGATTTTCGCCTCATTAGGTTATGGGGTAGGGTGCAGGGGTTTGTGTGCAGCTTCGTGGATTTAGCTGTCCGAGACAGACCCGACCGTCTGGGACGACTGTCTTGAAGCCTAATGATCCCCATTCATAGGAGAGAGTCGGTAAACCAAAGAGTGGTATCTCCGATAAAAGTGGTTGTAGTGGCATCGTGGGACCAAGAGGGTAATATACAGTCTTTTGAGGGTATAATAATTGCGAGAATTTGTCTAATCTACATCCCGTTCAACGTGTATTGCGGTCACTGGCGAACCTTGCCAGCTTTTGCACCTACTTCAGCTCTACCAGAAGGACATGACATTGCCAGGCCCGCTCCGAACACCTAGGTCTTCTAGCCCCATGTCAGACAAATTCGAATAGAACCCGAAAGCATCAGCCAGATCCCCGGACAGCCACATATCCAACTCGCCAGCTGCCTTTTCGCCGTAGGGGTCCTGCAGCTGGCCCATCATCGCAGCTCCGTTTGCGTTCGGGAAGGTCATGCCGTTCGCAAGGGACATGGAAGGATCCGACATCTGCTGGCTTCCATTCATCTGCGCTTGGGGATTTGACGGATCTGCATATCCATCGACGTTTGGTGGTTGTTCTGCGAATGAACTCAGCGATTAGCCACTATGGCCATGCAATTCCATGAATGGGATTCTTACCAGGCTCAGTTTCGTCGGGCATCATGCTACGTAGAATGTCTGCCGACTTGCTAGCTAGAGGAAACTCGGAAGGATCCATGTCTAGCAGACACCGTAGGCACTTCTCGAACTGATGCCGCTGGGTCATCAACTCCTCCCCGGACAGCAGCTGTCTGAAGAAAGGCAGTCGGATCACCATAGCAATGATGGTTCCCATGATTAAATATGCTATACAAGTAGCGCCGTTGGTCAGTAAGATCAGAATAATCGGAGTGGAACAAACAACGTACAGCAGATCATGTGCGGCTTTGGCGGCATGAGCCGGCTGTCCTTGCGCACCGATGCCAGATCGACCATCTCCTTGATGCTCTCAAGGCAGCTTTCCACCATGCCCTTGGCTAATGATCGGCGCAGCATCGTAGCCAGCGCGATCTTCTGGGCTTGTTCGTTCCGTGCGAGCCGCATCAACTCAGTCCGAAAGATGAGGATGCGGTTCTCAAGGAACCTGCACCTCAACAGATAGTACTGCCTCTCCAGCACCCCTCCCGGGCGCAGGTCGCCGCTGAACTCGCGGAGATGATCTGGTAGCCCTTCATGCCAGCGCTGTAATCTGTCATCAAGGGTGAGCATGGTGTTGGTGAAGTCTTCGGCGGGCATGAGGCTGTCCTCGCCTGGAGCGGGCTCGGAAAGAACCCTGACTAGGTAGTTCACTACGTCAGATAGAGGGAGGGAATATCGGAAGAAGGAAATCCGAGAAGGGATGTCTGGCGGTTGCTCTTTGTCAGGAAGTGAAGGATCTAGTTCCATCATCTCATCATCGATGTCCTGAGGAAGTGGGGAGATTTTGAAAGTGCCACCAGCCGGGAAATGACCGTATGTAATATTTTGCATCCTGTAGAGCATCACCTGATCAACAACGGTTCATGAGAAGGTTGGGACTTGCGAATTACCTTGACATCCAGATGGCAGCACACCACGTCCTGTACCTCTCCTCTCTTTCCGCCTGACTTGCGTCCGGGATCGGTAGATGAAGACCGAGACCTTCTGCAATACGGTGTGCCATGCCACAATACACCCAACTCTCATGAAATTTGCCTGTGCGCCGGAGGTATCGCGTCATGAGCAACAGCGCCTGAGCAGCCTGCAGAGAGCCTACCTCGAGCAGGTCCGAAAAGATAATGTTCCTCGCGCGGTCAAAGAAGGACTGTCCAACCGACTCGGGGCTCGTGTCTGGCGTCCCCGGCGTGAGATACAGCTGCGCGACGGCAATCATGGCTGCGAGCAGACAGTACTGTCCGGCCGTGTCCATGCTGATGGGCGAAGATCCATTGTTCGGTCCGGTATGTTCCCACAGCGCACGATAGCGATGTTGAAAGAGCGTGCGGTGGACGATAGGCAGTGTGACGTGGTCCCATTCCCAGTAGCCCTGCAGGAGATCGTCGGCAACAGATCGGGGGGGTAACATCATGTTTGCAACGCAAGCAGTGCTCGGATGCCGGTTGGCATTCTTGTTGGCCTGGAGATGCGGGAACAGCGAGCGGATAGGCGGAAGCCTGCTTGACATAGCGGCGGCAGTGTCGTCACGTCTGCGTGTCCTGCTTCCGGGAGGAGGGGTATGCCGTGCAAAGGCCTCTTCGGCCTGGGCCATGAAGCCGGCAAAGCTTGACTGGCCGAGAGGGTTCTGGGCGGGTGCACTGCCGAGGCGGTCGGCCGTGTCGGCCAGAGATTCTTGGCGCTTGCGGGTAGCAGGTCTACTACTTGAGACCGAGGCGACTGATACTCGGGCGGCAACGGATGGGCTGGCTTCGCTCGAGGCGGCCGTGAGCGGTTGCCTGTCCGTCTCGGTCATGGACTGGAAAGGCTGAGATGAATTGTTGTGAGTATCGCCAGCAGATGAGCATGGTAGGACTACGAGGTGCATACCTTGAATTGCTGCTGCCGCTCAGCCTGTTGCTGCCATTGCTCCAGCTCGTTGATGCGTTTCTGCAGCGCCTTCACGTAGCTATCGGGTGCAATAGCCAATTAGTATGGCAGTTGAAACCAAAGGGGGAAATGAAGCAGGCATGTTTATGCCATGTCTCGAAGTACGCACCTCTTACTGGACGCGATAGGACCGTCGGCCTCGGGATAGATGCATTTGTCTCTGCCCCACCCCTTGCGGCGGCACGTCTCGCAGACGGGACGCGTGCCGTCGCAGCGGACCTTGCGGTCACGACACTCGCGGCAGGCCAGGGAGCGGCTCTTGTGGCGCTTCGAGGGGCGCTCGTCCTCGCCTGACGGCGATGCGCGGCGGGTGGAGATGCTGCCATTCCGGCGGGAGGGCGAGGCGCCGCCACCATCATGCTCGGCCGTCGGTAACGGGATGTCCATGATGTGTGAGCGGCTTTCGCCAGTGCCTACCCGAGTACTATGGCAGCAGCCGTGAGATGCAGGGGGGGTCTGATACGATCTCCCCGAGATGATCTGGGGAAAGATGGGGTGGAGGAGGGAGAGAAAGTCGGGGAGGGCCGGGGAGTTCCAGATTTTGAGGCGGAGACGCAGCGAAAAGCGGAGTCGATCACGAATTCTCCCCGATCTAAACTCGATCCGGATCAGGGCGATGATGTCTTCAAACTAGGACGGATCTGGACAGCTTCTTGAGTTGGTGTCAAGAAACAAGATCATACCCAATTTTACAAAGTCGTGTTAACCCTCTTTTGGGTTCTTCTCATGACTTGGAGCGACTCGATCTCCTAGTCGAGATAGTTAGATGATCAAACTCTGCTATGGGAACACCACCCTTAATCGACTCGACAGAGAAACGCACAGTTGTTGCGGGGAAGCGATTGATTTGACGAGATACTCAATCGAGTGGAAAGTTGCTCTTTAGAAGGACGGTTTGTTTTACGTAGGGATCAATCTAGATAAACAACACTTTGGTGATGAGTATCTTCATTATTTCTCCCCACAATCTTTTCCGCTACAAGATTGATACCTACTGCCTTGGCTTAGGTAGAGGGTAGCCTCCAATGTTGCGGAAGAAGGCAGCAGCTTGTCCAAAGACTTGAGCCATACTATTGCCTACCCAGGCTGGCAGAGACTGTGCGATTGATGCCTCGAGCTCCCTGAACGTACCGCCGGCGACCTACGCATGATGTTAACACAAAGCTAGAGTAAACAGCACGTGGCGCGACTAGAACTTACTAGACAGCATTTCCCTTGGAGGCTTGCATCTAACGACATGTGGGTAATGCCTAGCGCTACATCCTCAGGAGTATTGGTGGGGAGGTCCTCAGTCTTCCAAGCAGCCGAATAGCCCTCGGTGATGTGCGTTGGAGTGATGAATGGAGCAACACCATTGATGCGCACGCCAAGCCGTGCCGCAGGAGCATGTGAAGACCGTAAGAGCCCGATGACACCGTGCTTGGATGAGATGTATGAGACCACCTCGGTCCCTCCAAAGTATCCTGATGTAGACGAGACGAGGACCACAGAACCTCGCCAACCTGCCGAGTCTGACCGATTTGACCTCATGTGAAACACGGCTACTCTTAGAGCTTGAAGCTCGTTAGCATATGAGCAACATGAGATATAAATGGTCACAACATACTGTTCATCGTCCCCTTCAAGTTGACATCAATAACTCTGCCGGCCCCGTCATCTCTCAGTTCGCCGGTCTCACCGGTCTGGAAGTCAAAGAATCTGGTTGTCTCCATGATGCCCGCATTGGCGACCACGATATCAACCCTCCCAAACTTCTCTATGGCTGCGCGGAACAGGCGGCGCACATCTTCAAAGTTGACAATATTGACCGGGATGAATGCGGCTCGGGATGAATCGCCTAGGCTCTTAATTGCGGCCTCGGCGGCTGCTTTCGCGCCGGGAAGATCAGCGATGATGACATTGGCGCCGTGAGAATGAAACTTGCGTATCGCCTCGAGTCCGATACCGTTCGCACCGCCCGTCACGATAGCCGTCTTACCAGGGAGGTTTTGGAACAGGGTTGGGTCAAGAGATAGCGCCATGCTGACTACACAAAATAGATCGTTGCGTTGGAAAGGCTGAGAAGAGTGTACACGCTCGCTATCGTGAAACATCCACGTGTAAGCGGCTTGTGATCTCTATTAACGAGAGTCGCAACACATGGCTTCGGGGTTGACTCCAGACCTTTAGCGTCATGTCCGACCGGTCTCCTTCGGCCATGTGCGGGTCGTTAAAGTAGCTTGTACTATTCTCTTGGCCGGACCTGTATCGGAAAAGGAGAAGATGGCTAGCTGATAATGGTAGGGCTTATTACGGATGTTGCAGTAAATTCCATGTTTGTCATCGCTCTGTTGCACAGTGGGGTAACCATCCGTGTCGACAGCTTTGCCTTATGGTCTTATTACACGCTGTTTCCAGAGCTAATATTAAGTACATATTACAAGTTCTGTTTGCTCTGTGCATCCGCGAGCAAACCAGTCATATCCCAATTCAGAATGTCTAGAGGCCTTGCATCCTCCAAAAACAATGCCGGATCTAGCTCTCCCAGCATCCCCGCTCCCCATGTTAGATTATCCATAGGTGTAGGTGAGAAGTCTACGACATCATCTGGGTTCATTATGACCGGAACTCCAACCACAGCCTCTCCTTCTTCCATTGGCGGCGTATGCTGCGCGAGTAAAGCAGTAGACTCTGGCGTCACCGTCTGCACCTGCGATGCCAGTCGACCCATGTAGGCATTGGTGGTGTGTTCCCCTCCAAGGATGATAGATATGTCCGGCACGAGGCGCTGTGCGTCCTCAGGCGACTTGGGGTCTGTGGCCCTGTTCTCGCAGAGCGCAAACATGCGCAGTAATATCTGTCTGCCATGGACTGCAACCGGCACCGGGCAGCCTTGGTCTTCGAGCATCTTGAGATCCGTTGCCATGTCCCTTATCTGCTGATGCACGTCGGGAATGGGGAGAGTTCCCTCGATGAGCAGTAGCGCGGTGATGGTGACGGCCACAGAGAAGATCTGATAGGCTTGAGCAAGGAATTTGAGCCGAGAGGTCAGGGCTCGGTCAGTCCGGAGCGTTCGGTATACGACCATTGCATCCTCGGCTGCCTTGACGATATTGTGCCAAGCGCCTTCAGTCCTTGCCGCAAGGAATGGCTTGTACATGCGTATTCTCTGGGTGCTTATACATGTGCGTAAGATGTGATTTTGCCAGGTGATTATCTCGCAGAGCGGTTCCGCAATGCGAGGAGGCCGGCCGCGATCACCTAGCTGGAAGAACCAAGGCAGCTTGGCTACAACCTCCAAGATCTCTTTGTCCAATGCTTGAATGTCCTCATATGGACCGAAGCCGCTCCCATTCTGGTCACAGAAATGGTAGTTGAGGATCCGAAAGACTTGGGCTCGATAGATGTTCATGCTCATACACGTCGGCTCGTCCATGGATTTTGGGCTGATTGACGACTCTGTCATATTATCATCATCGCAATTCAGAGGCAGTGGTACTCCTGGCTTCTGTAGTCGGATCAATGGTTGCCTGTCGAGGCAAATTGTCTGAAACCTGGGGTAGGGTGTCAGCTTCACACCCAACGATGACGCTGATCCTAGTTCAGATAGAAAGTCTTACATATCCGAGTCTACAAGATCCCACCAGAGTCGATGCCGCATCTCATCCTGCAAACAAGTCGATGATAATGTATCTCTGTCCAAGCTTATCGCTTGTGCATTTCTCACAGCTTGTCCTAAGTGCCTACGACAGGTCAGAACGCAGTTTTGAGCAGCTACAGGGGATAACTTACGAGTTCATTGTTTCGATATTGTTGGTGGCATACCAATATAGCTGCGTGACGGAGAACGTCTGGAGCTGAGTCAAGGAGGGCTTCGCGTCGTATTCTCCTGCTCGCAACGCATGTTGAGAAGCGATATGCCACACGCGAGCCAGGTGACGAATTGAGCCACGCGGACATCCCACCACCTCCACGGCCTCTACAGGCACATACAGCGCTGCCACCGAGATGACGGTGAGAAGAAGCGATAACCAGACCAGATCAATCTGGTCAACGTTCGTGTCCCAGAGCCTACTATACTCTCTACGGAAGGAAGGAGCATGGATTGTCTGGAATATCCAATTGACATGTTCCAGATAGTAGTTGACGAGGAGATCGCACTGGGGTCTGGATGGCAGTGCTGCCATCAACTGCTGGCGCCAGAGTCGCTTTGCGTGTGACGGATCAAGGAAGCTCCACCAAGACGACAGGGACTCCTCCGCACGGTTGGCTTCAGCCAATATCTGTGGTAGTGATATCGGGGCCTTGTCATCCATGGTCGCACCGAGACCTATCAGCTTGGCCAGGGAAGAGAACCCCTGGGATGCTGACGGCGGTGTCGTCCTTTCACTGACATCTTGCCCGGCCCTGAGCGGGTTGTCACTTGCCGCCAGATTGTCTTCCACAACTGCTTGTGGACTGTTGTTTTGGCTATCGCGGAGTAAGCTCCTTCTCGTAGTTGCCACGGCCTCTGATGCTTGTGGCGCGGGTTCCAGCTCCGACACAAGGACCCGCCTTCTCTTTGGAGGCGCCGGATTTTGAAGGCACTGCACCTCTCGGTGATAACGAACGCAGGTGCCGCAAGGCACACGACGGTCACATCGGAGCTTATGCTGACGGCAAGCACGGCAGCTCAAGGGCGTCCTCTTGCCCCCTCCCCGGCGACGTCGCGTCACCGGAGATCCCGACACAGGTTCCTGTGTAAGCTCGATAGTGTTCTCCGCCTCCATGACTGGTATCCCGGACATGCATAATGCAGGTGGATTGATGGTCGGATACATGCTATGACTGGAAGGCGAACCTTGTTCATGCTTTGTACTCGGACATTGGGATGAAGGCCCGTTCGGATTTCGTCTTCGGAGAAGCAAGGGAGGAGAAAAAGAGGAGAAAAGAAGAAGAGAAAACCCACCCGAGTCTCATCTCCACCAATAAAAGCAAGGAGTGGTGTCTGGTATCTTTTACCCCGCATATCGTTGGTGTAACAGCACTCGCCGACTCAGTCACGGAGATAGCTAACAGCCCTGAGAGTAGAGCCATCCATTCAGAGCTACTACATGGCCCGCACTTTTCAGCAGCACAATTGGAGCCTGTGCCTCCGACCTTCACAGAACTGTGGTGTCTTGAATGGTAGCAATCTTAAGCTAAAGAATCATGTTGAAACTAACAGGAACTGATGCGCTCTTAAATTGATCTTTGGCCAGATGACTCTTTTGTCATCAAGGGCCGTCATGGCTTGTAACTTGTGTCTGTTCAACATTGTTTTCAGGGCGTCTGCCAGTGGCCTCCGGGGCCAATATTGCCCTTGAACGCTTGACCCTTTAGCAGTTCCTGCGCAACTATCTCGTCTTTGTGCTCTTCCAAGTCTTCCACATCCCAATTCGCTGCTATAAACCGACCGCGGAGAAAATCCGCTTGCTCCCCGGCCAAGTAAATCGTGAGACTGCCAAATAGCTCGGCTGTCCAAGAGCTGGAGGTCAGAACTTGATAAGATACAGTAGTAAATGGCCTGAGCAAGGCAGACTTACGAGCATCTTTGGCATATATCTCGAGCTCTTTTCGAAGCACGGGGCTCTTTGCCATCCCAGGATGGACATTGAACACGCGAATGTTGCCATATTCTGACGATCACATCAGCCGGCAGTCTTTGAGACTCGCATTAGGGGTACATGATAAAAGCTTACCAGCATGGAGTTGATCCATAAGCATATTGCTAGCCGCTTTAGCTGCCGTATATGTTGACTGTCCCGGGCTCGCAAAGTATGAGGCTGCTGTTCCTGTCTGGATGAAGGTTGCTTCGCGATCGTGGCAAGCCTTTGCTAAGGCCCTTGCTACCAAGAATGTGCCCTTGGTATTGATTTCCTGGCATTATGAAAAATTAGCATCGGGACCAAGAGGTAAGTAAAGGTCTACGGTCATCCAACATACGAATGCATGCCACCATTCACTGACAGGAGCATCCTTGAGCTCCGCCACCGGGCCTAAAACACCAGCAGCATGAACCACCACGTCAACTCGTCCGAAATTCTTGATGACTTCATCGAACAGAGCATCGACATCCTTCTCAAAAGCAACATCCGTCGGTATTGCGAGTGTCCGAAGTTCTGGAGCAGTATCCCGGAGGTTTTGTGCAAGCTCTTCAATGCGGTTCGATGTCCTTGCCGCAAGGACGATCGAACCAGCTCCTGCCCGGGCCCATTGACGGCATGCACCCTACCGAAGACGAGTTAGCATCTATCAACACTTGGTTGGGATGAGAAATAAGCAGACCTCGCCAAACCCGCTTCCTGCACCTGTGACAATCACCACCTTTCCTTGGGCAATGTTTCGAATCCGCTCATTGTCGGGATCTAAAGCCGGATACACATCTCGATGTACTGTAGGAGTGAATTGAAGGGCCTCCGTCCAGTAGTCTGGGTGGTTAGGATCTAAAGGCATGATGTGTTCAACGTTGCCCTTTGGGTGTCGTTGGCGTACGTGAAGATGGAGCAAAGCAGAATTTGGCGTCCATGGAAGCGGGCACCTCTTTATTTTAGGGGCACATAGCGCTCAAAGCCGCACTGCATCATTGCGAACTCCGCCCCGTGATTGCGCGCCAGGCGCTAGGAATGTGCATCCTAGCGCTCAGCTCCGAGAAGTTGACATGCAAGCGGGTGTTAAGAAGGTTGATGGGACTTGGTCAATTTCTACCCAAACTACCGATAGGATGGATGGTTCACACACGCTTAGGTAGGGGGATAATCCTGAATGATCAGTCAATTAACATAAAAAGTTCATCGCCTTGTATTTATCGCCATGATGACCTAATCTTTATGTTTCCAAAGCATAATCTTAGTAACACCGCCTTTCTCTCCACTTGTACATTGCTATGAGAACTCCTCAATGACACTGCGAGGTTCTGTGTACTCTCCCAAGGGATGGTACTGGACATCATCGTATCCAAACGCGGATGGACCTCCAGCGTCCAGGCCCGCCTGGCTATTGTTCCACACCGGAGAGCAAGCCATCCCCAACACGACGACAACGACACCGTATCTGTACTCCCCTATACCCAAGGCTTTGCCGTTGGCGGCGTTGAGTACTGTTATCAGGTCTGGAACCGAAGCGACCACTGCCTCCTGGCCATCATCTCCTACGTGCCGTGCAAGGAGATTCTCATTCATGAAAGGAATTTTCAGCTCGCCTCCAACTGCCATTGGCAAGGAGATTGCCGCGGACTCATCAGCAGGCACGTGCTTGATGACAACCTCGCCATGAGAGTGGCCTTTGAAAAGGCGCCGCTCTACGCCGACAATCTTGCCACGGAAGAGCACCTTGGCAGACTGAGACCCTCCCATTTCTTCAATGATCTGTTCCGTAACGGTACCCACGGTGATATTCCTGCTGGCACGCGCGATACATCTCCCAATGCGCCACGCTTGGGACAGCGTGTTCTTGATGGCCCATTTGTGTACCATCTCTGTAGTTGACGGCCTAGCACAGAAACCCACGTAATAGCCCATCTCGATGGATGGTGCTCTCAGGGTCTGGTCTATCAGGTGGTCATGTGGTGATTTCGTCATGATCAATGCTCTTCCATCCCCGGAAGCAATAGCACAGGGTAGGATCTGCTTCTTCTCGTGCACTGCCACCGTGACTTGCCACAGATTCGGGTACGCACGTCCTAGAGAGCAGTCAGTATTGACATGTTTGTACGAGAGATGTGCATGACTTACCCATCCAGTCCGCGTCCACCACGGGGCGTCCAAAGTGTCGCGTTGATCCGATAGTCAGAGGTTGAAGTCCGTTTGACCCCCCAATCTCGATGCCAATCATGGCATCAAACGTGTCATGGTTATTGTACTCGAGCATGGTCTCCATTGCGAGAATGGACTCGCTGGCGCTCAAACGCTCAGCAGGCACAGCTGGAGAACCCATATTCCCAGCCCCTGAAAAGTCAGCCTTAGCATCAAAATCGCTTTCCCAAGATGAACTGAACAGTACATACAGTAGATACGGGCGTCCGGCTTGAGGGATTGCATGTCAATGATCTTCAACTCTTCACCGTCGCGAATATGTTGTCGCAGTTTCAACATCTCAGGGTACGGAGAGCCACCGCCTCCGCAGCCCAAGACATAGCAGCCCTCTGCCATCCACTCCAGATCTGTAGGGGACACGATCCATGTCTTGACACCTGAAACTTCGTCCATTGTGATCCTTGGTATGTAGGTATTGACGTCGATGAGGTCTTCTGTGGGTTGCTCGGGTGATTGTACTGATTTCTCGATGACATGGCCATTCACAGTCGGTGTCTCGACTTCACCGTTGACCTCTGTGCCATTACTTATGGTAGTCGGCGAGAAATCCCCAACAGCTTTTACCACCGTTCGCACTCGATTATCGATGTATTGCAGAGGCAGGGACTCTTTTTCTGTGATCGCCACCGACTCTGGCCGGGCTCCACTCTCGATCACACGCTCGATTGCAAGCATCGCAGCCTTGCGCATCGCTTCTTCTACGCTTTGACTACTGGTGCTCTGGACAATGTCGACTGTCGCACTGATGCGGGCCATGGCAGCGCCAACCGCATTGGCCACATCGTGATGGGGAGGCTTGATGATTTTGGAGATCCCGTCCAATTGGGGTGGGCATATGAGCGATCCGCCCCCTACCAGGATCAAGGGCAGTGGCTCAGGGGCTGTTTTGACCAGGTCGCACACGCGCTCATACTCTTGCTGGATGAAGACTTGGGTTCCGAAGATGATGCTTTGGTCAATATCTTTGACCAGCGACGAATTCCCAATCGGGTGGTCGACTCCGACAGCTATGGCGATGTCGGTTGCTGTCATGGTGTTGCCTCCAAAGACGAGGGCCCTCTCCTTGATCGCATAACTGACAGAATCCCTTCCAACAGTCACTCGGCCGTCATTGTTCCGGATTATTGACCCACCGCCGATAGCAAGGGACTCGACTTGAGGCATGCCGTAATTGACTTTGACCGCCGCGATGCTGACATCGGCCAGGGCTTGTCGTGGGTAGCCAGATGGCAAGAGCACACCAACATCGGAGGTGGTGCCACCGACGTCGCATACTATACTTGTGGGTGGGTTTGTTGCATCGTCGCCATATAGACCGCAGAGGTACGCTGCTCCCCTCATGGAGTTGGTTGGCCCGGAAGAGAACGTCCTGATTGGTAGCCGGGCAGCTGAAGCAGCATCAAGAAGCGTGCCGTCATTTTGTGTGAGATACAAGCTGCATTGAAGTCCAAGTCTCTTCATCGCCGTCTTGAACTCGCCTATCGTCTTCTTCGCAAAGCGATGAACGGATGCATTGAGGATAGAGGCGTTTTCCCGTTCTAGAAATCCGATGTTGGAGATCTCTGAGGAACAGACAACGGAGACGTCAGGCAGCTCTCGGTTAATGATGTCTCGGACTGCCTGTTCCTGGTGGAAGTGATAGTCCAGAGGCGAGAAGACTCCAGAGATTACTATCGCTTTGATCCGTTGCTCTCGAATGCGTTTGCATTCTTCAACAACCTGGCTTTCAACGACCGGCGCTTCTAGGCTTCCGTCAATCTGTAAGCCTCCATCGACTTGTGTGCAGTAGCCTCGCATGATTTCCTTGAGTCGTGTCGGAAAGTCTGAGAAGGGCGGGACTTCGCGCGTGAAGCTCTTGGACAGCCGGATAACAGCCACCTTGTCCAGATGCCGCTCATCGTGTTCGACAATGGCATTGATGAAATGGGTTGTCCCGATAGCTAGGGAAGCAATGCGTTGGCGGTCAATGTTGGACTGCCGCAGCACGCTTTGGACGGCAGCTTCAATGCCATCGGTGACATTTGGCTGGGTTGTAGGCGACTTCTGAGCCGCGACGATCGATTTGCTGGGATCTTTGATGGATGTGTCTATGATCACGGCATCTGTGTTTGTGCCTCCTACATCCACACCGATCCGAAAGGGGTAAGGGGAGGTGGGAGCGTTACTGGCTGTCATGTTGACAAAAGACGCTTACATGTGGATGAAGGTGGGTGATGACTGTGGTCTTGATCTTTCTCTTGTCGTTCTACTCAAGGGCTGATATGCCATTCAACGGCTGAACAGCCAGAAGTACTGATCAGGAAAGTACCTCTTCAACCCCGAAACTCGTATTTCAACAGTGGGATGGCCGTTCGGGGTTCCACTTCGGACTAAGATAGGTAACCTGAGCTGATCAGGCCGCTAGTCTCTTATTCACACTTACTAAACTGACAGTTCTTATCAGCTGGGTATCCAAGTCCGACGTGCTGGGACACCGGTTTCATCTCCGAAATTTTATTAGCGTTGGAGGGGATACTTCACCACTCCCCGTAGGACAGGTGTTTTAGCTAAGCGAATACAGGCTAGGACGAGCGATGGAATAGAGTGTGTTACATTGTCATTCAATTGTGGTTATTAAGTATGGGCTACAACGATGTTCACTTAAAGAAAAATTCCAATTGTCGACTGAATGATTTTGATTGTTTGACTGTTCAATTTGCGGAGCTAAGGTGTGTGTAACTACTACAGATCCTGGAAAGGCTCGCGTAACAACGCCTCAAACTTCTCAGCTGTGCCCGAAGGCTTCAAGTAGCTATCTCTGATTGCAGCATCTCGATCCCGGCAAGCTTCGGGCCCCGTGGCGACTCTGCGATCGCCCTGTGCTCGTGCTCCTTTCACTAGAAGTGCAGTCCTTGGCTGACGTCTCTCCGCAAATGGCTTGAAGATTGTGTCGGCGAGTCCAGGACCCAGTAGAGCATGCTTTTCTGCGTAGTCTTTGCTAGCGGGGTCAAGGACGGGCATCGCATGACTGAGGTGGAAGCAATCCTCACTGTGGAAGACTTGTTAGTGCGAGGCTGGAAGGGGGAGGCGATACGAGACTTACAATGCCTGATTTGCACCTTGCCCTAGATGGGGACTGGTCGGATGTGCTGCATCTCCAACAAGCACGCAGCGCTTGGAGTACCATTGCGATGGCTTGAGCTCCTCGCGGTCAAAGAGGCCAAACTTGATGATCCTTTCGGACGAATTGACCATGTTCAAGATCGACGGATCCCACCCATGAAGCAGAGTTGACAACTCCTTTCTCTGCTCAATCATCTCATCGGGCCGATATGGCCGCCAAGTCTCCTCCTTTTCCTGAGTTTCCCGTTGAGTGACAGCCCATGACGTCTGCGTTGGCGTGATGGGATACGATATAACGTGAACGCCATCACCGTACCAATTCCTCATGGCTGCTAGATTGCGCATGGGCTCCGGAGTCTCTGAGATGCCAGCGGTCTATGGCCACTTTCGTCAACATGAAGATACGATGCTCATCGGAGCCTTGTAGAACTCACCTGAGTAAGACCGGTGTACATAGCCATGTCCTCTGCATGCCCTTGATTCAGGAGCAACGACCTCCGTGAGGCGGCCTTGATGCCGTCACATCCGATCAGGAAGGAGCCTGTCACAGACCGACCGCCATCGAAGGAAGCAGTTACGGAGTCCTCTGTCTCTTTGATGTCAATCAGTTCCCAACCCTCTCGTACCTCAACACCGAGATCCAGAAGCATCTTCTTTAGCATCAAGTTCAAGGTAGTCCTGCGGATTCCCACTGCCGGCTGCCGGTATTTTGCTGCAAAGGTGCTAGGGAGGTCTGACTGCCCGAGGACCTCACCCGTAGACTGTGCATCCCAAAACGCTTCAAGCGGTGTTGACTCGGCCTTGATGGCGTCTGCTAAGCCAACAAGATTCAGCACCTTGAGGCTTTGAAAATGTCAATTGATTTTCTTCAGGTCTGTTGTGGGGTTGCTCACCCATTCGACATTAGCATCAGGGATGCTCCTGCATCACCCAGCTCTGGGACCTTGTCGAACACTATGGGGTGGTAGCCCTTGCGCTTGTAAAAGTTACCCAGGATTGGGCCAGCAATTCCGCAGCCAATGATCAGAACGGTAGGGGGCGACATGGCAGCAGTCGTTTCGTCGTTCTTGTGACAAGTTCGGCTGTGGGGGATAGCAGCTCTTTGGTGGGCTGGGGGCTCAAATAGGCCTTAGCCAGAGAAGTTCAGTTTTTAGGTGCTCGGAGACAAAGTCTCAACTCCGGCAGGTACCAGTCCGCGTGTGGGGCGAAATTCGAGGGGAGGCTATCACACTATCTATCTTCTCCGAGACTTCGCTTCGTTTCCGAATTCCTATCTACCCCAACCCCGCAAAATGAGGATGGGGATAATCCACCTGATGGAGTGAATGATAATGATCGCCCTGGGGTATATTTATGTCAGAGTCCTTGCCAGTCCGGGAAAAGGGCTGCTTGCGTCGTTTATGCAACTGTACCATCTTCTCAACTCTTTGTATCTGTAACCCTAACACGACTTTTGACATGGCCCTGCAGTCCGACAAGAAGCTTCATACGGAGGAGTCTTCTTCAAGCATGATGGCAGGCGAACAGGGACTTCGAGTCATGGACTCTTCTGCCAATGGGACTGTTTCACCCCCTATTGTTGACCCCGAGATCGAGAAGCAGGCACTCCGGAGGTTCGACATCTGGCTTCTCCCCCAACTCGCTCTTCTCACGACGCTGGCATACTTGGACCGGACCAATATCGGTAGGTGCCCGTAACCTGTCAAGGATTTAATATGAAAACAACCTTGCTCATTAAAACCAGGAAATGCCGCCGTCTTTGGGTTTTCTGACGGACTCGGACTCAAGGGCAAGGAATTCAACAACCTAGTAACCTTCTTCTATGTAAGTATATAGGCGTAACAGTGTCTCATTTACCGAGACTAACCAACGTCAGATCACCTACATCATATGCGACATTCTTTGGGTCATATCCATCAAGCGATTTGGCGCGAACCGAGTCCTGAGCGTTGCCATTGTCGGCTGGAGCGTCACGACAATTGGCACAGGCTTCTGTCAAAACTACGGCCAGGCCCTGGCTTGCCGCCTCCTTCTTGGAGCTTTCGAATCTGGTCTACTTCCCAGCATGATATTTGTCATCTCCACGATCTGGAACCGACACCAGCAAGCCAAGCGAGTGGCTGTCATATACTGTGCCACCACCATCTCAGGGGCCTTTGGCGGCTTGATCGCATACGGCATCCAGACTATGGGCACTAAGAGAGGGTTGGCGCCGTGGCGATGGCTGTTCATTATCGAAGGCGCAATATCCCTGGCTGTGGGGCTTGTGTCGCTCCTCACAATCCCAGTGAGCGCCGATAAGGCTTGGTTCCTGAATGCGGAGCAGGCAGAGTGCATGCGCCAGAAGAAGCAGCTGGATTCTGTGTTCAAGGGCGAGGACAGGCTGAAGCGGGAGCACATTTGGCTGGCCTTGAAGGACCCTCTTGTGTACATCACTGGCCTGACACTGTTTGCTTCTTCCCTTCCGCTGCTCGGTTTCGGGACCTTTCTTCCCACAATCATTTTGGGTCTGGGGTAAGTCTAACCTTAACTATGCAAAGACTTGACCACTGCTAATCAAGTTGAAGGTATAAATCTGTTCAAGCTAACTACTTGACCATCCCGATCTACATTCTCGCAACAATCTCAGTCGCCGTTGTCTCGTTCCTCTCCGATCGGACACGGAAGCGGTCGCTGTTCCTCTTCATCGTCCCGATTCCGGTTCTTATTGGCTATGCTATCGCTCTTGGCACCGCAAGTGTTGGCCCTGGATACTTTGCAATGTTCCTCTGCGGGATGGGGATCTTTCCATTCAACTGTATCATGCTCGCATGGTTTTCAACGAACATCGCCCCCGACTACAAGCGATCAGTGGCACTGCCAATCGCTGCCTCCATCGCGAATGTATCCGGTGTACTGTCCGGACAGATCTATCCTGCAAAGGATGGTCCGCGATACATCTCCGGAAACGCCGTGTCGCTTGGCCTTGAATTTGTTGCCCTTGTCGGCGTTGGTGTGATTGTGCTACTACTAAAGTGGCGAATGGCAAGAAAGGCCAAGGCGGTAGAGGCGGGCAAGGAGAGCACCAAGGAGGGAGATGGGTCTTTGGACTTCAAGTATACTTTCTAGGCCTTGGACCTGCGATGATAGGAAGTCAAAATCGGCCGGGTATACCGGAGGAAGCGAGCACGGTGCGCAAGTTTGAGCTTGACATATTTCAACAGTAGGCTGGCTAATCTGCGTAGTTGATAATTGAGTTCCCATAAGAATTCTCATTCACAATGATCTTCCTGCTTCTAGTCTAATTTGGTTTGATGATACGCTTGTCCGTTACAAAGACACATCGCTGTAGTACTTGAGCAGCAGTCAGTTTTGGAATGCGAATGCTCTCGAGGTCATCGCAACGGACATAATCATCCACGCTGTTCAGCTTCTTCGTCTGGGATGTAGGAAAGAACCCTGTGACTTCCTCATATTCATACAACATTAGGAACTTGCCGCTGGAAACGACATTCCCTCCGTCCCTTCCGACTAGACCAGTAACCTCCGAGATGTTTACGCCCTCAGGACAGGCAGTCCAGGTATGCGGCACGCCCGGAGCGATTGTAACGAGAGTCATGGGCGGAATGACGTGTATCTGTCCACTGAGCTCAACAAGAGCAACACCCCCGACTACGAAGATGCGTTCGTGAACCAGGTGCTGCCCCTCCGTATCGTTAGTGGTGCCAGAGATGTGCACGTGGCGAGGAAGGCGTGTCGATGTATCGAATTCGATGAAGCCGCTTTGCCCTCTGAAAGCTGGACCGGAGTCGACAAATCCAGGGCTCAATTCATGCAATGTCACGGGGATGTCGGTAAAGGGGCCCTTGACTTTGGCCCCTTCCCCATGGACGATTTGCGAGCCATCGGGGAGAGTGATTCCGTAGTGAGGGTCTGCCGGCTTGGACATGATGGTTGGAATAACAATAGTTCGTATGCGCTGAACTCGAGAACTTCAGCACTCTCGGTTGCATTGTGAGGCTGACTTATATCCATACTGGCATGTGAATGCTCAGCACCTCATCGGGCTTTGTGCAAAACCGCGCTGATCCGTCAATACCCGCTACATGAGAGGTCATCCTCATCTCCGACTAAAAATCGGACCTTCGGTCTTGCGGATGACCGCCAAACTAGTGACTAGCGTAGCTCATTCACAGCGTGGAAAGGACGCCGTGTGTGGCCAATCTCAAGCGAATCTTTCCGCATCTCTGTCCATCGCTTGATCCCAAGGCAGGTTGTCAGGGTCTTGACGAACCGACATGGCCTCATACACAGAAGAAGGACGAGGGGGGAAGTGGAACAGGCTGGAATGGTGTCAAGATGACGATGCGTTTTTGTACAAATTGTGCAGGCAAGGTCAAAGGGACTAATCCAATAAAGAGAGAGGCTGATAGCGGAAGCGGCTGAGCTACGCCACCACCTGCACGATAACACACGGAAGGGGTCAAATGAAGAGGATTGGTTGAAATCGTAGGTGCCCCCGCATGTGGTCTGCAACAAGGTCGCTGCATGCTGTTGCCTCAGCATAGCCCCGGTTGCGATGCAACCCTGACAAAGGAGAAGGCCTTCTATCGCCAACGTTCCTTGTATATGATCCCCGTCTCCAGACAGCGAGCCTGTAACGGCTCAAACAGCTAGCTGCGATTTGCTTGGAGAGTCGCAACACCGTCAACATGGCCGTTGACCCCGTCTCGCTAATCAATGGGCTGGTCGACCTATTCGGCCATGTGAAGGAGCTATGCGACTTTGTCAAGAAGTACAAAGCCGCCAAAAAGGATCTCGAGGCTCTCCAGACCGAGTGCAAGCAAGGCTCTGAAGCTCTCCAGGCACTGAAAATGACAGTCAGTCTCTACAAGGAGGAGATGACGCCGGAATCACCCGTTCGAAGATCTTTCAACATCGCAGCCAAAACGATGAAAACGCTACTACTTGAGCTAGAAAATCAGCTCAAGCAGTGGAAAGATGGGAAGAAATCTAATTTCGGAGTCTTTGACAAGGCGGGATTTGTTTGGAATGGCGGGTATCTACAGGAAAGGCTGGGTAAATTTCAAGCCCAGATTCCCTATTTCAACTTTGTCATGATGTGTCTCAACCTGTGGGTTTGACTGGCCTCTGTGTTGGCTGCGAAGAAGGGCTGACACTGAAGGGTGACTATTCTGTGATAGACAGCACCAGAAGAAGACGTCCAAAGGCAACGAAACTGGACCTCCGAAAAAACCACTGAAGCGTTCCAAATCGGACAACGAATTGAGGAAATCTGCTGAAGACATCGCCAAGCAGTTCAATCAGGCCATCACCAACGGCCCACCGGCGTACGTGGAGCAGACTTTGCAAGGCGGTGCATTGCCAGACATGCCGCTCAATAAGTCTGGAGATCGCGCTCTTCACATTGCCGCGCGCGAAGGGAACCTGCGCCTCGTAGAATTGCTGCTTGGCTACGGAGCACGTCTCGAGATCACGAACAACGGCAAGGAGACTCCTCTCCACCAAGCCCTCTCGTACGGACAGCAAGTCACCTCCGCCAAGCTGATCGATAACGCGGGCAATGCCATCTTGGCCGCAAGGAACGCCAAGGGGCGGATCGCCCTACATTACGCTGTTATCAGGTCCCTCTACATCCCGGCGCAAAGCATCCTCGACCGTGGCGCCAACCCCAACGTCAAGGACAACGCCGGAGAGACGCCCCTGTTGTTGGCGATGGCGTCACGCGACAGGGATGGAAACCCCATTCCCATGGATGTGCGCATTTTTCGATTGCTCATGGCCAGGGGCGCCGATCCGACAATGTATGCTCAAGACACAGGGCTGACACCGGTCCACGAACTGGCAAAAGTGGGCCGGGCTGAGGAGTTGGGGGTTGTTGTCGAAAGTCTTCAATTCGTCGATTTGCGGCCATCCAACAACTCCGTAGGAGCCACCCCGCTCTTTCTCGCCGTGACCGAAGGCCATCTCGACGCTGTCAAGGTTCTTCTCGATTACAAAGCCGACGCGAATGCTACAGTGGTAGAGTCAGCAGGTTCGGCACCAATGTACCCGCTCTGGAAAGCATTCGAATCGGGATATCTTGAGGTTGCCACCGCGCTGCTGGAAGCTGGTGCCAAGGTTGATCTTACCAGCAAAGAGCGGAGTACGTTATTTCACATGGCAGCCAGGAAGGAATTGTCCAGCGCGGGTCCCATGATCGACCTCCTCTTTCGGCATGATGGCAAGGTCGACACGCCAAACAGAAAGGGCGAGACGGCACTCCACATCGCTGCTTCTGAGGGCAAATCCAGGATCGTCAAGGCGCTCCTCGCCGGCGGTGCGTCTGTAGACCCGGTCAACCGGACTGGTGAGACCCCCTTCATATACGCTGCGGCCAAAGGACGACTGGCAGCCATGCGGGCACTACTTGAACAAAAGGCGGACTGGAAACACACGACGAATCGCGGAGCAACCGCTTTCATGATGGCTTGCTTGGCTGGTGATACAGCCTGTGTGAGCTTTCTTCTCGGCAAGGGCAGTCGAATCAACGAAAAGACCTCTGCCAATTACACCGCTCTTCATTATGCGGCTAACGGCGGGAAACTAGACACCGTCCGCTTCCTGCTCGACCTGGGGGCTAACAGAAAGGTCCGGGCGACTGAGGTCCACCCGCCGTTCAAAGGTCTAGGTACGGCGGCCGAAATAGCTATGGAATATGGATATGACAAGGTGGTAGAGCTACTGGAGAAACACCAAGTGGAATAGCATTGTGTAGGGGCGAGGTCGAATGTTGGAGCATCGAGACATGAGTTCGAGTGTCGCGGGCGACCTCGGCCACAGCATCACAGGGAACCGGCCTACAATATCAAAGCGACAGAGACAATCTGTATTTAGACTGTGGCATGTTGGCGAGTCACTAAGAATCGACACAATGAAGAGGTTGATCAAATTTGTCAAATTTTCTGACGCGCCCTCGTCTGGGCAGTGAGCCCGGCAAAGCATGATACACTCTCTGTAGCAGCAGTATCTGTATGGTCCCAGTCGCGTGCTCAATCGTCGGAAATGGTTTCTATAAAAATCTGGCTGATGACGCAGCTCCGGGGGAGATCATCCGTTTGGGCGCCGTACCCGCGCGCAAGCAGCGCATGCATGCGCACGTCGGAGCCGACCAAGCGGATGAACATGCGACCTGTCTTTTCTGGCAACAAAAAGTCAACTGTCGGCCTGCCTTATTGAGCCAACAATGGAATATCAAAGGTCTAGTTATGTCCGAGCTAGTGCACGGCATCGGTATCGATGAGGGAGGTCGGCTAAGCCTGCTAAGCTTTTGTGGTGCCATCTTCTGACATCATACAAGCCCATGCACGTCGCGCCCAGATCGGGAAGACATCGAGAATCTCTGTCGGCCCCTCGGAGGGAGGAGACGGTTTTGGGATTGATGGATGGCACTGTCTGCCCGTTGTTGTGGGTTCGGTGACGTTATCCGTGCGGCACGTCAAAACGCCCTACAACATGGGGATTTTTGGAGAACAAAGCGAAACAGCGGGTGATAGTGGGTTCTAATAGGGCATTGTCTGGGGTTTCGGTGGAGCCGCATGCTGTTCCCACGCTGCAATCAGTGCTTATTCGGAGGGTCTTGGCAGCAGATCAACCCACAAATCCACTAAATGTCTCCTCCACATCCTCCACCACACACCACAGAGTTGCAGATGATTGTCATACCCTCCATCTCGCCAACATTACATCATACTCTGAATCCCACACGCTCCGGCCGCGTCGGGTGCCTGTCGCTCGACGTGCGCACGAGTACAAGAGCAGCCGCTTGCCAAGGGGCCTAGAAGCCATGGCGTCCAGCCTCAAGTCTCAAATCGTGCACTCTCCCGCAAGCCAAGCAAAGCTTAGCACTGGCTAAGAAACACGGAAATCATGGCGACCTCCCACGACCCAACGCAGGGCATCTCCAACGCGGGTAACCCTAAAGCCTCGACCGAGCAGCATAACGAGCATGTTGAGCATGCTCGTCCGCGTGATAGTGAGCAGACTGTCGTTGAGCCCGAAAAGCATGGCCAGAACCTAGGCCCTTCGGGAACGGCGACCTCCAAGGCTAAGAAACACGAGTCCAAATTGCCAGATGGCAAGCGGGAACTCCTCGAGGCCGAAGAGTATCATCACCTTGGCTACAGCTATCCCACCTGGAAGAAATGGGGGATTCTCACCATCATGTTCCTCATCCAGATCAGCATCAACCTCAACGCCAGTCTCTACGCCAACGCCGTCAAGAACGTCTCTCACAAATTTGGTGTGAGCGAGCAGGTGGCCCGTATCCCCCAGTTGACTTTCCTCTGCGCCTACGCATTTGGCTGCGAGCTGTGGGCTCCGTGGTCCGAGGAGTTGGGTCGATGGCCGACCCAACAGCTGAGTTTGCTACTCGTGAACATCTGGCAGCTGCCTTGCGCTTTTGCGCCCAACTATGCTACTCTTGTTATCTGCCGTCTTCTTGGCGGTCTGTCCACCGCTGGTGGCTCGGTGACTCTCGGCGTCCTTGCTGACATGTGGGAGCCTGACGACCAAGAGTATGCCATCGCCTGGCTTGTCCTGTCTTCCGTCGGCGGTTCCGTGGTTGGTGCTGTCATTGGTGGCTTCGTCGAGGCCAACAAGTCGCTCGAATGGATCTTTTGGACTCAGCTAATCGCCGGAGGCACTGTTCAGCTGCTGCACTTTGTTCTCGTCCCAGAGACTCGCGCCACCATCATCCTCGACCGACTCGCCAAGAAGAAGAGGAAGAACGGCGAAGGCGAGGTCTACGGCCCCAACGAGGTCCGCAAGATGACTGGCAAGGGCTTGACTTTCCGCGAGGTGCTCGTCATTTGGTGCCGCCCTTTCTACATGCTCATCACGGAGCCAATCATCGCATGGCTGTCGGCCGTCAGTGGTTTCAGTGACAATCTTATCTTCATCTTCCTGCAAGGCTTTCAGCCCGTGTACAAGCAATGGGGCTTTGGCACAATTGGCATCAGTCTCGCTTTTATACCGCTGCTGGTCGGCTACATCATTGCGTATTTCTCATTCCTGCCGTCGATCCACATGTTCCGCCAAAAGAGGCGCAAGTATGGGTCAGACTCTGTTCCGCCCGAAGCTAGACTTTGGTGGCTACGTTATGGTAAGCGTTGTTAAGGAGCGTTTCTCATCTTGGCACATCAAATTAACACTCTTTCCAGTAATTCTCCTGGAACCGATAGGTCTAATTGGCTTCGCCTGGACATCTCTTGGCCCGCCTCGGGTCCACTGGATTGCCCCCATGATCTTTTCTTCACTAGTCGGCATCGCCAATTACTCAATCTACCAGTCATCCATCGACTACACCGTCGCAGCCTATGGGATCTACGCCGCCTCTGCTACCGGAGGCAACGACTTTGCCCGCGACTTCCTGTCGGGCATTGCCGCTATCTACTCCACGCCCATGTACGAGAATATCGGCAAGGAGCACCCGCTGGAATGGGCCTCGACTATCCTGGCCATCATCGCCGTCCTGGTGACGACGCCTGTGTTTTACTTCTACAAGCATGGCCCGGAGATCCGAAAGCGGTCCAAATTCGCCGCTGAGATTGAGAAGGCGAGAAAGGAGGGCCGGCAGGGACTCCCTAAGAACGAAGGAGAGAAGCCTGACCTTCCTGGACATAATGAGGAGAAGGTCTAAAAGTGCCTGCAAGAAAAGAATATCACTTCTTGCCTGTGATCAACATTCTGTATACATATGTACTATTGTTTATGTCAGACGATACACACGACAAGTTATACATATACGATTATTGTGTCATCAATAGCTCAATAGCACTGAATTCCGATATTTCTCTTATCTTAAGTGATACGAGCTACCCGTCTTACAATTTCGGGCCTTGTACGCCTGTCGGCCGTGAATGAACGTAACTCAACATCTTCAGAGCCTTGCTGGCCTCACCATACAGCTCGTTCCTTAGAATCCCGTAAACGCCCGCCTTCCCCTTACCCTGCCAACTCTTGGCGATATCGATGGCTAGGCCCAGTATCTCGTCAGCAGATCCCCCAGAATCAACGATCTCGTCCTTGACTGCCTCGACGCCTGTCCACCGATGAGCCTGCAGAAGCATTTTTCGAGCGATGGTTGGGTGAAGTTTGAGTCTGGGCAGGGTCCCAATACCCGGAAATGAGAGTCCAAGATCAACAGGCGGCATGCAGAAGAAGCCGCGAGATGTGTTCATGACCCGGTAGTCGTGGGCCAGGGCGAACGGACAACCGCCGCCAAATGTGTGGCCCGTGATGCATGCGATCGTCGGGAAAGGGAAGTCTAGTATTGTAGCAAGCATCTGCCCATCTGTTAACATACCATTTCTTACCAGCATCTTATGACAACTCACTGGGTAAAAGCCATCACAAATCAACCATGGGTCCGGATCCTCGAGCTCGAGACCGGTGCACCAGAACTTGTCATTGCTTCCTCGCGTGATCACGGCTCCGCCTACACCAGCCCCGATTCGCCGTTGGATATGATGGAAGGCTCTTATGATCTCTTGGCAGAATGATGCCGTTAATTTGTTCTGATCGCCTCTACGAAGCGTGATAATGTAGATGTTATTGGGCCTTTCTTCGACGGTAAGATCCCGATAATCCGTTTGCTCCCGTGACGCCATGATCAGACGATGTGATATCTGCAGAATATCTCGTCGATTGACTAGTCCCAATTGCATTGCCAGTGTCGAGAATGCATCTTGTGCTAGCATCTGCCCACCCACTGATTGTGCCTGAGATTAAGTGCCGCGAAATTGCCGTGCGGAGTGCCGAGCCGGCGATTTTCGGTCATGACACGGGAATTGCAAACGGTGATCCCCCGCACTTTTCGCCACCCCATACCATCTCCAGAGCACGCCTTACGTGCCTCTCTACATTGTGGCATGGTCCATATAACCGTAATGTGCAAGACTCAGTTCACTGTTATGCCACTATCGCCATCTGTAGCTTAGTATTTGTTATTGTACTCGCATCTTTGACTATCCCGACCATGGCCCCATCTGCTGTTGAACTGATCGGTGAGAGCACCGTGAACGCGGCGCTTGGAGCGAAGGGCATGACGACGTCGGGGAAGAAGCTCCAGATCAGAACCTACCCCAAGTTCGAATCTCTAGAAGAGGAGAGGCTTTATCGGAAGCAACACCTTGCTGCTGCTTATCGGATGTAGGAACTCTAAAACTTTTCGAAGATTCCGGGGTGTCAATGCTGACTTTTACGGCTCCAGTTTTGCTGAACGCGGTTTCGACGAAGGCATCGCTGGACACATGTGAGAATATTCTGGGCAACTTGACTAGGTGACATGAACTAACATAGTCAACTTAAGGTCCGTTCGGGACCCCATTCTGACGGATCATTTCTGGCTCAACCCGCTCTCTCAGCATTTCGCCACTATCAGCGTCTCCGACCTGATCCTGGTCAACGAGGAAGGCGAGGTCGTCATCGGAGATCAGCCCATTAACGCAGCCGCGTTTGCCATCCACTCAGAAAGTATGCACAAACTCCAACAAAGCCGGTCAAGGGAAGGTTGACACTGACGTTGTGCAGTCCACAAAGCGCGCCCAGACGTCCACGCCGCATGCCACGCGCACTCCGTCTACGGCAAGGCCTTCTCCGTCTTTGGGCGCGAGCTAGACATGATCACGCAGGACTCGCTGCGCTTCTACAAGTCGCACGGCGTGTACAAGCAGTTTGGCGGGATCGTGCTGGACCGGGACGAGGGCCGGCGCATCGCCGACGTGCTCGGCGACGGCAAGGCCGTCATTCTGCAGAACCACGGCCTGCTGACGGTCGGCCGCAGCGTCGACGAGGCGGCGTTCTGGTTCATGAGCCTCGACAAGACGTGCCACGCGCAGCTTCTCGTCGATGCTGCTTCTGCCGGCAGCGGGCATGCCAAGAAGTTTATCAACGAGGAGGAGGCGCGCTACACGTATGCGCAGGTTGGTGGGCCGGAGAAGGGGTGGTTGGCCTTTCAGGGGTACTATGATGAGATCTTGCAGAAGACTGGAGGCAGTTTCTTGAAGTAAAGAACTGAATCGAATGACTTTGAACCGAGAATAAGTCCACTTACGCTTGATATCCAAACTTAAAGATTGTGTTAGAGAAAGAAGTAAGCTATGATTTAAGTGCGCAAATTTCTCGCAAGAGGCTTGCACCACGGTCTTCGTCAGGACTAGCCCTGAGGGTGTTTTCAAGCAAGACAAGGTATTTGAGGCTTTGATAGCAGAACATCATAAGATTACAATCTAGCTCTAGGTCTTTGGACAGATGTCCTCGGCTCGAATCTCTGAATCTGGTCTGCAAATGCCGGGTTCTCAAACACCTCCTTGCATACAGTAGGCTTCTTGACCTTGCCACTAGTCGTCCGGGGCAGATCCTCTGCAGTAAACAGAAGAGTCGGCAACTTGTATCCAGAGAGAGAGTTCCTCAGGCTGTCTCGCAGGCTTGTGATAGGCAAGTTCACAGGTTTCGACAGAATGAGAGCTGCCGCTACTCGTTGCCCAAACTCGTCGTCGGGTACACCGACTACTGCAGCCTCTGATACATAGCTTAAACCAAGCAAGTGCCTTTCAACTTCTACAGCAGATATCTTGTAGCCTCCTGACTTGATAACTTGGAGATATTAGTGAGCTGAATCAGATAGTAGTAGCGAGGAATTTGCTTACTGTCGATTGATGCACGGCCCATGATAGACCAGTATGGCCCGTCTTTCCGACCAATGTCTCCTGTCCTGAAATATCCGTCCGCATCGAACGCCTTTTGAGTAGCCTCGGCGGCTTGGTGATACCGCAGTATCATGCCAGGCGCCTTGACCAAGATCTCACCCTGAGGCTCGGTTGCTAAGCGTACATCACATCCTGATAGTGTCCGTCCTACGGATCCCTGTACAAGTCAGCTAGTAATTCGGAGCATGTTCAATGTCCTGTGCTCACCTCGGGAACATCAGAGTTGTTGTGCAACGGCGTAAGGATAGCTGTGCTGAGTTCTGAAGAGCCGTAACGTTCGAGGATCCTCTTTCCGGAGAGCAAAGCCCATTTTGCATGCAATGGTGCCGACAGAGCTGATGTGCCGGACATCATGAATCTCAGGGACCTCAGGCCGTTGATGTAGGTATCTCGATCTAGGGAATGCTGGATGACGTCTTCGTAGTGACGCATTAATCGTGTGTACATTGTTGGCTGTTGTAGGAGTGACATTAGTACCTTGATCTAGTCTTTTCAATGGACTTGTTCTTGCAGGGTATCTAGGATTGAAGCTTACAACTCCTCCAAAGACAGTCAGCCCTCCTTGACGCAGCCGTTCCCATATTCTAGGGACATTGAAGGTACTGGATTCGAGACAAGCTCCGCTGAGCAGGAACGGAACGAAGCATACCGAGATTCCAGCGATATGATGGACGGGCATGCAATGAAGCATGACGTCGTTTGCGGTTATCTCGAAATGGTCCGCAAGCGCCTGTGTACCAGACGAGAGAATCTCCCTGGGCAAGACTACAGCCTTGGGGCGGCCAGTGGTACCTGATGTGAAGATGACCAGGCCGGCTCGTTCGGTATTGAGAGAACGCCTGGAGTCAATGTAGATCTCCGTTGGAATCAAATCCCTTGGGCGCAACGAAGATCCAGTGTCTATCATGGGGAGTGACTGCCCGCTTTTGTCTTTCAAGCGCTTCTGTACTGCCGTTGTGAGATCTGCTAGGTCGCTATGATATACCAGCGCTGATGCAGTGCTTTTCTCAGCAAAGTAGAGAGCTTCTGAAATCGGGACATGAGAAGAGACGGGAACAATGACACCGCCTAGGGCAAGAATGGCTAGAAATCCCACGACGTAGTCGTAACCCGGGCCCGCCAACAGTAGAAAAAAGACCTCTTCATCCTTGGACAGTCTCGCTCTCGTCAGTGGAGGTAATGTTTCGTAAATTGACTGTCGTCGTGCTAGAACATCATTGAGTAGTCGGGCATGTGATGCAGAAAACCCGTGCACCAGGTCCTTGATGGCGATGTGAGTTTCCGGTAATCTGTTGGCAAACCCGAGGAGCCTCACAAAGAGTGGGAAAATTGGTAGAACATTCGTCATGTTGTTGACACTTCCTGATACGGCCATGGTGATGCCCTAGTTCAGCAACACAGAGAATGCATGTTAACTGTCGAGTCCTCCGGTGAATTACAGCGTATAAGGCGCGCTGAATCACCACTAGCACTGCCGGTTCTCGTCGGCTAGCCTAAGCCTCAGCATTGCTAGTGTGTTTGCTGCGCTCCACATAGCGTCAATGAGGTGCGAAGAAATGCCGTGAAATTGCCGCAAGTAGCGTCGACCATCTTTCGCATTCTGATATCAACAAATATTTCTGCCCATCTCTTGATCTGTCTGATGTGCTGATCAAATTCGACATGGACCAGACAGCCGAGGAATCCCGAGCGGGACACAACTCCACAGACGCCCCGGACGGACCCCAGACCCCTGTTGCCACCCCAGGTCCAACAAAGTCTCGAGGGGCAAAGGCTTGCGTGATCTGTAACAGAAGAAAGGTGATTGGATGATGCGACTGTGCGTGGATGTTGCTTGCTGACATGGATATGCAAGATCCGGTGCAACCTCGTCAAAAACGGAGATCAGTGCGATAATTGCAAAGAATTTGGCTACGACTGCATGTATGCTGCTCCCTCAACCATTCTCTGAAGGGGGCCATGTAGCTTGACTAACGCCTCAACTGTCGCAGACCTCACGAACGAAAACGAAAGCGATACACCGTCATAGCCAACAGTGGTTCGGACGAACATGCTGTCGTCCAGGGAAACAAGCGGCAGGCGGTCGCTGCACCCGAGAGCACAAGTGTAGACCCGAGCACAATCACCAACCCTAGCACTGTCAATGCATCAGAGAACCCAGGGCCGTCCATGGAATCTCGAAGTGGTGCCACACCACACAAGACAGCCGACTTTGTGCAGGCAGCTCTGGTCTCCCAGTTCGGCTACAACGCCGCTCCCGCTCCACTGCCAACCACACCTCAAAGCATTGCGCTATCCTCGCAACATTCAACAAACTCGCCAGTCGCCTTCATAGGGCGGTTCAAGTACATAGGGGCCGAGGTACTGCCTTTCGAAGGATCCGCAGTGGATGAACAAGTCGACTTGCCCCATTCGTCATTGACCCAGGATGACATCAAGGTACTGCAGTTTCGAAGAGCGTTTGAGATACCTTGTCGCGCAGTGATCGAAGGACTGGTATCTTCATTCACTTCAAAGTGTATTCCTTGGATGCCGGTGATATCGGCCGAAACCCTGCACCAGCTCCAGGCTGGCGATGTCTCGAAAACACCGCTGCTCCTTCTGCAGGCATTACTGATGGCCGGTTCGTAAGTACCTCTCCAGTGACCTTGTTCATGGACCTCAGACTGATGACGTCCAAAGTCGTATGCAGACCGAAACCTCGCCACTAGCGACAGCCTCTACGCAAGACCTCTATAACCGGGCCAAGGTACTCTTCTTTATGGGCTACGAGAAGGATCCAATGACTCTTGTCAGTGCTGTTTGTATCCTGCAGTATTGGAACCCAAGCGGACCTGCGCATGTATCGATTCACAACAGCATTCACTGGCTACGGATTGGGGTAGGCCTTGCCTTTCAGATAGGCTTGCACAAGGAACCTCAGCCGGATGTTCATGATCGTCAGCTTCGCAGGCGGTTATTCTGGACATTGTACGCCCGCGACTCGCTCCTCTCCGTGGGGCAGGGCCGGCCACGAGCGATCCACCTGGAAGACTGCACGACGGAGCCACCGAGTCTATCAGACTTCCCCGCTCCGACCAAAGCCGCTCATCTCTTTGTCAGATACGTCAAGGTCGCTGGTATACTTGGAGACATCGCTCAGTGGTACCTGCGAAGCTGCCCTGGAGGTGATATCAAGAAGCAAAGCCTTGAGACGCGGCTGCTCGAGTAGGTTCGAACATTGTCCCCGGAGCTTCGCATAGTGGATCATTCAGGTACTCACCTTGCCTATGACTGCGACGTTCGCTTCCTTTTTCTACCATACTTCACAGCCATTTCGATTCTCCACAAGCCGAGACTATCGGCTGGTGAGACCAGGGGTCCGCACGCCAACATACCGTCAACTGTCGCAGCTTCATGTGTCACTCGTATCTTCGAGGACGCACTAGCGAGGAATCAAGTTCGCAATGGGGTTGCAATGCAGGCAATATACCTGCTCATCGCAGGCGTATGCCAGCTGAGCAATTACTGTAGGTATGACACTGATCTTAAGCACATGCACTGAGAACTGATCGATGCCTGATAGCTTATCCGCTTTTGTGGGATGTGTCCCTGGCTGAGCTAGACATTATCACATTATCATTGTCTGAACTGTCGAAGACATGGCAAACGGCAAAGGAGACAGCAAACGTGTTACGGCGATTGAGGACTGCAATGTCAGCTGCACCGACGTTCCCCGATCCTCCTCCACTTCAACCAAAAGGTGACGAGCTGGGCTTCTTTGAAGCCTTTGGTCCCGATTTCAGTAGGAAGCTTCCGATCATCCAGGAGCACTGGTCTTCCAATCCTACATATCAAAGATTGAATCAAACCGACCAACAAGATCAGACGTCGCCCAATTATTTCATGGATACAGTCAATTCGAACGATTACGATCCTTCGAGATCTATACTGGGAGATGGTTCACAGGATATAATGGCCGACGTTCTAGGCTCACTCTCTGCAGACCTTCTCCAAGGGGGCGAGGACTGGTTCCTACAGCATATTTGACTCGTAACAATAAACACTATGACCAGAAGTGTTTGCATAATGACCACAGTGACAGTCCACACACTCTTGTCTTTCACTTCTTCTCCTGTCCATCCATGCTCTCAACGTGATCAATCTGTCCCTTCTCCAGCGCCACATCCTTTCCCGCGATAGTCGCCGGGTCCTCCTGCGCATTCAGCTCACGCACACGTGCAAGCGCTTCTGGCGAGACTTGAGCGTTCTCTGAGTCAATCATGGCCTGCAGCGGAAGTGCATGACCTGTCTTGAGCTTGCGCCTTTGTGCTTCCCACTGCAGCCAGAGAGGCAACGACGCGTAGCTGATGATGCACAGAGCAAGCATGACGCACGTGGCCAGAAACCCGTTTTTGTAGTAAGGGGCGTCGGTTTTGGGGTACATCTTCGTACAATAGCTGTTAGATAGATTGTCCACTGAAAGGGGGAATGAGGTGAAAACGTACCTGTGGACCCAGGATCGAAGCTATCGACAATGAGGCCACGACAGCCGCACCTCCGGTGGCTTGCTCCATAGCACCGTACAGGGTAGAGCTACGATAGCTCATGATGATAGGTTGCCCAATGCGTACCATTTGAGCGAGGAAAGCCATGCCGTACAGTGAGATGGTGCTGATGCTCGTGTCTCTGGCTTCCGGGTGGAAGGAGACGTATGCCCAGACGGCGAATCCAGGAATTGAAATCAAGGAGGGGATCAAGTAGTGCCACATGCGCTCGCGGGTCCAGTCGGAGTGCCAACCGATGAACCAGAACAAAGGCAGCGCGACAAGATTTGTGATGGAAGTGTACAGGTTTGACTTGTCGGAAGAGAACCGGAGGAACTAGGTTGTAAGGGTCAACATCGCTTTCTACAGCAGAGTATCCAGGTGTCTTGACTACTCACGGTTGACAAGATGGTAGGCAGGAAATTGGCGAGGCCCACTGAGACGGTACACAGGCAGCTAAACGAAATGAAGAACACATAAGTGGACGGCCTCGTCATGATTCTGCGATGAAAAGTTAACATATACCTCGAGGAAGCCAATACTTGTCCCGCGTACCTGATGAAAGCCGCTCGATCCCACGTAGCATCAGTCTTACGCGTTGATCCTCGCCCGAAACGATTGATAGCGATGTGTCTCTCTAAAGTCTCGATCAGCGCTGTTCATGGCTATTTGCGACTGACTACTCACCTTTCTCGCTGAGCGAAGTATCCGTTTCCGGGAAGGAATAGAGCACAAAGTAGACTGGAATGGCGAGAACACTGTGTTCCTGATTAGCAACAGCGCAAAGATGAATGTCTACCGTTTCCACAGGGCTTACATCGGAAGTGCGCCTTCGATAATCAGAAGCCACTGCCATCCGTCGAGACCTCCTTTCCCGTCAAGCTTAGGGGGCGCATGTCAGCGTTTTCCCCTTTGTACACGCATTGAACATCACTTACCTTCCCAATAGCCACAGCTAGGAACCCTGATATGGCCGAAGCTAGTGCGTTGGCGCTGTCGAAGATGCCAATCCGGAACGCCCTTTCGGAAGGCTTGTACCAGAAGGAGAAGTAGAGTATGCAGCATGGAACTGGAAGACGAGCGGGAATTAGTGTGAATGCTTCTGCACGTTTTGTGAGGACAATACTCGCCTACGCCAGACTCAGGGATGCCGAGGAAGAAGCGGCCAGCCAGCAGCCCAGCCGAGTTCTTCGCTGCTGCGATGGCCATGACAACGATGCCCCCTTCTGTTTATCAGCAAGCTTATTTTGAAATCTTGAGGAGTGGTGGACTGACATGTTATCATAAGCAGCGGCAGGACCTTTTTGGCACCATACTTCTTCAATGCTATGTTGGACGGGACCAACATCATGGTCACCATGCTAAAGCGAATCGGTAAGCTCATGTGATGCGTTATTGAAATGGGCACGTTCGACTGACAAGTAGGTGATGGAGATGGCCCAGTTGAACTCGCTCCCTTCGAGGCCCAGCCGAGTCTGAATGTTGCTCGGCAGCCCCTTTTGCATAACGTTGGCGTTCCCCAAGTTGCTCCGATCCATGTACGCGAGGATGTAGATGATGAAGCAGGGCAGCAAGACTCGCAAGTCTAACTTCCGGACCAGTGCCGCCTCTTCGGCGGCGGTCCAACCGCGAGCATCAACGCCAGCCTGCGAGACACGGTCTTCGCTACTGTCTTGAGAGCAAGTCAGTTCCTCTGCTGTCAAAAAGACGCGTGCCACGAGCCACGCTCACCGTGTTTCCCATCTTTGTATGTAGGCGTCAAGACGTTCTTGATGGACCACCCGCCAATGTAGACGCCATCTGCTTCCAAGGCGGCACGCTTCTTCGCAAAGCTGTTCATCGTTGCTTTCGACCTGGATAGAAGGCTCCAACATGGGTTCAATGGTCAAAATTGGGGGTACCTAGTAGTATCCTACAGCCAATTAGGTACTTCTTATACCTCATTATCCACCCTTCCCCACGCTTCCCCGAGAGCCGGCCGGGAATTTCGCGGGGATTTCGCGGGGGAAGAGTCACCCCGCCTCCTTGCGATGGGGATAGCCTCGTAGCTACTCATCATCGATCCACCCATTTATGGGTACTTCACAGATAATTATTTCCTAGATAGCACAAACCTATCGCGTGTTGGGACGCACCAGCCCACAGAGGCTCAAGTGACGGCGGATATCTTGGCTGCCGGACCGAGAGAAGACAATGCGAACACCTTTACATCAGCTGTTGTTCTGTCAGGAATCGCGAGACGTTAAAAGGTTGACTAAGGCTTCCAAAAAAGGTTTAATATGAGTTGGTGCTGTTAGAGCTACTCAAATTGCTATCCTTTGCCGGTGCTCTGACTTTCTACTGTGCTTCACCCCACCCCCAAATGTATGAGCTGCTCGTCACGCTCCTTCGCAAGCTGCGTTGACCTTCATTTGCCCGGCGGTCGCCTTGCCGGCCTTATTACCCTTTGTGTCAAGGAAGGAGTTCTTCTGAGAAGCATCATTAACTCGGTGGTGCATCTGGTGGGGGGCTGGGCGGTCGGGCACGCGATGCTGAGGCTCCCGAGCGCGGAGATGGGTATTGAAGTCGGATAGCCAATACATCAACCGATGGCGATAGTGGGCGTAGTATGATTCGCTGTATTGGCAGACCCCCCTCGCCACGTTCATTTGTGGGAGGGGCTACTTCAAGGCTATAGTACGTGGCTGTCTGTGCCCAAGTGTTATTAGTAATGGAGGCAAGCGAACTTGGGTACAAATCCAGAAGGCAAACAAGATACCGATGTGGTAGAAGCGCTGGCCACATTTGAAGTCTTGTTGTCCTCATGATCGGGCTTCGGGGCGTCCTTGACAGCCTCACCAGGGACGTTGTTGTCCTTAGTGGAAGGCTTGGATTCGTTGTTGGTAGTTCCGGACATTTTGAAGATGATATGTGTAGGATGTGGTTGTGTCGGCTTTTTCTTTTGCCTTGAGAGAGATGCCGGCCTGTATTTATACTTGAATGCCCATGATTCATCGCCAGGATTGCGCCTCATGGGATGCAGTGAACAAGATCGTGGCAGTGACTGCGTATTCTTTAGTGGGTAGCTCAGGATCAGCGATTAGCAAACTTATTTGACTCCCACGGCCGGGAGAGGGACGGACGGGAGAGATTCTTCTGGTGAGTTTCTTTATTTCACACTTTCTTCAATATTGGTGTTTTGAAGTACTATGAATTGTCATTATGGCTTTCGAACACATGTATTGCATTCGTTATTTTGTATAACTGTGCTGGCGTACTGTGTCGCAATCGGTTGTCTTACCTACAGGCTATCCCGGTTGATTTTGATCCAGCTTAGCAGGTGTTTCTGGCCGAGGACGAATGAAAGACATTATATGCGTCTACCGATTCTCAATTGTCACAGGTTCAGTGCTACAAGAGACTTCCAAAAAGGAACTCGTTGTCAATTGCTGTTGTAAAGGCTGATCAAGGGCTCGGCCAGTTCTCCCCAGCCCTCAGATTCTCCACCTATGTCTAGATGTATGGACTCCTCGCCGCGCTCCCTTGCAGAGGTACGTTGACGTCCAATCTCTCTGTAATCACCTAGCGAAATCCATGGCCCCTGTCGCCAGTAAAGGGGTAACCTGCAGGAGCATCACGATCTGGGCGGTCCATCTGGCGGTGGAGTAGGTGGCCGGCTACGTGATGTCATGGCAGATGGTCGCGGTATGTACGGGGCTGCCCTGGCCGACGTATGGACCGGTGTCGGCAACGGTTGGAGTACGGGTCGCTGTACTGGAGCCGACTATATTGAAGTTTTGGGTTAGTGACAAAAGCTAGGTAGGAATGAGTGCAGAATAAGAGAGGGGAAGTTATACTGATTTGGTTGACGACTTCGCCTCATCAGAGACATTGTTGTCCGTAGTGGACGACTGGGCTTTGTTGGTGGTAGTTCCTGACATGGCGATGAGTGATGTAAAAGATTGCAGTTTGTTGAATTATGAAATACGGAAAGGAGGGCCAGTCCCTCTTTTATACTTGAAAGATGTTATGTTGATTCATCTCGATGCCCATGTGTCATGGGATACAGGTGAGAAAGCTGCCACCGAGTGATTAGTCTTGTAGTGGAAAGTGAAGCACCAGAGGTCAAAAGACTTGCTTGACTGCTACAGTCGGGAGCGCAACGGGACGGGAGAGCCTTTTATGGTCCGTTACTTCATTTCACACCGTCTTGAAAATCATAATAATGCCTAATCAAGCAAGTGGCGAAACCATTCTTGCATGGGCACACCGTTATTGTGTTCCACCAAAAAATGATGCTTTTATTCTAGTGTTGAAGTTCTTTCGTGATTCACCAGGCCTCCAACGACCTATTGCCAACCAATTGAGCATCACTGTTCCTCCTGGCTCTTCGAACAACCTCTCTGCACATCGAGAACGGCATCTAGCCTACTATGCAAACACATAATAGTATTTCCTGGCCCGGTCATTGGCGAGCCACAACTCGGCCGTGATGCTCTCCGCCTCACCGTCGCCTAGGACGATAAACTCAGCGGTGTGGACATGAACGTGCCGTGTCAGCTTCTTCCCGTCCTCGTCGAAGAAAGGTTCTGTCCACTGGAGCGTTATGGTCTGGGTGCTGCCGTCGCTATTGACAGCCGGTGGCGTGATACCGTGACGCTCGAGGGCGGAGCGGCGGACGTAGCTGTGTTGGCCGGCGCAGAATGCGGCCTCGACGGGCTTTTGGTGGGACAAGGTGTTGAAATCAAAGCTTTTGTCTTTGGCGGTGAAGAGCAAGGCGTCATGTTTGGCCTTCTGTGTAGAGTCTGCGGGTTAGTCAAAAGCCGGCAGGATCTTTCTGACCTTTGGAACGTACCGAAGTGATGAGTGGCAGAGACAGCTTTGCTTCTTTGTCCACCATGGACTGATCGGTATTGGGTTCTGACATGATCAGAAAATATGGCAATACCAGGTCTTGTGTGGGAAATATTTCAAAGGCTAACAGAGGGGAGTGTAGTAAGTTGAACCCTGGACTTGGCCGTGTCCCGTGTGATAAGGTCGTTGCCCTTCTTTATACCTCGAGAAGATCCCATTCATTGATGAGTAACATATCTATCGCGGTACCAAACATATTTGATGATTCACCGAGTATTCCGAGCAGCAGCCTTTGGCCATCAAAAAGCGTAGTGATGCTGCCTCCCGATGATGAATCCTTGTCGCAAAGTTTTGATCGGCTCGGTTATGGAAGTACCACAAGTGTTCGTGACGGCTATGGCATACACCTAGTCCATACTTTTCATTCTATAACGTGACGTCTATCTACCAAAGCCGCCCATCTGGCGCAATCTCGTAAGCGAGCACTATGAGCCCGATCCTGCAAGCTGAGCAATGATATCAGCCGCCCCGTAACGCCCTGGCAGAGTCTTGACCTCCTCCCCAATCTTCTTTGCCTTATTTCGCATGGCTGCACCGGCCTCACTGTCGCCTATGACTTTGAAAATAGCGTCACCGATGCATCCTGACGTCCACTCTGGTGATGTGGCGGAACATGCCCACACGCCGTTACCAACGGCCTCGGCTAGGGTGGCATAGTTGTACAGGTCCATCCAAAGAGGAAGTATGACGTGTGGCACGCCGCCACTGCAACTTGTCAGCGAGGAGTCAGGTTTTTGTTATTTAGCCGCGGGGAATTTACACAAGACCTTCATGGAAGCAGTTTGCTCCGCCGTGATGAACAAAAGCCACTACATGTTCGCTTTCCAGAATCGAGGTGGGGTCCGCCTGTAGCCACTGCTCTATCCTCACGCGACCGTTGGCGAGATACTTTTGCAGTGATGTGGCGTAATCGTCTGAGAAGTTGCCGTGCTTTTCCATCTTCCACAAGACCTGTACCTCACTTTGATCTAGCACCCGCTTGATCGCCTCTGCCATGACAGTCGCCCTCTTCTCATCGTACTTGACTACACTTCCCAACGCAATCAGCACAGTAGGCGCCTTTTCGAGCCACACAGCCAGCTCGAGGTCCTGCTCCGTGACAGGCGCGACGGAGACGGTTATCGGGCCGAGAGAGGATATGTTGCGTGGCGTGTAGTCGACGGGGAGACTGGCACCAGGCGTCGTCTGCGTCAGCCAGGGAGCATCCTCGCGATGCATGTTGAAAAAGTCCAAGGGGGTCTTCACGCCGCGCTCTTTCAGGAAACGCTTCTTTTCTGCGATTCGAGGGGCGAAGAGCATCTTAGTAACAAAGCGGATGACTTGGTAAGTATTCGAGGGAACATGATACCAGGGCACCGGGAAAGGCAGTCCCGATCCAAGACTATCGGAGGACGGTAAGTATTGACCAAGTAGGTTATCAGCCGTTAGGTGACAAAAACTCACTGCGGATACTTCCAGAATACGGCGCCGTACGGTTGAAGTGCTGCAAACACATCAGCCACCCCGTTGGGCGCGATGACCGCATGAAGCCTATTGTTATCTCGCGCAGCATCAACGGCTGGAGAAAGGAAGAAGTCGAGCACCACAACGGCAGGATCGTAGGATGCTATCAGCGATTTGATCTCATCGTACATCTCTAGGTGCTCTTCGTTGCTCCATGGCGACAAGCCGATCTCAAAATTGGCTAGAAAGTCTGGTATGCCAGCGATACCAGGCGGGTGGTATCGGTTGAAGACACCCGCACCATGCACACCCTCCACAATCTCGGTGAACTCTCGCCCTTTCGTGAGCTTGCGAAATCCTATCGGCTTGGCATCGGGGTTGTGCTTCAAGCCAGATTCCGAAATGCGCTTCACTTTCCCCTCCAGCTTAGGCGACGAGACGAAAGTCAGCTCGATCTGCGGATATCGCTCCATGAGTGCTTGGGCTGTAGCCAAGTGGACGTTAGAGAAGCCATGGTGAGGAAGCACGAAAAACAGCGCTGTGTTGTTCCGTCCTGAAATAGGCTGGACGTAAGTATCCTCGTTTTGTCGTAATAGCGTTGTAGCTACGAAGGCGAGTGCCGCAACCACCACGGCCGCAATAGCAGATATGCTACGCCGCGACATCGTGAGAGTATGCTTTTTGAAGACTAAGCTGGCAAGGAATATCGCGTCTTGCTCTGTCAGATTTATACGCGATCGATAACAAAATCTTACTCTAGGCCCACTCCGAGTATTAAACTGCTGGTGAGCCTTTCTCAATGTTAACTCCGCTCATGATCCACAGGCCAATTGGCTGATATCCACTTGTAGGGCGAGGTGGCTTAGGATCTTACCCCTGGTCCCGGATTTTCGAAAGCGTCATGACATAATTACCTGTTCCAGAAATGCTGACTGAATTAGTGAGACGTAAGCACTGACTTTTTCCACCTAAATGAAATGAAGCAAATGCAGCAAATCAAGGAGAGTATCCACTGGCTTCCAATGCTAAAACAAAAATAGATAACAATATCTTTATCGCTTGCCAATCCTCAAACAGCATTCCCCTCATGAGACACCTGTGAGTTCCTTGACTTCAACTACCTAGCTAAAAGACACATGCTTGATAGGCTAGCAAATAAAACTATTCTTTCTGAGATTGATCCTCTTTACAAATCCTTATAGGGGGACAGAAGGCCTCGAGTGCGCCGCAGGGCTTCACGTATGAAAGTCAAGCTCGACCCATCCCGAAGGGAGCCTCCCGACAAATTGCATCGGGCTACCCCGTGCTCGTTGGCACATCCTTGTGACGTCTCCAATCTGAAGAGCAAGCACCGACACTTGTTTGTTCAAACGATGGCTAAAGAGCCTGGTTTCTTGCGCTTCGCTAGTACGTGTTAATATCATTGTTGAAAATCCAGTGCTAGACTGAAATAGCCAATAGGTCCGAATGAAATACGAATCATAGCGCGGGAAGAGGCGGGTTATTACAATGCAGTCTTGATTGGCGGCATCTATGTCTTCGGAGACGGCATCGACGTCAGATCACCTCGCTCTTATTTTCACCCCCTACGTCGATGTGTGGAGGAAACTCCATTCTTCAGTACCGTTATTGGAGATAGACACACCGACAAAGCATTCTACAAGCGTGTTCCTAGTATGAATCTGGAGAACCACGTAGAGATTGCTCAAGATCCAAGAGTCGTGCTAGAGCCGATGCTCGCGATCAAGGACCTGGTGGAGAAAGAGTTGGATCTCCCATGCTCGACGGAAGTACCCCCTTGGAAGATTGTCGTACTGCCCCTGGAGCTTTCAACGGTCTTTATCGCCTTGGCTTTCTCCCACACGCTCGGCGATGGACCGACCGGACTTCACTTTCATCGGGTATTCTTGGCTGCTTGCAGAAAGCGGCCGAACGCCGAAGCATCAGCGATGACAAGGCCGTCCCTAACTCCACTGCCGGATCCGTTCGATAGCCGTGAAAGACTGCCAATCTCTTGGTCTTTTTTCCTTGCACCTATCATAGCGCTGTTCCTTCCACAGTTCCTTGTCCGGCTATTCGGACTACGAGTGGCAGCTTCAACGATTGATAAGGGCACTTGGACCGGAGCCCCTATGTTCTTCAACGCAGAGACGCACAGAAACAGAGTAATCATCCGCGAGATTGAGGAACCGGAAGTTCAAAAGCTCATCAGGCTCTCACGACAGCATGGCGCGAAGTTGACAGGGACTCTCGAAACACTGATGGTCAGAGCCACCAGCCAGGCTATACCACACCCTAAATTTACAAACTTAGTCTCGTCAATAGCGATCAATATGCGAAGATCGGTGGGTATTCCGCAGGATGTACCAGGGCTCTACGTCTCGGGGACCTACTTTATGCACCCACGGGCAAGTCAGTTGTCTGGGCCGTTGACGGAGGAAGAATGGACATCGGCGAGGCTATCAACACAGAAATTGGCAAGGTCGGCTATCACACTCAAAGACCAACCCATCGGTCTCTTGAGATATATGCCAAGCATACAAAGATGGACTGTGTCGAAGCTCGGCAAGCAGCGCGACTCGTCCTTCAACATCAGTAATATCGGGTCGTTTGACACCGTCACCGGAACTTCAGAATTAGATATGACTACAGCGAAGATCGTCAAGATGATCTTTGCGCAGCCTGGACACCCTCATAGCGACCCCATCGCCTTCAATATCGTCAGCGTCCCAGGAGGAAATCTGGTATACACTTTGGCATGGCAGCCTGGGGCGTTAGGATTGGGCAGCGCCCAGGCGGAAGAGCATGTATTGGCGCAGATCTGTTCGCACCTTCACCAAGGGGTGAAGGACTTAGGCTGAACCAAATGATAGCCAACTACATGAAGGCTTTTCTGTTAGAAACCAGTCGTGACTTCCCTTATCTTACTATTCAAGCATGTGTCAACTGGAACAGTGTCTATCTCGACCCAAACATCGCTCCTCCGGTGATGGTGGCCCAAGACACTTCTATCAGATACGAGCTGAGTCTTAGTCAAACAGGCATTCAGCTAAAGAACCTTATCAAACAAGTAGAGTAATCACGTATCTGAACGGACAGCCACAGTGCGCGGCATTCCCCACCATCTCGGATGCGGATGTGGTGGGGACAGACGCGGATCGGAAGACAGGGATCGGATGCGGAAGTCCCACTACTACCCCAAAACAGGCTTGGCATGCGGGGAGAAGATGCAGGATCCTGCACTTGGGGTTGGTCCTTTTTCTCCAAGACTGGCATATTGATGTAGACCTTTGGGATCTCACCCGCAGGCTCCTTTGGACAAACCTCTTGTGACGAAGTCAGCTTCAAATCAGTCACTGCCAGTCATGCGTATCTTCAAGCTATTGGGCGTCGGGCTCGCTCTCTCTAGCGAGACATTTACACTGCACGGTGGTAGTTTTGCAGGCCAGGACGTACTGAGCTCGTCATGGGGCAAGCACAATGGCGCCACCAAGGCAGGGAAGGGCCCCAACATCATCTTCGTGCTTGTGGACGATCAGGACTTCATGATGAACTCACTTGAGTACATGCCGCATCTTCAAGAGCACCTGGTCCGCGGCGGTGTCACCTACAAGAACCACTTCACCACTACCGCCCTCTGTTGCCTTGCACGCGTGTCATTGTTGACAGGCAGGCTGGCCCATAACACAAATGTCACGGATGTGAACCCACCCCACGGTCAGTATTCAACGCCCTTAACATTTTTTGCTTGCTTCACGGCGCTCATTGAACCTTAGGCGGCTATCCCAAATTTGTCAACCAAGGGCTCAACGACAGATACTTGCCTGTCTGGCTTCAAGATGCAGGCTACAACACTTTCTACACCGGGAAGCTGTTCAATGCGCACAACATCGAGAACTACAACAACCCTTTCCCTTCCGGTTGGACCAGTCACGATTTCCTTCTGGACCCCGGTACATACGCATACATGAATCCAATTTATCAGCGCAACAAAGATAGGCCGGTACACCACAAAGAAACTCATACGATGGAGTTATTGACTGAGAAAGCACTTGGTCTTCTTGACGAAGCAATGGATGGAGATAAGCCCTTCTTTCTGGGCATCGCCCCTCCCGCACCTCACTCGAACATAGATGTCAATGATATCGTGAAGCCAGCCTCAATGACTGCTCCTATACCACTTAAGAAACACCGTCATCTTTTTGAGAAGGTGCAGATTCCCGGGACCGACAACTTCAATCCCGACGAGGTGAGTCCGACAGCTCCAGTCCCCACACTTCGTTAATTGCTTCTCTTCCCGAGTCTTGACTGTGGGTGCTAACTGCTCTCAGCCAAGTGGTGTCAACTGGGTCCGCGAGCTTTCGAAGCGCACAGAGGTCGAAGTTGCCTACCTTGACCACTTCTACCGTTCCCGCCTTCGTGCATTGCTATCAGTCGACGAACTTCTAGATGGCATCATGACCCGCCTGCGCAGGGCTGGGCAGCTGGATAACACTTATATCGTATACACCTCTGACAATGGCTACCATATCGGCCAGCACCGCCTTCGTCCAGGAAAGGAGTGTGGCTTCGAAGAAGACATCCGCGTGCCCCTTATGATACGTGGACCTGGCATGCCCGGTGGAAAAGTAGAGGATGCTATCACAACGCATGTCGACCTGGCACCGACATTCTTTCAGATGGCCGGGATTGATCTGAGGAGCGAATTCGATGCAACCCCGATCCCTCTTCCTACCAGGAAGAATGGAGTCGAGGAGCGAGATTGGGTCAGCCACGAGCATGTAACGGTTGAATACTGGGGCTGGGCCATAGCAGAAGGTATTCACACTGAATTCGGTAAGTCGCTCAGAAAAATATGCCTCAAGAAAAACAGCAACTAACCTGGGCCAAAGCCAACATCAATGAGATGCACTACCCGGTGCCCTACAACACGTACAAGGCTGTCAGGATTCTGGGAGAAGGTTATAACCTGTACTACTCGGTCTGGTGTACCAACGAACACGAACTCTATGATTTACGAGTTAGTTGCATCCGACACGCACCCTGGTGATTCACAAACTGATTGCATCGCAATAATCCGTTGTGCAGTGCTTCGGATCGAACGCCTTCCGTCAACCCCGCAGCTGGAATGGAGTCCGGCTCCGGGGATTGTTTCGGGGCGCCAGTACCCCAGCTCCCAGTTTTCTCCATTGCCGTAACAGCGGAAGCACACTGCACTCGAGTTCACGGCAGCAGTACTCTGTCGAATGGACGATGCACAATTCGGTATACAAACAGTATGGCAGGGGTCCTTCGGTTCCAACCCAAACCGAAGCCGTTGTGTCTCTCATTACCTGGCTTTATGCTACGCCTTCCGCAGATTCCGAATGTTTTTACTCCCTTAGGGCTGAAAGAAGGATGGAGAGGATGGGGATCAGCACCACGAATAGCCTACCAGAGACTGCCAGACACGCCAATTTGATCCCCCAGGCAAGTCTGAATCAGCACTAAAAAATCTTGAACCCCAACTGGGACAAGACATCCGGGATGTTTTGGTGGGTCACGCCCTGAGGGAGAACGGCTGATTGGCGAGCGGTTCCTCAAGGATTGCGCGCCAAGCTCTGAACGATGACATCGCGCTCACCCAAGCTGTCTTAAGAGCTTAGTCCCGTCGACGCAATAAATTCTCAAGAATCCCCAGCTTCACCACTTGCCCTTTCGCTTCGCTCTCAACTGTAACCCTTCAATTCGACGCCCATCATTCTTTAACCCTCTATAGAGGCTATAAACGTTCGAAACACGACCCTCTCAATCCATACGATGGCATCCACGACCTTCAAACGGGACCAGCTTCCCGTCCCCTACTGGCTCTGGTTCCTCTGGATCGACCCCGTGCTCTCGCTCCTCGGAGCTTACGGCGGTCTCTTCGCGCCGGACCTCCTTCTGTCCTCCTACATCCCCGCCAACGACCCCAACGTCGTGCTGAACCCGGCACACACCTACATCTTCAACCAGCTCGGCGCTTTCTCAGTTCTGACCTTCGTCATGGGTGCCTTCATGCTGCGGTCGACCGAGGACCTGACTGCCTGGAAGTACTACCAGGGCTCCATTTGCATCGTCGACATTGTCATGCTCATCTCCTCGAGCCAGGCGTACGCGGTGCAGGGAAGGTCTAGCCCGGCTACCTGGAGGGCGGAGGATTGGTTCTCCGTCGTCGCTACGGCTGGATGCGCGGTGCTTCGTCTCGCGTTCTTGCTCGGGATCGGCATGGGCGGCAAGCGCAAGACGAACTAATTGACTCGCCTCTGTATGGGTGCGGATCACGGCCCAAGTCTGCATCGTCGCTTGCTCCAGTGTAAACCCGGTTGTCAACGTGGCAAACATGCGATCCTACAGACATGGGTGCTACTGGAAACTCTATTGTTGATGATATTAAGCATAGCAGAATGCTATTCTAATGTATTAATATAGTTGGAGATAGTGATGGGAATTGCTATTGGAGGGCTTCCAATCACGGGACATCCTAGACTACACCACTCCCTGAATTTGAGACTTCATCTCGTTCAGCCACCTTTCTACTGCTCCGAGACACGGTGCTCTCCAGTTCCCTTCTCGCCCTGGTCTTCCGAGCTGACGTCCAGAATCTGCTTGTGCTCGTTGTGGGCAGTCGACGCGGCGACGTGCTTGCGCGGCTGCTTCTTCCATTCCTTAGCCGGGATGCCGTCCCGGAAGAAGCCATCGATCTCCTCGATGGTGCGTCCGGTGACCTCGCCAACACAGAAGTAGACGTAAGCCCAGGTGACGAAGCACAGTCCAGTGTAGACGAAGCCGGTCTTGGGGCCGAGGTTGGCAGAGTAGTAGAGGTAGGGCAGCGTGAACACGGTGACCCAGACGGTAACCCAAAAGCAGGCGACGGCGACAGCGTAGATCTTGTTGCGGTTGCGGCCGACAGCCATCTCGGATGCCTAGATAGATTGTGTCAGTAAACAGTCAAAGTGATAAGCAGATTTGAAAAGCTCTTACAATTGTCCATCCCAGGGGACCCCATGCAAAGTTGAACGCGACAATCTCAATGATGACGAAGCTGATGATGACCTTTCCGATGACCTGAGTAGGCTCTCCACCTGGAATGCCAAGGCAACCGACGACGAAGATGGACACAGTCATGATACCAGTCGTCACCATGAGCAGCGGGCGTCGGGGCAGACGATTGGCCAGCAAAACGGCAGCCAAGACGACAAAGACCTGAATGATGAAGACGATGAGGGTCATCAGGAAGGGGTCCTCCAGACCAATGGCCTTGCTGAAGACGGTGCCGAAGTAGTAGAACCACTGGATGCCGTTGATCTGCTGGGCGACAAGAGCACCCGCGCTGTAGATGACCTTGCGGCGCTCGATCGGGTCGGTGATGAGCTGCATCCAGCCGCCCTGGGCCTCGACCTCGAGCTCCTCGTTAAGGGCAGCCTCCATCTCCGCCACGGCGGGGGCGGGGTCGTACGTCTTGTCATCGCGGTTCAGGCGGCGGAGCGAGTTCTCGGCAGCTTCGCGGCGACCACGGCGCATGAGCCAACGCGGAGACTCGGGGACGAACCAGATGCCAGAGAGAATGAGGGCCGGGAACAACAGCTGGAAGCCGATAGGGAAGCGGTAGGCAAAGGTCGTGTCGATGTTCACCATGCCGCGGTTGATACCGGCGGCAATGATCTGGGAGATAGAGAGAGTGAGCTGCCAACACATGAGTAGAGGGCTGCGCATCGACTCTGGAGCAATTTCCTGGACTCTGTTAGTATTGCAACCCTCACCGATCTCAAGGTCGGTAATGAAACTTACTCCCATGTACAGGGGCGAAGTAGCCGAGAAGTTGCCAACGCCGAAGCCAAGAATGGCACGGCCAGCAGTGATAAGAGCCCTGTTCGAGGAAGTGACAAGCTGCAGCACAACTCCGAGGATGATGGCGCCGGTGCCGACCAAGAAGACGCCCTTCCGGCCGAGGTAGTCGTTGAGCGGCGCCGCACCCAGGGACCCGACCAACTCGCCGACGTTGATCATGGAGGTCATGACCGACAGAGTCGATGGTGATATAACATATTCCCCGTCACCATTTTGCTCACCAAAGTGCCGGATGAAGACATCTACACCAAAAAATAGTTAATAAAGATATCTAACTAACTTTCAATAACTTCAGATGAAAAAAAACTTACCAAGAGTAGATACACCATTAAAATATACCCCATCATAGCCATATAAAAAAGCTCCTAAAGAGGCAAAACCGCAAAAAAGCCATATATATGGGTATTTTATAGCCATGATGATAGTTAGTAGTTTGAGGTCTTGTTGATGTTGTGTGGTGATAAGAAGATATGGTAGAACATGTGGGATAGGTGCTGGGATACTTATAAAATCTTCTTGCCGCTAATGCAGTTGGATAAAAGAGTAGCAAGTCACCCCAGATCCTTCCCCTGGAGATCCCATAACCCCAGATGATGGAGAAGTGCTTGAAGAATTTTGAGCGTGTGATGTTCAAAAACTGGCGTGTTGTCATCCCAAGTCATGAAAGATTGTGTCCACTTAGTTTGACTTAACTACATTGGGCTTGCCGCTGGTAGCTTTGCCACGGCATGAAATTGGACAGTGGGTCAAGCTCGGTCGTCTGATGTTTCGAAGCTGGAGGCGTTTCAAGGAAAAGTACATGAGTTGCGCCTAAACTCTACTAGCAGCACTATTAGCTACTAACAAACACATTAGATCAATTAACAACCAAATCATCCGATCTACACGTAGCAAACCTTCCAAAGTTAGCACATCAGATTAAATCGCCTTAGAGTCAGTTACTGTCAAAAGTTGAGCCATCAGTCTTCACAGACAGCAGAATAAGCATCTTGACAACTGGCGGTTTCGGCGCTAGAGAGGATCGGATCAGTTAAGAGTTGAGGTATATAGCCTGGAAAAGCTATGTAACTTACTAACACCCACTTGAACCCACCTAACTCACTGAAGCACCACGCGAGTCAGGACCACATTCTGCTGAGAATGCCGACGCCGTCGGTCAACAGGCGGCGGCCGGCAAGAGCCACGGCATGTTGTCTTGGCATGGCTTGAATCAAACGATCGTTGCAACTTCAACAACACAACCGATCCCGTAACGGCCGGTGAGCCCGGCGTGGCGCTCCTCAGACCACTTTGGAAATTGCTAATAATGACCAGACGTAATCCTCTAAAGTATTATGTTGCCTAGGATATAGTTCTTCAGAAGAATCTTTGTATACGGCAAAGGAGAAGTCTACACGATTCGCGATGAGCAGCACAAGCCTCGTACCAACTCCACCTCCCGAGAGCGGCTGCTACAGCCGCGTCTCTCCTGCTCAGGCCGCAGCGGATGCCATCCCACTGTTGGTAGACGATACCTATCATGTCTTTCACTTGACCACTCCTCCATTCACAAGACACCACCCGCCCCGGCTTCGCTCGAGCTGGTGGCGCATTCGCTCCAAGAACCTCGTTGATTGGACTCGTGACGTCGAGCCCTGCCTGAGGCCGAGCGATGACAAGACGGCTCCCGATTCGGACGGCGTCTGGACCGGCGCTGCCGTCCTCGGACCGGATGGGAACATGAACATCCTTTACACCGGCTACAACCTCTCGGAGAATGGCAAGCAAGTCATTCTCCGGGCAACATCGTCAGACCGTCACGGTACCAAATTCCAGTATCCCGGCCACGAGATCACGTTCAACGGTGATGGCCGGTCGAAACTTGAGCACATCGACTTCCGGGACCCTTATATCTTCTATAATGAGGCCGAACAACAGTACTGGATGATCATTGCCTCCAGGCTGGCCGAGGGCCCGCACTGGAGCAGAGGTTGCATTGCTCTACTCAAGTCCACTGACCTTGATACTTGGACATTTGCCCCAGAGCCCCTGTACTCTCCCAACGACATGTTCTGCCCCGAGTGCCCCGAGCTGTTCAGCCTGCCCAACGGCAAGTGGTACCTCGTCTACTCGCGCTTTCACGCACCGAACGCTGGCACTGTCTACCGTGTCGCGGACTCCCCGTATGGCCCCTTCCGGATACCCCGCGATGGGTCGCACGGCCGGCTTGACGGCCGGAGGTGGTACGCCGCTAAGTCTTGTCCCAAGGTCGGCGACCCGAGCAAGCGGATCTACTTTGGCTGGACCGGCGACTACGTCGATGAAGAGGGCAAGTGGTTGTGGGGTGGTGACCTCGGGATCTCCCGAGAGATATCCGCAGATGAGGACGGGTACTTGCGCGTCGACCCTGCTGCCGGAATCGAGGAGTTGTTCACGGAGACATCCCAGATCGTTTCATCCAAGATCGTCCCGACCCAGCTGTCGCTTTCGTCTGTTGGCTCGACCAAAGCCACCTTCCCGGAGCTGAGTGCCGCAGGTACTGAGGACCTCCTCCTGCACTTCGACATCAGCAGTTACGATGCGCATTCCTTCGGTGTCCTTCTGCAGGCCGATGCAGATGAGAAGGCGCACCGTCTGCAGTTGACGCCGGCGCGGGGTGGCAGATACACCGTCGCGTTGCTGACGGACTTCCCGCCGCTGGATGACTTTTGGGCGGACCAATATGGTCTGCACCTGCCCCGCCCCGTCGATGGCCCTGAAATTGTGCGCCATGAGGACGTGAACCTAGCCGGAGGAGTGACAGTCATACTCCGAGGCCAGTTGATTGAAGTATTCTGCGGAGGACGGTCGATTAGCTTCCGCCTCCCTCTTCCCACCGCGCCGGTCACGACTGACCACCCTGTTCCTGAAACACGCCGCCTGGGCTGGTTTGTCGAGGACGGCGAGGTCGAGCTTTCCAATGTATCATTAAGACACGGCGGTGCTCTTTGGAGGACAGACGCTTAAGATAGAACAATAATTAGAACAACGTTTGCCTAGATTCGCCTTTCCTGTCCTAGGTACCGCCCAAGGTGTTGCCGAGAAGCAAAGAGCTTGGGTCCAGCTGTGCCGCGCTAAGCAGATCGAAGGCGCCGTTGACACCATGCGCGAGATCCCAGTCTCCGAAGTCCGTGTATTCAAAGGCCTCGGTTATGTAGTTTGCCATCATCGGACTGACGGTGTCGTCGAGCGGTTCGTTCAGGTTGACAGCGAGAGCATGCTCGAGACCTCTCAAGATGGCGCCCTCAAGCCGGTTGACGGCGTACCGCATCGGCTCGCTGCTCTTGCTCATCATGCGCAGGTTCCAGAGGTAAGAGTTGAGTGTATCCTGCCAGAAACTACGCTCCTGGGAGGAGAGCGAAGTAACGAGAAGTAAAGTAGTGAATGACCCGACAAGAGCAAAGAGGTATGGCGAAGCTGCTGCGGCGTTAGAGTATTGTCGTATCCAGACGTGAAAGGAGGAAGGAAGAGAGAGAAAGCAAAGAAGTCTTTTTCAACGTACTGAAATACCAAAACGCCTCCAGTTGATCTGGTCGCAGGTTCAGCGCGAACCCAATAGCGTTCTGCGCTGTTTGTAGAGCAAGCTGCCTGATGCTCGAAAGAAGCTGGTCATCGGTGCATCGCGGCGGCATGGCTGTTGATCTAATGAGCCTGCGTAGAATAGCAATCACCACCCCATAGTATGAGAAATGAAGATAGCCTACATGGAAGTCAGTCAGAATTTGAGCAAATATAGCAGTAAACAAGGAACATACCGTGAAACGATAACTTCCTCTGATAGGTGATGTTCATTTGCAGTGATGATGGTATGCTCTGGTACCACTCTTGTAAACGATCCAACAATGGCTGAGCTCGCTGGTAAAGCAAGACAGCATCTTGGTCGTAGGAAGTCCGAGCGGTGTAGAAAGATGATAAGACAGCGGATAGGATCTGCGTGAGCTGGACCATGAGAATGAATTGGACTTTGCCAGTCGCACTGATCGACCGCCGCTCCTCGTCGGCCATGGAGTTGTCACAGTCGGCAAAGTCCGAATGCGTGAGCTCTTGGACGCTCCAGTCGTCGTGGTGAATGTGAACAGGGCGCCCATACGCCAGGGCTGTCCATCTGTCTTGCATGTAAAGCGCCCAGCTCAGCCTTTTGCGGATATTTCGCTCCCATGCTGGGATGGACCAGTTGGTGGCATCAAGGTGCAGGCCCAAACACTGGCCGATCGCCAGTGCCTGGCAAGTCAGACCCCACGCATAAGTATGGTCTGGATTTAGCGGGTCCTCAGGCTGGCATTGAAGGAGGATGAGAATAGCTTGGATGGAAGACAGCTTGGGTCGGTGGTACGACGTCGAGATGGCTTCGTGCAAGAGCTTCCTGAGCAGCACCGAGTCAGGCATGCGGCGGATGGACAGCTCCGGATCGTAGGACCACCAGCGCAGCGCTGACAGATACACGGCTCCCAGGACCGCGGGCTCGATGTGTCGATGCGACCGGGTGTAGTTCAGCATGAAGAACTCTTTGTGGAGCAAGGGGTAGCACGGTTGGACATGCCGCCAAAAGAGCTCCACCAGACTCGGGCCGTTGGGCCGCACGCAGGCCTCGATCGCATCGACTTGGTGGTGACCGGCATCATACTCGAGAGCCTTTTTGTCAGACACCATGTGGAACGTCAAGGGGTAGTCCACAAGGCCCGCGTCGCGCTCTAGGACACGCCGGATGGCGTGCGTCTCGAGACTGAACTCTTGAGTGAAAGGATCGTACGGTCGGTGACGCTAGTCAGTCAGTCCTCTCTGCCTCCCAATGAGCACAGGATTAGGACTTACCATGAGGATCGGTTCCATATCGCTACCGAGACCGTACAGCTCTGCGAACCGCGATTGTGCTAGGCCAAGTGTGGAGGCGTCGGGCGTGAAATCTGACACTGCCGACGCGGACCGCTCATTCTCCGGCCGCCCGTCGGCTGCGGCCCGGCTACGGTCCTGGCTGTCGCGCGTCAGCTGCCGCGACTGCTCCGGGGATGTGTCTCCTTGGGTAGAGAGGCCTTCGACAAGGTGGACGAGGGTCGCCGACGGCCGGTCATTCCTGGTCGGCGTGTCGGGCGGCGGCGGTAACCTGTCCGGGGGCTTCTGCTGAAAGGTGCAGGCCGACCCGCGCAGCTCGCAGTGGACACATTTGCCCTCCTTCTCCTTGCCGACGATGCACCGCGTCTTCCTCCTGCGGCACGCGTCGCACGGCCGCAGACTCCGCCTCGGCTTCTTCCTGGCGCCTGATTGATAGTCAGAGGGCGTCAAGACCTCCATCGCGACGTGTTTTGACGATGGGAAAGTTTGAAATCCTTAGGCATGTGATGCCAACTGCACTAGACTGATCCTTAGTGCAAGTATCCCCTAATGTCGTGAAGTGGTGGGTCAGGTTAGGTGAGCTGAGACATCGAGACCACCTGAACCCCAGTGTACTGCCACCAACCAGTGCGGACCAAGACGAGATCTCATGCCGATGGAAATTCGTCGATTCATGTTGGAGAAGACCTATCTTAGATTGATTCTCTCATGTTTCACCTATGTATCTTCCCCTCCGCGGATGCATCATCTTCCCAAAAAGACGAATGCAGCAATGCAGCCATCCACATGACCAAAAAGCAAAAAATGATTTCGTCCAGGCTCACTGGAGACCTTCAGTGAGTAATATGGGGGTGAACCCACATGTTAGACTGATGTGATAACCAACTACACCACGAAACCATCGATGGAGTGCGATCGGCAGATAGCAGCGATTATGGACAGTGCATCCTACTGCAGAGCCGAAGGACTTTCAGGATTTAGAGTCAGCGATGTCGACTTGCCACAAGGTCACCGAGTTTCCCAATGTAAAATTGTGAGACACTGCTTTACATGTAGATGTTCTGAGACATTTTCAAGAATGAGACATAGACAAACCTTTCCAAATATAATTTGATGTATTCCAATTTTTGATTGAGAGGACTTCTATGGCTGATCATACAATATCCTCCAGCTCGCCGTCAGATAGATCCTCCTCCTGCATAGCATACATCGTCTCGACCGACTTTATCTCCACCACGCCATGCTTCTTGGCATACTCATGCCATAGTTTGAGCATCTCCTCGAATCGCTCCGGCTCCTTATCCCGCAGGTTGACGTCCTCGGCCAGATCACTGGCGAGGTCATACATCTCCCACTCGCCCGTGCCCCAGGGCGACGGCAGGCGCACGATCTTGTACGTACCCTTGCGCAGGGCCTGTCGTCCCATGAATTCCCAACCCGTTACGGTGTCATCGTCATGTACCTTGTCCTCAATGCCCTTCATATACTTAATCCAGCTCTTTCCCAGCATGGTCTCGACCGTCTTGCCCTTGTACTCGGTCCCCGGATGCTGAACACCCGCAAGTTCTAGTACGGTGGGGAGGATGTCCATGATTGTGCAGTACGTATGGCTGACGCCCTGGCGCTTCCACTTGGGGTAGGACACAAGGGAGCAGACACGGATGCCGCCCTGATGCGTGAAGAATTTGTAGAACTTGCTTGGCGCGGTTCCCACCTGCGCCCAGCGGTTGCCGTACCAGCAGAAGGAGTTCGGTGCACCCAGGTTGTCGAGTGAGTTATCAAAGTACTTGACAAGACCAGGCAAGATGTTGCGGTTGGCCGGAGCGGCCTCAAGCATGGTGCCTTCAGCACCGTTGTCTGACCCGGGAAGCAAAGAGATTAGCTTTCGAACTCTTTGACTATGCGATAATTTTGATAATGGGAGTGATCCTTACCGGACAGGAAGAAAACGGCCGTGTTCTCCAGCTCGTCTCCAAGGTAGTCGAGCAGCAAACCGATGTTGTAGTCCATCCGCTCGACCATGCCGGCAAAGACCTCCATCTTACGCGCGGAGCGTCGACGGGCCGTTTCATCGCGCTTCTCCCAGTCTTGGTTCGCCTTGCGTCGTGGGTACTTACTCAGCGGCGCGGGCTTGAAGTTTTCTTTTGGGATGAAGCCTAGGTCCTTCAAACGCTCAATACGCTCGGCACGAAGCTTCTCTGGGCCCTCATCATATCGGCCACGGTAATGCTCAATGTAGTCCTTCGGCGCCTGTAGTGGGAAGTGAGGTGCTTGGAAGGGCAGGTACGCGAAGAAGGGTCGCTTGTCATCGGTAGGACGGTCCTCTAGGTAGGTGATGAGACGTTGGACAAAGTAGTCCGAAGAGTAGTAGTCCTTGGGGAGCTCTTCAATGAACTCATCCTCGTCAAGATACATGCCCTTCAAGCCATCACGGAAGACAGGTCTGAAGCGCTCATCATCAGGCTCAAGCTCGGGCTGCCATCCGTGGTTGTTGCCACCGCCAAGCAACATGGTGAATGACTTTTCGAAACCACGAGCCTTGGGGGAGTGTTCCTTTGTGTGCCCTAGATGCCACTTCCCCGCCATAATGTTGTAGTACCCAGCATCTCGAAGAAGCTCAGGCATCGTGACAACCCTGAATACATCCCGGGTTAACAACAAGGCTCATCAGCGATATGGGATTACTGCTTACTTGTCGCTAAGGTGCCCGAGGTAGGCAGGTTGTCCTTGTGTCTCGGGAAGGTTGTACTTGCCCGTCTGAAACTCAGGAATGGTTCCCAGCCCTGACAAGTGGGCGCTGGTACCGGTCATGAGCATGGATCGTGACGGGGAGCAGGCAGGCGATGCCTGAAAGTCGCTAAAACGGACGCCAGCATTTCCCAGTCGGTCAATATTGGGCGTCTTGATCTCGCCGCCGAAGCAGCCTGGATCTGTGAAACCCAGATCATCGGCGACGATGATGAGGATGTTGGGCCTCTCATCCTTGGTCGGCGCCATCGTGTACAGCCTGTAGGGTGAGGGTGGCAAACGCGGTGTACTGTGACTTGCAAAAGGGCTCTAACAGCAGTGCTACTTGGCAATGCGACCACCCTGTCTCCTGGCTTTTCACACAGCTCAATAGTGCACAAAGTGGCGCATTGGTCTTTATGGCGAGGGGTTCGTGAGGAGTTGTTCTCCAACTCCCCGGGTTTCCAGTAGTAAATGATCGGCACTTTTGTGACCCCACTCAAGTTTACTGACAGTACGGCTGATTTAAACCCACAAACACAGAGAGGAGTCCGCGCGAGATACCCGAGGATCTCAGCTTCAGAACGGCAGTCTGCGAGAATGATGCTTTTTACAAGTCAAGGGTTGTTCAATATCCCGCGAGACGGCCAGGTGACTCAAGATGATCGGCCGCTATCGAACTGTGGCGCCCAGTCCGAGGTCTGCGTGAAGTGACGCGTGGTCAGCTCTTGGTGGCAGTTTGCTCAGTTGCCCTCCTCAACGTGTAAATCACTGCCGTCCGTGGTGTAACTATTTTCCTCCATCTCCACCGCATCTTTTCTCTGACTTTGACCTGTCATGCGGGCCATGTCCGACTTAAATGCTGGGGGAAGAAGGCGTTGTCTCCCAGAATCGGGGTCGGCCGGCGCGGCTCTCGGCGGACACCCGCACCATCTCCCCGCACCCCCAACCGACAGCCTTCCTCCACCCAGGGTATGACGGTCCTCGGGACCTGACAGCCATCCCTTGACCGGGTTCACGGCGCGGACCTGGCCCCTGAGGATTGCTAAGCCAAGACCACTAATGACACTTTCTTGGCTAGCCATCACTAAGGCACCTCTAGCCCTGTCTCGCCTGCACGCCGCTATGCTCAAAGGATGCTCGACTGTGTCGGCAAATGGAGTTTGCAGCTGCTTTACCATGGCAAGTCTGCGTCGCCAGCCTTCCAACCCTTTCAGGAGAGGATCTACCCCATTGCCCCAGCAATCTGGGGTATTTTCTGGAGAAAACTCTTCTCACGACGCGCCGACTGGTTACCCTATTAAAAGTCGCACATTTGTCCTGCAGCTTGACCCTGGAAACTTTTTCGATCGACATCGACATTCGACACACTTAACTTGCTCATCTTCTTCCTCAACACCTAGTTCTCGCTGAACTGTCACTCGCCATGGCCCCCGAAACAACGGATGTTGCGCTCGCGAGCATCGCGGATCGTGAGCTCAAGACAACATGGCGACAAAACATTCGCTGCATCGTCATCTGCTTCTTGGTGTCCCTCGCCTCCCTGCAGTATGGCGTTGACTTGTCTGTCATCAACGCCGCCCAGGCCATGAAGGGCTTCTTGATGGTTTTCGGCCATGCCAGCCCCAAGAGCCCGACAGGCTGGGGTATTTCGCCCGAGTTCCAGCAGGCCATCACGAGTATCATGAACGTCGGTGTGATTGTCGGCTCTTTCTTCATCGAACCAACTGCCAATTTCTTCGGCCGTCGCCGTTCGTTCCTCAGCGGCTCCGTCTTTTGCATCGCCGGCGTCACCATTCTGATTGTCTCGACAAACAAGGGCGCTGTCATCTTTGGTCGTTTCCTAGTTGGTATCAGCAATGCCCAGTTCCTGGGTCTTGTTACCATCTACATCGCTGAGACCTCGCCTTCGCATCTTCGTGGTGCCCTCACTAGCTTCCAACAACTCACAATCTGTATTGGGACGATCATCGGCACCGTGATTGTCAACGCAACCCAGAAGATGTCCTCGCGCCTGTCATACCAGATTCCGCTCTTTGTCCTCTATGTCATTCCGGTATTCATGGCTATCCTCGTCTGGTTCATCCCCGAGTCTCCGCGTTGGCTCATCCTCAAGGACCGCCGCGAAGACGCCCACGCACATCTCGCCAAGCTCCGCGGTGCCAACTTCCCCCGCGAAGTCATCGAGGCCGAGCTCACCGCCATTCAGGACGCCGTCGAGGCCGAGAAGGAGATGAAGATTAGCAAGCTAGGCGCTCTGCGTCTGATGTTCAGCCCTGCTGAACGCACGCGCACCCTGCTCACCTTCGCCGCGCTGACCTTCCATGGCGCTTCCGGCTTCCCCTTCATCGCTGGTTACAAGACGTACTTCATCCAGATGTCAGGCTCGCAGCACCCCTTCACCGACTCTATCATTGTGACCTGCGTCTCCCTTGTCGGTGCTATTGGCGGCGTCTTCCTCAACCGCTGGATCGGCCGTCGCGTCATGCTGCTCGCGTCCTTTGGCTCGCAGGCCGCCATCATGGCCGTCATCGGCGCCATCTGGACCGCCATGCCGTACACGCAGACGGCGGGCAAGGTCGTGGTTGCCATGATCATCATCTACCAGTGCGACTTCTCCGCCGGCTGTGGTCCTCTGGGTTTCATCTGCGCGGGCGAGCTGCCGAGCAATCGCCTCCGTGCTGCTACCTACGGCATGGGTAGCGCTATCGGTTTCGTGGCCAACTTCGTCATCTCGCTGACCACACCCTACTTCATTAATCCAGAGTCACTCAATATTGGCGCCAAGAGTGAGTAGCTCTTGCGAAGTGCATTCTCGAGAAGAAAACCGCTAACAATTACTTCCTTTCTTAGTTGGGTACATCTGGGCTGCTTCAAACTTGGTTACGTTTGTCTTCGTCTTCTTCTGCTTCCCCGTAAGTGACATCGTAGACCTTTTGAGTTTTATCCACGTCACTGACCCGAAACGTGCAGGAAATCCATCGACGGTCTCTGGAGAACATCGACGAGATGTTCTACGCAAAGGTCCCTATGCGGAAGTTCAAGGGTACGTATGAACCTAGATACCATTCTCGATGGTGACTAATCCTCTTTTTCCTTTTTAGAATACCGCTGCACTGGCATTGTCCATCACGATGGTGTCCTCGACCAGAAGGAAGGTGCCCAGGAACTCGAAAACGTCTCCCGACAGCAGAGCCGTGCCAACTAGATCGTGCGCATAACTTCTTCCCATCACATCTATGCAAAGTGAGACCGCTTTTATGGTTGCTGGATGTCGGTACCACAGAAGCTATGATGATGGGACGTATATGTGCAGTAGAACATGTAGTGTGATAAGTCAAGCCCTTTGAGTTTGGAGGGCTCAACACATGAAACAAACAATTCTTGTTGTTCTTTTCTGCTGTGGTAGTGACGTTCCAAAACTGCAAGGTTCAACCCTGTCGTGATCTGACATGCTCCTTCCGGCATCTTCCTAGACCCTTCGGCTCTCCTCTTGTCATTTGGTATCAAGAACAGTTGAATTCGCAAGCACTTCCCTAGTTTGCAAAGCAGATCCAACAGCCGTAGGGTCATAAGCTACATCACAATGGCATTGGAATGCCCAACGCTAAGATTATGTTGTGGGGTGTCGAGTCAGCTGAACTGGACTCGGGGGGCTATTTGTAGTGTCCACCTAGCACTTCGCCAATGCAATGCACTGCTTCCCAGAGCACTGTCATTTTAATAGACTTAACTCTGCCCTTAGAAGTTACAGCTTTCAAGGATTTGGCTCGAGAGAGACTCGTTCAGCATGCAACATACGGCAATTCCCATATATCTACCACGATGACCATACGTGCGACACATATCCAGCAGAAACTTGGGCTCATTTCGACGGCAAAAATCTGCCTTCTGTCCGATTTTCGAAGCATACAAAAGCTGGCGGGAATATCTTGACAGCACGACGTCCAGAGTGTGACCGGTGCACAACATGCGAGAAGATAACAGTGTGGTGCGAGACGTGGTACAACTTTCTGGATCATTCCACTCCGTTGGGTATCAAAACAAATTCCAAGCCGCCAACCTTTTTCATCAGCTCGACCAAGTTGAAACCTTCCGCAGTCGGATAAGCTGGCAAAGTCGACGTAACGATTGCTGGTCGGACATTAGAGTCTGATAATTACAATTGGATGGTAATCGAGTCCGGAACGACGATGAAACCCTCCAGCCGAATGGATCATCCTTCTCAGCACATACCTTGACAAATCATGGAAAGACAGGGAAGACAAGGCCGTCCATTCTTGTCCTGCGACCTGATTGGAGTGTGCATTCCCAACACTAGATCAGTCGTCTCTCCTGCTAACCAGAACTTCTGCTATTACAGAGAGTACCAAGCCTGATAGCTCTGTATCGACCGACAAGACATGCCTTCACTGACACTCTGGCGCAATTCTGCAGAGGCCGCCGTTTCTTTGTCCGATCATCAACGATCATTCGAAACAACATCCTAGACGACGGGGACGGAACAGCGATTGTCAAGTGGAGAGCCCTTTCGGAAATAGAACCCGGGATTTATAATGTCGATGAAACCGAGCTACAAACACGATGCATAATACTGAAAGATAGCGAGTGGGCGGCATGTTCAGAGGCAGAAGTGCTAATCGGAGCACGCTCGGAGTGCGATCGCCTTACAGCAACGAGCCACTTGGCCACGACGACGAGGCACAATGGTACATAAGGGAAAGAGTCTTTTTGACAGTGTTGGTCCGGAGGAGCAGTTGAATTAATTGTTTCCTCTGGAAGACGCCGTCATTGCAGTCGGGGAGAGATTTCTACTGTCTTGATACAGGAAGACAGACCTATCTACTGCGTAAACTCTATGATTTGTCTCTCCATCGTCGCCATGCATTCCATCATTTCGTTTTCCGCCTTCAACTCCATCGCTCTCTCCTTGTACTTCCTGTCAGCCAACACCGCCTCGACACCGGCCTTGATCTGCTCGGCACTGGGCGTCACCGACTCCAAGTCCCATGCATAACCTGCGTAGACCGCCCTCATGGTCACTTCCTTCTTGTCGAGCACCTCGCCTGCCAGCACCGCCGGCGTACCGTTCGTCACCGCATGACTTGTTGAACCATAGCCGGCATTGCACACAAACACGTCGGCATAGGGCAAGATTCGGTCGTATGCTAGGAAATCAGTCACTCGCACGTTTGCGGGGACATCGATACCATCTCCGAGCTTGGCACCCCTGATTCCGAGCGTCACAACAGTGAGGATGTCGTCCCTGCCTCTGAAGGCCTCCATCGTGGGCACGATCAGTTGCTTGTAGTCTACTTCCGCCGTACCTTGCGACACAAACACAATCTTTTTTCCTTCATCCCTCGCACTGTTCGCTACTTCATCCCACCAGGTCGGCGCCTCGAAGTCGCTGCCTGACACCTTGGGCGGAAGACAGCCTGCGAAACGGAGCTTGGATGGCATGTCGGAGAGTGGATACTCCATGCTTGCGCTGCACATCTGGAAGCAAGCGTCTGGCGCGGTATACCATGAGCGGAAAGGGTGGCCTGCTGGTATCGTCGTGCATCCAGCGGTAAGTAGTGCGCGCTCAGCTGCCTCGAAGAGCGGTCTCCAGGGACCTTGGTCTGCCAATCTGTGCAACTCTTTGTTTCGTAGGAGACAAGCCCGTGACGTATCGAACGGCAGGCCCATGGAGAATGGCGCCGTGTCGATACTTGGAAAGGAGATGTTCACCGCTGCGATGCCGATGGTTTTGGGAAACGTCTTGAAGCCCTTGGGTACTGGTCGTCCAAACGCAAATGGCAGTACATTCATGCTACAGAGCTCATGGACAATGATTATCTGGCGGTCTGGGTTGCGTTCCCTCAGCTTCACGAGCGTATCTTCAAGAAGCTGGGTTCTAACGGGCAACGTGTTGTAGAGAAAATTGGTCAAGCCATGTACAAAGAGTGAGACGCGTAGATCTGTGATGGCCCTCCCTGCCGCCATTACGGCTTCTGGATCTGGAACGGGGTCAAGCATGGAAGGTACAACGCTGAACTCGGCGCCCATCGAGAGAATGTCGGCTTCGAACTGCGATCCGGCATGGAAGTGGACCGGGTAGCCTCGTTCGATCATGGAGGATGCGATGGTGATGAGTGGGTACGTATGCCCTTCGCCAGGCATTGCTGTGAAGAACAGCAGGGGCTTCTGGTGTCGCTCAGGCTCATCGTGGGAGCGTGCGGAGACTGCCATGTTCCCTGTGATTGAAGACTCTAGAATGCAAGTCGATGATATCGCGCAGAAGACAAATCTTGAAAGCGAGGTGCTTGAATGCAGTGCTGTCCACGTCTCGTGACCTCAAAGTACTCGTCCATGGCAATGTTCGTAATCCATACTTGTTGTTTATCTGTATGCATTAGGTCTCACACTGGTCAACACGTGGCTGATGTAACGTTACCGCTGACCTTTGGCGATTTTCCAAACCTTTGGAAGAAAGAACTATCTCTTTTTCAATCATTGCAGTATCAATAGTCTTGAAATCTTATTGTTTCAATTTAGCTGATCATAAGTCTTGACACCCTTCTGGTAGTATTACGTGGGGGTTCAGTTGCACACAAAAATTAGTCTCAACGTCTTTCGTTCTGATCATTGACAAAAGGTCCTTTGCCAGAGTGAAATCCAATGTATATAGAAAAACAAATACGACAAGTAGTGCTAATCTGTCTATGTCTTAGTTGGAATCGTTGAGACGAAATCTCAGTTTTGTGTTATTCAATTCAATTGCTTCCTGTGATCGTACTAGACACCCCGTCTCTTCATCGCCCTCTTGAAGATCTTCGCAAAGTCAGCCATGTGCTGCGTGTTTAGCATCTTGGCGTGAATGCCCGGACAGTCCCAAAAGACAGTCTCCGTGCGACTGAAGTCGGTCCACTTGCCCAACTTATTCTCGCGCCAGTCCTGCCGCCCGTTGGCCGCATATGTCGGAGGATCCGCAACAAAGACGTCCAAATTCTCGACCTTGCCCACGGGCTCATACTCTTCGACGTTCACCCTGAAGTTCTCCGCGATGTCGCTGATTAATTCCAACTTGGCATTGTCAATTGCCAACGCCGTTGCGCGCTCCTTGTCACCTATCTCCAAGATGTACGACAGGGCTTCGGCCCTGGTGCTCATTGCGTGAAGTTTCGGCGTGATATCCACCATGGTTTTCTCGTCGATTAGTTCCAAGAAGAAGGCAATGTGTAGCAAAACGTCGACCCAGTCCAGACCGCGGATGTAGTGCCGGATATGTGGCGGGTAGTCAATGCTCGCGAGAAATTTGACCTCTTGTCCCTGGGCCTCGAGCACCTTGCCGACCTCATACGCCAGTGTCGAGCCCAGGGAGTAGCCAGCGATGGCGTACGGCCCCTCGGGCTGCGTCTTCCGGATGTGCGCGGCGTAGGTGTCGGCCGTCTCCTGAATGGAAGTGAAAAGACGCTCGTTAGGGTTGTAGCCGCGCGTGCGGATGGCGTAGACAGGCCGCGTGGAGAAGTGGGCGGCCAGGGCAATGAACACGAGGATGTCGCCTGATCCGGGGTGGATGCAGAAGAGCGGCGTCTTTGAGCCCTGGCGCTGCAGTGGGACAATGGGGTCGTAGACGATCGGTTTTGAAAGCAGAGAGTCAATGGCGGCGGAGATTGCGGCAATGGTTGGCCTACACGGTGGTCAGTCGCGGTGCAGTGATGTAGCAATGTGAGTGGACTTACTCTGTGAGGAGGACAGATATTGGAATATCAACTTCAGCAGCAAGAGCTTTCTGGAGCAGTGCTTTCAGAGTGATAAGGTTGAAAGAATCCACACCAAGCTCAAAGATGGATGCCTTCATGCTAATCTCTACAGCAGATATCTTGAGTAAATCGGCAAGCACAGTCTGCACCGCCTTTTCGGTCTTACTCTCTGCCTCCTGCCATATACTTGCCCGATGACGCTCAAGAGATGCAGCGTCGTCTACCTGGAAAGATGCGTAATCTCCCTTTTCGAACGCAGCCCGAACTTTAGTCCGGGAAATCTTGCCAAGTGATGATTTCTCGAGGAGTTGGATTGGCAGAGGGATGAGATGATCAGCCTTCTTGCCACAAATGTGCGACACAGTCTTGGAGATGGCAGTCGCTGTCTCAAATCGTAAGGCATCATCATCTGCAGGGTAGTTGGGCGAGTAGACGACGCAGATGTCTTCTGTCGCGGAGTTGGGCTCTCTGTGAGGAAACGCTACCGTGAACGAAGGGACAAGTCCAGTTATCCCCTCCTCTTCGATGGCCGTCTCGATCTCCGTTGAGCTCCACTTGACGCCGTTGACGATGATTGTGTCTTTGCTTCGCCCTGTAAGATTGAGGTTCCCTTGCTCGTCGATGTAGGCCAGATCCCCAGTCTCAAACCACCCATCTGCAGTGAAAGAGGCCTGGGTGGCTTCGGGGTTGTTGAAGTAGTGGTCAAACAGCACGGGGCCAAAGACTTGCAAGTGACCGGTCTCACCTGCCTTAGCGGGGCCAGTCTCGTCGAGCTTCATCACTCGCATTTCGAGGCCTTGAATGCAGGTGCCGAGGCTGGCGAACTCGAGACTCCTCGCGAGATCATGAGAAGGACAGGCCTTGGAGTAGATAGATCCCGCGCAAGTCTCGGTCATACCAAATCCGGGGCGGATGACCTCACCCTGAATCCCAAAACGTCCAAACTCTTGTGTGAGTGCATCACAGGTTGCGACGACATTGGACTCGCCACCAGAGATGAAGGCGCGAAGATGGGATAGATCAGCCTTGAAGGGAAGTCCCGCAGTGATGAGACTGTCGAGGACCTTGGTGAGGAAGAAATTGGGGGCAAAGGTGTAAACGACTTTGTGCGTGTCTAATAGTCGCACGAAGTTCAGAGGGTCCTGCAGCATCTCTGAAGCAGGCACGTGAACTTGATCACTACTCAGACTCATTGCGTGGAGGTGAACTTCGGTCAAGCTTGCAACATGGTCCAGACCGATCCAGTTCAGGAAGACATCCCCTGACTTTGTGCCGTGATGTTCACTCTTGCCCTTGACAGCGGCGACGAGCTGGCCATGACGGAGTGGTACAGCTTTGGCATTGCCGGTTGACCCAGAGGTAAGCATGAGTACGGCTGTCTCATCTTTCCTCTTGAGAGCAGCTGGTGTGGCAGTGCCGTCATGATTCTCGGACGGTATGAAAGACTCGACGGCATGAATTGACAGCTCCTCCACCCCCAGAAACTCTGGGATGAGTTTCGTCGTGGTAAGAACAACAGGTTGGTTCAACAGGGTCTGAAGGTGGAGCAGATGCTTCTTCCGCTGGGCTGGATCTGCCACGAAAGGGGTGGAAATGGCTGGTAGATATCCCCCAAGTGTACACGCCCAGAACCAGACAATGTTCTCAAACTGGCTGTCAAAGTGAAGGAGGATGATGGAGTGTTGAGATATCCCGTTGATACTATGCAGGAGCCGCGACTTGTCTTTTGCCTCTTCGAGGAGTTGGGCGTATGTTAGACGAAGAGGTGAGGAAGCCACGGTGCCCGGTGCGTAGTAAATAAGTCCTGCATCACTAGCTGCTGCCCGGGCCAAAAGCTGGGAAAGATTTTGAACCAGATCTGTCGGCGAGTCATCGATAGAAGTCTTAGTGGCTTTGTGAGGGACATGCTCCAGTTGGGGCACTGGCTCAGGCGAGTCTTCCAATCTGTGAGGCGCCATAGTTGCAGTGGTCTATACTCACAATAAGTCACGATGGCACGCGGCAGCACAGTCGCCCTTTATCATAGATAAAGTAGACCCCAAAGACGCCCCCGGATTACGCAAAGGGCGCCCACCAACTCTCCGAGACATGCTAGCCCCTTTGTTCCTCACGACACTCTGCACTCTGCTGCAACTACCTCCTACTAAGACGTTAGCATTAGAGCCGATGGCCTCCTTTCTCGGAGCTGATACAGCCTATCTTGTCACCCCATCGGACACAAGCATTGGCAAAGGCACATAACTCTGAAATGTGGATCTCAGTAGCATCGACGGCGAAAGCCATGCTACTGATGCACGACGTCACCTACATTCTGATCCCCGGCGAATACGGAAACGTTGCAATGCGGGGCCAGCGGTAGTTATGTGGACCGGGCCGGCGCCGGTGTGATAAGCCTGACGTGAGATAGTATCTCGGACCTATGGCAACAGTCCGGAGCAGTGCCAACCCAAGACGGCAGTCTTGGTATTGCTGATAGATACAGGCTATGATTCGCCCTTGATTACTATTTACCGAAAGTCTTACGTTGACCTCCAAAGTGCTCTCAGGTGAGAGGGTCGGTTCCGATTGGGTGGGCAGTACGGCTTGTGTTCTTCACAGTGTTGCCTATATCCTTACATGTAATCGAAAAACATGATCTGCGTACATTGTATGCTCTTTCTTGTACATTGAACCGCAAGCCGTCTTATCCCCCCGCGTGAAAAGAACCTGGGCGACTAAACAGCTCCGCACCGTATTTCGGAAACGCGGGGCCGCGCCACACTTTAATTCTACTTGCATGTCGTCCCACAAAAGGATCGAGCACCTTGCCCAATATCCGTATTGAGGTAGGAAGCAGGAGGGGAAAGGTAACCGTTGCGAGCGCAAGGTATCTTCGTATTCGATAACATTGCTATCTGGTCGCGGCCGAGATCTCGCCAAGACTGGCGATCTTCTTCATCGCAGTCAGCATTAGAAGTGGATTTTGATTGTTACACCCAATACGACTCAGCCTCAAGATTGACATTCTTGGCCCGTCCTTCCTGGTGGCGACACTATCCTGCTTTGCCGCTACAACCTGCAGTCCATGGGGTGAATCATTAGGGATATCACCTTCCATATATAGTTCGACTTTATCATTTTCTCGAAATCACGCTACTGCAGTGTTTGTCTCAGTAATGACAGGTCTGCGAAGTTACTGCATTTCCATCAGAGGGGTGTGCTACTTTGATGAGACACAGTAAATCTGTGCAATAGTCCCCGAAATCCGCTCTGACTAGTCTTGCGTTGCTGACTTTGGGCGTACGACAATTTTAATCCCCGATACGACTGCAGGGTAGCGGCTGTCGGTTTCCTGCAAGCTGCTGTGTATCACCACTAAACGACACCATCACCAAGCAAGACTCACACACCTGAAACCAACGACACCTCTATTCCCTTCCAGCCACCATGATTGCGCCATACTCCCCACCCGATGGTCTCACCATCATCGACAGTCCGGGTACGCGATCCGACGACGAGATCATCTCGGCCCTGACATCTTATCAGCCAGTCACAAGTGACAAGAATGTCTGGGCCTTCTGGCACTCGGGCTGGGACAATCTACGACCCTGGTGCCAGCGGAATGTCATCAATTGGGCCCGACGGCTCGGGCCGCAGTGGACAGTCCGCGTGCTCGACGACGTGGCCGGGTCCGAGAATCACTTGTCCAAATTTGTCCCGGAATCATACTTCCCCCACGCGTTCAATACCAAAACTATGGTTGGCCCGCCCCAGCACGTCTCGGATCTTCTGAGGCTACCCCTACTGTACATTCATGGAGGTGTGTGGATGGATGCAGGGATGGTGCTGCTTCGGCACTTGGATGACATCTGTTGGAATGCCATTGAGGATCCATCGAGCCCCTATGAGATGGCGGGCATCCTCATGCCGCTACGCCCCGAGGCAGGCACAATGCTGAATGGCTTTATTGCTACAAAGAAGGAGAACAAGATGATCAAGCGATGGCATGATGTTTACTGCAAGCTATGGGAAGGAAAGACATCAGCAGATGGGTTTTACAAAGACGCCCTCTTAGCTCATCTGCCGCCCTTGGAAGTGCAGATCGACAAACTTGGCTGCCCACCTCTGCTCCTCCCGAACGAGGCGCTGGGCGATTACCTGGCGCACTTTCTGGCATTCGAGCGTCTTCATCATCTCCAAGACCCTAGTGATGGCTTTGACGGCGCGGACTACTTCGCCAACAAGATCTTCCTTCTTAACGCCGAGGACCACTTGTACTACGCACAACGTATCACGGGCTGGGATGGACGAAAACAGTACAATATGCTTTGCACCAAGGTCACTCCTGACTCGACCACACAAGACAGCTGCAACGAGGCCAAAACTTTTGTAGACAGCGTGCTGAAACACAGCGTCATGATGAAGCTGAGCCATGGCCCGCCGTGCGGGCTGGAGAACTTAGCATCCATTTGGGACGAAGAGCAGCACAAGGATGATGACATTGCGGAGAATACCTTTGCTGACTATCTCCGACACGGCAGTGTCCATTGGCAGCAAACCACAGCTGTGGAACCGGTTCGGTTGCCAAAACCCGCGAAGGTGTACACTGCGGGTGTTTTGGAGCCCATAACCCCGTAAATATTATACGCGTCACATACCATAGGAACCTTACAATACACAAGAAACGGAGTACACTCTGGTATGTGACTTGATATGCTCACACTTCACATCCACCCACTTCAAAGGTGAAACGTGCATCTTGCAGAATGCAATCTCATCTTGCCATTGTAGAATGCAACCCATCGCATGCATAGCAGGTCAGATCAAGGTTAATTTTGCACGCGCCACGGGAGCCCACCCATGCAAACACAATCCTTATGGGTGGGTTTTCTTCCTGCTATTGGGCGATTGGTTTCCTCCATGCAACCAAATGGGAAGGCTAGTCCTTTGCTAGAAAAAAGGCGTACGAATTCACAGGCTTGAGAGGGCTTCTCCTGCATTGGCCCTGTGCTTATCTAGGCAGGTGAGTTGTCCATATTTTCTTGCAATCCCCGATCTAAAGATGCGACTCGACGCGCGCTAGTTTCCGTGTAAAATGCAACGTTCCTCTGCGTCTTCAGGCTCGTTGCGCCTGTAAGCTTACTGTACCTGTAAGCCTGTGGTACATTTGTCGATCACAGAGATAGGGACTTGGAGAGGGTCGATTTGCATTGGATGTCATCCATTATGAGCGCGTAAAGGTCTCCGTGATAGCCATTGACCATACAAAATCCACGGGATTCAAATCTTCATATGTGCAAGACAGGTGAACTGGGAACCAAGCTGTGTGATCAACTCGTTGGTTGACACAGGCACACCCAAAATGGCCTCGTTCAACCTAGCCGCCATCTCGCAGCCATACCTGGTGCTCCCGCTAATCCTCGCCGTCGTGTGTTATGCGGCCTACGTCAAGCTCTTCTCGAGACCGGCGCTTCACCCCAAGGCGCCGCCTTTGACCCATGGCGTCTACCCGATCTTCGGCGCCGTCAAGTTCTTCACGCGCCGATGGGAGTTCTTCCGAGATGCCGCGCGGGCCTCGCCGACGGGGAACTTTAGCTTCTTCGTCGGACGCAAACCCGTCGTCGGTCTGACCTCGGAGTCGTCGCGTCAGGTCTTCTTCGACAACCGCCACTTTGGCTTCGCCGAGGGCTACGGCGGCCTTGCCGAGGGGTTCTCGGTGCTGTTTGGGCCCTCGGCGGGCGCGCGCAAGGCAGCTAAGAAGCTCGAGCAGGAGCTCGCCGAAGCCGGCACCGACGAGAAGGCGAGGCAGGAGGCGCAAGAGAAGATGGACTTTTCCAAGTTCTTCAACAGCCGTATGGTGCGCGTGCTCCGGACGGACGCCATGCAGCGCAACCTACCAAAGCTGATTGGCGATGTGCGGGCGCGCCTACAAGATCTCGCGGCTGCCATCCCGAATCAGGGGTTGAAAGACGAGGCAGTTGTCGATCCATTTGACAACATCTTCAAGATCGCCTTCCAGCTCACCATCCGCTCTGTTGGGTGTGGTGACATCGCAGATGACCTAGACCTAATGGGCAAGATGATGCACTGGTATCACTTAGTAGACAGCCTGACGTCGCCCACGGCGGTCATGTACCCGTGGATCCCAACCTGGGGCATGTTCAAGCGTACTGTGGCTGGGATGCGACTGTTTGAGATCGTGAAGAAAATCGGAGACGAGAGACTACGGACAGGCAAGCGAGGAGAAGATGCGATGCAGATCATGATGGACCAAGGTGATGACATGGGAAACATCGTTGGCGTGAGTTGCAACCCCCGTCTTGGTCCAGCAAGATTCAGGAACGAACACTAAGAACTCGATCAAATCTAGTTTGTCGTATCAGGTCTTCTGGCTGGCACAATCAACTCTGGCGTAAACGCCTCCTGGATCCTCGTCTTTCTTTCCCTTAATCCTGAATGGATGACCAAAGTAAGAGCCGAAGTCCAGGAAGCCATCCGAGTCAGTGCCACCAACACGGACCCTGATGCCACAATGGTTGAAAAGCTGGCTTCCGTCCCACTCGAGGCTTGGGAGACTGAATTCCCAACAATCGAGGTGTGTCTCAGGGAGTGCATCCGGCTTACAGCAACCGGGGCAACGTTCCGTCGGAATATCAGCGGCCATGACATTCAGGTTGGTGACGAGGTTGTGCCCAAGGACGCCTACGTCGCGTATCCCTTCAACGACACGCACCAGGACCCCAGCATATACCCCAACCCCACCAGATGGGACCCTGGTCGTTACTCCGAGGACAGAGCAGAAGACAGAAAGAAGCAGTACGCATACCTTGGGTGGGGTGTTGGACGACATCCATGCTGTGAGTCATTACTCTTCGCGGTTGTGCAGACATACCTTGTGATTTAACTAACTGTTTGCACAGTGGGCATGCGCTTTGCCAAGCTCGAGCAGTACCTTATCGTTGCTTTCTTCACCACTGTCTTTGACTACATCGCATGTGATGCCAAGGGCAACCCTATTACTACGCCAACGCCCATCGACCTAAATGCCTTTTCGGCACGGCGGCCTGAGCCGCGGGTGTACTTGAAGTATAAACTGAAGGAGCAGATCTAATGACATCGGTTTGAATTAGATGCTGAGAAGTTATGTCGGCTTGGCCCTATGCCCATCCAAAAATAATTCTATTGTTCCTTATAGCGTCCAGGTCTCCGACAAGTGACTTCATCCCGAGACTACTTAGATGCCCGACCACCCTGGTTCCCGCTTGAGTTGCTCATAGAAGAATGGGTATTGACGACACAGTAGCTTACGCAGCAAAGAGGAGTTTGATAGGAGCAGCGTTGAGGCTCTGGGAGTGCAGGCAACTTCAATAGCAAAGAATCATAGCTCCGTATACTAGCTGATAGTATAGTAAATTGCTCCTATCCTAATATAGGATATTTCGTCAATTGGTCTCCTTATGCAAGTTTACTGCCTATCACAATACAATTCCAGTTGCGAGACAAGAGCGCCGATCTCCTGTTCCGGTAAAAAAAGTACTCATGAGACTATTGCGAGCGAGAGTGGTAAGTTCCTGGACTGAAAGTCCCAGTGCCCTCTGAGATTGAATGAAGACGTCGTTGATGTAGGCACCGAAATATGGTGGGTCGTCCGAGTTTACCGTCACTTTCACTCCCGCGTGAAGCAGCTTGCGCAGAGGATGATTCTCCAGCGATGACACCACCTTGAGTTTCGAGTTCGAAACAGGGCAGACGGTCAGTGGGATCTGCCTTTTGGCCAGGTCGGCTACCAGGGAGGGATCCGAGATACAAGCAACTCCGTGATCAACGCGGTCGACCTGTAGCTGCTCGACGGCCTGCCGTACGTAGTCGCTCGGACCTTCTTCTCCAGCGTGAATGCAAGTCCGAAAACCGCGACCACGACAGGTCCTGAAGTAGTTGACAAACTTTGACGGTGGATGTGGTAGCTCGGCGCCGCCCATGCCGATGCCAACAATGCGATCTTTCCACGGCATAATCGAGTCGAGCAGGCCCAGTGCTTCTGCTTCAGTCCGATGACGGTGAGTGCTGACAATGAGCCCGGCGCTGATGCCTAATGCCTGTTCCGCATCGTGCATTGCGCCAAGCACGCCTTCCATGAGGTCCGCTAGCGGTGTTCCTTGCTCTGTGAAGGTCTGGGGACCGATGCAGATCTTCGCGCGGACAACATTGTCCACATGTGCTCGTTTGAGGTAGGCTTGAGTTATGTCGTAGAAGTCTTGCTTCTTCAGGAGTACCTTGCAGCCCTCGAAGTACAAGGCAAGGAACGACTGAAGATCCTCGAAGTCGTAAGCAGCTCGCAGTTCTTCTGGGGACTTCCAGCGGAGCGGGACGCCATTGCGCTCGGCAACGGCAAACATCATGTCGGGCTCGATACAACCCTCGATGTGCATGTGCAGCTCCGCCTTGGGTAGGCCTTTTATGAAGTCTTCGATGCTGCCGTCCTTTGTCATCTTGTCTGACTGGTTTGGTGTGGCAACTGAAATCTGATTGTCCAATGTGGAGTCCGGAACTGGCAAAGTGTCGAAAAGGATGCCGGTTTTGGATCAATGCCTAACCTCTACCCAAATTACTAACAAAGTGGATGAGATGATCCATATACGTTCAGGTAGTGGACCAATCCGGGGTGATTAGTTAATAATCGAGGTACATTCCTAATGGAGAGCGTCTACTAATCTATCACCGGCATATGCGTGGAGCAAATCCGGCTTCTCGGTCGTATCATGGCGACATTGGGACTTCTCCGCCGGGGAGATCCCGGTCACACTACTGTGTCTTATTGATGATGCAATCTTACGTTGGCAATTTCTTGGCCCTGTGGTCACCGAATACAAGTATTCCTTACAAGTATTCCTTTTCTTGCCTCTCAATCCCTTCGAAAGAAAGTGTCAAGCCAGGTAGCGGATTGGAAGAGAGGACAATCACGAATCATGGACAGCTCGACCGAAGGTCATTCGGGGTTGGTGCAGACCGCCGTCAAGCAATTCAGCTCTAACCAGTTACTATTCGTCCTGTTTTCATTTACATTGTCGTTTCTCTTGTTCTTTGCCAGTCGTCTGCATACGTCGAAGCCTCCAAATACCAAGTTTCCGTCCGGGCCCAAGGGTATGTGTCCTTCTGATTGAAGATATGCAACTTTGAGGGCTGACTGATAGATCATTATTCACTGTAGGGTATCCAATTGTCGGTAACCTGCTGGATATACCAGCCAAGCATTCTTGGCTCAAGTTCAAAGAGTGGGCAGATGAATATGGACCGATCTACCGCTTGAAGTTTGGCAGTCGAAACATCGTTATCTTGTCGACTGAAAAAGTAGCGAATGACCTCCTCCGGGAGCGGGGAACTTATTACTCTTCAAGGGAGCAGACTCCGATGGCCGCTGAACTGCTGTCGGACAATCTTCGGCCTTTATTACTCCCGTACAATGGTGAGTTGCACATTCTTCAACGAATCCCTGCGCCCTACGTTCCAGTTTCTCGCATTGGTGAAAGCTAAATGGTGTCGCAGATCGCTGGCGTCGCACCCGCAAGTTCATGCACCAGCTGACGATGCCGGTCGTAGCAGCTTCGTACGAACCTGCACAGCTACTCGAATCAACTCGAGCGGTCTGCAGCTTGATTAGAGACCCGTCGAATTACGAGCGAGTGTTTCAGCAATACTCCAGTGCAGTCGTCTTCCGCATCGGATACGGAAAAAGGATCGTCACTGGTCAAGAGGATGCGCTCCGTCGCATCGTTCAGGTAAATCATAACCTGGAGCGCATTGCATCACCCGGCTCGTACCTCGTCGATACAATTACCGCACTCAAATATCTACCGACCTGGCTTGCACCATTTAAGAAGGAAGCTGCGCGGCTTCACCACGAGGAGCTGTCCTTGTTCAGTGAATTACTCGAGGGCGTCCGGGCAAAGGTCCAAGATGGTACTGCTACCCCTTGCTTTGCTAGCCATTTCGTGCTCAACCAGGACAAGCTTGAGCTTAGTGATGACGAGGGCGCCTACGCGGTAGGTACTATGTTCGAGGCTGGGAGCGGTACCACATCTGCTGCGATGATGAGCTTCTGCCTCGCTATGACGCTGCATCCTGAGTGGCAGTCTCTCGCCTGGGAAGAGCTTGACCGCGTATGTGGCGACTGTATTCCCAACTTCGAAGACATGCCAGAGTTGCCAACCGTGCGAGCTGTGATCAAGGAAGTGATGCGGTGGCGTCCTGTCACGGCGGGTGGAGTGCCACATTTGCTTACGCGTGACGATGTCTATGAAGGGTACTTTCTATCCAAGGACTCAGTCGTACATGCGAACCAATGGGCTATCCATCGCGAACCTGCGCTCTATCCCGACCCTGAGGTGTACAATCCTAAGCGCTGGTTGCAGCCCGAGTACCCTACGTACCGCGAGCCTCTGTCGAAATTTCCCAACCTGCAAAATTATTCTTCGTTCGGATTCGGCCGCCGTATTTGTCCCGGGATGAATATTGCAGAAAGGTCACTGCACATCCTGACAGCTCGAATCCTGTGGGCGGGCCAATTTTCGAAAAAGAGGGACTCTGCTGGGGCGGAGATTGAGGTGCCAGACTACGACTATGTGATGGGATTCAATACGCAGCCGAAACCATTCTCATTCTCATTTGTACCCAGAAGTCCTGAGAAGTTGAGGGTGTTGAAGGCTGAGTGGGAGAGGGAACAAGCAGAAGACCCGCTTAAAGGTACTTAAGCGGAACATCGCGACCTGCAATGATCCCTTTCATATGTTCTACTATCGCTCAATTCACCGTAGCCTTATTCGTACAAGTCTACATTGAGAAGCACATCAAGATCCGTGCTGAACAGGTCCTCGCTTGATACTCCAGGACCAAATCCTAAAGTGTCGTCCGTCGAGTGATCCTTTAGACAGTCATCGAGCATGTACGCCCAGCTGTCATCAGAGTGAATATTGGCACCGGCTTCAGACTCGTCCAAATACTGCTTTTCTGGTTGCTTTGAAACCCCACAATCTGTCACTCGGTTAGTCGCGTGACCAAGTTTGGCGAGGACACTCTTGACGAGAGCAACACATCTTTTTGCCGGTTCCGAATTGATGGCTTCGAATATCTCAATGCTTTGATAACACACTGTGAGATACTCGTCAAGCTCCTCTTCGGGCAGTTTGCACAGGTGCATCAGCAGAACGAGAATGGCTGTCATGCTATAGTAGCAGTGATATGCCCATCGCCGCATGCTCCGGTCCTCCTCGATGACACTGTAGATAAGTGTGACGTTTTCCCGGGCGGCGCTCAAACAAATCGGTGCTGAAATATCTGCAGAACCGGGAGATCTGAATGTCGGGGTATTTCGGACCGAAGCTCGATGTAACAATACCATAAGATGGTTGAAATCTAATATTCTCAGGATACATACCCGGCACGTTTGAGTAGAGGTGGGACTTACGGATTTCTACACTCTGACGCTGACGTTTAACCCATCTAGTCGTTGCCCAAGAGCGTTTGCCATACCTCTGCAGTCCCCTGTCAAACCTGAGGTGTGGTGGAAGTCCTTCACGCCAAGCACACAGCTCGACGTGTAGCTTCATACGTCGGTCTTCGAGCGGCTCCGATGAGGGCACACTATCGGTTGTAGAGATCTGGATTCATGTCAGGGTTAAACATGATTTCAGGCTAACTGAAACTTACGAGGTTGATAACCCTACGCATTATCATACTAAACTTTGCTATGACAGCAATGAAAGTGACACGACTAACGCCGGTCACAGGATCCTGTGCTTGTTAACAAGCCTGGTTCAGACGCAACTGCGACAATTATCTCAAACTCAACATACTGAAACATTCTCTGGGAACGAAGCTTTGGCGTCTTCGTCTCGTATTGAAGTCGGTCTCCCTGAATCTAAGCACTGTTCTGCCTCGACAGTGTAGAGCATCCACCAACATCTGGAAGCTGCTTGACGAACATCATCGCAGTGGCTAGCAGGGTAAGTGGTGTTTATACCAATCGAATAAGCGAAGCGGATAGCAAGCCCAATATAATTATACGCCACTAGGAAGCATCAGTAAGTTGAGAGACGCAATTTCTTTATACATGCACTTACAATTTGGCTTGAGAACATGCTGGGCATAGCAACCCTGAGCGAGTGGTCAGCTTCGTGTTGAAGTCGAGGTCAGAGCAAGTCATTTTACCAATAGCATTGCAGCTTGAACCGTCTCAATGCTGACTGCATCAAACAATTTGCCAAGCACATCTTGAGCTTTTGAAAAGTAAGACGCTGCCCATTCTGCATTATCAGCGCCAGAGTCAGAATACAAGGCCCCCATGGCAAGAACTGAATGAACCAAACACTCCCTTTGCTGAGATGTCAGAGTCTGAGTATTGCGTAATTGATCGTCCCAAAAGCTGCTGTATAATGACATGAACGAAGCCATGTCGACGATTGGTAAGTAGTCATGGATAGTATCGAAGAAATTGTGCACATAGGCATTCATAATATCTTTCCGTAGTTTCCACGTTTCTCTCAGACCAGAGGTGACTGGAACGAATTCGTTCTGCTCGAATAGGCCATCCAATTCGATCTCTGGAGCTCTTGTAGCTGTACGAGATCTTTTCGACACCGGAGTCTCGAATTGACGGGTTTCCCTTTCGAACTCCTTAAGTTGAGCACCTAAGCTCCGTGCAAGAGCAAGGATGGATGTGCTGCCGTAGAACTCACTCGACCCGGTGGAGGCGTTGAATGTCATTACCGTCTGAAACTTGATCTCAACCGTCTGGTGAAACTCCGTCATTGTCTCGAGGCCTGTCGACCACTTCGAATTATGGGAGGCGATACTGTTGTGTTCGGCGGACTTCATCGTGAGATTCCTGTCAAGCCCCTGAAGTGGAACACATGGTGTTGCATCGAATAAAGGTTGCCTGGAGACAAGCTTTTCTAGTTCTCGCAATCGCTGGTGAAACGTGTCGAACTCTCTGCGTATGCTAGTTGAAACTCGCGTCAGGTTACGAACACTATTCACAAGGGGAATAGGGTTCATACCCGGCCAGGTTCTCGACTGAAGTTGACGAATCGTAGTCACAGTGTCGCTTAGAGTGAACACATGATTTGCAGGGAATGGCACCGTCGCACTTTGCGACGCGATATTGGTCAGGACTGTGTGGAAGAACAGACATAGGGCAGGGGCCAGCGTACCTTCGACTTCCGGATTCGGCAAGGGTTGCAGGCCTCCGCAGTCTTCTTGCGCTGGCTCGCCGGCGGCGCGAGCAGCTTTTGCTGCTGAGTTGCGCTCATATCCGCAGTACTAGACCTTAAGACATGGTAACCAACTGAAATTTTTTTGTATTGGCAAAACCTTCACGTCGGTCTCCCGGAAGCATAGATGCGGAGCTCCGGGTTTTCTCCACAACCAAGTTCATGTCTGGAGCATTTGCCGCACCCAAGATGCGGGGTAAGAATGGACTTCTCCAGGTAAGGAATAGCTTGTTTCTGGGGAGACTTTAGGGAAGCAAAGCTGCTTTGGATTGCCTGGTAATTGGAATCCGATTGGCCTGCTCGTTTGTTGGCGTTGGTAAGGACCAACGGGGAGATCCCGAAGGGCGCAAGATCTCCGAACTTGGCTGATGCGGCTGACATTGGTGCTCGCTTCGAGTAGATACGCATTGGAAATGGCAAAGTAATGACAAGCTCACATTTCATCGCTGCTTGAGATGGCCTGTCCGATGCCAGACCTTCACTCAAATCCATTGGGCTCACGCCCCGATCATGCAGTTCGCAACAATGGGCCTGATAATTTGGCCCTCGAGCGTTTTGAGATCCGAGAGCTAGCTGAAGGATGGCCGTGCTACAGGTCAGTGAGAGCGCGGTAGATGTGATGATGCAACTTTTCGCGCCGTTATCAACTTTTCATGTCTTCTGCTTCCCCGACAGGGACCATTTCGAGTGGGAGAACTTCCGCTCCATCTTCCACCCTGGAGCCTTCGTGTACACCACCTGGACGGGCCGGACCGCCCTCGAGGACTTCATCAAGCTCTCGCAGGATGGCATGGATGCGGGCGCTCACATCATGCACCGCGTCCACGGCACCACCGTCGACCTCGCCGGGGACCGCGCGGTCGCCAAGATGAAGGCCACCATCACGCAGCGCTTCGTCCTCGACGGCTGCGAGGTCGACGCCGAGGCCGACTGCCGCTTCTGCATGTTCTTTGAGAAGCGCGGCGACCGTTGGGGCGCGTGCTTCGTGCGCCACTTTTACGAGAAGGATAAGCTGATCCCGGTCGACCCGCGCAAGGTGCCGGAGCTGGACGACGCCGTATTGAACTCATTCCCGGAGGGCTACCGGTTCTTGTCTTACTGCCAGTCCAAGACTATTCCGAGGTTCAAGCCCATCCTCATGCCTGGCTATCGGGGACCGGAGCACGATAAGTTGTATTGGCAGGCTAAGCAGTGGCTGGATGGGGAGGATATACAGGTCTGATGTACAAAGAGCAGCATTAGCCATTAGCCACCATTTGTGGATCGGCTTGCTCGTGATTCTCGCGATTTAAGCCGAAAAGAAGCTGCAGACACTACATGTGCTTCCCACCCAAACCAACTGTCAGCTCTTCCACTAGACTATGCGACTATCACACTGCTCCAGATTCTAAATCAAGCACACTTCCAATTACACCAAGAGAAGTAAATATGCCTGTCGTTCATCGGTGCAGTGAGAAATGGCCGTGGTTCCCCGCGTTCACCCCGCAAAACGACTTCGGAGCTAGTTTTGGGCTCCTGGCTTGGCAGGCTTTACACAGGAAGATCTGCCCTTCTCGAGATCAGCCAAGCTTTCGACTCCAGGCCGATAACTTAGTGCCCACAACAACTGATCCAAGCTACGGCGAGCCCCGATCCAGTTCGTCCGTTGGACTCCACAACGCCTACGTTGGAACATGAATAGGAGAGTCAAATCAAAATATAGAAAGACTGCAATTCCTATGTCCACTAGATAGCCAATTCATCTAGATGACTTTACTTGTGATCCATCGTCCCAAGCTATCGTTATATTGATTCTTTTGAAATGACACACGGGGATATCAGCAAAGATGCTCGCGACAGTATTGAGCACGTCGAGAAGACAGCGATCATCGGGCACGACAAAAAGGCCGAGGTCTTTACGACCAATGTTGATTTACAGCCTCTGGATCCGGTGATAGAAAAGTCGTTAAATCGAAAGCTTGACACCTGGGTCATGCCTTTATTAACATTAAGTTTCATGTTCGCATACGTGGACAGGTGTGTTCCCCAGTTGCCACCGTGAGGGAATCAGTAGAAGTGACCTAGGTTGCTTAGGTCAAACCTCGGGAACTCTAAGATCATGGGGCTGGAAGAGGACCTTGACATGCATGGCTACGACTTCAATTGGGCGTCCACTGCATTCGTAAGTTTCCATGTCCTAGACCAATCTAGACTGCGCCAGTGGTTGACCAGCATCATCTTATAGTACTTTACCTACATCATCGTCGAGTTACCAGCCAACATCGTCCTCAAAAAAGTCGGCGCCAAGATCTTCCTGCCAGGTCTTTGTCTCATCTTCGGAATCATCACACTCTCCACAGCATTCATTGAAAATTTCCAAAGCATGTTGGCGATGCGCCTGCTTCTCGGCCTCGCCGAGGGAGGCTTGCTGCCGGGATACGCCTTTTACTTCTCCAGTCTCTACCCACGCTACGAGCTCGGCAGCCGCATATCGGGAATCATGGCGGCCTCGGTCGCATCCGGTTTCGTTGGTGGGTTTCTGGCGCTGGGCTTCGGAAACCTGAAGCCTATGGGCAAGCTCCACACCTGGCGGCACATCTACTTCTTCGAGGGTGTTATATCACTAGCTCTAGCGGTGGTGTCCTTTCTTTTGCTACCCAAAGGCATCGAGGACGCGTGGTTCTTAACGCCCGAAGAGAAGGAGCTCGGCCGAGAACGACTGCGGCGTCAGGAACTCGCCGACCCTTCGCCCAAGATCACCAAGAGACATATCAAACAGGGCGTCTTCAATATTGGCAGTTGGTTGTCTGCTGGGGTATACTCCATGATCAACGTCCCGATACAGTCTTGTATCTTGTTCCTGCCCACGGTACGTGGCTCCTATGCCTGCCGGCATTTCAGTGAATACTGTACCTGACGATCACCTTAATAGATCATTCGGGCCATGGGATACACCTCGAGCAAAGCGCAGATGATGTCCGGTGCTCCGTTTCTAGCTGGCGCATTTGTGCTTGCTGTGCAGGGTTATGTATCGGACAAGCTCCGCCGCCGCGGCCTCATCGTGCTCATATTCGTACCATTCATGGCGCTCTGCTTTATGCTGCTCCTCATCTTCACTTTGAGTGGACCTGAGCTGTTGTTGCGTTCCGACCTTCGATACATGGCTTTGTTCCTAGGTATTTCACTCGGAAGCCCCGGAGGACCAATTTGTTTAGCCGTACGTATCTTGCGAAAATCTCCCTCTCCATCAACGCGCCCAACTAATTCGTACTGTATTCTACTAGTGGGCGACGAACAATGCTCCCAATCCAGGCGTGCGCGCTGTGACAACGGCTCTGGTTGTCGGCGTCGGCAGCCTCGGCTCGTTCATTGCTTCATGGACCTACACCAACAAGGAAGCACCTTTGTACGTGACGGGTCACTCGATCAACATGGGCTTCTCAGCTGCGGCTGTGTCTCTGATCGTTGTCTTTTGGTGGTATTGCAGCTGGGAGAATCGGCAGCGAGATCTCGGTCGGCGAGACCATCGTCTTGTTGATCTCTCGGAGGATGAGGTCAACAGCCTAGGTCACCGTCATCCTCACTTCCGGTATGCTTATTAGAGCATAAGTGACTTCATTAGAGTCAGAGACAGTAAGCGGTAGCGTGCAGGAAAAGAGACGAAATTTAGTCGTGAAATTGTCCCTCTTAGAAGTCACTATCAACGAGATGAATATGTGAAATCATATGGCGAGCAAAGCCGCTACCGACCAGAAGGGCAGTTTGAGTATCCCACATAGTTACTTCAGCCACAGAGCCCCAGCTTGAGGTTACCGTTCCCGGTTCCACAGCAATCAGAGACATACTAACAAGCGCAAACAGCCGTTATCAACCGCCGCCGTCTTTGCGCCAGTGACTGTTATCAGCGGCCGCCGGCGCCGCACTGTTGGCCTAGAACCCACTTGGCGAAACCCAAATCTGGAACATTGGCCCGGACCGTGGCGCTCGCGCGGTTCAGGGAGACTAGCGCCATAGTGCTATTGACGACACTAAGGCCGAACTATTGGAAGAATAAATGTACTGGTAGCTTCGATGCCTTCTCTAATCCTGGTAGAAAATCCACTGGGATCGATCGGGCCAAGTATTCAACGCGTCCCAGCAGGTGGTTTTGCTCCGGCAAATGTTGATAAGGATGGGGACGGGAGGGGCAATCTGAACGATCGTAAGGGGAGCAGATCCGGAGGCTAGGTTCATTCTCATGTGATTCTCATTATTATTCCTAATCCTAAACACCAATCGTGATCCGTCAAGCACCAGATCCGTATTATATATCCTCCAAACTCCATATGCTGTCGTCAAGTGACACCAAGATTTAGACAAGAATCAACTCCGCTCTGTCATGTACAATACTCAAGGGAAATAGCCTGCCCAAGAATCAACAGCGGCCCATCCAACCGATCATTATGTGCAGCAGAGGTCGATTAAGCTCCGGAGTTGCCGTTGACGTAGAGCTGGAGCGTGTTGCTGGCACCGCAGGTCTCGGCCACGTTGCCACCGCAGGCCATGTTGCACGCGCTGTCATCGGTGTGCGTGGTGCCGTCAGCCAGCTCGTTGCCGCACCAGCACTCGGTGCCGAACTCGAGGCCGGCGAACTTGTACCCGCCGTTGTAGCAGTCGTAGAAGCACGTCTCGTGCGTCATGCCGCTGAGCGAGTAGACGGTGCTCAGGGCCTTGGCGCCGGAGCTCGGCTCCGTGTAGCAGCCGGCGTAGGCGTACGGGTAGACGGCCTGCGTGGGCGTCGGCGGCGGCAGCGTCGCCGTGGAGCCGGCCTTTTGGTAGATGTCGATGAAGGAGCGGCCGCCGCACTGTTCGGCGGGGGCGCCGCCGCAGGCGATGTCGCAGGCGCTGGCGTCGGTGCGGAAGGCGCCGTTCTGGATGGCGTTGCCGCAGTAGCACTCGGAGCCGTACTCGACGCCGTAAAAGTCCGAGGAGGCGCAGAGGCCGGCGCACATCTCGACGGTCATGAGCGGGTCGTAGTGCTTCTCGGCCAGGGCCTTGGCGCCGCCGACGCCCTCGGTCCAGCAGCCGAGGGAGGTGTCGACGGGCTTGGTGGTGGGCGCGGCGACGTAGGTCGTGTCCGTCTTGGTCTTGGTGGGGATGGAGATGCAGCTGCAGGCGCTCGACAGGCGGGTGTCGGGGTAGGAAGTGGTGAGCAGCGGCGAGGGGTAGGCGAATGGTGTGGTAGTCACCGAGGGGATGCTATCAATCCCCGGTCAGTATGAGATGCGTCTTGATACCCAGGGAGGATGCGGTCACTTACGCAGCTGCGGCGGTGGTGATGGTGACGGTGGTGTGGGTGTAAGCGTCAATGAACGTCTGGCAGAACGAGGTGGCAGAGTCCATGTAGCGCTTGTCCCGGAAGCGGTTCAAGAGGTTGTCGCCATTGCAGCGGGTGCTACGCTCCTCGAGAGGAGAGACAATGGGGTTGGCATCGACGGCAGCGGCCGAGACCAGGAGGCCCAAGAGGGACACAACGCGAGTGTTCGACATGGTGATAATGCCAAGACTATGACGGTACTCCAGATGAAACGAGTGACTGCAACTACCGGGTAGAGAACGACTGTCGAGGATGAGGAAAGAGATCGGCGGCCGTGGCCGGGTCCAACGGGCACGATGGCTTCTTTAAAGAGGGCAGAAGGCAGGCCAGTCGACGCCATGGCGCCTCGCGGCACACGGATGCCGATGACGAGGCCTCAATCGTGGGGCGCGCTTTTCTTTTTCGCAAGCTCTGCATCTTGGATGCACACTCTTTTGCTTGTGCCTGCAGCTATTGAACTTGCTGGTGAGGCGTTTGGGTGAACTAACGATGTTTCCCTTGCAGCGCGTCTGCGGACGCGGGCTGATTCCAGCCTAGCGCCAGGGCTTCCTTGCTGCATGGATGCGCTGGATGAGACTCCACGAGCCTAGAAACATGGGCGAACAGGGATGGTCGACGCCTTTTTTCATGCCGCTTATGCAGGTGCCATGAGATTTGGCGGCGCTAGTGAGCCAGCATCAACGGGACTATTGACGCCTAGACTTGGACGTGGGCAAACACTAACCTCATTGTGCGCATCAAGGTGTGGTAACCCATCACAAGCTGAAGGCGACGTGGATCATCTCGATCTGGTTGTTGTGTCTTGTGTTGCCGGCTGCCGGATTGGCTGGTTTCTTTTTTCCGGCAAGACACTGGAAGGCGATGAAGCATCATCTCTTTTCTCTAAGCCTACTCGTTACTACCAACTGCCAAGCGATGTAAAATAATTCAGGCTCACACACGCCGTGGACGGATGTTTCTGCCGATATTTCGATTCTCTACTGTTCATCCGCGAGGTCATCAAAGCCTGCTACTGACTACTGCAAACAACCTCCATTCCTCCTCTCAGGATCCACCGTGCAGAAAGTCATAAACTTTGGCTTGCACTTGCCCTTCTTCCTGATGATTGCCTGAGTTGAGACGGTACATATGAATCCCGGCCAGATGGTTGTCAGTGTAAGCCCTTTTGGCTTCGCTGAGCGACGGGCTCTGGCACCCTGACTCTGCACACAGTCCATACAGAAGCTGCTTCGCCTTGAAGCCCAGGTCCAGAAACTGCTGCGGGGTCAGGGAGATGCCGCCAGCATACGTCTGCATGTTGACAAAGTCCAAGGACGCCTTAGCCTTGTCAAGATTCGTGGTCACCGATGGCGAGACGGTGACGTCGAACTTTCGCCCATCGATGCTCTGGAGCTTCGTTCGAATCTGTGAGAGAATCTTGGGGACGCCATCAACAACATTGTTTGACTCGTAATCGATGTCATAGCCATTTACCCCCTTCCACTTCTGCATGAACGACTTGACAGATGTCGTGTACTTGGCGATGTCATCATCGTTCTGCAGGGTCGAAAGGGCGCTGCCCCAGCTGTGAACGCCCTGACCCCACCACTGCGAGACAATGATCTTGATGTCTGGATTTTGCTCGCGGGCTGTCTTAATCGTCCACTTGAGGCGATGGGCGGCCGGACCCGTCGAAGTTGAGTTGTAGAGTCCAAAGGTACCGTCATCTTAGATACCCAGTGGTCCAACATATAGATAATCAACGACCTTAAAGTTGATCGAGTTCCATGCAGAAGGAATAGTATTGTACTTTTGGTCATCTGAGAGATACATCCATGACGCTGCGATCGGTTGCGCAGCTGAAGTTTGATCCGAGATGCTCTCTTGAGCTGAAGCAGCGCTCGCGCCAAACAGTGATAGTTGAATGGCCAATAGGCACTTCATCAAATCATTCATCATATTGAGCTAACAGGGGAAAATGATAATGCGTATGAATGATCGATGAAGAAGTATGGCCCTACATTTGACATAGATGAAGCAAATCATAACAATGGCTTTTATATGCACCTAGCAGAAAGAACATAGAATGTGTTGCAAGCGACAAGCCGGTGCTGACTGTGTTGGAGAGCACATACAATGTAAGCGCGAGGTCAGCGTACCTGGCGGCTTGTCGCCATCTCCAATCGTCGCAAACCAAAGCTTAGCTTCCACCGCGCCGTTTTATTTGGCATGGTCCATGGCACAAGACTTTATCAGCTGGACCAATCAAATGATACGACACTCCTTTCGAAAGAATCTGGTCGCCAGGATCGTCGGGTCATAGGCCTAGCTGATGTCAGCTCGGGACGAAAGGCACATTTATCATTCAATACTCAAATTACTCTAGTATCAATCAGGGGTTCTCTTTTACTAGGTTGTTGAATTAACATTGACAGCTACGATGGGGATGCATTGGATCTTTTCCAGAGCCAATCAGTTCCCCTGTCAGAGATATATCAAAGCCGCCGAGCTCGCATTCATCATGATAGACGCATTCGAATCCAGCTTCTCGAAAACTTCTTCGCCAGTGGCCTTGCCGTCATAATTGTCCCAGCTCTGTCCACCCCAGGTGATGTCGGGAGCATAGCTCATGAGCGTGTCAAAGCTCAACCGTTTGAAGCTTGCCTTCTTGTCAACAAGGTCAGGAAGGTCAACAGCAATAGCCGGGCGAGGACCAGTGTTCCTAGAAATTCTCAAGGTTAGCCGAAGTCAAACAATGGTAGATTCAATGAATCTTAGACGTACTCTATTGTCCAGGGCATCGAGTTGATGAGCATGATTCGCTTCAATTTGCAGCCCTCCCAAATTTGGTACGCGGCGATAGAGCTGTTGTCGGTCCAGATCTCGTTGACGAATGCATTGCCAGACTTTCCGATCGCGTCGGCAGTAGCCAGGTAGCCGTAGTACTGGCCCAGAATATGTCTCTTCGCTTCTGGCTTGTGGTCTGTGATGTTCTTGCCAATATGATCCACCGGAATAAAGGCTGAAAGACGATTAACTTAAGGCCATAGGCATGCGGGCTATCTATTGAGGGTAGACTCACCACTGTAGTTGTACCCGACGCCCTGATGGAACATCAGCCCAGTGATACCGACAGAGGCGGCTTGAAGGCTGTAGTCAATATGCCACAGAGCGGCTGCGGCGGCGTTGCTAACTCCGGGTTGACCGTGACCAAAGTACGTGTTGGTCTCACCAAGCACAAATTCCATGCCGTTACGCTTGGCAATCATGGCAGAGACAGCATAAGCCGTGAGGTTGCCGCGAATCCAGACCTTGTTCACCAGATCCTTGGCAATCCCAGGCCAGTATTCAGGCCCGTACTTGGTGTAGTCTTTTCCGGACTGGTAGTGATGCTCAGAGATAGAGCTGATGTACCTGTACCAAATCAGTCAGTTATGGTGCTCGGTGTACTGTCGTGTAAGAGGTTCTAAACTCACTTCCCCATCTGGGAGCGCATGATGCCAGTTGACAAGTACTGTTCCGTAGTCCACTTTGGCAGTGCGAACTCCCCAACGCGGTACTTGCGTTCTTCATTCGGGAGCGTCTTCTGAATCTCGTCAAAGTACTCAAGCCTTTTCAAGCATCATGGTTAATTCTGTCGACTTGGTAGCCAGTGTGCGGAGAATAACCTACTGGTTGGCCTTGTAATCCCAGATGCTCCAGTTCGAGGGTCGGTACTGGTCGGCCCAGGTGTCCGGCTCATTGCCAATCTGGATGTGGGCGAGCTTCACACCCTTGCAGCGAGGCTCCTGTCTGACTGTAAGCTAACACAACCAAGACAGTCAGATTGCTCGTTGCAAATACTCACCGCAAAAGCTTTTTCAATCTGTACAACCTGGGCAGCAGCCTCACTCGCATTACCCCTGGCAAAGTCAACTCCCCATGTAAAGGCAGTACCTTCGGGGAAGTTGCAAGAGCTCAGCCAGTAGTGATAGCCCGCTCCGACGAAAGAAGCCTGAGGAAACAGCTGCTTAGTGTTCTTGGGTGGGTCTGGAACAGCTGCGTAGACGTTGGAAAATCCGGGGTCGCCCGTGATCTCTGGCACATAGATGATATGATCTTGGCTTCCACCTCCGACTCTGGGCCAATTTGTCAATGACACAACCAGCGATAGCAATTTTTCAGTAGGCATGTCTTACCTGATCCTTGGCGCAACACCAGTCTTCTCCTTGAGGTTGTTCATCAGATTGTAGGTGAATTCGTTTTTCTCGGACGTAGTCCCCGCCCAGTCTACGAATCTGTCCGGCTCAATGGAGAACCCACAGAGCTCGCCATTGACAGGCAGAGCGGCCTTGGGCTTGGCCCAGTCAAATTGAAGCCGTGAGCGGCCGGCTTCTTGCGCCGAAGCGCAGCCAGCTAGCACGCCGAGTAGCACGAGAATGCCCATGGTCATGAGGTGAAGCTAGCTCGGTAACGTAGAAAAAGGACCCCCAGGCTCACCATAGGTCAAGCACAAGAGCACGGCTCGAAAGTTTATCTCTATTTATTCCGCATGCGAATGGGTTGGCCTACATGAGGGGTACCGTGATTACGGCTCAACCTGGCGAACCCATCCCCGCCGTGACCTTAATGTCGATCTTTTAGAAGCAACACCATTGGTGGGAACAGCAATCCGAGGCTATGACAGTTTTGTCGACTTGACAAGAATCTTAGTGGTCAATTTCCTGTCGGCCATGCAAATAATTGCTTGCTAGTCACTAACGGTGAATCCAGTGCCTTCAGCATTGTATCAGCACAAAAGGTATCTCTGGTCCTGGTGGACCCAAGGTCGAGGTTGGCCCAGGTGTCAGAATGGGTAATTTTGCCCGCGTGCAATTTGCAGTGTTTAGCAAAAAGGTGGGAACCCCATCACACCCTTCCAAGATCAGTCATGTAAACGATCTGCATTGGCAACGGGATGAAAACCTGGGGAAGTGGGGTAAGACGGTTCTTGCTCCAAGGCTCGCTCTTGGACAAAGTATGTCCGGACCGGGCCGGGCTACTGATTCAGGAGACAGTCAGTTGAAGCGAGCTTTGAGACCTCAATAACCGTCACTGTATGACGAGCTCCCGGGCTCAGATGAAATCCCTCTACTTGGCGCCATGCGCCAATGTTGAAGCAAATCACCTTGGAAGAGTTAAAATACGGTCCGGAATTTCATATCGATGATTTCTCCCCCAATCAGAAAGCTCCGTGATTTCATTCAGCTCTTAGAGATGCAACATGCCTTGACAAGGACAAGCTGCCTTTTGCGCTTCTCCAGCTCCCCACTTTTGATGTCGATCCGGGCTTAAGCGGCCAAGGGTCACCAGCCCAAACTTTCCTCATTCACCCGACGTAACCATTTGTGGGATGCGGGGTAGAACCAATGTACTGGCCGGGGACGATTGCCCTCTTTGAAAAGAGACAGGCGGCAGTTGATTCCACTGACATCAAATTGCATCGCTCGCCGCCAAGTCTGCATAAGCACTAATCACGGAGAAATTTCAGAGGAGGGCACATGGCAGTGGGGGGGGGGGGGGGATTTGGGGAAGTTGTGGGGTTGACAGCTTCGATCTGGCTGGGACAACAGGAAGTTTTAATTGTAATGTCAGATCTAGCATGGTTGATAGCTGCCTGTCACGCTAGGTTTTCTTCGAATTGTAAATTTATGCTGACTCAATAGAACTCTCAAATTGAGTGCCATAGTATTAGCTGAATGCTTTTCTCACTGACTAGATATTGCTGCTACATGGAGAGCGACAACATCAAGCAAAGTCTACTAGAACCGCTGCACTCTCTGGAACATCCACAGAAAACACACCGTCCTGGGCAGTAATGACCTCGCCTGAGTCCTTGACCTTGACAGGCAGACCTTCGCCATTCTCGTAGGAGTACTGGTATCCGTCAAAGGTGATGTCGTCTTTCGAATGAGCGTCGCCTGCTTCGAGCCAAGCAAGCTTTGCGGTGGTCACCTCGGGTGGCGCATCGAAAGTAAACGTGGTCTTCGTCCGTCGGACCTTGCAGGTGTGGCCTGTCTCGGGGTTGGTACGAGTCGCGTTGTACTCGAGTAGGTTCATCAGAGTGATGCGCGCAAGCTTTCCATCGTCGTAGGCGGCATAGCCGATGTTGACGTGGTCGGTGGAGCCTTCGCGAGGGATCTCTGCCACGCGCGTTTTGCCAGACTTGCCTACAAAGCGAGCCACAAAGATGTTGCCGTAATATGGCGGCTTAACGATCGGGCCAGTGCCGTTCACGTTGACTGGAAGCCAGCTCGCATAGCGGTAGGAGGTGCCTTGGTGCATGTACACGCGCTGGACGTTCTGCATGTTGTCAGCTGGACCGTACTTGAAAAGACCAAGAGTAGTAAAGATAACAGCACTTACACTTGCGGCAACATGGAGACAGAAATCGACGTTCCAAAGTGCAGCACCAAAGACGTCAGAAATGGACGCTGCACCTTGGCCGTAGATACTGTTGGTCTCTCCCAAGGAGTACCAGTAGCCCCAAGATCTGAAGGTGTCACCCACAGCAAGGACCTTTCGTGTAGCCGAAATGGTGGTTGAGTGGTTCATCAGGGTTTCTATACAACATAATTAGTTCCCAACTGGGACAGAAGCACTCGAATAGAACAGAACCGAACTTACGCTGAAGAGTGATTCTGTTCTGAGATCCAGCGATGTAACTAAAGGGAAGTTAAAGTTAGTGGTGGGTGTGTTCGGGGTGAGGTCTGCCAGCACTTACTTGTGTTGAGAGACTTCGGTGATCCAACCATCCTCATTGATCCTCATAGTGTCATTGAAGGTATCAGTCGCCAAAAAACTTGGATTGACGGATGAGAAAGAAGGCGCCATCCATCTGAGCTGGTTTCCATGTTCGGCGTTGACATGTCGGGTCTTGTTGCGCCACTCGGCAGTGTAGTCGGCCATGGTCCACCCAGCAGGCCGGTTGCTTTGGCTCACGGCGCCATCGAGCTCGTTTCCAACCTCAAAGAGATGCAGGCGGTCTCCGACAGTGTGTATTGTGTTGTTAACCACGGCCGAGAGGTTTGAGAGGAACATCGAGTCGTTTTGGTAGGCATTGAGCTGATAGATGTATCGCACGTTGTCTATCACAGCGAGCGACTCCCACCATGCTGGGCCAATGGTCGCGTTTCGCGGCTGATCCTTGTTCCACGAGTAGTCCCAGTATGGAATGTAGGCCTCCTCCTGGTCCGCCACATATGAGATATGATCTCCTGTTGCGCCACCGATTCTGACAATGATCGGAACTCCCGTCTCGTCCGCAAAGTTCTCGAGCAAGTTGCGGGTGAAGTTATTGGGAGCGGAGAAGTTGCCTGTCACGGACAGTCAGCTCTGATTTGATTGAGTAATTGTTCCCAAGCATCTTACCTCCATAGTCAGAAAAGCTTGATGTCTCAATGGAGAAGGACAAGTAGTCCTTGGGGAGGACTAGGGATGCATCCGAGGGAACAGACGGTGCGAGTTGAAGCGCAACCTTGGCGGCGTTGGCCGCCTTGGCCAGAAGCGCCGACACCAACAATGACTGCAGAGACATTATGGCTCAAGGTAACGATACCTGTCTATAGCAACTGTCTGGCTGTATGCTTTCAACTGGGCCCCTTTGTATATATCCCATTCTACCACAGGATTCACAGGGTTGGAAGTTTTGGGGCCGCCCGGATAAAGTCTCGTCGTCGTTCATCGTCCCCTGCATTCACCTCTTCGGGCTATGATTGACCGACATGTTACCTTCAACAGCGACATACATACCCCGCGGGGCTCCAGGTATCTGGGTGCGGAGATCGCAGGCGTCTTCGCATGTGAGCGATGATACCATAGCAAGGGGAGATGTGATAGCAGCACAGAGTACTTCGGACCTAACTTGCGATTCTGGCGGACGCCAAGAATATGTGACAGAATCGGCGGCCTCTCGTGTCGAGATGTTACGGGCATTGTTTCTTTCTGAGTCCGCGACGCCACCTGCGGGCAGAATTACGCTTTTCGGCCAGCCTGAAAGGGAAGGTTGTGAAGGACAGCAACCCGACCACTTGGCGCGAAGGATCGACATGGGAATTTTCCGGAGAAAGCTACCCCAACTTGCTGCACCAGTGAACATGTGTGAATGGAGTCCAGAACCCGATCGACATGGCATTGCGCCGGGCTCACGTACTTCGAAAGCGGGATGTTTGTATAAAATAGTGCCCGGCGATGGCATTGACCAACCATTCGAGTCGTGTTTCCCCATGACGCACACGCGCCAGCACCCATCATGAAGTCGTCTTTGGCACTCGTTCTCTCCGCCGCTGCGTTACTTGCGCGTGCGGCAGACATCTATGTCTCTCCCTGCGGCTCTGACCAGAACGCCGGCGACTCGCTTGAGAAGCCCTTCCGCACCTTGACCAAAGCCCAGGAAGCGGCGCGGAAGGCGGCAGGCGACGAGGATGTCCGTGTCCACCTAGGCCAGGGCACCTTCAAGCTTGAGGAAACCCTCAAGTTCTCTCCCGCCGACTCTGGGAAGAACGGCCACACTGTCCAGTGGATCGGCACCGACAAGAAGACCACCATCTCCGGAGGTGTCAAGGTCAGCGGCTGGACTGCCAACGACGATGGCATCTACGTTGCCTCGGTGCACGAGGGCATCAAGTCGCGCAACCTGTACATTGACGGCCAGGCCGCAAACTACGCACGCCGCAAGATCGACAGGAAGAAGATCAACTACACTGACACCGGCATGGTGTGGACCACGGAAGAGTACGACTGGCTCGCCACCACGGAGGGCATTGAGAACGGAGAGGTCCGCTTCCTCGCCTCGTTCACTGACCGATACGCACCGATCGAAAAGCTTGGCGACCACGAGCTCGTCATGCACCAGCCTGTCTGGGCCCAGCAGATCTGGGGATGGGACCATGTCAAGAAGCCCTACGGTGACCATGGCGTCTGGGTCCAGAACGCTATCGGTCTTCTTCACGAGGGTGGCCAGTACTATCACGACTCTAAGGCCGGCAAGGTCTACTACAAGCCGCTTGATGGTCAGAATATGGAAGGCATTGATGCCTACCTAAGCGCAGTTGAAGTCCTTCTCTCCATCAGTGGTACCTCGTACGACGACGTAGTCCACGACATCTCGTTTGAGGGCATCACTTTTGTAAGTCATCAGCTACTCCGCTAGTAAGTAACAAAACTAACACAATGACAGGCTCACTCAACTTGGCTCCGACCTGGCGAATTCGGTTACGTTGACCAGCAGACTGGAGGCTACATCGGAGACTTTGATAGGAACTACCCAGAGTTTGAGGCCACGCGACCTTGGTGGTGGCAGAATCCGAGTGCTATTCAGATATCGGCGGCCGCGCACATCTCTCTATCCACCTGCACCTTCCACCAACTTGGAGCTGGCGGTGTTGGCATCGGAAACGATGAGAACGCCCACGTCTCCGGTATTGGTCTTGGAGCATCCAATGTCACCGTGTCCGACAGCTACTTCACCCAGGTCATGGGTAACAGCATCACGGCTGGAGGTATCCAGGCCGACGCTCACCACCCTCCTGAGGACAAGATGACCAACCGCGGCATCGTCGTGTCCGGCAACATCTTCTACAATAACTCGGCTTTGTTCGCGAGCACAGTACCAATCTTCTACACCTACGTGCAGGACTCCGCTATTCGGCACAATGATCTGTCGCATTGCACGTACGGAGGCATCAACCATGGTTATGGATGGGGCTCCAACGACGGTGGCGGCTCGGTGTTCTACATCATCGAAGGTCTTTACAAGTATCAGCCCATGTACGAGACCGAGACTATCTCCAGAGACAATGACATCGATGGTAACCTTCTACACGACTACGGGTATTCGCTTCAGGATCTTGGAGGCATTTACAGTCTCAGCCGATCACCTGGCACGATTGTGAGGAACAACTACATGTACGACACCGCTTACAAGGCGCTCTATCCCGATGAGGGCTCGGCAAACATGACGTTCGAGAACAATCTTGGGTATGTTTCTATCTGTCTATCCTAATTCTAGTTCGTATTCAACGTCTAACTTGCACTAGATGGGTTGGTGACTTGTGGTACGGCCCTAACGACGGAAGGGACTGGTTCCACACCGGCAACAACACTCTTCTGGACAACTGGGGCTCAAACGGTGATGTTCTCGACGGCTTCCCAGACCACACTGGTTTCCGAAACAACACCTTCCTCAGGAACTTTGTCGTGCCAGAGATCACCGACACGACCGCAAGAGCACAGAGGGCTGCCTTCAGAGCCGGTATCCTCCCAGGAAAGCGCGCCGGCAGGCCTACTTCCAACGACCCGAATGTTGCCGACGGTTACCTGGCAGTCGACAGCAAGGACGGCAAGGTGGTCGTCACTCTGACCAACTTCGATGATGTGGACTTCACCAACGTCGCCTTTGAGGTCTCCGCAGACGGTGTCAAGTTCGAGCCTGTGGATGTCCCCACCAGCGTCCCCGCAGACTCCTCCGCCGTTGCCACCTTTTCCATGGATCCTTCTGGCAGTGCCACTGTCAAGGCCTCGGCGACTTACAAGAACCCGAGAACGGGACGCGACGGAAATCTTTCGAGAGAGAAGTCTCTATGAAGTAGGGCGGCAATGTAGATGCAAGAGAATGTACATAGACCGAGATTCATAGTAGTTCATCATGATCGACATGTGGCTCTCAGAGAACTCCTTTGCTTGTTTGGGTGCCTATTCGCTCACTGAATGCTGACGCCAAGAACATAAAACGATTGGTGGCGATATAACCTTAAGCGAATGCGAACGACACGCGTCATCGAGCCAACAGCATGAGGGTCCCATATGTGGACGGACATCATTGCGCGGCGCGGACTATCCAGGTCAGATTTGTCCAATTACCCCGATGGCGATACTTTACCCGGACAAGAGTTGTGTCAACCAACAGGCAGCCGTACCCAACAATAACCAATTGCATGTTTGTAACAATGCCCTTGCAGACCCCTTTCAGACAAAAGATCCTTCCATTGTCGACTACACTCTCTCCTCCAGTGCTCTGATAGCTTCATAAATAGCACAAGATGCTCCCTCTTCTTCCAGCTGCAGCCCGGTCTCCATCGCTCTTGTTGAGACCCTATGCACCCGTTCAATTTTCAACGCAAGATCAATTCTCTGTAACGCCACAGCAGACAGCGTGAGAGATACTAAGATGAGTGATGCTACGACGACCGATCCTGACTGGAGCGTCTGGCTCTACAACCCTTCACTACCATCGGCAATCGTCGGCACGGTCCTGTACGCTTTGGCAACCATCTGGATAGTATACTTGACTTGTTACAAGTATCGGGCGTGGTACTTCGTATGTGTCCCAGTCGGAGGATTATGTCAGGTCATTGGATATGCAATGAGATGTTACTCGACCCGAGCTCACCAGAACATTGTAAGTCCCTTGACCTCCTTGACTGGTGCCACACCCTCTTGCTGACCCGACTAGGGCGTCTTTGCTACCAGTACATCACTCATCGTGCTCGCACCGATCCTCATAGCGGCCGGTAACTATCTCCTCATCGGTCGCCTGATCTGCGCTGTCCTACCTCCGTCTCGACACAGAATCTTCAAGATCCCCGCCCGACTCCTGACGCGGACCTATGTCACCTTCGATATCATCTGCCTATGCGTGCAGTCCAACGGGACGGGCCTTGCTAGCTCTGTCGGATGGGTGGGCCACCTCTCTGATATTGGGATGTACATCCTGCTCGCGGGTCTCGCCCTGCAGGTCTTCGCCTTTTCGACATACATATGCATCCTCATTCGATTCCATTACCTGTCTCGGTCACCAGGAATGCCAAATGCACCCGATGGGTGGCTCAAAGTTCTTACGGCCGTTTACATCTCCAGCTTTCTGATTCTGGTAAGGCTCGGCTTCCTTCCAAGGTGCAACACCCTTGCAGAATTTAGGATTTCGTAACTAATTGAGCATTATATTCATGACAGATCCGTTGCGTATTCCGTATGGTCGAGTTTGCTGAGGGCCCTGGCGGTTATAGCATGACGCACGAGTGGATGTTTTGGGTCTTTGAGGCTATTCTCATGTTCTTCGCGCTTGCTGTCTTTTGCGTCTGGCACCCGAGCAAGTATCTGGGCAGTGTTGGGTCCCCGAATGAGAAGACCTAGATCTTGAATGTTCGGTAAAACCGCGGGGAGGGTTACCACTCACTCTTCCTACAATCGACAGTATACCCAAAAGAAAATCAGAATTGATACCTTTCTACTCGTCGCATCACGAGAAGTTGATCCATCACTATGAAGGCAAAAGCAAGCAGTTGTTGAATCCCGCTTGGGTTTCTCTTTTGTCAGGTTGGCAGCAAAGGGTTGGTTGCATGTCGTGATATGAGTGACAAGAGATATGATAATGGAACAAGTAAGATAACGAATCTATGTCAGGCTTTTCGGACGATTTGAATCCATTGTTATTCGCCGAAGAGACGGCCATGAAGCTTTTCAATAGATTCATGGTGATTTGGAAAGATGGGCAACAATTCCATTGCTTAACTGGGCTTAGAGCATCACCCTAGAGGCCTTGACTTCGACGATGAGCCGGACTTCCTAGATCGGCCGCGGATGCCTTGCTGTTTGCGCGGTCCGCTTGGTGACGAGTGCCGACTGTCATCCGAGGTGGCGTGCTTTCGAGACCTGAGATGTTTTCGAGCCGGGCCGTTCCCATTCCCCTGATCCTCATGACTTGAATGTGCGTGGGTATGGGTGTCGTTATTGTGCAACGCATTACCCCCCTCGGTCGACTTCTCATCGCCTCGATCGTGGTTCCAATTCTGCCAGAGTCCTGGAATCATAGCTCCACAAAATGCAGCGACTCCTGTAGCGAGGAGTGATCCAGAAGGAGAGGCAGATTTATTCCTTTCTCCCCTCTTATAGCTGCGATGAGAATCTTCCGCCCATAAGTCGTCACTTTCTCCAACCTCGCCTTGGTCTGATCGGCTTGGCTGATGAGTCGGCGAATACTGAGCCGGACAGAGGGGCTCAGGCACTATCCAGCGCGACTCTATCACGCAAAGACCGCATCGATGGTGGCCACACTCCCTGCACTGAATTTCAAACGCGCCTTGATGAAATCTTTCTGAGCAACGGCACTACGAGACTCATTAGCTTGTTTCCTCGAAGAAGTGTGTCTGCTCTGGACTCACGCAATTCCAAATGTCCACCTGAGACATGGCAGTCGCCGTCGCGAGAACTTGTTGGAATACTTTCTAGGGGCTTGGATAGCCGACGAAATGGCTTTGCAGATTGACCACGGCACGTGCACCCGTAGTCAATCTTGCTTCAGCATTCTAATCTCGAGGATAAAGAGGGAGGAGGTAAGGCTAGGCTAGAGGGAAAAAATAAATTTGCGCGGGGATCACCTAAGTATTGACTTGCAACCTGAAATTCTGCCTTGGGCGTATTTTCCAATTGTGCAACTTTTTCCTTCCAATAGCAACTGCAGCAGCTTCAGCCATCTCGCGGCGAGTTCGATGCATAGAAGTAGCCAATTAAATAATGGGCAGGCTTGGGCCACTGGTGCTCTTATCTCTAAAAATCGAGAACGCTACATGTAAACAATATAACCATCACGCCTCTTATATGTTGCAGAAAAGCTCACTGCTTCTCGACTGTTACTTCGCGTACGCTCGGTGGCCTCTCTGAGTTGTCCAGATGCCGCTGCTTCTCAACCTTGGAAGGGGCTCCAAACAGCTCGTCCATCTGTTCGAGGCCAATGCCTTTGGTTTCGGGAACGAAAGCCCATACAAAGATGCCCATCGCGACGCAAAACCCGCCAAACATGAAAAACATGCCCTAGGTGTGCTATTAGCTTGGTTGACTTGAAGAAATCTGGAGGTACCAGTCTGCACTCACATAACCAGCAGTTCCCATGGTGGCCTGCATGGTCAAGACCGCTGAATATTCATTAGCACATTGATCGTCAGAACTCATACCCATCCCAAGGGGTTGAAAGGCTTACTCCTAGCAATAACGAAATTGAAAAACCATTGAGTGGCAGCCCCAATGGCGACGTTGATGGTGCGAAGCCGAGCGGAGGGGATTTCGGACATGAGAATCCAGGGACAAGGGCCCCAGCCAAACTGGTAGAAAGCCGCCCACAGATATATACAAACAATAGCGACGTAGCCGAAATGAGAGATTGGGGCTCCCGCGACTGGTGGATTGACTTTACCATAGATACCTATGATGAGCATAGTGACAGCCTGCGCAGCGCTCGTCCATAGCAGGCTTGCTCGGCGGCCGAGAGAGTCTGCAACGAAGACAAGGAACACAGCGACACTGACTGACTTCACGATGCCGTAGACGCCAGTTGCAAACAGAGATGCCTCCGTGCCATTCATGCCGAGGTTAGCAAAGATCTGCGGAGCATAGTAGTTCTGTTGTCGTTCATTAGCAAACGCAACGGCCATGGGTGACCCGAGTACTCACCACCGCGTTCACGCCTGTCATCTGCTGCCAGACCATCAGCATGAAGATGATGAATGCACGTTTGAAGTTCGCGCGAATAGTGAAGAGCTCTTTGGTCAGTGCCCAAGCGGATGAGCCTCCAACAAGTTGTCTTTCATGCTCCAATTGTTCGGAAATTTCGCGAATCTCTCCCGTGATGTACTCAGAGTCGGCTCTGAGCCTGTGGAACCAAAGAATATTAGTCCAAATCATCCCGGTACTGCCACCTGGGCAGATCACATACCCTCGAAGCTTGACAAGGATAGATGTAGCGCGTTCCCAATCATCGATTCGTGCGCACCAGCGAGGACTACACAACAATCAAATGTTAGTACTATTGGAAGGAAGACAAAGTTGGTATAAGCATACCTCTCAGGGCAAGTCAGCATGCTCAAGAAGACCAGAATGCTAGACAATCGTTAACATCGGTTCGTAACAGAAAGACTGTGCAGCTGTCAACTCACAGGGCTGGTAAAGCCTGGAGGGCGAGCGGCACAATGTAAACTGCAGGGGCCTTCAAGTGCAGAAGACATCCGTAGTTGACCCAGAAAGCCAACATGATACCAGTGACGAGAAAAAGCTGGTAGCATGCTAATAAGAAGAAAAAATTGTTAGACTACACGGAGACATATTCCTTAGCGAGAACTGGAACGTACCGGTAAGACCACCCCTGATAGCCCGTGGCGCACATTCAGAAATGTAAAGTGGCACAAGCAATGAGCCTGCACCCACGCCTAAGCCTGACACGAAGCGGCCAATGTACATGACGGGCAGGCTACCATTGATTGCGGAGCAGGTTTGGAAAACAGCGCCCACAACTGTCACAGCTCCGAGGCCAATCAGGCAGATCTTGCGACCGAACCTCTCAGCAAGCCATGCGGTGAAGAAGCAGGCGAAGAAGGCGCCTCCCTGGAGGGTTGAGACGATGTTTTGATCAAGAGTGGCCTTGGCGGTTGCCGAGGCATCGCCGTAACCAAATTTTGTCCTGGTTTCTTTCATGGCGAGGACGCCTCCAATAGCACCAGTCTCCCAGCCGAAGAGCATACCACCGAAGCAGGCCGTGAATACCAATGCAAAGACGCGCCATCCGTAGATTTCGTGTGGATCTGTCCGCATAGCATCGTTCCGAACGATCAACTGCATAAATCTGGCGCCTGCAGCCATCTTTGGTCGTGTGGATCGATACGGAAGAAAAGGAGCGTATCGTTGAGTCAGGGGAGTTGGGAAAAGGAGCGAGGTCCGGAAAGGAATCGACTAGCTTTTGGTAACGCTTTCTCGTGCTGAAACGGAGGTAGCGGGATTACATTGCTTTAAGAGGTTTTGACTTCCGCCCTTCTCCTGAAATGGCAGCTTTCTGGGTCCAGCAACCATCGGGCGGAGAAGAGAACACAGTGCAGCCGATGCGAACCCCAGAGTTGGTTCGCAGATCGCGGGGCATGCGGAGGTGTGCCTCTCCAGTGTCTCCCAGGGGGTTTTTCTTTTTTCTTTTTTTTTGTCAATATGAGCTAGCATATTAGTTCATGTCAGCATATCTCATGATGTACTGACAATACAGGTGTTGTGGATACAGGATCGGTGGACTCAGGTCGGCTATGGACGGGTGGGTAGAATTGAAATCGGCTATGGACGGCGAGAGAGGAACCCGAATATCGGCAGTAGACGGCCCGCATGTTCCGCACTGTATCCCAATCATCTTTGGCTGACGTTACGGAACTACGATCCTCGCTGGATTGACCCTGAGGCAATCAGCATAAAAAAGCCCAGCAGGGTGACAGACTATCTGATTCAGCTAACATGGGTCTGATAACTTCAAGCAAACCACCCATCCAGCAGACGACAAACTTCTTCGGTCATGTCCCTTACCGCGACAGCAACCATCACCAGGCAGAACACAATCCCCCAAGTCAGGGAGATCACGTCCGGCTTCGGTGTGGAGGTAATCGGCTATGATTTTGCGAAGGGCATTCCGGACGAGGCGTTTCGCCAAATTCAACAACTCGTGACAGAGGTGATTCCTACTTTACTCTCTTATTACTGATTGTGTCCGCTTACCGTGATGTATCTAGTACGGCGTGGTAGTACTCCGAAAGACGAACCTTACGGACGAAACGCACATCGAGCTGGGACGAAGGTTCGGAGAGTTGGACGACGTCAAGCCATACAACAAAGCTGGGAGAAAGAATCGGCTCAAGTACGATGAACTGTTCGATGTCGGTAACATTGAGGCAAACGGCAGAATTGTCGACCCCCGGAGCCCGCGCGCCCAAGCCAACAAAGGCAACAGCTACTTCCACGTCGATTCCAGCTTCAACCCCCGCCGCGCCGGTCTGTCTTTACTCCTTGCCCATGAACTACCTCCTCCAGGCACAGGTGGCAACACAGACTTTTGTGATACTCGAGCCGCTTGGGATGGCCTAGATACTGAAACCAAGAAGGAGCTTCTGGACAAAGACTATGTCGCCTGTCACTCCATCCTCCATTCTAAGAAGCTTGCAGCTCCCGAGCACTTCGCCGACATTGAGCCCGCCGACTACCCTATGGGCCGCCACAAACTCGTTCAGAAACACGAGAGGTCTGGTCGCATGACGTTGTATCTCGCGATGCACATTCACCACATCGAGGGGCTAGAGCCGGATCAATCTCAGAGGCTCTTCAACCAACTATTCGACCACGCAACGCAAGACAAATACCGTATTTCAGTTGAGTGGCACGATGTTGGTGATCTTGTAATCTGGGACAATACGTGCACGATGCACAGGGCGGTAGGGGGTGAGTTTGCATTCAAGTACAAGAGGGATATGAGGCGTGCCACTGTACATGATGACAGCAGCCAAGCATGGGGCCTAAACGAACACGTCAACGTTCGCCAAGGCCTTCCGTAGGCTCGGTGATTTTGTATATGCTTGTATCTGCTTTATCAGATTCTACGTGCGCTACAATGTGCATCAAGGCGGCACTGTACAGAATTGTCAGCATGTACAAGATAGTCAATTTAGACCAACTCATTCTTGTAAACCCGATATGCCAATGTTTCCCCAACATCTGTGGTCCAGTACAGTACAACACAGTGCAACGTAGATGCGGGCTAGTCTTAGCTTACGGAGTAGTGGATCATCCGCTGCTGCACCAGATGTGGCAGTCTGAGAACCCGAACCCGCCTCCCCCATCTTTGACTTCCCCACGGTACATCAGTGCTTGTTGAATCCGGATGATAAAACACCAAGATGACACCTGCGACTGGCAAGCGGTCATATAGGGCATGTCTGCGGTGTCGGCGACGGAAACAGAAGTGCGACCTGTAAGCAATTGCCCTTCTAAATTTTGGTCTCAGCAAGCAGCGTGAAGGCTCACGAATCCTCTTGCAGCGACGGTGTCGGCGAGGGAAAGAAGCCTCCCTGTGTTCTTTGTTATCGTTCGGGAGCCGAGTGCGTCCTTGCAGGCTCAAAGAGAGGGCTCCGGCCACGGTCCTCGTTTCGGAGGGACGGCACAGCGCCACCCTCCGAAGATGCCCGCTCTGCATTACCCGATCATCTACTCATGTCAACGCCGGTCTCGGCAGAACCAGGAGATGAGGACATTATTTCCAATTCTTCTCAGGAAGCGGACATCCGCAATGGAGAATCCGCAAAGGACGACAGCCTCCATATGGAACTCAGGAATCCCTCTGATGCCTTGTATATTCTGGCGCAATCGGAAGGGCGCTCTTCGAGCAAACAGACTGTCCACCAATCTCCTCGAAGTGAAAACCGATCACCCGCCAGTACGCGCACTCCTTACTTGGCATTAGACAACTCTACTCTGGCTGCCAGTGTTTCTGCTACCACCCAACGCATTTCTCAGAGCCCGAGAATCCACAAATCTTCATCCTTCGTCCTTGATGATTATGAACTAGTACAGAGAGGTTTATTGCACCCCAGTGTCGTCCCCGAGCTTCTCTTCATGCAAGTCAGCCCAGTCTGTCGCTAGTCCGATGAAGTGTGGCTGACGACAAAACAGATTTGCCTGTAGCTATCATCCATATTGTCCCATCACGCCGTCGCACATGCTTGGACATTCGGCTACGGAAAGGATTCGGAGACCCGACTACTTCTTACTGACAGTCATCTTGACCATCGCGTCCAGAGACTCGCCAAAACACTCGCTAGCTCACCGCTATTGTTGGGATCATACTCAGACTCTCCTGCTCGAAGTCTTGTTGGCACAGCCATGGGCTTATACACCACGCACCGTCGAGGGCCTCTTGCTTCTGTCCGAGTGGTTGCCACATATTCAGACTAAACAGACCAATCCTGAAGCACCGAAAAGTTTGTTCGGCGAAGATAGGATGGCATGGTCACTTGTTGGTCTTGCGGTGCGACAAGGCTATCTCTTGCGCCTAGACCGAGCAGCCTTTCGGAGAACAGATAACACTGAGTCCAAAGGACAGGAAGAACGCAAACGACTCATCTGGTCTTGTGAGTTATCAGTTAAAACTCACATTTCAAGTAGAGGTTCTAATGCTTGTTGCTCAAGTTATATATCTTGCGGATCGCCAGATATCTGTCCGCTTGGGACAATCGTTCTGGTCTCGCGGCCCATCCCTATCTTCACACTTCACAGCCAACGACTTTCCGAGCCTTCGCCATGTACCTGGTGCCAGAGGCGAGGACTATGCGTCAATCTTACACGCCACCTTGGACCTGACACAGATCCTACACAATGCTCATATAGTATTGTATTCTTCCACCGCGAGGACCTTGAGCTTGGTGTATGACGGTGACTACGCACGCTACCTAGATGACTTCCAGCGAGCGGCGAAAGCTTGGCGCGAAACATGGAGCGGTATCGAAGCTGGCCACAACCTCAAGGGCACGCTACTTATGATGTATGAGTACATTTGTCTGTATGTCAACGCATTCGCCTTCCAGTCAGTGGTCACCCGAGCATCAGCTCCACGGATATCGCCCCAAGAGGGACAACACACCACCATCAGACGTCCACTGGCAGATCTGTTCACCAGGGGGATCATGTCGTCTCCAGACGGTCGATATGTTTTCGCAGCTATCAACTCTGCGATGAGCTTGTTGAAGCAGATGAACAGCCTCGATCCCAGGACGGTTTTGTGCTATCTGCCCTCGCGCTATTACTTGTAAGTATCTTCCCCCGCGGAAATGAGTTCCCACTGAGACAGCCTTGCCAGGTATGGCGTATATGCGGCGGTATTCCTCCACAAGGCCCAAAGCGCTGGCGCCTTCGAGGCCGACACCACCCAAGACTCGGAAGTCATGAAGTTGACGCTCGACTTTGTGTCCAGTCTTGAGAAAGCGGCGTCTCCCGAATCCCATGTCTGCCACGGATACAGCCGAATGTTGCGAAGACTTCGGTACACCCGCCAGCCGTTGTCGCGAGATGTAGACAAAGACCCACAAGAAAGCAGACATGTCCTCAGGTCAGATCGGCGCGACAATGGCGTTGGGGCGTCTCCAAGCGTTGCAGTGCCATCATCAACAACGGGAGCCACTACATGGGCTTTCCCATTTGAGAACACAGGTCTGGAGTTTCCTCTTGAAAGTGAGGGACTGTTGAACGAAATGATGCCCTTTCCATCTGTGGATCAATATTTGTCCGAGTCATTCTTCCCTGGAATCACTGAATTCGGACAGCAGGGTTATGCTGAGTCGGCCGAAGCTGGGTTGTTCGGAGGCATCGGCGACACAACCTCTTTATTTTGAACCCACTCAAGCAAGCTCTAACGAAACAAAGTTGCCTAGATGTACATCGCCAAGTCAGGAGACGACGAATGGAGCCTTTTGATGTTTCTATACCCACAATTTCCTACATGTGCGGTTCTGAAACGGCCTGGGGTTGTGGCCGCCATCATGAAACACGCCCAGGGCGGTCGGGTGGGTTCCGCCAAGAACGTCACAGAGTCCTTCTCGACGACATACCTCGTTGAACCTCACAATTTTTCCTGTTTCCCATTAATTGATATTATTTCAAAATTATTTCAAGTTATCCTACACAAGCATGCGCCTGACGTACGCGAGCTTCTTGCTCCCCGGGGCCCTAGCCTACGAGTACACGCAGCACTACCTCGGCTCAGACATATGCTCTTGGAGCCCCCTTTCTGGTGATGCAGCATCATTCTGCCAGGCAGGCCTGCTTCGCAAGGTCAGGCCAGCTCCATCAGATTCTCACAGCAGAAACTCAACACAGAGCAAAACGTACCCGAACAAATGGGAAGGCCCAGAGCATTGCTGGGAAGGACTATGTGTCTACAGCAACAAAGGCTACGCCGGCGGCATCGTCGTAGTAACCACGCCGTCCAACGCCGAGAGGGTCAAACGAATCACAGAACATTACCAGGCCGTCAATTCCAACGACGCCGACCAACCGCCGCCGTTCAAGGCAGCGCACATCCCGGGCAAGGGCACAGGCCTCGTCGCCACCCGCCGCATCGAGATCGGCGAGGCCATCATGACGCAGCTCCCCGCCATCCTCGTGCACAGGAGCCTCTTCGGCGGCGTCATGTCCGCCGAGACGGCGCGCATCCTCCAGCGCGCCGTCGACAAGCTCCCCGCACCGCGGCGCCGGCTCTTCGCGGCGCAGGCCGCCCAGCCCGGCGGCGACCCTTTTATTAGTATCATGGTGACCAACTCGTTCCAGATGAACCTCGGCGGCGAGGGCGATGAAAAGGAGGGCCACCACTTTGGAAATTTTCCCGAGGTCAGCCGCCTGAACCACGACTGCAGGCCCAATCTGATTTTCCAGATCGCGCCGGACATGACGCACCGGACCTACGCGACGCGCGCCGTGGCGCCGGGCGAGGAGCTGAGTATCTCGTACATCGACCTTTTTCTGCCGCAATCTGAGCGCCGCGCGCAGCTCCAGCTGTCGTGGGGGTTCCGCTGCTCGTGTGCCGCGTGCACAGGCCGGGATCTGGCGGCGGCTATGGCTGTGCATGTGCACGACGAGGAGGAGGAGGAAGTTGACGACTACGAGGAGGAGGATGATGAGGAGGCGATTGCGCGGTCGGACAGCCGCCTGCGCGAGATCGAGAGGCTCGAGGCCGAGTTGTCAGACCTGCAGAGCCAGAACGTCTCGCCAGCTGTGGTAGACAGGCTCGTGCACCTGTACGACAAGGAGCGCCTCGACGCCAAGGCCGCCGGGGGTTGGACTGTGGCGGCCATGAACTACGCCATGTTCGGGCTGGAGGAGAAGGCGCGCAAGCTCGCCGAGATGGCGGCGAGGGCGGTGACGCTCGAGTACGGTGGAGAGGCGGCGGACGCGGTGGTGATGCAGGACCTGGCGAGGAATCCGAGGGCGCATTGGACATGGAACGCACGGAAGGCCAGAAAGTAAGTGAGGATGAGAAAGATGGCGGCTTGCTTGTTTCAATAATAGCGTAATGTACATGGGTATCCCTAGATCCTTCCCAAGCCCGCTCTTGTAGCCTCCGGAGCGTGTGAAATCTGAAATGCGTGCAACCTGACCAAACCATGCCGACGCCCCAACTTCCCATTCATAATAACAAGACATGGATTGAAAGCAAAAAAGAAAACACTAGAGAGCCATATCATGTACCAATCAGCTCGAGATCGCCGCAACGATCGCCATGACGACGCCGTACAGGCCAATCGCCACGGCAAAGTCGCCTGTAGAACCCTTCTGCGCGCCTTTCGTCTGACAGTCTTCGACCGGGATGGTGCCGGCCTGCATCTGCGCGCCGAATACGCCGAGGGCGACAAGCAGCACAACCGTCATCCTGCCCACGAAGCCCGGGATCACCGAGAAGGTCATGATGGGGACCAGCACAGCTACGGCCATGGAGATGGCCAGATGGGGCAGCTCGACCGTCGAGGGCGACGAGGAGGTACCTGCGTGGCTGGCGTGTCGCTTCTCGTCGCGCTCTCGCAAGGCCGTGGGTGGTCTGGATCTAGATACCATAGAGGATGCGCGAGAAGACCTCGGTGGCGGGCTGGGTAGGAACGGCCCCGTCCTCGGCATGGGTGTGAGAGCATCGTCAGACAGGCTGTTCAGGTAATCTGATGCGGATGATCGCGAAGATGAGTAGACCGAAATAGACTTGGGAGCCAGGCTGGCGAGATCATCGATCGAATCGAGGAACCGCGTTTCTATCTCGGCAATTGGTTGCTGATCTGCCAAATAGGTACGATAGGCAACAAGGTCGTCGAAATTCGGACCGGGTAGCTCTTGCGTCTCTCTGAATGAGGACAGTGCGTGATCTGCTCTGTCATTAGTACTCGCAAGGGGAAATGACTTTGGCGAGGGGGGCCAAACGCACTGTACTGCCCCAACTTGAACCCAATCTTGCCCAGGATATCAGTCTTGTGCCACTGCAGCTCGCCGCCAGCAAGGTACTCGGCTCTCCGTGACGCTGGCAAGATGCGATTTTGGAGACGCCGGGTCTGAGTGTCCGCCGTGTCAAGGCGGTGGAGTTGCTCTTCCAGCTCGCTCAATTCGTCTTGGAGATGGAGAAGTAGACGGTGGTTCAACGCCTCGAACCGCCGGTAAAGAGGTTTCACATGTAAACCATCCTCGTATGAGCCTCTGCTACTTCCACTCCGCACACTAGATGAGCCGACACTTCCTCGACGCGAGCGGTCGGACGGTGGTGATTGGCCGGACAGGCGCGCGGCGAGCAGCTCGTAGCCCGAGAGAGGAAGCTTCTCGGCGCGAGGAAGGTGCTTGACGTGGTTCTGACTCGGCACACGTGGATTGAGGGACCTCGCTGGGAGGTGTGGGAGGTTCGCCGAGCCCCTGGGCATCTCGGGCGTGCCGTACTTGTCGTGGCGCTTTGCGTCTGCCTGTCGCGGATGACTCGTCGATGACGACTTGGACACCGGCGACCCATCGCCCTTTTCACTCTGCTCGGGGCTGGTGCTCGGGTCAGTATCGTGCTCGGTCGTCCGGTCACCAAAGATGTTGCTCTCGGTGCTGGACATGGAGGCTGTCGACGACGACGAGTTGCTTCGAGCAGACGGCGATGTCTTGGCTTCGACCAGGTCCGACCGGTGCCGCCACTGCGCAGACTCGGCGACGGAACGTTGGATGCTTTCTTCGGTCACGATGGGCGAGTCTGGGTCCAGAAAACTCAATGCGTCCGGCTTCCGCGCTTTCTTGTGGTGCGGCCGCATCGGGTCTTCTGCGTGGGTGTTGGCCTTGGGTCGAACGTGAGAGTGCCGGGCGTATGCGACTTGGGTAACGGTCGATGCGCTGCCACTAGAGCTTCCAGATCCGTCTTGCTTTATGGACAGCCCGGATGGGGTCATCTCGACCAGAGGTCGATCGCGTTCTAGTAGCGTTGTCTGTGCTGTCCCCGTATCCCGCTTCGCAGATGCACTGCTCTCAATCTCGTCTTCAGACGATTCGGTGTCTGGGTTGTCTTGAAGGGCTGAGGGCAAGGGCACCTTGTGATGATGCCGCAGAGGTACGGATTTTGACCGTGCAGTGCGTAATTCCGCAGCTGCATTTGCACTTCGCGCGGTGGCACTACGCGGGCGAATCCTGTCCTTGGACTGGACCGCTCCTGGAGGTACCTCGTCCCGTATGGCAGGTCTGCTGCGGTCCTCCATCATGGTGTGAAGTGACGTGGCCGACTGTCGGCTGCTGTCCTCGCAATTCGCCTCGGTCATCTGTCTCCTCGAGATGGTGCCTACTTCGCTGGGTATCTCGTCCTTCTCGACGGTTGATTGCTTGGTCGGGGACATTCTGGGCAGCACCTCTGTTCTCAGTGATGCGTCTGGAAAAGAATTGGTAAATGACTGGCCAGCCTGCGAGAACGAGCCTCGGAACCAGGTAAGACAAAGTGACGCGCCCGTTGAATGCGACTGGATGACAGCGATCGGTGGCGTTCAGCGCTGCGAGCAGCCACGGTTGTCTCGAATCAATCAATTGCAGCGACACTGACGAAGAAAGGAGCCAATTAATGAAGACGCTGTAGAAGGACAGAGACGAGCAAACATGCCCTCGTCGTGTACGGTCAATCACATGGAGTCTTGAGAGTAACCAGAGCAAGTCGCACTCAACACCAAACCAAGCACGATGTGCCGTCGTCGCTGGCAAACTGCAGATAGCGCAATAGCTATGGGGACGACAGGTTTTGGGAGCAGGATTGAATCTGGGGTACAAGGCGAAACAACAAAACCCATGGCAGAGAGATCCATCACAGCCTTTCGGGCGCCAAGCTGGGAGAGTACGACGCCCGAGCAAGGACGGGAACTGATCACACGGCGCTCACAACGTTACCAAAAATACGATGCTCCCCGTGTCACTGTCTCGGCTGAAGCGACAGTGGTGTTTCAGGGTTGCCTCTCTGGTCATCTGAAACAGGTTCCATGACCCTCGCTGGCTGGGGTCTCACCCTGTCAGCACCCATCGTTCAAAAGGCACAAGTTTCGAACCCCTCGTTCGGTATGACCAAATGGGAAGTCAGTTCCCACTATCTATTCCCTCGAGCGATCGAGGATAAGAGTCACAGTGACTACGACAAAGCAGTAGCCGATGTTGTTTCCCCAGATCATGTCGTCGTCTCGGGATGATCAATCGGGAGCTGGACTAGCGCCAGGGGCAAAGGGGAACGTGCGGCCCCGCCCGCGACTCCGCTAAAGCCAGCATGAGCAGGGACCCTAGCGAGATCACAATTAGTGGGGTTTACAGGTGAGTGAGCACCCCCTCCATGACAGGGATTGAGCCCACCTGCAGCCTTTCTGGCCAGTGCATGTGTGCAAGCTATTTCCCCCGCGTCGTCGGAATTACCCAGCAAATGCGATGAGATGGGTCTCGTTGACTGCATTGCTTCGACTAGAAAGTGAGCATATCATTACTACAGAATATTGAAATACATGTACTCAAGTAAAGTAGGTAGGTTTTCTAGGCGACCATGATTTTGCGAAAGCTAGCGTTGAGAAAGAAGCGCCAATGACCGCCCAAAGGCTTATCGCTCAAAAAAGTGCTTCGTCCCGCCGGACTAAGTAAAGTTGCGGCCCGAAAGCCAATCATGTTTCCGAATTCGCGGCAGAATTTTGTGAGTCACGCTAATCGAATGCGATTCGGCCTTTGGTGGTACCGTGGTGGCTTGCGACTCTAAACCACCACGACCACTCTGTCTCTTCAAATCGACTTCCTCCCTCTTGTGACTCCTCTGTTCTGTCTTTTCTCCTTGACAAAGACACACAAAAAGACACTACACGATGGCGACGATTCACATCGACGACAAGACCGGCAAGGACGAGCCCACCCAGCAGGGCACCCCCGAGTCCCCTTTCAAGACCCTCCAGTTCGCCTACCTTCAACACCCCGCGCAGCAGTACCTCGTCTCCTCTGAAGCCGAAGATGGATCAAAGGAGTGGAAGCCCGCGGCCAAGACGGCTCTGAAGAAGGCCACTGCCTACTACGAAACCCAGCAGAAGAAGAAGGCCAAGGAGGCTGACCTGGCTGCCGCCCGCCAACGCCAAGAGGAGGAACGCAAGAATACCCTCGAAGCTGCCAAGAAGATTGTGATTGAGCAGGACCCTTCACTACCGGAAGCCGTGACGATCAAGCTCGACGAGGTCGGTGATCATGTCAAGCTTCGAAAGGGCGACGACGCTGCCGAGAAGGGCACCCGGGTCCGCGTGCTGGGTCGCGTGCACCGTGAGCGCAAGCAGAAGGAGCTTCTCTTCATCACTCTACGCGATGGATACGGATACATGCAGGTCGTTGTCGGTGGCCAGCTGGCCAAGACCTACGACGCCCTTACTCTGACCCGCGAGACCTCCATGGAGATCTACGGCGAGATGTGCGAGGTCCCCGCTGGCGCGCGCGCCCCGCTCAACCGCGAGCTCCGCGCCGACTACTTCAAGATCCCCGAGCACTGGAAGGCTGCTGGTGGCGACGATGCTATCACCAACAGGGTAACGGCAGACGCTCAGTCGCACTCCCACCTGCTCGACCTTCGCCACCTAACGTTGCGCGGCGAGACCACGTCTTCGGTTTTGCTCGTCCGCGACGCTGTTGAGTACGCTTTCCTCACGGCGTACAGGGAGCTCAAGATCCGCAAGGTCAGCCCGCCTGCGCTGGTCCAGACCCAGGTCGAGGGAGGTGCCACCCTCTTCAAGCTCGACTACTACGGCCAGGAGGCCTACCTCACGCAGTCGTCTCAGCTCTACCTCGAGACCTGCCTTCCCTTCATGGGCAACGTCTTCTGCATCGAGAAGTCGTTCCGTGCCGAGAAGTCCCTCACCCGTCGCCATCTTTCCGAGTTCACCCACGTCGAAGCCGAGCTGGACTTCATCACCTTCGACGACCTCCTCTCCCACATCGAGCACCTCATCTGCCGCGTGCTCGAGATCCTCTTCGCCGACCCCGTCACCGCCGCACACATCAAGGCGCTCAACCCCGAACTCACCATGCCCAGCCGTCCTTTCCTGCGCATGAAGTACTCCGACGCCATTGACTGGCTCGTCGAGCACGACATCCCCAACGAGGAGGGAGAGTCCCACAAGTTTGGCGACGACATTGCCGAGGCTGCGGAGCGCAGGATGACGGACATCATCAACAAGCCCATCTTCATCACGCACTTCCCCCGCGAGATCAAGGCCTTCTACATGCAGGTAGACAAGGACGACACGCGGGTAACCGAGAGCGTCGACTGCCTGATGCCCGGTGTCGGCGAGATTGTGGGTGGATCCATGAGGTTGGACGACTACGATGCGCTCATGGCCGCTTTCAAGCGCGAGGGCCTGGACCCCGAGGCGTACTCGTGGTACGTCGACCAGAGGAAGTAAGTCACTAGCCCCACTCTTCCGGAGCAACCTCCGGGGTGGTCATCCGTTTTCGCATTATATCACGCAAAGCTAACCTCTATACCTCCAGATACGGCAGTTCCCCTCACGGCGGCTACGGATTGGGTCTGGAGCGACTCTTGGCGTGGATTTGCAAGCAGCACACGGTCAGAGACTGCTGTCTGTACCCGCGTTACATGGGTCGCTGCAAGCCCTGAGCGAAAGTAGGATGGTCCGTAGGGAGTAGTAGGAAACCCTGATTATGCACTCGATAGAATAGTCATAACACTAGATTTGGGTGTGAAGAAGGGACTTGTAGAGGTTCTTGCGCAATAAGCATCGGCGTCCCGGTATAGAACATTGCGAGTTACACTTCTAGCCGTGTTGTCATTCCCTAAATGTTTGTTTCGCGGATTAGCTTAACTCAGGAATGTTCATCCAGGTGATAGGAAGCCTCTCCTATCCACGTCCTTTCTAACTAGCCTCTTGGTAGCAGCAATGGCGCCGCCAGTCTGCTGGTTCTGTGTTTCCAGTGAAAGAAGATGTGTTTAAAGTTATTGGTCACCTTAACAGGCAGCAGAGGACAACCAGATGCAGTTGCGGTCACCCAGGATATAGAATAGGATGGTAGGCCCAAGGAAAATAGTGGTTACTTTATCTCGTTCATTAATGATACCTGGCCCTGATAACCGTTCATAACGTTCCTCTGGGAGCCGGGACCGCAACCGTTGTCTTGTTTCCTGAAGTCCTTCCCGTATCATCACGGACGGAAATAGTTGAGTTGCGGTCACGGCGACCAAGGTATAATTGGACAAGGTAGGGTAGGGTATTGGAGACGAAAAAGGACTCCCGAGTTCTCGATGTAGTTTCGTTATTCTTGTGGCTGTCGGGTCATCATGAGTGTTTAGCAAGTGGTTGGAGAGTATAGATTGGGCGCGCTTGTGGGCAGAGTCGAGGGGTCGTGCATGTTGGTTCAACCTGGAAATATATCGGGTTAATAACAAGAAGACAATACCAAACCTGGCGTGATGGCAGAGTCTCTCCCGAGGGGAGCAAAAGATCTCCGCGTCAGTCAGTCACGCTGCCCCTTCCCAGAAGGGGCAGGGTCAACTACTGCGTGGCGCCGCGCCTATGTTTGCCGTCGTGCCTCTTTGCTCCTTTTCTGCTACGTTTCACGGGGGTCAACAGGGTCTGGGCCCGGGTTTGGGCGTGTCTGGTCGGCTCCCGAGTGGTCTGCCGACGTGTACGGAGTTGTGGTTCGGGTAGTGTAGCAGTTGCTGACCAGTTGTTGATGAATGAGGAGCTCTTGTCGATAGCTGTTCGCCAGTGTTTGGAACAGAGGAAAGAACGGACCTCTCGGGGAGGGATGGCCCCAGTGCCGTGGAGGATGGCATGATTCGCAAGGATGCGGATAAGGGTGCATCGTCGAGTAGGATATGGGCCGTATGGGTCAAGGGAAACGTGATGAGGGTAAAGGAGAAAGGAGGGAGTAAAGTCTCCGGCGGCTTTGTGCCTGCCTGCTCCCTCGCGGAAAGGTCGATGCTGTATGACAGTCACCAGGAGACGGTTATCCAGAGGATCATGGGAGAACAAACCAGCTAAGCTAAACATGAAAAACGGAATCTATTTGCTTACCCGGTCCGAGCAAATCATTTTGCAAAGCAGCACCAACTTGCCTTCGACTCCACCAGGGGGTCATGCTAGAGGCGTACCTAGTTACTTGTTTGTTCCACGCCAAGGGTGGGTAGGAGGTCATCGTAACGCATTGTACTCGCAGATGTATAGTGACATTGTCCATCGACGTCCGCGTTAGTGCCTCTGGTCTCTGGCCAGTCCTGGTGCGTGGACAGGGCCCCGGGGAATACAGTTGGTCTGCCCGTCTAGCCTCACTTGCTGGTGGGCGCTACCCATCCCGTATGCATCCAAGCTGGCTCCCGCTACGTGGGTTTATCTAGAACTACACACTGTGTATACCTGGTGTGGAACGAGGCGTGTGAATGGAGAATGTTGATCTGTCGAAAGGGTTTCGCCTGGTCACGGTGACAGATGGAGGGTCCGTCTCAACCCACCCATTTCAGGGGGGGCGGGTGTGGGTGCGCAGGCGACCGTTGTTCGGATATCGTCAATCTTTTCCAGCTCAGCTATCTTAAAAAGATCTATAGAAAGGGGAAAAGAAAAAAAAAGAAATTCGTTATGGCCTTTTCCAGAAAATCAAAGCCATCATTTCATTGAATGTAGGCTAGGTGATCCGTGGGAGAGTGGATGACGGACACTCGCTGTCATTGGCACTCTGTTTTGCGTGCGTGCGCGATGACATGATGCCCGCCCCTCCCACAGAGGTGAGCCAGTTGACCAGCTTGGTCCAGGTCTGATGCGCTCTTGGAGGTCGTACATAGGTTGGCCTCTGCCTTCGCTGTCGATTTGAAGTCATCTTTTGATTGCCATGACTTTATTACGGACATGCGAACACCAGAATGTCGAACCCCAGGGCCAGACAGCCACTCTTTGGCCCTCTCTGCACAAGGCTGATCCGGAAACGCTCCAAGATTGCATGCACCGGGCAAATCAGCGCGCAGAGACGGCATGATTTGACTGAAAGTAGAGGAAGTGCTTGTCCATATCTCGCTTGCATGTCCAGCAGTTCCGTGTGTCCTTTGCCGTGTTTGCACAACCGTCGGCCATTTGCATCCAGGATGGATGGAAGAGCGGCGGTTGGATGGACCCGTACGTTAGTTTGCTTGTGTTTGGATTTGCAGGTGGGTGACAGGCTGCTCTCCCCGTGTCTGTGTGGGCATCGGCACTACTCGCGCGTTTTCACAGGGGTGGAATAAGTTCAATCCTAAGACAATCACGATGGGGAACGGCGCCCAGGGTTTCTTTTAGTAATACCAAGTCGGCAATAGAAAATTACTGTGGTGTGGGATGGAGGGAAGGGGGGAACTGAGAGGGCCGTCCTAGGGTAGCTCTTCATAAGCAATGCCATCATCAACTCCCGCGGCATTTACCATTCGTTCCAGATCACTAGACAAGACTTTCAAAGTAATTCGATGTCTCGAGCTTGTATTTCAGGGGGAGCGAAAAGCAGCATAGTACCCTCGTAGAGTCAAGGAGAGTAGTAGATGATGGCTGCGTGACGTTTGTCACGGAGTTTACCTAGCTCTGTGGACTGGACTTTTGCAGAATGGTGTCCGCGTAGAAGAGTTAAGCATTGTAACCAGTCACCTAGGCCCAGCATGTCATCAACGAGCAGATGGGAATCTTGGATCAGGGATGCTATGGGGGCCCCGGTCTCAGAGATATGAGTAGGTATCTTTAAGTACCTCTGGTCCCAAGGGTGGCAAGAGCATTAGCCAGTCAGAGTCAGACTTTCAGGCCCGGAGAATTCTCCGGCTCTCTACAATTGGTGCGCTGAAGGACTGCTCGCACCATCGCAAGACCTCCCAGCCAGTCAGGTCCAGCATTAGCCCTCACGGCGACAGGTCCGGCAACGGAATGTGTTTCTGTGATTAGGTCTCTGAGAAGCGCTCCACGGGATCTTAAGGCGTGTCATTGCCCAGTAGAGCGAGTACTGGAGATGGCTCCGCGCTTGTCCATAGGCCAATGGAGCAAGTGCAGCGACAGTGAGCCTCTAGAGTGTGTAGCGCGCGCGGTGGGCTGGTGCACTACAGAGCTGCGCAACAACAAACATGCCTGTCAAGTGTCATCATTGTCTTCTCAAATGTGCCGGGCTCTTCATCGGTGATACAAAAGGCATACATTGCTTTTGGACAATAGATTTCTACAGTGTGACTCGGCCCGTCGTAGGAGTTGTGTTGTCACCAGGCAACCCAATCACTACGCACAAACTATGGAAGAAGCAACTCTCGGGAGCTGAACGGCATGTCAACGTCGAGACAGCGGCAGTCCCAACCCTGCCTTTCTATTAGGGCTGAGTACTGGCAGACCGCAAGACATGGCAGACTGCTGTTGTAATTAGGACGTCAATCCGCAGTGGCTGCTTGCTCGCACAGCATAGCGGGCAAGGTGTGGCTGACGGGGTATTCCTGCCCCTTTATCAGACCGGTGAGACTCTGTTAGATGAGGATGGGCTCCTGGGGTGCGTATCGGTCCATAGCCGATGGGCACAGAGAGCACCTGGGTTGATCAGGGGCAGGGCAAGTCTGCGAGGAGTGTTGAGGCTGAGGAGAACCAATTCAGGAGACCCAAAGAATAGACCAAAACTAGTATAGAATGCATTAGTCGATGGGGGAAGATGCGACAGAGGCCCAAAGGATGGCGTTCTGCTGGGCCAGAGGGAAAAAGCGATCCCAAAATGAATCCCAGATTAGGTTTGCAGCCATCATTTCCGGGCGTCTGTGCCAGGAGCAAATCCGTTTTGATGGCTGCTTGATCACCTCACCAATCGTATTGTTCCTAGCTGGCCTCCGGTCAAAGTGCCGGAGGGCATTCTAGCCAATCAGAGACTTTGGGTGCCCCTCCGGCCAATCAGATCAGTGGGTCAAAAAGGCAAGGTCCCCTCCCCCTTCTCTTTTGGATACAGCATTCGCCACCAGTCGCGGGAGACGAAGACGGGCAGGCACGCAGGGTGTGGCTTTTTTTGCCTCTCAATCATGTGTTTGCTTCTTTTTGAGTCCTCATCACCATTTCACTCCTCTCTTGCCATTCTCGCCATATCTTGCATCTTTTCAAGGCCCGCAGAACCGGTAGGGGGTCCACTAGGTAGGTAGCTACGCAATGCGCCGCAGCTCTGGGTGGTGCATGTGGGCGTATCAACGTACCAGTGTGTGTGTGTGTGGGCTACCTCTGGTGTGGACTCGTCCTGACGGCCGGGTTCTCCAGCACTGTCTCTTGGGCATTTGGCATTTTTTTTTTCTGTTTCTTTCCACTCTATCCACCCTACTCCAGTTGCTTGGGGTGGCCTGGCAGCAGGATGAAGGCGGGAGGGGGTCGTCATCCTCCACGGGGGGTGGGATGACCTGTTACCATCCTCAGAATGTGTGTGCCTGCGTGCGCAGAATGCTACATACCGAGAGTGCACTACCTGGTCTTCCGCGCGACTAGGGTCTTTACTACTGACTAGGCTGACCTTCTCCCTATCCCACTTCATCCGCAGTTAGGTTAGGTCTGTTTCTCATGCTCCAAGGCTTTTACCGACCGAACCAGCCCGGAGCTGCACACCTTGCGTTACCGACACCTGTTCGTCGACTCAAAACACATGCGAAAAGGAAGAGCCATATTCCCCACAGGCGAGCAGAGGCGGCACGCAGCTTGCCGTCCATCCTGTGTCATCGATGTGGCGATCTCGAGCAACAAGTTGTGATGCAATGCGGGTGGTGCTGCACGGTGGTAAGCATGGGCATGGCTTGTTGTAACAAGCTTAGCACTGCTCGTGTCGAGGCGAGTTGACAGCCTACCCTTCTCCTATCTTCTATCGATCGATCTATCTCTCGCTTTGCCTCCACCTCCTCATTTCACTATTCGCTGTGCCGGATCAACATGTTCTCTAGATTCCTATCCATGGGACTTTTCACATGGTTGTGGTGACCTTTAGAGCCTTGCCTTGCTTTTTGGTGTGCCCCCTTACAAGAGGACCACTCCGGCTCCGGATGCTCTCCAGACATGGCAGAGGTACCGGTACGTTGACAATTGATGCCTTAGATATCCGCCAAGGTACACCGCGGTACCTATCAACTCGCGTTGCATCCGACCCATCCCCTCCGTTTAGATACCTGCAGCTACAAGCCTTGTCGCTGCATCTCCTCCGTCGTCCCTCTTTTCGAAGACATACCTGGCGAGAAATCTGGAGGGCCGCTCCCCTCCCTCCTGCAGGGCTCAACAATCAATTCACTGTATAACGGCCGAGCAGGGACCCGCCCTCCTTCGAAAGATTCCCATTTGCCACACCTTCTGGAACTTGTCAATATTGGTTGCAGAACGCCCCAGCTGTCAGAAAGAAAGCGATCCGGTGCTGGCATCCGCCCGGAACCCAACCCAACCCACAGGACCCTGGACGAGATCTCCCCTCCACGCTCTGAGCTATACATACACTGTGCTAGTCTTGGCCCAACCCTTGCTCAGGAAAGAAATGTGACCCCTCACCTTTTTCATCGCAAACTGGGAGGCTATTAGGCTTGGGAATGGGGGACACATCGTTTGCGAATGGGAAAACAGTAAGAGTGCTTTCATCACGTCGTAATAGCGCCGTTCTGTTTGTCATCGACCGCCTTCCCACCCCTCGAGGCGACATCCCACACAACAAACCCGCTTTATGTGCGCTATCTATCGACCTCTCTCTACTACGACGACAGTCTCTAAACCCACCATCGAGCCGCCTGACGACATATCTACATCAGAATCTAGGTTCTCGCCAATAACACAATATCAACCACGGCCCTTGCAGGCCTTGTCACAACTGCCATGGACGGCGGAGGATACTGGCACAGCGATGACCTTTCGCACTACCTACCCGACAATTCCCATCCCGAGACAACGAGACCCGGGCAGAACTCTCGAGACAACGAAACTTCTGCCGAAACGGCGACCGCAATGCCCGACATGATGACAGGTATGACTATGGTGTCTCCGACATACCCTAGTGATGGATCAATGCTACAAATG